>CM053035.1:81429719-82629719 GCA_028564925.1 Lithobates sylvaticus
TCCTATATTTTCTTCCCAGAAGCACCTATAGGACTTGTAGTGTGTTAGTCCCATCACACAGAGCTCCTATATTTTTCTTCCCAGAAGCACCCATAGGACTTGTAGTGTGTTAGTCCCATCACACAGAGCTCCTATATTTTCTTCCCAGAAGCACCTATAGGACTTGTAGTGTGTTAGTCCCATCACACAGAGCTCCTATTTTTCTTCCCAGAAGCACCCATAGGACTTGTAGTGTGTTAGTCCCATCACACAGAGCTTCCTATATTTTCTTCCCAGAAGCACCTATAGGACTTGTAGTGTGTTAGTCCCATCACACAGAGTTCCTATATTTTCTTCCCAGAAGCACCCATAGGACTTGTAGTGTGTTAGTCCCATCACACAGAGCTCCTATATTTTCTTCCCAGAAGCACCTATAGGACTTGTAGTGTGTTAGTCCCATCACACAGAGCCTATATTTTCTTCCCAGAAGCACCCATAGGACTTGTAGTGTGTTAGTCCCATCACACAGAGCTCCTATATTTTCTTCCCAGAAGCACCCATAGGACTTGTAGTGTGTTAGTCCCATCACACAGAGCTCCTATATTTTCTTCCCAGAAGCACCTATAGGACTTGTAGTGTGTTAGTCCCATCACACAGAGTTCCTATATTTTCTTCCCAGAAGCACCCATAGGACTTGTAGTGTGTTAGTCCCATCACACAGAGTTCCTATATTTTCTTCCCAGAAGCACCCATAGGACTTGTAGTGTGTTAGTCCCATCACACAGAGCTCCTATATTTCTTCCCAGAAGCACCCATAGGACTTGTAGTGTGTTAGTCCCATCACACAGAGTTCCTATATTTTCTTCCCAGAAGCACCTATAGGACTTGTAGTGTGTTAGTCCCATCACACAGAGCTCCTATATTTTCTTCCCAGAAGCACCCATAGGACTTGTAGTGTGTTAGTCCCATCACACAGAGCTCCTATATTTTCTTCCAGAAGCACCCATAGGACTTGTAGTGTGTTAGTCCCATCACACAGAGTCCTATATTTTCTTCCCAGAAGCACCTATAGGACTTGTAGTGTGTTAGTCCCATCACACAGAGCCTATATTTTCTTCCCAGAAGCACCCATAGGACTTGTAGTGTGTTAGTCCCATCACACAGAGTTCCTATATTTTCTTCCCAGAAGCACCCATAGGACTTGTAGTGTGTTAGTCCCATCACACAGAGCTCCTATATTTTCTTCCCAGAAGCACCTATAGGACTTGTAGTGTGTTAGTCCCATCACACAGAGCTCCCTATATTTTCTTCCCAGAAGCACCTATAGGACTTGTAGTGTGTTAGTCCCATCACACAGAGCTCCTATATTTTCTTCCAGAAGCACCCATAGGACTTGTAGTGTGTTAGTCCCATCACACAGAGTTCCTATATTTTCTTCCCAGAAGCACCCATAGGACTTGTAGTGTGTTAGTCCCATCACACAGAGCTCCTATATTTTCTTCCCAGAAGCACCCATAGGACTTGTAGTGTGTTAGTCCCATCACACAGAGCTCCTATATTTTCTTCCCAGAAGCACCCATAGGACTTGTAGTGTGTTAGTCCCATCACACAGAGCTCCTATATTTTCTTCCCAGAAGCACCCATAGGACTTGTAGTGTGTTAGTCCCATCACACACAGAGCTCCTATATTTTCTTCCCAGAAGCACCCATAGGACTTGTAGTGTGTTAGTGGCATCACACAGAGCTCCTATATTTTCTTCCCAGAAGCACCCATAGGACTTGTAGTGTGTTAGTCCCATCACACAGAGCTCCTATATTTTCTTCCAGAAGCACCCATAGGACTTGTAGTGTGTTAGTCCCATCACACAGAGTTCCTATATTTTCTTCCCAGAAGCACCCATAGGACTTGTAGTGTGTTAGTGGCATCACACAGAGCTCCTATATTTTCTTCCCAGAAGCACCTATAGGACTTGTAGTGTGTTAGTCCCATCACACAGAGCTCCTATATTTTTCTTCCCAGAAGCACCCATAGGACTTGTAGTGTGTTAGTCCCATCACACAGAGTTCCTATATTTTCTTCCCAGAAGCACCCATAGGACTTGTAGTGTGTGTTAGTCCCATCACACAGAGTTCCTATATTTTCTTCCCAGAAGCACCCATAGGACTTGTAGTGTGTTAGTCCCATCACACAGAGTTCCTATATTTTCTTCCCAGAAGCACCCATAGGACTTGTAGTGTGTTAGTGGCATCACACAGAGCTCCTATATTTTCTTCCCAGAAGCACCCATAGGACTTGTAGTGTGTTAGTCCATCACACAGAGCTCCTATATTTTCTTCCCAGAAGCACCCATAGGACTTGTAGTGTGTTAGTCCCATCACACAGAGTCCTATATTTTCTTCCCAGAAGCACCCATAGGACTTGTAGTGTGTTAGTCCCATCACACAGAGCTCCTATATTTTCTTCCCAGAAGCACCTATAGGACTTGTAGTGTGTTAGTCCCATCACACAGAGCTCCTATATTTTCTTCCCAGAAGCACCTATAGGACTTGTAGTGTGTTAGTCCCATCACACAGAGCTCCTATATTTTTCTTCCCAGAAGCACCCATAGGACTTGTAGTGTGTTAGTGTTAGTCCCATCACACACCCATAGGACTTGTAGTGTGTTAGTTCACACAGAGAGCTCTATTTTCTTCCCAGAAGCACCTATAGGACTTGTAGTGTGTTAGTGCCTTCACACAGAGCTCCTATATTGTCTTCCCAGAAGCACCCATAGGACTTGTAGTGTGTTAGTCCCATCACACAGAGCTCCTATATTTTCTTCCCAGAAGCACCCATAGGACTTGTAGTGTGTTAGTCCCATCACACAGAGCTCCTATATTTTCTTCCCAGAAGCACCCATAGGACTTGTAGTGTGTTAGTCCCATCACACAGAGCTCCTATATTTTCTTCCCAGAAGCACCTATAGGACTTGTAGTGTGTTAGTCCCATCACACAGAGCTCCTATATTTTCTTCCCAGAAGCACCTATAGGACTTGTAGTGTGTTAGTCCCATCACACAGAGCTCCTATATTTTCTTCCCAGAAGCACCCATAGGACTTGTAGTGTGTTAGTGGCATCACACAGAGTTCCTATATTTTCTTCCCAGAAGCACCAATAGGACTTGTAGTGTGTTAGTCCCATCACACAGAGCTCCTATATTTTTTCTTCCCAGAAGCACCTATAGGACTTGTAGTGTGTTAGTCCCATCACACAGAGCTCCTATATTTTCTTCCCAGAAGCACCTATAGGACTTGTAGTGTGTTAGTCCCATCACACAGAGCTCCTATATTTTCTTCACAGAAGCACCCCTAGGACTTGTAGTGTGTTAGTCCCATCACACAGTGCTCCTATATTTTCTTCCCAGAAGCACCTATAGGAATTGTAGTGTGTTAGTCCCATCACACAGAGCTCCTATATTTTCTTCCCAGAAGCACCCATAGGACTTGTAGTGTGTTAGTCCCATCACACAGAGTTCCTATATTTTCTTCCCAGAAGCACCTATAGGACTTGTAGTGTGTTAGTCCCATCACACAGAGCTCCTATATTTTCTTCCCAGAAGCACCCATAGGACTTGTAGTGTGTTAGTCCCATCACACAGAGTTCCGATATTTTCTTCCCAGAAGCACCCATAGGACTTGTAGTGTGTTAGTCCCATCACACAGAGCTCCTATATTTTCTTCCCAGAAGCACCTATAGGACTTGTAGTGTGTTAGTCCCATCACACAGAGCTCCTATATTTTCTTCCCAGAAGCACCCATAGGACTTGTAGTGTGTTAGTCCCATCACACAGAGTTCCTATATATTCTTCCCAGAAGCACCCATAGGACTTGTAGTGTGTTTAGTCCCATCACACAGAGTTCCTATATTTTCTTCCCAGAAGCACCCATAGGACTTGTAGTGTGTTAGTCCCATCACACAGAGCTCCTATATTTTCTTCCCAGAAGCACCCATAGGACTTGTAGTGTGTTAGTCCCATCACACAGAGTTCCTATATTTTCTTCCCAGAAGCACCCATAGGACTTGTAGTGTGTTAGTCCCATCACACAGAGTTCCTATATTTTCTTCCCAGAAGCACCTATAGGACTTGTAGTGTGTTAGTCCCATCACACAGAGTCCTATATTTTCTTCCCAGAAGCACCCATAGGACTTGTAGTGTGTTAGTCCCATCACACAGAGCTCCTATATTTTCTTCCCAGAAGCACCCATAGGACTTGTAGTGTGTTAGTCCCATCACACAGAGCTCCTATATTTTCTTCCCAGAAGCACCTATAGGACTTGTAGTGTGTTAGTCCCATCACACAGAGCTCCTATTTTCTTCCCAGAAGCACCTATAGGACTTGTAGTGTGTTAGTCCCATCACACAGAGCTCCTATATTTTCTTCCCAGAAGCACCCCTAGGACTTGTACTGTGTTAGTGGCATCACACAGAGCTATATTTTCTTCCCAGAAGCACCCATAGGACTTGTAGTGTGTTAGTCCCATCACACAGAGTTCCTATATTTTTCTTCCCAGAAGCACCTATAGGACTTGTAGTGTGTTAGTCCCATCACACAGAGCTCCTATATTTTCTTCCCAGAAGCACACCCATAGGACTTGTAGTGTGTTAGTCCATCACACAGAGCTCCTATATTTTCTTCCCAGAAGCACCTATAGGACTTGTAGTGTGTTAGTCCCATCACACAGAGAGTTCCTATATTTTCTTCCCAGAAGCACCCATAGGACTTGTAGTGTGTTAGTCCCATCACACAGAGTTCCTATATTTTCTTCCCAGAAGCACCAATAGGACTTGTAGTGTGTTAGTCCCATCACACAGAGTTCCTATATATTTTCTTCCCAGAAGCACCAATAGGACTTGTAGTGTGTTAGTCCATCACACAGAGCTCCTATATTTTCTTCCCAGAAGCACCTATAGGACTTGTAGTGTGTTAGTCCCATCACACAGAGCTCCTATATTTTCTTCCCAGAAGCACCCATAGGACTTGTAGTGTGTTAGTCCCATCACACAGAGCTCCTATATTTTCTTCCCAGAAGCACCCATAGGACTTGTAGTGTGTTAGTCCCATCTCACAGAGTTCCTATATTTTCTTCCCAGAAGCACCCATAGGACTTGTAGTGTGTTAGTCCCATCACACAGAGCTCCTATATTTTCTTCCCAGAAGCACCCATAGGACTTGTAGTGTGTTAGTCCCATCACACTGAGCTCCTATATTTTCTTCCCAGAAGCACCCATAGGACTTGTACTGTGTTAGTGGCATCACACTGAGCTATATTTTCTTCCCAGAAGCACCCATAGGACTTGTATGTGTTAGTCCCATCACATAGAGTTCCTATATTTTCTTCCCAGAGCCACCTATAGGACTGGTAGTGTGTTAGTCCCATCACACAGAGTTCCTATATTTTCTTCCCAGAAGGCACCTATAGGACTTGTAGTGTGTTTAGTCCCATCACACAGAGTTCCTATATTTTCTTCCCAGAAGCACCAATAGGACTTGTAGTGTGTTAGTCCCATCACACAGAGTTCCTATATTTTCTTCCCAGAAGCACCCAAGGACTTGTAGTGTGTTAGTCCCAGCACACAGAGTTCCTATATTTTCTTCCCAGAAGCTCCCATAGGACTTGTAGTGTGTTAGTCCCATCACACAGAGTTCCTATATTTTCTTCCCAGAAGCACCTATAGGACTTGTAGTGTGTTAGTCCCATCACACAGAGCTCCTATATTTTCTTCTCAGAAGCACCCACAGGACTTGTAGTGTGTTAGTGGCATCACACAGAGCCCTATATTTTCTTCCCAGAAGCACCCATAGGACTTGTAGTGTGTTAGTGGCATCACACAGAGCTCCTATATTTTCTTCCAGAAGCACCTATAGGACTTGTAGTGTGTTAGTCCCATCACACAGAGCTCTTATATTTTCTTCCCAGAAGCACCCATAGGACTTGTAGTGTGTTAGTCCCATCACACAGAGTTCCTATATTTTCTTCCCAGAAGCACCTATAGGACTTGTAGTGTGTTAGTCCCATCACACAGAGCCTATATTTTCTTCCCAGAAGCACCTATAGGACTTGTAGTGTGTTAGTCCCATCACACAGAGTTCCTATATTTTCTTCCCAGAAGCACCTATAGGACTTGTAGTGTGTTAGTCCCATCACACAGAGTTCCTATATTTTCTTCCCAGAAGCACCCATAGGACTTGTAGTGTGTTAGTCCATCACACAGAGCTCCTATATTTTCTTCCCAGAAGCACCTATAGGACTTGTAGTGTGTTAGTCCCATCACACAGAGTTCCTATATTTTCTTCCCAGAAGCACCCATAGGACTTGTAGTGTGTTAGTCCCATCACACAGAGCTCCTATATTTTTCTTCCCAGAAGCACCCATAGGACTTGTACTGTGTTAGTGGCATCACACAGAGCTCCTATATTTTCTTCCCAGAAGCACCTATAGGACTTGTAGTGAGTTAGTCCCATCACACAGAGCTATATTTTCTTCCCAGAAGCACCTATAGGACTTGTAGTGTGTTAGTCCCATCACACAGAGCTCCTATATTTTCTTCCCAGAAGCACCCATAGGACTTGTACTGTGTTAGTGGCATCACACAGAGCTCCTATATTTTCTTCCCAGAAGCACCCATAGGACTTGTAGTGTGTTAGTCCCATCACATAGAGTTCCTATATTTTCTTCCCAGAAGCACCCATAGGACTTGTAGTGTGTTAGTCCCATCACACAGAGTTCCTATATTTTCTTCCCAGAAGCACCCATAGGACTTGTAGTGTGTTAGTCCCATCACACAGAGTTCCTATATTTTCTTCCCAGAAGCACCTATAGGACTTGTAGTGTGTTAGTCCCATCACACAGAGTTCCTATATTTTCTTCCCAGAAGCACCCATAGGACTTGTAGTGTGTTAGTCCCATCACACAGAGTTCCTATATTTTCTACCCAGAAGCACCCATAGGACTTGTAGTGTGTTAGTCCCATCACACAGAGTTCCTATATTTTCTTCCCAGAAGCACCCATAGGACTTGTAGTGTGTTAGTCCCATCACACAGAGCTCCTATATTTTCTTCCCAGCAGCACCCACAGGACTTGTAGTGTGTTAGTCCCATCACACAGAGCTCCTATATTTTCTTCCCAGAAGCACCTATAGGACTTGTAGTGTGTTAGTCCCATCACACAGAGCTCCTATATTTTCTTCCCAGAAGCACCCATAGGACTTGTAGTGTGTTAGTCCCATCACACAGAGTTCCTATATTTTCTTCCCAGAAGCACCTATAGGACTTGTAGTGTGTTAGTCCCATCCCACAGAGTTCCTATATTTTCTTCCCAGAAGCACCCATAGGACTTGTAGTGTGTTAGTCCAATCACACAGAGTTCCTATATTTTCTTCCCAGAAGCACCTATAGGACTTGTAGTGTGTTAGTCCCATCACACAGAGTTCCTATATTTTCTTCCCAGAAGCACCCATAGGACTTGTAGTGTGTTAGTCCCATCACACAGAGCTCCTATATTTTCTTTCCAGAAGCACCCATAGGACTTGTAGTGTGTTAGTCCCATCACACAGAGTTCCTATATTTTCTTCCCAGAAGCACCTATAGGACTTGTAGTGTGTTAGTCCCATCACACAGAGTTCCTATATTTTCTTCCCAGAAGCACCCATAGGACTTGTAGTGTGTTAGTCCCATCACACAGAGTTCCTATATTTTCTTCCCAGAAGCACCCATAGGACTTGTAGTGTGTTAGTCCCATCACACAGAGTTCCTATATTTTCTTCCCAGAAGCACCCATAGGACTTGTAGTGTGTTAGTCCCATCACACAGAGTTCCTATATTTTCTTCCCAGAAGCACCTATAGGACTTGTAGTGTGTTAGTCCCATCACACAGAGTTCCTATATTTTCTTCCCAGAAGCACCCATAGGACTTGTAGTGTGTTAGTCCCATCACACAGAGCTCCTATATTTTCTTCCCAGCAGCACCCATAGGACTTGTATTGTGTTAGTGGCATCACACAGAGCTCCTATATTTTCTTCCCAGAAGCACCCATAGGACTTGTAGTGTGTTAGTCCCATCACACAGAGCTCCTATATTTTCTTCCCAGAAGCACCTATAGGACTTGTAGTGTGTTAGTCCCATCACACAGAGTTCCTATATTTTCTTCCCAGAAGCACCCATAGGACTTGTAGTGTGTTAGTCCCATCACACAGAGCTCCTATATTTTCTTCCCAGAAGCACCCATAGGACTTGTAGTGTGTTAGTCCCATCACACAGAGTTCCTATATTTTCTTCCCAGAAGCACCTATAGGACTTGTAGTGTGTTAGTCCCATCACACAGAGTTCCTATATTTTCTTCCCAGAAGCACCCATAGGACTTGTAGTGTGTTAGTCCCATCACACAGAGTTCCTATATTTTCTTCCCAGAAGCACCTATAGGACTTGTAGTGTGTTAGTCCCATCACACAGAGCTCCTATATTTTCTTCCCAGCAGCACCCACAGGACTTGTAGTGTGTGTTAGTGGCATCACACAGAGCTCCTATATTTTCTTCCCAGAAGCACCCATAGGACTTGTAGTGTGTTAGTGACATCACACAGAGCTCCTATATTTTCTTCCCAGAAGCACCCTATAGGACTTGTAGTGTGTTAGTCCCATCACACAGAGCTCTTATATTTTCTTCCCAGAAGCACCCATAGGACTTGTAGTGTGTTAGTCCCATCACACAGAGTTCCTATATTTTCTTCCCAGAAGCACCTATAGGACTTGTAGTGTGTTAGTCCCATCACACAGAGCTCCTATATTTTCTTCCCAGAAGCACCTATAGGACTTGTAGTGTGTTAGTCCCATCACACAGAGCTCCTATATTTTCTTCCCAGAAGCACCCATAGGACTTGTACTGTGTTAGTGGCATCACACAGAGCTATATTTTCTTCCCAGAAGCACCTATAGGACTAGTAGTGTGTTAGTCCCATCACATAGAGTTCCTATATTATCTTCCCAGAAGCACCCATAGGACTTGTAGTGTGTTAGTCCCATCACACAGAGTTCCTATATTTTCTTCCCAGAAGCACCCATAGGACTTGTAGTGTGTTAGTCCCATCACACAGAGCTCCTATATTTTCTTCCCAGAAGCACCCATAGGACTTGTACTGTGTTAGTGGCATCACACAGAGCTATATTTTCTTCCCAGAAGCACCTATAGGACTTGTAGTGTGTTAGTCCCATCACATAGAGTTCCTATATTTTCTTCCCAGAAGCACCCATAGGACTTGTAGTGTGTTAGTCCCATCACACAGAGTTCCTATATTTTCTTCCCAGAAGCACCCATAGGACTTGTAGTGTGTTAGTCCCATCACACAGAGTTCCTATATTTTCTTCCCAGAAGCACCCATAGGACTTGTAGTGTGTTAGTCCCATCACACAGAGTTCCTATATTTTCTTCCAGAAGCACCTATAGGACTTGTAGTGTGTTAGTCCCATCACACAGAGCTCCTATATTTTCATCTCAGCAGCACCCACAGGACTTGTAGTGTGTTAGTGGCATCACACAGAGCTCCTATATTTTCTTCCCAGAAGCACCTATAGGACTTGTAGTGTGTTAGTCCCATCACACAGAGCTCCTATATTTTCTTCCCAGAAGCACCCATAGGACTTGTAGTGTGTTAGTCCCATCACACAGAGTTCCTATATTTTCTTCCCAGAAGCACCTATAGGACTTGTAGTGTGTTAGTCCCATCCCACAGAGTTCCTATATTTTCTTCCCAGAAGCACCCATAGGACTTGTAGTGTGTTAGTCCAATCACACAGAGTTCCTATATTTTCTTCCCAGAAGCACCTATAGGACTTGTAGTGTGTTAGTCCCATCACACAGAGTTCCTATATTTTCTTCCCAGAAGCACCCATAGGACTTGTAGTGTGTTAGTCCCATCACACAGAGCTCCTATATTTTCTTCCCAGAAGCACCCATAAGACTTGTAGTGTGTTAGTCCCATCACACAGAGTTCCTATATTTTCTTCCCAGAAGCACCTATAGGACTTGTAGTGTGTTAGTCCCATCACACAGAGTTCCTATATTTTCTTCCCAGAAGCACCCATAGGACTTGTAGTGTGTTAGTCCCATCACACAGAGTTCCTATATTTTCTTCCCAGAAGCACCTATAGGACTTGTAGTGTGTTAGTCCCATCACACAGAGTTCCTATATTTTCTTCCCAGAAGCACCCATAGGACTTGTAGTGTGTTAGTCCCATCACACAGAGTTCCTATATTTTCTTCCCAGAAGCACCTATAGGACTTGTAGTGTGTTAGTCCCATCACACAGAGTTCCTATATTTTCTTTCCAGAAGCACCCATAGGACTTGTAGTGTGTTAGTCCCATCACACAGAGCTCCTATATTTTCTTCCCAGCAGCACCCACGGGACTTGTAGTGTGTTAGTCCCATCACACAGAGCTCCTATATTTTCTTTGCAGAAGCACCCATAGGACTTCTAGTGTGTTAGTCCCATCACACAGAGCTCCTATATTTTCTTCCCAGAAGCACCTATAGGACTTCTAGTGTGTTAGTCCCATCACACAGAGTTCCTATATTTTCTTTGCAGAAGCACCCATAGGACTTGTAGTGTGTTAGTCCCATCACACAGAGCTCCTATATTTTCTTCCCAGAAGCACCTATAGGACTTGTAGTGTGTTAGTCCCATCACACAGAGCTCCTATATTTTCTTCCCAGAAGCACCCATAGGACTTGTAGTGTGTTAGTCCCATCACACAGAGTTCCTATATTTTCTTCCCAGAAGCACCTATAGGACTTGTAGTGTGTTAGTCCCATCACACAGAGTTCCTATATTTTCTTCCCAGAAGCACCCATAGGACTTGTAGTGTGTTAGTCCCATCACACAGAGTTCCTATATTTTCTTCCCAGAAGCACCTATAGGACTTGTAGTGTGTTAGTCCCATCACACAGAGCTCCTATATTTTCTTCCCAGAAGCACCCATAGGACTTCTAGTGTGTTAGTGGCATCACACAGAGCTCCTATATTTTCTTCCCAGAAGCACCCATAGGACTTGTAGTGTGTTAGTCCCATCACACAGAGCTCCTATATTTTCTTCCCAGCAGCACCCACAGGACTTGTAGTGTGTTAGTCCCATCACACAGAGCTCCTATATTTTCTTCCCAGAAGCACCCATAGGACTTGTAGTGTGTTAGTGGCATCACACAGAGCTCCTATATTTTCTTCCCAGCAGCACCCACAGGACTTGTAGTGTGTTAGTGGCATCACACAGAGCTCCTATATTTTCTTCCCAGAAGCACCTATAGGACTTGTAGTGTGTTAGTGGCATCACACAGAGCTCCTATATTTTCTTCCCAGAAGCACCCATAGGACTTGTAGTGTGTTTAGTCCCATCACACAGAGTTCCTATATTTTCTTCCCAGAAGCACCTATAGGACTTGTAGTGTGTTAGTCCCATCACACAGAGTTCCTATATTTTCTTTGCAGAAGCACCCATAGGACTTGTAGTGTGTTTAGTCCCATCACACAGAGCTCCTATATTTTCTTCCCAGCAGCACCCACAGGACTTGTAGTGTGTTAGTGGCATCACACAGAGCTCCTATATTTTCTTTGCAGAAGCACCCATAGGACTTGTAGTGTGTGTTAGTGGCATCACACAGAGCTCCTATATTTTCTTCCCAGAAGCACCTATAGGACTTGTAGTGTGTTAGTCCCATCACACAGAGTTCCTATATTTTCTTTGCAGAAGCACCCATAGGACTTGTAGTGTGTTAGTCCCATCACACAGAGCTCCTATATTTTCTTCCCAGAAGCACCTATAGGACTTGTAGTGTGTTAGTCCCATCACACAGAGCTCCTATATTTTCTTCCCCAGAAGCACCTATAGGACTTGTAGTGTGTTAGTCCCATCACACAGAGCTCCTATATTTTCTTCCCAGAAGCACCCATAGGACTTGTAGTGTGTTAGTCCCATCACACAGAGTTCCTATATTTTCTTCCCAGAAGCACCTATAGGACTTGTAGTGTGTTAGTCCCATCACACAGAGTTCCTATATTTTCTTCCCAGAAGCACCCATAGGACTTGTAGTGTGTTAGTCCCATCACACAGAGTTCCTATATTTTCTTCCCAGAAGCACCTATAGGACTTGTAGTGTGTTAGTCCCATCACACAGAGCTCCTATATTTTCTTTGCAGAAGCACCCATAGGACTTCTAGTGTGTTAGTGGCATCACACAGAGCTCCTATATTTTCTTCCCAGAAGCACCTATAGGACTTGTAGTGTGTTAGTCCCATCACACAGAGTTCCTATATTTTCTTTGCAGAAGCACCCATAGGACTTGTAGTGTGTTAGTCCCATCACACAGAGCTCCTATATTTTCTTCCCAGAAGCACCTATAGGACTTGTAGTGTGTTAGTCCCATCACATAGAGTTCCTATATTTTCTTCCCAGAAGCACCTATAGGACTTGTAGTGTGTTAGTCCCATCACACAGAGCTCCTATATTTTCTTCCCAGAAGCACCCATAGGACTTGTAGTGTGTTAGTCCCATCACACAGAGTTCCTATATTTTCTTCCCAGAAGCACCTATAGGACTTGTAGTGTGTTAGTCCCATCACACAGAGTTCCTATATTTTCTTCCCAGAAGCACCCATAGGACTTGTAGTGTGTTAGTCCCATCACACAGAGTTCCTATATTTTCTTCCCAGAAGCACCTATAGGACTTGTAGTGTGTTAGTCCCATCACACAGAGCTCCTATATTTTCTTCTCAGAAGCACCCACAGGACTTCTAGTGTGTTAGTGGCATCACACAGAGCTCCTATATTTTCTTTGCAGAAGCACCCATAGGACTTCTAGTGTGTTAGTGGCATCACACAGAGCTCCTATATTTTCTTCTCAGCAGCACCCACAGGACTTCTAGTGTGTTAGTGGCATCACACAGAGCTCCTATATTTTCTTTGCAGAAGCACCCATAGGACTTCTAGTGTGTTAGTGGCATCACACAGAGCTCTTATATTTTCTTCTCAGCAGCACCCACAGGACTTCTAGTGTGTTAGTGGCATCAAACAGAGCTCCTATATTTTCTTTGCAGAAGCACCTATAGGACTTCTAGTGTGTTAGTGGCATCACACAGAGCTCCTATATTTTCTTCTCAGCAGCACCCACAGGACTACCGACTACAATGGCTGGAAGACCGCCAAGGGGAGGCAGAGCGTGCAGAGGCAAGAACACAGGGCAGGCAGGCTCTGTTTCTAGTGGCCGTGGCCGTGGCCGTGGTCGTGCATCGTCATCAGCACGTGGCCATGGGACACGCGCGTCTTTGTTTTCGGCAGCTGGACATGTGGAGCCGCATCATGCTGAAGGCTTGGTAGAATGGATGACCAAGCCCTCCTCATCCTCCTCATCCTCTCTCACCCAGGCTCAGGGTACTGGCAGAGCAGCTGCCAACGCGTACTCAATGGCATCATCAGCCACCCCTTCCCTAGACCCACCATGTCCTCCTGAGGAGTCCCCCGAACTCTTTGAGCACAGTGTTGGGTACATGCTCCAGGAGGATGCCCAACGATTCGAAGGCTCGGATGATGATACCCAGCTTGAGGAAGTCAGTAGTGTGCGCGCAGAGAGAGGGGATGCTGAAGGACAGAAATCTGGCAGTACTGTTCCACCAGCTGCAGCTTACTGCCAGGTTTGCTCTAGTGGTGAAGAGGGAGGGGATGATGAGGTCACTGACGCCACGTGGGTGCCTGGAGGGAGAGAGGATGAGGAGGAGGACGAGGAGGAGGAGGATGCAGCGTCACATGTCCAACGAGGCAGGATGCCCCCTGGAGGCCAGCTAGAGGCCAGCACAGCAACTGTACAACACCGCAGAGCTCCGCCTGTGCAGGGCGCTGCCTCTGCACGTTATCAGAAAAGTTCTTTGGTGTGGGCCTTTTTTGAGACGAGTGCATCAGATCGCACCACTGCTATTTGCAATATTTGTCTCAAGCGTATCTCGCGTGGCCAAAACATCAGCCGCTTGGGCACCACAAGCATGACCAGACATATGTCGACCTGCCATGCAGCTCGTTGGCAGGCACACATAAAAGACCCACACCAAAGAACTAAGCGGACCTCTCCTTGCTCCTCATCAGCTGGGATCTCCATCCCCACTACATCTTCAGTCCTCTCTGAAAGCTGCTGTGAGAGGACTGAAGGTGTAGAATTAGGTGTGTCACAACCAAGTACTTGCAGTACACCGACGTCCGATTGTAGCAGGCAAATTTCCCTGCCCCAGCTGCTGGACCGTCGAAAGAAGTATACTCCCAGCCATCCACATGCCCAGCGGTTGAATGCTAGCTTGGCTAAATTGCTAGCACTTCAACTGCTGCCTTTTCAGTTGGTAGACTCGGCCCCCTTCCGTGAGTTTGTTCAATGTGCGGTTCCTCAGTGGCAGGTTCCCAAACGCCACTTTTTCTCAAGGAAGGCGATTCCGTCTCCCTACCGGCATGTGGAAGGCAATGTCCATGCCTCGCTGGACAGGGCAGTCAGCGGTAAGGTGCATATTACCGCTGACTCATGGTCCAGCAGGCATGGACAGGGACGGTACCTTTCTTTCACGGCCCATTGGGTCACTCTATTGGCAGCTGGGAGGGATGCAGGACAAGGTGCAGTAGTGTTGGAGGTTGTTCCGCCACCACACCTCCAAAACGCTACTACTGCTACTGGTTGTGACACACCTCTCTCCTCCACCCCCTCCTCTTCTTCTTCCTCCAGTGCTCTGTCCTCGGAACCAGCGGTGCTCCGTAGGCGTACAAGGGGCTACGCAAGTACGCAGGCAAAAAGATGCCATGCCGTGCTTGCGCTGGTGTGTTTGGGGGACAGGAGCCACACTGGGCCAGAGGTTCTGGCAGCTCTGCAGGGGCAGGCCGAGAGGTGGTTGACGCCACGTCAGCTTAAGCCAGGAATGGTCGTTTCTGACAATGGCACCAACCTCCTCTCCGCCCTGCGACAGGGGCAGCTCACCCATGTGCCCTGTATGGCTCACGTCCTCAACCTGGTGGTGCAGCGGTTCTTGGGCAGGTTCCCAGGCTTACAGGATGTCCTGAGGCAGGCCAGGAAAGTCTGTGTGCATTTCCGCCGATCTTATAATGCCAGTGCTCGGCTGACTGAGCTGCAAAAGGAGCTGAACCTGCCCAAGAACCGCCTAATATGTGACATGCCCACCAGGTGGAACTCAACGTTGGCCATGCTGCAGCGACTGCACACGCAGCAGAGGGCCATCAATGAGTACCTTTGCGACTACGGCACCAGGACAGGGTCAGGGGAGCTTGTTTTTTTTCCCCCACGTCAGTGGAGCATGATCAGGGATGCATGCACTGTCCTCTCACCATTTGAGGAGGCCACGAGGATGGTGAGCAGTGACAGTGCATGCATCAGTGACACTGTACCTCTTGTCCACCTGTTGGAGCATACGCTGCGTGGGATAATGGACAGGGCACTTGAGGCAGAACAGAGGCAGGAAGAGGAGGACTTCCTTGCCTCTCAAGGCCCCCTTTATCCAGACAGTGTTCCTTCTGTCCCACCCATCACACAGGAGGAGGATGAGGAGGAGGAGGAGGAGGAGGATTGTGTGAGCATGGAGGTGGAGCCTGGCACTCAGCATCAGCAGCAGCAGCAGTCTTTTAGGGATGATGTACAGTCCCAACAAACCAGTGGACTTGTACGTGGCTGGGAGGAGGTGGCTGGCGATCATGTCATCCCAGTGACCCAGAAGACTCCGGACCGAATGCCTCAGCTAACCTACGCTGCATGGCCTCCCTGATCCTGCAAAGCCTGCGGAAGGATCCTCGTGTTCTTCGGATCAAGGAGAGGGACCATTACTGGCTGGCCACTCTCCTTGATCCACGGTACAAGGGTAAGGTTGCGGACCTTATCTTGCCGTCGCAGAGGGAGCAGAGGATGAGACATCTCAGGGAGGCCTTGCAGAAAGGTCTGTGCAACGCGTTCCCAGAAACTGGGAGGTTACAAACTCCTGGTCCTGGGCGACGAGTTGCTGAGGCTTCGGTCAGTAGCAGAAGGAGCGGTGGGGAAGGTGGACGTCTGACCGATACGTTCAGACAATTTTTTAGTCCGCAGCCCCAAGGTATGATCGGTTCCAGCAACCATCGCCAGCGTCTGATATACATGGTGCAGGAATACCTTGGGGCAAGGTCAGACTTGGACACCTTTCCCACCGAAAATCCTCTGGCTTACTGGGTCCTGAGGATGGATCACTGGCCAGAGCTTGCACAGTATGCAATTGAGCTACTGGCCTGTCCTGCCTCCAGCGTTCTTTCCGAACGCACATTCAGTGCTGCTGGAGGATTTGTCACCGATCATAGGGTGCGCCTGTCCACCGACTCGGTTGATCGACTGACCTTCATCAAAATGAATCAGTCTTGGATCACCACCAGCTACCAGGCACCTGAAGCGGATATAACGGAATAATTTATAATGTCACATCCCTTCAAGACTGCCTATGCTGATGCTGAGTGACTGTCCTGTTATGTTCACTGACTATCCTCTTCCTCCTCCTCAATGATCCATGCCACCACACCAGTGTCTAAGGCACAATTTTTCAGCCCCTGTATAACAGGGGCGTGTACTTACAATTTTTAAAAAAAATGCTTCGCAACACGTGTGACTGCTGTGCTCCAAGTACAGTATCTGTGAGGGGTTGCAGTGTTGTGGCACCAGCACCAGTGCCTAAGGCACAATTTTTCAGCCCCTGTTTAACAGGGGCGTGTAATTACAATTTTTTAAAAAAAAAATGCTTCGCAACACGTGTGACTGCTGTGCTCCAAGTACAGTATCTGTGAGGGGTCGCAGTGTTGTGGCACCAGCACCAGTGCCTAAGGCACAATTTTTCAGCCCCTGTTTAACAGGGGCGTGTAATTACAATTTTTTTTTAAATGCTTCGCAACACGTGTGACTGCTGTTCTCCAAGTACAGTAGCTGTGAGGGGTTGCAGTGTTGTGGCACCAGCACCAGTGCCTAAGGCACAATTTTTCAGCCCCTGTTTAACAGGGGCGTGTAATTACAATTTTTAAAAAAAAATGCTTCGCAACACGTGTGACTGCTGTGCTCCAAGTACAGTATCTGTGAGGGGTTGCAGTGTTGTGGCACCAGCACCAGTGCCTAAGGCACAATTTTTCAGCCACCGGTTTAACAGGGGCGTGTAATTACAGATCTTGATCTAATAGTTCACAGCAGGGCCCATTCCTGCGCCCACCAAGAGTAACTATGAGGGCCTACAATCTCGTGGCAACACCGTCCACCACCACCGCCAAAGGCCCAATTTTTCTGCCCTGTTCAACAGGTGCATGCAATTACAAATCTTGATCTAATAACTCACAGCAGGGCCCATTCCTGCGCCCACCAAGAGTAACTGTGAGAGCTTACAGTCTTGTGGCAACACCGTCGTCCACCACCACCACCACCACCACCAAAGGCCCAATTTTTCTGCCCGGTTCAACAGGTGCATGCAAGTACAAATCTTGATCTATTAACTCACAGCAGGGCCCATTCCTGTGCCCACCAGTCTTGTGGCTACACCAACATCTAATAGGGCAAATTTCTGCAGAGTATATACGTCAGGCCCCTACTTTCAAACATCCAACTTACAAACGACTCCTACTTGCTAACGGAAAGAGAAAACAGGAAGTGAGAGGAAATCTACCCCTAGGAAGGGAAATTCTATCCTGTTAGATTTCATTTGGGAAAAAGGTATCTCCTCTCTACTGATACTTTATCACCAATCCTTGTTTCAATTAAAACCCCACTTTTCCAAAAAACATTTGTCATTGGGACGGAAAGTGAGGTGACATGTTCTGAACAGATGTGCAAAGACAGCAAATGTTACAGGGGTGATAACCCCTCCCTATGTTCTCCAAAAAGCTTAAAAATAGATTTTTTTGGGATGGAGCTACACTTCATAATGTACCTGTTCAGATTCTACAAACCTACAGTCCGTGTCTTGTTTGCACCACCTATATACTGCTGTTCAGAGTATATAGGGTTGTAGGTATAGGGTTTTATTTTGGGTGCGGGGTCCCCCTTAATATCCATACAAGACCCAAAGGGGCTGGGGTGGGGGGGGGGGGGTGATGGGGTAGCCATGCCATTTTTCTCAAGGATTTTCAGCCATATGGCGGCCAGGACAAGACATGACATTAAAGCCGCAAGTGGTTTTAAATGGCTTCTTTTTTTCCTTTACAAATGTCATTTTGTGCAAGGACAGTTCTAAACACGGGAAACACATGCCACTTCACAGGCATACTTTAGACACCCCCCAGGTACCATATTTAAAGGAAAATTTCACTTTTTTTTTTTCACTTTATGCATCATTAAAATGACTGCTCCCGAAAAAACGTTAGTTTTTAAAAGTCCTTTTTGCATTGATATATGTCCCCTGGGGCAGGATCCGGGTCCCCAAACCTGTTTTATGACATTAACATGCATATTGGCCGTTGTAATTAGCACTTTTGATTTCGAACGTTCGCGTCCATTATAACGTATAGGGTTCGAAAATTTGCGCGAACTTTCGGTCCGTTCGAAGGTTCTGGTTCGAACCGAACCCAGGGGTGTTCGGCTCATCCCTAGTGTCTTCATTATAGCACGCTACAGTATCCCCTTAGTTCTGCATAGTATGAGACCTTCCTTTTTTTTTTCTTCTTGTACTTGTAGCCAGGGCCAATCCTAGGGTCACAGATGCCTGGGTGCAGAAATATTTCTGGCGCCCCCACATGGGCATGGTCATCTTACCAACTCCCCCCTTTACAAATGTTTCTATGGCAACAACTCAAACGCAGAGATGCTCCCCTAAGAAGTCTTTGTTACCTTGGGATCCTAAAAATAATAAAAATTATAACGTGCAGCGCTTGTATAAATCAAAAAATCTAAATATTTGTGAAAGATAAATGTCCCTGTTTTGCACGAAGGGACATAGGTGATTGGAAACCTATGGGCAGTGGTGCATGACTGGTATATCTTATACTGAAAAAATCACTCGTGTTACGTGAGTGAGAAGGGGGGGATTTAACAACCTATGTAGATGAGACGGCCAAGCGGTAAGGAGGGTCGTAATCTCATGAGGTGCAAATCAATATACAATATGAATACAATATTCAAATATAAAACAGTTAAGTTATGCGATTTCACAAAACGCATAACTTAACTGTTTTATATTTGAATATTGTATTCGTTATTAGAAACTTCCTGATGTCCACCTGAACATGCGACTGCATGGTCTACTGCATAAATGCTAAGTTCCAAGTGAATACTAGTACAGTTTTGTACAACTGTTTAGGCTGATGTTAATCGCATTAGATATTTTTTTAGTTTTTCTGATCGCAAACATTTACCATATCTACACCACTACAACAGGACGGTTTAGCAGTCCGTGTCTTCGTCTGTTTTTTATCGTATTTAACACATTTTAAACCTAAAATCGCATGAGCTCTTTTCGGCTAATGTGCATGCGACACTGCATCACAAACACGGCCTATGGAAACACAGTGTAAACCTGTGAGTTGTGATTAAGCACCAGATAGTCACATTATATACAGTAGTTTATTTTACCACGTTATAATTTTGATTTGCACCTCATGAGATTACGACCCTCCTCACCGTTTGGCTGTCTCATCTACATAGGTTGTTAAATCCCCCCCTTCTCACTCACGTAACACGAGTGATTTTTTCAGTATAAGATATACCTGTCATGCACCACTGCCCATAGGTTTCCAATCACCTATGTCGCTTCGTGCAAAACAGGGACATTTATCTTTCACAAATCTTTTGATTTTTTGATTTATACAAGCACTGCACGTTATAATTTTTATGTTTTGCACAATTGAGTCTGATTGTCGTGCTAGCAGCTAAACACAATTTCGGTTTGGCGCAGTATTTCCTTTTACACCTTGGGATCCTCCCATGATCTCTTAACAATAAAGAAAATACATGAAGAGAGTACACTAATGAGACGTGGAGGGGAGTCTCTCTGATGCACACACAGAGGGCTGTCATTTAGAAAGAGCCACCAGACATAATACAGGATACGGTCAAAGACTGTAGACATGATACAAGAGATTGCAATCATAGTACAGGAGATGGTCAGAGACTGCAGACCTAATACAGGAGATGGTCAGATACTGCAGACATAATACAGGAGATGGTCAGAGACTGCAGACATGATACAGAAGCTGGTCAGAGACTGCAGACATGATACAAGAGATGGTCAGAGACTGCAGACATTATACAAAGATTGTCAGAGACTGCAAATATAATACAGGAGATGGTCAGAGACTGCAGATATAATACAGGAGATGGTCAGAGACTGCAGTTCCTATGGATGTTAGAAGATAATGGCTGATCGGCCCTCTCATCTGACCCAGCGATACAGCAACGGTTCCTCTGATCAGGAGTCAGCTCGCTCTGAATTGCCTGTGGAGACTCCGCTGGGTAGCACCCAGATCTGTATTCTGACAATGACTTCATTCATTTCTCCGCCAGGGATGGCGCTAGGCTGTGTGGCTTTCCCTCTGGTGGCGCAGGGCAGTGGGGTTCTCTCTCTGATGGTGTTCTCTCAGCACTGCTCTCTCCCTCTAGAGTCCTGGGTGTACTTCCCTGAAAGCTTTCCCGGGTTCCTGGCTTTCTCTCTCTCTCCCATTCAGCTGAGCATGCTGTGTGGGCTGCAGTTTCCATGTTACAGTGGGGCTGCCAGTCCTCTACATGTCCCCCAATCCTCTTCTCTGCACCTTTTTCTATTCTATTTCTTCCCTGGCTGATAAGAAGGCGAGGGAAGAAACATAGTGGGAGGCTGTGCTGGCCAGTGCCACTCACTAGTACAGCAGGGCACGTGAGGAGGAGAGGGAGAGGGAGGGGGAGGGGGAAGGAAGAGCTTGCAGCTGCAGTGGCGTCACTAGGGTTGGTGTCACCAGGTGCGGTATAACATGGTGTCACCCCCCCTTCCACTAACTATAGTCACCCCTCAGTACAGACCCCCCTCCACTAAGTATAGATCTCCCTTCGTCAGTGCAGATCCCCCAATGAGTATAAACCCCTCCCTCAGTATAAACCCCCTAAGTATAAACCCCTCCCTTCATCAGTATAGACCCCCTCAGGACAAACCACCCCCTCCATTAGTACAGACCCCCACCAGGACAAACCACCCCCCTCCATTAGTACAGACCCCCACCAGGACAAACCCCCCCTCCATTAGTACAGACCACCTCCCTCCATTGGTATAGATCCCCATCAAGTCAAACCACCCCCTCCATTAGTACAGACCCCCCCCCACCAGGACAAACCACCCCCCTTCATTAGTACAGACCCCCACAGGACAAACCCCCCTCCATTAGTACAGATCCCCCCCAGGACAAACCCCCACCTCCATTAGTACAGACCCCCCAGGACAAACCCCCTCCATTAGTACAGATCCCCCCAGGACAAACCCCCCCATTAGTACAGACCCCCCCAGGACAAACCCCCCTCCATTAGTACAGACCCCCCCAGGACAAACCCCCCCAGGTGCTAACAATAGTTAGCACAGGGTTCCTGCCTTCATTTTTTCCTTCTTTATGAGGGGAGGAACCCTTTGCTAACTATTGTCTGTGTTACATGATATAAAAAAAAAAAAACATACATCACATCTTTTAGACATTGTCACCCAATTGCAAGCCCCTATACTATTACGATAATAAATTTACGATAACATATTGAATCAATAACCCCCAAAAAAAAGAAGATTTTTGCATGAAGGAAGATACAAGGTCTATGACCAACCCTGCATTTGACCCATTCCTATATGAAGTGTTAATTTATCATGCCTATCTTGTAGCATGCTACAAGTATCCACCTGTGTTCTTCATAGTATAAAACCTTCCCCCATAAAAAGGGGGGAACAAAAAGGAGAAAAAAAATTGCGTGAAGGAAGTCCTATATAAAGTGTTCATTTATCGTGCTCCTATTGAAGTGCCTATCTTGTAGCATGCTATAAGCATCTCCCCTGTGTACTCCATAGTATAAAACCTCCCCCATAAAAAAGGGGGGTAAAAAAAAAAAAGGAACCCTGTGCTGACTATTATCTGTGTTACATGATATATATAAAAAAAAAAAAACATACATCACATCTTGTGTATATTGTCATCCAACCACAGACCCCTAAACCATTACCACAAAACACTTTTCATAACATGTATCAATAACCATAAATCCCCCCCCCCCCCCAAAAAAAAAAAAAATTATATTCTTCCAGTTTTTCTTTCTTTTCCAATGTCTCTCTCCCCCCATATCCACCCCTCCCCCCCCCCATACATCCCCATCTCCCCCCATCTATCATCTTCTAGTAGATCTTCCAAGAAAATCTTGATATGTTCATGGCCATGATGGCAGATGGATTTTGGGTACCTGAAGATAGTTAAAAAAATCTGGGAGATCTCCAATATCCCCGGAATACAGATTTTTGTCCTTTATAATAAACTATAATCTGAAAAGGAAAACCCCATCTATATAGTATCTCTTTTTCTCTGAGAGCTTCCAAAAGAGGTTTTACTACTTTTCTCATCATTCCCTTTATTCCTCTTTATTATAATGACTATACAACATACTCATATCATATAGCGTTGTTCATATCCATTAGTGCCTATCATCTCACTCATTCACATGAGTGGACACTGGACAATAAGCCTGGGTTCACACCTATGCGAATTCGCAGCGGCCTAAAACACTGCGAATTCACAGGACATTTCAAAATACATTGTTTTCAATGAGGCATGTTCACATATCTCCGGTGCATGCGCACTGCGCATTGCAGAAAAACCGCAACCTACTTTTGGGCAGTGCGGTGCGGATCAGGTGCGAATTCAGGCCCATTATCTTCTATGGGCACGCATCTGATTCGCACCTGACTTGCGTTGTGAACAAAAATTCACAAGGCATTGTACTACTTCTGAGGGGGAAGTCCACGCCAAATAAAAAAAAAAAAAAAAACGGCATGGATTCTCACTCCAGGAGCATACCAGGCCCTTAGGTCTGGTATGGATTTTAAGGGTCCCCTCTACCCCGAAAAAATGGCGTGGGGGTCCCCCCCAAAATCCATACCAGACCCTTATCCGAGCGCGCAGCCTGGCAGGTCAGAAAAGGGGGTGGGGACGAGCGAGCGCTCCCCCCCCTCCTGAACCGTACCAGGCCGCATGCCCTCAACCATGGGGGGGTGGGTGCTTTGGGGAAGGGGGGCGCCCTTTATGCCCCCCAACCCAAAGTACCTTGTCCCTATGTTGATGAGGACAAGGGCCTCTTTCCGACAACCCTGGCCGTTGGTTGTCGGGGTCTGCGGGCGGGGGGCTTATTGGAGGATGCTGGGACTGTGACATCATATGTGGGCGGGGTCACCATGTGACATGAGCATGTGACCCTGACCCCTTGTCCCTATATAAGTCACAACACAGCGCGTCTATGCCATTCCGGCCAGAGACAGTGACGAGTCAACATCTTAAGAAGAAGAAGAAGAAGACGGCGCAGAAGGCGACGACAGCGGCAAGTGTTCTGCCCATCAGATGTATATATTCTGATTATCTGCATTTGTGTTGTTTTAAATGACATTTAATGTTGTTATTTTCTATAGGAATCATTTGCAGAGCGTAGGCGCCATCTAGCGTCCCTTTTTGGTATTGTTTATATTGTGTTCATGTTATTATTAAAGTTTATAACCCAGGAAGAACTTGGAAGGCAAGGTATTCTGGGTAAAGTCTCACAGGAAGAGACACATTCACCATGCTTTTCAAGACTGCAAGATGTCTTGTTTCAATCTCTTACCATCATCTCTTATTGAACTTAAAAAGTAAAGCCCCATACACACGCGCGGATTATCCGAGGACCAGGTCGGTCGGATCCTGTCCGTCGTACTTTGTCCGATGTTGGTGTTGCGTACACACGGTCGGGCTACGTTGTCGGAATATCCGGTCTGCAAGAACGTCGTGACGTAAGTCGTTTTCCACGAGACTAGAAAAGGGAAGTTCAGCACCACGTCAGGCACCCGTTGGGCTCCTTCTGCTGATCCCGTGTTTATCGCGAGTTAGTTGAAGTTTGGGGACTTACGATTCGCGCTTCTCAGTTTTCTGACTCAGATCGTTACTGCTCTTCAGTTTGTGCTTGTCGTGCGTATCTGTTTAGTAGTGCGTGTAGTCAGTTCGCATTTGTTGGTCATTGCGGCCTATATCTTGATATAGAACGCTTTGATTTTCACTGCTTATTGTCTCCTCTTTTCTGGTATTCATTTCGTTCTTTCAGGCCTTGCTGTTTATCGGTGCTTTCTGTTTGTCCGTTCTGACCAGCCGACCGTTTGTGAGCTTGTGAGCGATGTTTCCCGTGCGTGCTGTACGCGGAATTGGTGTCGGGCTTTTAGCTTTGAGCCAAGACCCGTCCATGAACAGAGTGACGAGGAGTATGTGGACCAAGAATTGGTTGCTTCAACGTGATCAGTTCTCGCACATGCCTTTGCTTCGTGAGATCCGGGAGAATAATCCTGATGATTTCAGGAACTTTCTTCGGATGACCCCAATTTTCACCGTCTTTTGGCTTTGCTGACCCCTTTTATCAGCCGGCAGGATACCTGCATGAGACAAGCCATCACTCCGGAGCAGAGGCTTGTTGCCACGTTGAGGTACTTGGCGACAGGGAGAAGTCTTCAGGATTTGAAGTTCTCTTCAGGTATCTCTCCCCAGGCCCTGGGAATCATTATTCCAGAGACCTGTTCTGCCATCATCGAGGTCCTGCAGGAGGACTATATTAAGGTAACATTTCTACTTTACTATTCCATTCTATGTATGCTCTGTTTGCTAATGTCTTGTATTTTTGACCTCCTTCCCTAATTACCATGATTGCAATATGTTCTAATATGCTGTGCCCCTTTTCTCCTTCATGCATTTTTCCCTTCACTTACCTCACCAGCATGCTCTTCTGCCCCAATAGACACCTATGGCCTAGTCACTTAAGCAATGTCTTTTGTCTGCTGCATAGTATTGTTTGCCCCCAAACACCCCCTAAAATATGCACAAATGTTTGCTGTGTGGTTTACTTCATGTAGAGCCCCTTTTTTTTGTGTTTTTTTGTGGGGGGGGGGGGGCAAACTCATTAGGAACCCCCTCCCCCAACTGCTCTGTCAGATGGTACCAATCCTCTATCTGCTGGCTTTCCCAAGGTCAATACACACTATATACCTACCTCTTTATAGTGGGCATCTTTAGGGATGAATTCAGCAAAGCATGTAGTGCAAGGGGCTGGCTCCATACTTTCCATTTCCTCTTTTTTTGTGTTCTTTCCCTCCTATTAGCTTGCTTGGTAATTTCAGAATGTCACAATGTGCTTTCCTTTTTTTTGGGGGGGGGGGGGGAGGTTTGAAATGTTATTTTAGCTTTCCTGGGGGCTGCCAATAGTGTTAAGTAAGGAGGGTCTGGCCAAACTAGCACACATTATTGAGCCATTTGGCAATCAATGAAGTGCAGAGGGTTACCTGTCCAACAACCCCCCCCAAAACCCTAGTTATTGGCAATGGCCCATCAGAAGTGGGGGGATTGATGGGGGTGATTAATCTGTGAAGGGGAGCCTCTACTTTTCTGTGCAAATACTTTCCAGCCTCAATTTTTTAAGAATGCTCTTGTTCCAAGATGTTGATTGTCTAATCTGCTTGCAATGTTTATGTGCAAAGTGACTAATTTTTTTTTCTTGTTTCACTCCACAGTTCCCTTCCACGCCACAGGAATGGCAGACTGTGGCCTCCCACTTTGCCAGCCGTTGGGACTTTCCTAACTGCGGAGGGGCAATTGATGGGAAACACGTCCACATCGTCCCACCGCCCAACTCGGGGTCCTACTATTATAATTATAAGGGGTTTAATAGTGTAGTGATGTTGGCGGTGGTGTCGGCGACATACGAGTTTATGTATGTGGACGTGGGGATGAACGGCCGGATCTCGGATGGTGGTGCCATTGCGCACACGGAGTTCTACTGGCGTCTCCAAAGTGGCAGTCTGTGCTTGCCACCTCCAGAGGAGAATGCTGAAGGACTCCCCTTCGTCTTTGTCGCAGATGAAGCGTTTGCGTTGACTCCCCATCTGATGAGGCCCTTCCCGATGAGGACCCTCACCCCAGACCAAAGGGTCTTCAACTACAGGCTGTCCAGAGCCCGAAGAGTTGTGGAGAACACTTTTGGCATCCTGGCCAGCCGCTTCCGCCTGTTCTTGACGGCTATTAACTTGGCAGAATACAAACTGAACCACATAGTTCTTGCCTGTTGCATATTGCACAACTTCCTCAAAAGACATAACAGGAACTATGTGGTGCCCTCCAAATGCTGACCTCACAGCCCTTCAAGTGGCACGTCCAGGCTTGCCCCCTCTAAATGCCCGCGCGGTCCGCGAGCAATATATGGACTACTTTGTGGGTAGGGGGGCCATTGCTCTGCCTGACGATGTGTGAGAGGCATTTTTAATTAAATATTTTTTTTCAACCAACCTATGATTTCTTGTCATTTCCGTATTATAGCTTATTTGACCTTGACATTTTTTCCCTTTGCCTTCGACAGTGGGAATGCACTTTCTGGGCAAAAGGAGGTAACAGTCTCTTCTTCCCAAAAAGATTATTCTCATGTTGTGTGTTTGATACCTAATCTTTGGTCTAGAGAAGGTTTGTAGTGCATAACTGACACTCAAAATACTCCTTTTCATCACCAGGTCAGACATGTGTGTATTCACAAAAATGCTGTGCTCCGTGTTTTCGTACAAAGCACTGTGGGTGTCATTTACATAAGTCAAATCCACTATGCTCTACAAGTGCAGTGAAAAAGTGGGACTTACTAAAACATTTAATGTGAAAATGGCTTAATGTAGCTTAACGTGTAATAAAGTGCCTAAACCTCAATCAATTGCCCTGAAATTTTTCACAGCCTAAGATCTCAATTTCCCAAACCTATCCAAAAAGTTTCATGCGATTCGGAGTTCCACAAGGCAAATTAAGGACATTAAGCTTGTTTTTTGGGGAGCTTAATGTGGCTTAACGTACAAAAAAGACCTTAAATGTTAACCAATTTCCTCCAAACTTCACACAATAGAAGACTCTATCCATGCCAACATATTCTGAAAATGTCAGCTCATTTGGTTAATCACACCAAAAGTTATTCACATTAAGCTATATTTTACAATGCTAAAACGTTTAATGTAAAGAGCTTAATGTACCATAATGTGCCTTAACCTCAATCAATTGTCTTGAAACTTTGCACAGCCTAAGTTCTCAACTTCCCGAACCTATCCAAGAAGTTTCATGCGATTCAGAGTTCCACAAGGCAAATTAAGGACATTAAGCTTGATTTTTGGGGAGCTTAATGTGGCTTAACGTACAAAAAAGACCTTAAATGTTAACCAATTTCCTCCAAACTTCACACAATAGAAGACTCTATCCATGCCAACATATTCTGAAAATGTCAGCTCATTTGGTTAATCACACCAAAAGTTATTCACGTTAAGCTATATTTTACAATACTAAAACATTTAATGTGAAAATGGCTTAATGTAGCTTAACGTGTAATAAAGTGCCTAAACCTCAATCAATTGCCCTGAACCTTTGCACAGCCTAAGATCTCAACTTCCCAAACCCATCCGAGAAGTTTCATGCGATTCAGTGTTCCACAAGGCAAACTAGGCACGTTAAGCTTGCTTTTTGGAGAGCTTAATGTACAAAAAAGACCTTAAATGTTAACCAATTTCCCCCAAACTTCACACAATAGAAGACTCTATCAATGCCAACATATTCTGAAAGTTTCAGCTGATTTGGTTAATCACACCAAAAGTTATTCACATTAAGCTATATTTTACAATGCTAAAACATTTAATGTGAAAATGGCTTAATGTAGCTTAATGTAGCTTAACGTGTAATAAAGTGCCTAAACCTCAATCGATTGCCCTGAAACTTTGCACAGTCTAAGATCGCAACTTCCCAAACCCATCTGAGAAGTTTCATGCGATTCGGTGTTCCACAAGGCAAACGAGGAACATTAAGCTTGATTTTTGGGGAGCTTAATGTGGCTTAACGTACAAAAAAGACCTTAAATGTTAACCAATTTCCTCCAAACTTCACACAATAGAAGACTCTATCCATGCCAACATATTTTGAAAATTGCAGTTCATTTAGTAAATCACACCAAAAGTTATTCACATTAAGCTATATTTTACAATGCTAAAACGTTTAATGTAAAGAGCTTAACGTACCATAATGTGCCTTAAGCTCAATCAATTGTCTTAAAACTTTGCACAGCCTAAGTTCTCAACTTCTCAACCCCATCCAAGAAGTTTCATGCGATTCGGTGTCCCACAAGGCAAACTAGGGACATTAAGCTTGATTTTTGGGGAGCTTAATGTGGCTTAACGTACAAAAAAGACCTTAAATGTCAACCAATTTCCCCCAAACTTCACGCAAAAGTGAAAGTTTCAGCTGATTTGGTTAATCACACCAAAAGTTATTCACATTAAGCTATATTTTACAATGCTAAAACATTTAATGTGAAAATGGCTTAACCACTTGCCGACCGGCGCACGGCGATGTACGTCAACAGAATAGCACGGACAGGCATAAGGGCGTACAGGTACGTCCCCTTTAAGATGCTGCCGTGCCATCAGGCGTGCACTCGCGCCGGTCGGGACCCCCGTGAGGCCGTTCGTGGGTCTCGCGGACTCGATTGCCGCGGGGATACCCGAGATCGTCTCACGGGAAGGCTGAACGGGGAGATGTGAAAAAAAACAGCATCTCCCCATTCTGCCTAGCAACTAGTGACGCTGATCTCTGCTCCCTGTGATTGGAGCAGAGATCAGCATTCACTAGCTGACAGCCACGCCCCCCCCACAGTAAGAAACACACCTCTAGGCACACTTAACCCCTACACTGCCACCTAGTGGTTAACCCCTTCACTGCCAGTGTCATTTACACAGGAATCAATGCATTTAAATAGCATTGATTGCTGTATAAATGACAATGGTCCCAAAAATGTGTCAAAAATGTCCGATGTGTCCGCCATAATGTCGCAGTCACAATAAAAATCGCTGATCGCCACCATTACTAATAAAAAAAAAAATTATTAATAAAAATGCTATAAAACTATCCCCTATCTTGTAAACGCTATAACTTCTGCGCAAACCAATCAATAATCGCTTATTGCGATTTTTTTACCAAAAATATGTAGAAGAATACGTATCGGTCTAAACTGAGGAAAAAAAAATGTTTTTTATATATTTTTGGGGGATATTTATTATAGCAAAAAATAAAAAAAGAATGCGTTTTAGTCAAAATTGGCACACTTTTTTGTTTATAGCGCAAAAAATAAAAACCGCAGGGGCGATCAAATACCACCAAAAGAAAGCTCTATTTGTGGGAAAAAAAGGACGTCAATTTTGTTTGGGAGCCACGTCGCACGACCGCGCAATTGTCAGTTAAAGTGACGCAGTGCCGAATCGCAAAAAGGGGCCTGGTCCTTTGGCTGCAAATTGGTCCGGTCTGAAAGTGGTTAATGTAGCTTAACGTGTAAAAAAGTGCCTAAACCTCAATCAATTGCCCTGAAACTTTGCACAGCCCAAGATCTCAACTTCCCAAACCTATTCAAGAATTCCAGTTCATTTGGTAAATCACCCCAAAAGTTATTCACCATTTTTTTTTACAATCCTTAACCAGTTGCAGACTTTGGGCGCATTAGATACGCCCAAAAACATGTCATTAATGTACACAGGTCATGTCTAGTACATCCAGTCCTTCTGCTCTGCTGCTGGGACCCTTCCCTGTCTCAGTACCCAACAATTCAGCAGGAACTGTCTAAAAATAGAAGCAGGCTGGCAATGTTTATCAACAACCACATCACAGAAAGTTACATTGAAACATTGTATCAATTGTAACTGTTTTGCATTCACAGATCAAAGGGATGAACCTCGATTTGAAGGTGAAGAGAGTTAAAGCAACCTTGACATGTAAATAAAACATTTTTTTTTTCTAATTAAATGTTCCTCTGTTGAACTCCTAATTAACCCTTTCGTTTGCTTTGCTTATTAAAAATGTTGACACCTTTTTACATATATATACCGAAAGAAAGAAAAAAAATGCCTTTTGTTTAATTTTATTACACTTAATTGTAAAAATTATTGTTGCAGGACAATATTCACAAAAAGAAAGCCTTGTTTGTCCTTAAAAAAAAAAAATGCATGTATTACGTTGTTAACTTAAGGGGTTAGACAAGCTCAAGCTCAACTCGAGCTGTGGTGAAACTACAAATCCCATCATGCCTCTGCCTCTAGGAGACATGCCTGTGATTGTCAGGGTCTTGCAATGTCATCGCTGGATCTAGATGGGACTCAGGGTAGTGTTAGGGGGGCTGCTGCACACAGAAGGCTTTTTATCTTAATCAGAGGCGGCTCTTTAATTAGGCAAATTAGGCGATTGCCTTAGGCCTCGCCCACAGAAGGGCCTCGCCGTCGAGCGATTGCCTAATTTGCCTCAGGTGCTGTGTTGAGACTGTCTGGCGGCGGGCGCTCTGCGCGGAGTGAGCTAATAGCTTAGCTGAGCCAGCGCCGCGATCCGCGGCGGCGGACGAGCATAGTGGAAGTGTGGTGGGCGTGGCTAAGGCTGCCTGGGTCCAATAGCAGGCACAACCTCTAGCCCTTCCCCTAAAGTCGGCGACAGCGGCCCCAATGCATGGCGGGAGGCAGGACTCGGGAGCAGCCCTGGAAGAAATACATGCTCGGTGAGTGGAGCTTGTTTGTGATAGAGGCGGAGGCTGGGCAGGATAGCCGTGTCTGTGTGCCCCATTGTGGAGGGGAGTCTGTGGGAGTGGGACTACAATGTCCAGCATGTGTATGTGGAGGACGAGCAACTAACTTAGTGTGAGGCTGGAGGGGGAAGCATAGCGTATCAGTCCCACTCTCAGTATAACATGTCTGGATGGCTTTGCAGTGTGAGGAGGAGCCCTGAACACCCTGATATGTACACTGTTTCCACATATCCCAATTACCACATGTTAGCCCCCTCCTCCTTCTACTCCTCCTCCCCCTGCCTCTGTCCACTTTCTCCTCACCCCCCTCCTATCGTCCAGCCTATCCTCCCCCTATCCACTCTCTCCTCTCCCCCTGCCTCTGTCCACTCTCTCGTCTCCCCCTCCCCCTGCCTCTGTCCACTCTCTACTCACCCCCTCCTACTGTCCAGGCTATCCTCCCCTATCCACTCTCTCCTCTCCCCTCCCCCTGCCTCTGTCCACTCTCTACTAACCCCCCTCCTACCCTCCAGGCTATTCTCCCCCCTATCTACTCTCTCCTATCCCCCTCCCCTGCCTCTGCCCACTCTCTCCTCACCCCCCCCTTCTACCCTCCAGGCTATCCTCCCCCTGTCCACTCTCTCCTCACCCCCATCCTACTGTCCAGGCTATCCTCCCCTATCCACTCTCTCCTCTCCCCCTCCCCCTGTCCACTCTCTACTCTCTTCTATCCAGGCTATCCTCTCCCCCTCCCTCTCTCTATCCTTTCTCCTCTCCCCCCCTCTTATATCCTCTCCCTCTGTCCACGCTAACCTCCACCTCCCCCTATCCACTCCTTCTCCCTTTCTGAGAGTTAGTTCAGCTTTTCATTTTGTGTGAAATGGTGAACTTACTCTTTAAGCCTTCCAAACTATCTCAGGACATGAAAAAAGGCCCTATATGTGCTGCATTCCTCTTACCTACCTGGTGGAAAATTCGGGAGACCTGAGTCCCCAAGAACTCTATCATATACAGATCTAGACCAGCCAGAGGAAGTGGTAAGGCTCCATTGGTTGTTATTGGCTTATAACTTTGATGGATGGCCTCCTTTACCAGTAAGGTAGAGTGCAGGCCCAAGCATTCTACAACAATGGCTGGTCAAGATTTGCATAATGGAGCACCTAAGGTTTAGGGGTTCAGAGGTATGTGACCATACAACCGCCAACAACAGATGGGACATGGGAAAATGTGGGTGATGTCACTGCTCCAGGCTTTACCAGTGATTGTCAAGTGCTCTCTCCTCTCCCCTGCAGCCAATACTAATTGACACAGTGGATCATGTGACCAGACCAGAGCTAAAAGTCCACGGTTAGGGAGCTCTGATTACTTGCCTTGCCCCTAACACTGACAACCCATGCTATGCCACTGGAGGGGAGAGCCCAGCATCGGGAAGAAGGATGGCGCTGCCACCTCGAGCTGTCAATGTTATCTCTATGTACCACTCACAAATGGCAATCTGCTGACAAGACACTCCCAGGGGAGTGCAGAGCACAGCCTACGAAACAGGGGAGGGGACCGTCTGGGTGAGCTCACCGGTGTGATATGATCCAATAACATGCTAGAATCTTTGAGGACTTGCCATGGGTGGAGTGCTATCAGTTAATTGTATACTGTACATTGCAACGTAGTATTATTTTTTTATCGGTTTAATTATTTTTCCAATTATGGGCATGAGAGGGCCTCATGTCTAAGTTTTGCCTACGGCCTCACAAAGCCTAGAGCCGCCTCTGATCTTAATGCATAGAATGCATTAAGATAAATAAACCTTCTGACTTTAAAATCCCTTTAAACGCTTCAGCCCCGGAAGATTTTACCCCCTTCCTGACCAGAGCACTTTTTACAATTTGGAACTGCGTCGCTTTAACTGACAATTGCGCGGTCGTGCGATGTTGTACCCAAACAAAATTTGCATCCGTTTTTCCCCACAAATAGAGCTTTCTTTTGGTGGTATTTGATCACCTTTGCGGTTTTTATTTTTTGCGCTATAAACAAAAAAATGTGCGACAATTTTGAAAAAAAAAGCAATATTTTTTACTTTTTTCTATAATAAATATCCTCCAAAAATATATAAAAAATTATTTTTTTCCTCAGTTTAGGCCGATACGTATTCTTCTACATATTTTTGGTAAAAAAAAATCACAATAAGTGTTTATTGATTGGTTTGCGCAAAGGTTATAGCGTCTACAAAATAGGGGATAGTTTTTATTAATAATTTTTTTTTACTAGTAATGGCAGCGATCAGCGATTTTTATCATGACTGCGACATTAAGGCGGATACATCGGACAATTTTGACAAATTTTTGGGATCATTGGCGATCAGTGCTATAAAATTGCATTGATTACTGTAAAAATGTCACTGGCAGGGAAGGGGTTAACCACTAGGGGGCGGGGAGGGGTTAAGTGTATCCTGTATCCCCACACTGATCCAGTCCGCGGGATCCGCGGGCACTGTCACGGGGCTTGCGGCGTACGGGTACGTTACTTTGCCCAGCCGTGCCATTCTGCCGACATATATGTGCCGACAACGGTCGGCAAGTGGTTAAGCCATTTTCACATTAAATGTTTTAGCATTTTGAAATATAGCTTAATGTGAATAACTTTTGGTGTGATTAACCAAATCAGCTGAAACTTTCACTTTTGCGTGAAGTTTGGGGGAAATTGGTTGACATTTAAGGTCTTTTTTGTACGTTAAGCCACATTAAGCTCCCCAAAAAACAAGCTTAATGTCCTTAATTTGCCTTGTGGAACTCCGAATCGCATGAAACTTCTTGGATAGGTTTGGGAAGTTGAGATCTTAGGCTTCAGGGCAATCGATTGAGGTTTAGGCACTTTATTACACGTTAAGCTACATTAAGCTACATTAAGCCATTTTCACATTAAATGTTTTAGCATTGTAAAATATAGCTTAATGTGAATAACTTTTGGTGTGATTAACCAAATCAGCTGAAACTTTCAGAATATGTTGGCATGGATATAGTCTTCTATTGTGTGAAGTTTGGGGGAAATTGGTTAACATTTAAGGTCTTTTTTGTACATTAAGCCACATTAAGCTCCCCAAAAAACAAGCTTAATGTCCTTAATTTGCCTTGTGGAACTCCGAATCGCATGAAACTTCTTGGATAGGTTTGGAAAGTTGAGATCTTAGGCTGTGCAAAGTTTCAGGGCAATCGATTGAGGTTTAGGCACTTAATTACACGTTAAGCTACATTAAGCTACATTAAGCCATTTTCACATTAAATGTTTTAGCATTGTGAAATATAGCTTAATGTGAATAACTTTTGGTGTTATTAACCAAATCAGCTGAAACTTTCAGAATATGTTGGCATGGATAGAGTCTTCTATTGTGTGAAGTTTGGGGGAAATTGGTTAACATTTAAGGTCTTTTTTGTACGTTAAGCTCTCCAAAAAACAAGCTTAACGTGCCTAGTTTGCCTTGTGGAATACTGAATCGCATGAAACTTCTCGGATGGGTTTGGGAAGTTGAGATCTTAGGCTGTGCAAAGTTTCAGGGCAATTGATTGAGGTTTAGGCACTTTATTACACGTTAAGCTACATTAAGCCATTTTCACATTAAATGTTTTAGTATTGTAAAATATAGCTTAACGTGAATAACTTTTGGTGTGATTAACCAAATGAGCTGAAATTTTCAGAATATGTTGGCATGGATAGAGTCTTCTATTGTCTAAAGTTTGGTGGAAATTGGTTAACATTTAAGGTCTTTTTTGTACATTAAGCCACATTAAGCTCCCCAAAAATCAAGCTTAATGTCCTTAATTTGCCTTGTGGAACTCTGAATCGCATGAAACTTCTTGGATAGGTTCGGGAAGTTGAGAACTTAGGCTCTGCAAAGTTTCAAGACAATTGATTGAGGTTAAGGCACATTATGGTACGTTAAGCTCTTTACATTAAACGTTTTAGCATTGTAAAATATAGCTTAATGTGTATAACTTTTGGTGTGATTTACTAAATGAGCTGCAATTTTCAAAATATGTTGGCATGGATAGAGTCTTCTATTGTGTGAAGTTTGGAGGAAATTGGATAACATTTAAGGTCTTTTTTGTACATTAAGCCACATTAAGCTCCCCAAAAAACAAGCTTAATGTCCTTAATTTGCCTTGTGAAACTCAGAATCGCATGAAACTTCTTGGATAGGTTTGGGAAGTTGAGATCTTAGGCTGTGCAAAGTTTCAGGGCAATTGATTGAGGTTTAGTCACTTTAATACACGTTAAGCTACATTAAGCCATTTTCACATTAAATGTTTTAGTAAGTCCCTGAAAAAGTGCCCTGGAAAAGAAACTTGCAGTGCAAACTGGACTTGCCTTTAGTAAATAACACCCATTGCCCCCCAAATCCTTTACATTTGACATACATAATGCATTTTGTTTTTTAAATAAGGAAGCCACACATTTTGAAAAGTAAAAAAGTTTACTTGCAAAACATTCACAAGTGCGTTTACAAACTTCTTGCCCAAACTGACAACATCTTGGTTATTTACAACATTGTTTACAAACATTCCGCATTTTGTAAAACCAGGCATGGAGCAAAACAGAACCTAGGAACTAGGAAAGTTCAACTTTCTAAAGTGAAGACAAGATCAGACATGACTATATGTTCAAAGTGTGTTTGATCTTGCCTTCATCACATGGGGGGTCACCCCTGGAAAGTGGAAATTTAGAACATGCACACAATTTGGGTCTGAAAATGGTCATTATATGGTAAAACACATGCCTCGAATCTTCAAAAGTACAATTTTCCATCATGGGGATGAATGGACGTTTTTTGGGGGTGCAATCCCTTCACCACAACCACTTTAGTAGTTCGTAAAGTGGTTGCACCCCCAAAAAAACGTTGTCATTCATCCACCATGATGGGAGCTAGCACATGTGGACACAATGTGTGCATGTTCCAAATTTAACACAGTTCTTAACTTGCAAATGTGTTCAGAAGCAGCCACAAATGTGTGTTAATTACTTGGTGCGTTTTCATATTTTTCCTAAAACATCTATGATGTTCTTCAATTTTTGTTGAACATCATTGATGTTTTGCTTTATGTAATCTAGATCTCTATTGCAGACCATTATCTCCCCGATGAGTACGTGGGCACTCTCTGTGGTAAAGTGCGATTTTTCTTCCACAACATCCACGTCACCTAAAAACCAAAAACAAAAAAAAATAGGGTCTTGGAAATGAGGCAGCCATACATTGATTAGCTTACCAGTAGCTGTGTTCTCCCACACTCACCTGTTGTGGTGACAAGTTCTCCAATTTCTATGATCTCTCCTTCCTCCTCCTCCTCCTCCTCTGCTTCTGCTCTTTCCCCTTTTTTGGGAGGTGTTGGTTTTGGGGTTTCCTCAGACGTCCCAAGTTTTCGCTCCCCTATGAGAATGTACAAAAGGAAGATTTAGCAACACAATCTATTGAGGGCAGAAATAGGAAATGACAAACATTGCTTGAAAGTGAGGGACAATATTTTTGGGTGTCCAGTTACAAATGACACCAACATGAATGTAGTCACTTTGTAAAGGTCCTAAACTTATAGCTTTTTGGTCGACGTTTGGGTGATGGAGACCCCCCTCTAGTATCCACTGGAGCACATGTGTGGAAAAGCCTAATAAAAAGGGGATTTAGGTGTCCCAGCACTAGTGCTCTAGAGTCCAGATGGGTAAACAGCTACTGGGTGACGTCTCCTTTACATTGAATAAATTGGCTGGACAGTCTTGATGACATTTCTAGAGAGAACAAACTTCCTTTCCCCCATAAAACAACAAACATCGTATTATAAGTGGCCGAACGATCGAGGTTGAGTACGATCGAATGGACACACACACACACGAACATGACAGTGGCAGAAAGATCGAGGTTGAGTACGATCGAATGCACAGACGAACCTGAAAGTGGCCATTTTGGAATGTACAACTTTGTAAAAATCCAAACACATGGAGCAGTATGCAAGCAAGAAATCAAACACAAAACACAACTACTTACTTTTTTGAAGAACTCGCTTGATCTTTCTGTACTGATCGGCCTCCCTCAGTTTCAGGTCTGACCAGCGTTTCCTCAGTTGCTCCTTGGATCGTTGTACCCCAAAATGATTGTACAGCCTCCTCACAACTTTAGACATGATCTTGGCCTTGCGGACATTGGGGTTGAGGTAAGGCCCATACTTCCCATCATAGTCGCTCCTCTTTAATATGTCCACCATCTCCAACATTTCTCCAAATGACATATTGGAGGCCTTGAATTTCAGGCTCCGGGATCGGGACGTTTCTGCCTCCGGACTTTCCTCGTCCTCCTCCTCGTTGGTGGGATATTTCGGGCGCACCTGCTGTGTCCCCGCCATGTGCTCTCCCCACTGCGCCGTAAACAGAAGGGGTGGGGAATAGACGAGAAAGATCGTCAGGGGCGGGCGGAGTTTGACGCATGCGCACTGTATATAAAACGTCACACGCCTGTGTCGTAGCCACGATCTGGGAGACGAGGGGAGAGAAAGCTCACGCACGAGACGATCGCTATAAACGAAGGTACAATTTGACGTTGGTACATAACTAGCCTAGACTGATTCGACCTTGAGGCTTCTTTATGGAGAAGATTAGGAGAGTTTAGCCTGACATAATTTATAGTGTTTTGTGTGGTGTTGTATCTTGCAGAGATTATGCAGGGATTCAACGACGCGAGTTTTCTCCCCCTCTTCATTGACAAATACAGGGAATTTCCCCTTTTATGGCAGGCCAAACACCCCCATTACGGCATCAAAACAAAGAGGTACGCAGCCCTGCTGGAACTTGTGGAATTTGTAAAGCCAAGGTTCCCCACGGCAACTGTTGGTGATATAAGAAAGAAAATTGGCAGCCTGAGGAGTGCGTATATCAGGGAGCGCAAGAAGGTCCTGAAGTCGGAAGAAACTGCAACTGCAGCAGATGAGGTCTATGTCCCCAAGCTCTGGTACTATGACAGTCTCCATTTTCTCAAAGACCAGGCTGATGTCACTCTCGACCTGGGCCTTACAGTCTGGAAGAGGTGGAGGAGCCCAGCTTGTTCCAGGTATAGTAGTTTTGTAACCATTTATGTAAATAATGAATGATGTTCACTTAATTCAGGATCCCCAATTGCTTAGTTCCTAACGTGTTTGACATATCAACAGACAGTAGTGTTGGAGACATTTGGGGCAAGAATCTAAACTGCAGGGCTGAGAATTGTATGGTTTTCTATTTGTAACCATTTTGCAACAGTCACTAGATGAAAATTGTGTGTGTTTGATGAACAAATAACTGAAACTATGTCCCTTTTTCATACACAGGAAGACCTCAGCCAGGAGGAGGCTGTGGAATGTGGCAGTCAGGAGGAGGAAAGGGGTTAGTGGCAGCCAAGAGGTGGGTAGTGGCAGCCAAGAGGGGGCTAGGCCTCGGAGCCTGACTGACTCACAAATCCCTCCCCCCGCCTTCCCTACAGAAGGGCGAGAAGGGGGGGTGAGGCGGGAGAGTCAGCGCTCCGGATGATCAGAGAGGCTTCAGCCTCCCTACATGCCACACCCACCGACGAGGAGACCTTTGGCTCCGTGGTTGTCACTAAAATGAAGGGTATGGAGGCGAGGCAACGCAACATGTGTGAAGGGCTCATCCTCCATGTCCTAAATAAGGGGATGGCTGGGGAGATGACCCCACTCACACATGTTTGCCATAGTGACCATGCTCCGCCTCCTCCTCCTTCTGCCACCCCACCAGCACGACAGCCACAGCGCGCAAGGAAGCGTGGAAGGAAGACCTGAGAGTGACGACCTGGATTCAGTCTGGTCTGAGAGAAGATGGAGCCTCTCGTAGTACCAGAGCCTGGGGACCTAGATGGCATCTGCTGCAGTTCCGGATGTTTTGGACTTCAGGACCAGATTGCACTCCCCTTAATATACGTACTCCTCAGGCCCCCAATTTTCTAAGCTTGAAAAATGATGGTTGCCGTGGGGGTCCAAGGCTTTGCAAATTCCCCAAGTTTCACCATGGCTGCGTTCCTCTTTGTTTTGTTGCTGAGACCGAAATAAAGGTCTTTTTGATTTGAAATAATCATTGCCTATTGTGTTTTACTTTTCTACAATGACAGTTTATTTGTGAGTAGGCAGGTACATTTCACTAATCATAAAGTATAATTAACAAGGGGCACCAACAACAAACAAACTCATAGTAAATTTAAGCAACAAATACAAATGTTAATAATGTGGTTTTGCCAAGTTGAGACACACAACCCCCCTCCAAAAAAAAATAAAAAAATCTCCTTCAAATATGTATTCCAAAAAAAAAAAAAAAAATAGACAAATCATGCTAAAAATATAACAAAGATTCTTTTACGATCTGAGTAAAAATAAACATGTAGTGTAGAAATCCTGAAAACGAATAAAGAACTAAGTTTGTGAGAAGTGCGGGTGAATAGGAGCAGCTAAAACATGTCATTCTTCTGGCATTGTAAAGAAAAAGAGAATGCGCTGCATTAAAGACATTTTAACATTGCAGCGTGACGAATGTGCTGTGTCGATTAGGAAAGGTAGTTTTACCTGACCGAGCGCTTCCGTCACAGAATTTCTTCTGAGCATGCGTAGCACTTTGTCCGTCGGACAACGCTACACACGGTCGGATTTGGTGTGATCGGACCTTGTTGTCAAAAAATCTATCCAGCAGGAGATAGGACTTTGTCCGTCGGACAATCCGACGTACACTGTCCGATGGTGCATACACACGGTCGGATTTTTCGACAACATTGTCCGATCGGACAGAATCCATGCGAAAATCCGACCGTGTGTATGGGGCTTTAGTGTTTACTGTCTCATATTGTACTGTGTATATTTGTCTTTGAAATGTATGCTAAATTTATGGGATATTGTACTTATCAAGGTTTATTCTTGTTATTTGTAGTTTCACCTAGCTTGTTCCAATAAACTGCGATCGAAGAAATATGGTATCATGTTTATGGGATAAGAATGGTTTAGCTGAATGTCCTTGAGACAGAACAGTGAAATTTTTAAGAGGACCTCTGAAGGGAAGATAAGCTGACTTCGGAAGTCTGTACAGCCCCGGGCTACACAGTATCCATACAGTCAGAAGCCTTAAAGAAACAGGCCTGCGGCAGGCGAAGCAAGCAGCCACGCTACACAGAGACACGCTCTGTCAAGCAGTACCGACACTAGAACGGTCTCTATACAGCAAGACAGCTTCTTCCCCGCAGCCATGTCTCACAGTAGAACATCTTCTTACAAAACACGATCACAAGCAAGCTCATCTAGGTCATCTGTCGCAAATGCAGCAGCTATTGCCCGTTCGAAAGCTGAAGCAGCAAGAGCCAGGGCCGCATTCGCAGACCAAGAACTGCAGATGAAAAAAGAAAAGGCCCACCTTGAAGCAGAAAGGGTGAGACAGGAACAAGAGAGAGAGATGGAAAGAATACGCCTGGAAGACGAAAGAGCTCAGCAAGAGGCATCTCTGAAACTACAGCAAGCTATCTTAGAAGCTAACATGGAGAAGTTGGCAGTGGAACGAGATGCTGCCGCCGCCATTGCAGAAGCAGAAGCTCTAGAAGCAGCTGTCTACGATGAGCCAAGAGCAGGTAGCAGCATACCAGGCCTAGAGAAAGAACACCAAGATTCCTCGCAACGCACGTCGGATTATGTCTACCAGCACTGTGACCCAAGCAGCATCCCACAACAAGAAATTAAACATGACGTCAAGGAGTCACTCCAAGTCAAGCAGCAACAAGACGACCTTGGACCCCAGTGCCACAGGCAAGAAAAATCTGACAGTGTTCCAGACGTTCCAGTCCCAACCAAACCCTCTACTCCACAAGGTACTCAACCTTCATACAAACATCAAACACCTGTCTTCACTCCAAAGGTGTATGCAACGAGCCGGTACGAACTGCCAACCGTATGCAAGTTTGAGCCCAGAGAGCCTAAAGAAGAGACTTCTATCAGGTATGCCTTTACACCGCACCACAATACACCAGCAGCCTACTTCAATGCCAATTAGGCTACTGTAGACTTTGCCAAGTTCCTGGCCAAACGCGAGTTAGTTACCCAAGGACTTGCCAAATTTAGTGATCGCCCTCAACACTACAGGGCGTGGTGATCCTCTTTCCAGAGTGTTATCCAAGGTCTAGATCTATCTTGCAGACAACAAATAGAACTCCTTGTAAAGTGGCTTGGCAATGATTCTGCTGAACACGCCAAAAGGATCAGAGACATTAATATAAACCACCCTGAGATAGGCCTTACAAACATCTGGAACAGACTGGATAGATGTTATGGCTCACCAGAGGCTATAGAGAGTACACTGTTTAAAAGGATAGAAGACTTCCCAAAAATACCTAGCAGAGGTTACCAAAGACTCAGAGAATTCAGTGACCTATGTATGGAGTTACAAGTTGCTAAAGCAGAAGGTGACTTACCTGGCCTTTCTTATCTTGACTCTGCTAGAGGTATTAACTCCCTAGCTCAAAAACTTCCTTATGAGTTACACGAAAGATGGATTGCTCATGGCTGTAACTACAAACGGAAACACAATGTGCCCTTTCCACCATTTAGTGAGTTTGTGGACTTTGGATGATCAGAGTAATAAGTCACTAGCCAGACCTGTGTTTTTTGACATTCTAAACCTTAAAGGCCCCAGCAGCCCCTACTCCCTTAGGACTTGTGCAGGTACAGTGGAAACGGCGGGGAGAAGAGCTGACGGCCTACAAATTGAATCTATGGATGGTAAGACATGCCTACCCTTACCGACCATAATAGAGTGCAACCAGATGCCAGACAACAGATCAGAGATTCCCACACCAGACGCAGCAGCTCACCAGACTCACTTGAAGCACATAGCACATCTCATACCAGAACTTGACGATCAGGCTCAGATAATCTTACTCCTAGGGAGGGATATCTTGCAAGTCCACAAAGTAAGGAAACTGATCAACGGTCCTAAAAGTGCTCCATATGCCCAAAAACTGGATCTTGGGTGGGTCATTATAGGTGATGTTTGCCTGGGAGGTGCACACAAACCGGCATCTGTTAATAATCTGCTCACTAGTATCCTCGAGAATGGTCGTCCTTCTCTTTTCCAACCCTGTCAAAATCACATCCTCATAAAGGAGCTACCTCACAACAACCCTTTACCTCTTCCTTTCCTAAGTCCCCTCTGTGACAGCAATACCTATGACGATGACCAAAGTGACTTAGGACACTCAGTGTTAAGGAGAACAAAGGAAGACAACCAGGTAGCAATGTCCATTGAGGATAGGATCTTCCTAGAGGTTATGGAAAGCAGTATGGAGAAAGATGTTACTAATAACTGGGTGTGCTTCCCTTTAGGCCACAAAGACAACGTTTGCCTAACAACAGGGAACTAGCATATAAACGCCTCACTTCCTTAAAAAAAAATCTGCAAAGGAAACCAGAGATGAGAGAACATTTCTTTTCCTTCATGTACAAAATATTCCAAAATGGCCATGCTGAGGTAGCTCCAGACCTCAAAGACTCAGAAGAATGTTGGTACTTACCCATATTTTGGGGCCTATCACCCTAAGAAGCCAGGGCAGATTAGAGTGGTGTTTGATTCCAGCGCCAAGCATGAAGGTGTCTCTCTAAATGATGTCCTTCTTTCTGGCCCTGACCTCAACAACAGACTATTGGGAGTACTTCTCCGCTTCCGCAAGGATTCAGTCGTATTCATGGAAGACATACAACAAATGTTCTATTGCTTTCTTGTTAAAGAAGAACACCGAAACTTTCTGAGGTTTCTCTGGTTCAGGGACAACAACCCCTCTGGAGACATCACAGAATATCGCATGAAGGTGCACATATTTGGCAACAGCCCTTCCCCTGCAGTTGCTATATACGGCCAGAGACACTCTGCTAGAGTGGGAGAGTCAGAGTATGGGTCAGATGTCAGACAATTTGTGGACAAGGATTTCTATGTAGACGATTGCTTGAAATCACTACCCACAAATGAAGCTGCAATCAGTCTCCTCAAAAGAACTCAGGCAATGCTTGCCTGTTCCAACTTAAGGCTCCACAAGATTGTTCCAACAGTAGAGAAGTTTGAGAAGCTTTTCCTGTACAAGACCATTCCAACGAGTTAAAGGACTTAGATCTAGGCACAGACTCACTTCCCATGCAACGCAGCCTTGGTTTGCTTTGGGACTTAAGATCTGACACCTTTACTTTCCAAGTAAACACAGAGGAAAAACCCTTTACCCGTAGAGGTGTCCTGTCTACCATAAACAGCCTATACGATTCTTTAGGCTTTGCAGCACCTGTCACCATCCAGGGTAAGGCACACCGCAGAGACTTAACCTGTGAGTCGCTAGATTGGGACCACCCTCTCCCCACCGACAGGAAGAACCTATGGCTAGAGTGGAAGGACTCACTAACAGCGCTATCCAATCTTAAAATTCCACGCCCATATGCTCCTCTGTCATCTGCAGACGTTCAGATGCAAAGACTTTGTGTGTTTGCAGATGCTTCTGTTAAAGCAATTGCTGCTGTAGCTTACCTGAAAACCATAGACACTAAAGGACAATGCCACATAGGGTTTGTAATGGGAAAAGCAAAACTTGCACCACTACCTGAACACACCATACCAAGGCTGGACACTTCACGTTTCATTAATGATCTTAGACGCTTCATTGCAATCCGAGGCCCAGTGAAACTCATTCGCTCTGACAGAGGATCTAACTTTGTAGGAGAAGTGAAAGAACTGCAAATTTGTTCCAACTTGGACATCCTCAGTTTAAAAAGATATTTGAGTAAGCAAGACTGCACGTGGATCTTCAATCCACCTCACTCTTCTCACATGGGAGGTGTGTGGGAGAGGATGATAGGCATAGCCCGCAGAATTTTTGACTCTATTTTCCTACAAGTAGGAACTGCAAGGCTTACTCACGAGTGTTTAGTGACATTTATGGCAGAGGTTACAGCCATCATTAACGCCAGACCCTTAACTTCAATTTCAAGTGACTCTGAAGATCCAATGGTTCTCACACCTACCATGTTGCTCACGCAAAAGACTGGTTTTGTAGGTACTCCAGCTGGAGAGTTTTGTGAGAAGGACCTTTACAAACGTCAATGGAGACAAGTTCAAACTCTTTCCAATACCTTCTGGAGTCGGTGGAAGGAACAATACACATCTACTATTCAACTAAGGAGGAAGTGGCACTCAGAAAAACCTAATCTTAAACTTGGTGATGTTGTGCTTATGAGAGATTGCCAGACACTAAGGAACATGTGGCCTTTAGGTCTAGTCCCCAAAGTACTGCCAAGCAAAGATAATCTTGTCCGTAAGGTCGAGGTCAAGACCTTTCAACAGAATGAGGCCAAAGTGTTCTTAAGACCAGTGATTGAACTTAATGTATAAAAAGGACAGAGAGGATCCGCTAAGTTATACAGCACCTCATCCCTTGGTATTAGAGTATAAACGAAGGGGGGTAATGGACTAGGCATTATAGCGGTGCAAAAATAATATAGAATAGTCGGGGTTGACTCACAGTTCAATGCTCAAGAAACTTTCTTTTTTAGTACAAAATAATTTTATTACATATAAATACAATCATATAGACAATTACATAGAAAAAGGAAAAAATTGTTGATAAACATTGGACAGTACTTATTCATATAAGATCTTGACAAAGGTTAAATAATTGAATTTATCCTGAATGGCACATGGCCATTTATACAAAGATCAAACCAGAATTACCGATCAGTTCAGAGATACACATAGGGTTTAAGGAAAAGTTCAAGATTACTGTAAATGGGATGACCTGAAGTAGGCTAGACGAGCCTTAGTAGACAATTCCGACATGTTTCGCCATAACAATGGCTTCCTTTAGGGTGGGTCTACTGTACACGGTAAGTGTATCTAATATGGAAGAAATTGTCATAATTAATTAAATTTACTATTAGATTAGGTAGAGAATAGCCCTTGCCGGTTAAAAAAGGGGGTTTGGAAAAAGATAACCAGGGAGGGAACCCAATGATTGGAATCCGGAAGGGATCACCCCCACCCCCAATCCCCTGGTGATGGAAACAGAGGTATCCCCTTAAATCGATCAGAACTTACCCAGGTCGGTATAGATGGTAAAAAATATCGGACACAGGTCAAGTTGTGGAGTGAAGTGGTCCTAAGGGGTGCCTTCAATGCATAGCAGAAGGTGAGTCACACCAGGCCAGAAAAAGGAATTTTCTAGTCAGAGAAGGATATCAATGAGAAGGGTTGATAAATTTGTGTAAAAGTCAAGTAATATAGTGTTGTTAGTCCATGGTAAATTAATTCATGGACATAAAGCCACACACTATATAAAGTGGACACATGTCTCAAATATTTACTTACTTCAACAATTAGTTAAAAGAATACTGGTAATGGGGATGGAGGAACCTTGTAATTTGGAAAGGGATGGTCAAAGACGGGAGGCACCTGAAATGTATTAATATAGGTAAGGGTCTAGAGCGTAAACGTAAGAAGGTAAGTTGAATGTAAATACAAGTTTAAAGTTTAGTACCTGTTTCAATCTGTGAATTGGGAGCTAATTCAGCACAAATGAAAGCGTGAGTGGGCACCTTTAGATGGGAACGGTGTCCACAGTAGCCGAAGGTCCCTGGTGGAATTGAGAGAGTGGATAGTAAGGGCAATCTAAATTGGATGTGGCGAAGAGCCAGTTTGAAAATCAAAGGGTAGGTATAAGGTAAACTGGAGTAGCTTACTTGATTCTGGAAGAATTAGATGCGTCAGGTGCCTCCAAGGTCCCGTGGTGGACTGAGCTACAAGCCGGCTTTTAAACTCACCTTCCAGTCTGAGGAGGCGTGAGGAACGCCCCTCAGTCAGCGGACGTAGGAGCCTCTGCGCAGGCGCATTACACGCGCCTCGGTCAGGGGCCTACAAAGGCCATAATTCCTGGCGGTGCGCGTGTGGAGGACGTGATGGGAAGGGGAATAGAATAGGTAATTAGAGGGTTATAAGAATGATTTAAAACTAATATATTCGTTCATGCCAGGGTGCCTGGTGGCGTCTAAAGTGTATATCCACCTGGTCTCAAGTTGGAGCAGGCGAGTATCAATATCCCCTCCACGTATATTAACCACTTTCAGACCGGACCAATTTGCAGCCAAAGGACCAGGCCCCTTTTTGCGATTCGGCACTGCGTCGCTTTAACTGACAATTGCGCGGTCGTGCGACGTGGCTCCCAAACAAAATTGACGTCCTTTTTTTCCCACAAATAGAGCTTTCTTTTGGTGGTATTTGATCGCCCCTGCGGTTTTTATTTTTTGCGCTATAAACAAAAATAGAGCGACAATTTTGAAAAAAATGCATTATTTTTTATTTTTTGCTATAATAAATATCCCCCAAAAATATATAAAAAAAAACATTTTTTTTCCTCAGTTTAGGCCGATACGTATTCTTCTACATATTTTTGGTAAAAAAAATCGCAATAAGCGATTATTGATCGGTTTGCGCAGAAGTTATAGCGTTTACAAGATAGGGGATAGTTTTATAGCATTTTTATTAATAATTTTTTTTTATTATTAATGGCGGAGATCTGCGATTTTTTTTTGTGACTGCGACATTATGGCGGACACATCGACATTTTTGACACATTTTTGGGACCATTGTCATTTTTACAGCAATTAATGCATTTAAATGCATTGATTTCTGTATAAATGACACTGGCAGTTTAGGAGTTAACCACAAGGTGGCAGTGTAGGGGTTAAGTAGGCCTAGGGGTGTTTTTTTTACTGTGGGGGGGCGTGGCTGTCAGCTAGTGAATGCTGATCTCTGCTCCAATCACAGGGAGCAGAGATCGGCGTCACTAGTTGCTAGGCAGAACGGGGAGATGCTGTTTATCTCGGCATCTCCCCGTTCAGCCGCTCCGTGAGACGATCGCGGGAGTCCCCGCGGCGATCGAGTCCGCGGGGACCGCGGCCGGACTCACGGGGGTCCCGACCGGCGCGGGAGCGGGCCGCTCCCGGCGCGCTCCCGATGGCACGGACAGGCTAAAGGAGGGACGTATATATACGCCCTCCTGCCTGTATGTGCCATTCTGTCGACGTATATCGTCATGCGCCGGTCGGCAAGTGGTTAAGGGGTATATGTTCCAGGGCAGAAAACAAGATTGCAGTGGCATCAAAGTTATGTTTTTGGGCAATATGACGATTGACTGCTGTCGAAATTTTCTTTTTAAATAAGGGTTTAATATGGTCCTGTATACGGATGGAGAATGCTCTCTTTGTTTTGCCGACGTAGAAGCCTCCACAGCGGCAGGTGGCTAAATAAATGACTCCTATAGTATTACATGTGACCCGGTGTTTGAGTTTATGTAGATTGCCATTGGGTAGTAAGGTAGTGTTAGAGTTGGATAGAAATACACAAGAGTCACAGTGACCACAGGCAAATGTGCCTGGGTGGTCCGTTTTTATGTCATTAGGGGCATGAAAATGACTGGAGGTTAATTTGTCGCTAAGGGAGGGTGGTCGCCGATAAGTGATTTCCGGATATGTTTTCACATATTGTCCTACTATAGGATCAGTTGAAAGTAGGGGCCAAAATTTATTCAGAGTATCCCTTATTTGGGTAGATTGGTTTGAGTATTGGGTAATAAGGCGTACAGGTTGCATTGATTGAAGATTTTTGTCTCTAAAGATTAATTCCTTTCGCTCTAAACGTTTAACTCTATTAAATGATTGTTTGAGTAAATTGTGGCTGTAGCCTCTTAGTCTCAATCTCTGATATAGTTGAAAAGAGGATTGGTAAAAATCTTTTTCATTAGTACAATTTCTTCTTATGCGTAGATATTGGCTGTACGGTATACTCTTTAGAAGAGTTTTAGGGTGGGAACTGGATGCATGCAATATGGTATTGCCAGCCAAGGCTTTTCTATATAATGAGGAATATAGTTTTCCCTCGTTGTCAATGGTTATGGTAAGATCAAGAAAAGTGATCATTTGTTGGCTGCAATCCAAAGTAAATTTTAAATTGTATGCATTAATAGAGATTTTTTTGAAAAATTGTTGTAGGTCCAGATAGGTACCGGTCCAGAAAATCAAAATATCATCGATATATCTCAGCCAGATCCAACTATTCCTATAGTAGGACAATATGTGAAAACATATCCGGAAATCACTTATCGGCGACCACCCTCCCTTAGCGACAAATTAACCTCCAGTCATTTTCATGCCCCTAATGACATAAAAACGGACCACCCAGGCACATTTGCCTGTGGTCACTGTGACTCTTGTGTATTTCTATCTAACACTACCTTACTACCCAATGGCAATCTACATAAACTCAAACACCGGGTCACATGTAATACTATAGGAGTCATTTATTTAGCCACCTGCCGCTGTGGAGGCTTCTACGTCGGCAAAACAAAGAGAGCATTCTCCATCCTTATACAGGACCATATTAAACCCTTATTTAAAAAGAAAATTTCGACAGCAGTCAATCGTCATATTGCCCAAAAACATAACTTTGATGCCACTGCAATCTTGTTTTCTGCCCTGGAACATATACCCCTTAATATACGTGGAGGGGATATTGATACTCGCCTGCTCCAACTTGAGACCAGGTGGATATACACTTTAGACGCCACCAGGCACCCTGGCATGAACGAATATATAGTTTTAAATCATTCTTATAACCCTCTAATTACCTATTCTATTCCCCTTCCCTCCCCCTCTTCCCCCCCCCAGTCCACCCCTTTCCCCCTCCCCATCCCCCCTCACTCCCTCCCTTCGCCTTTCCTTGCCCCACCTCCCCCCCTTTTTTTTTCCCTTCCCTTCTCCCCCCCCCATTTTACATACTTTTTCTACATCCCTCTTCCATACCCCTGCCCGCTGAGCTCCTTCCCAATATGCGCTAAAGCCCCCCCCCCCTTTTCCTACTTCATTAATTTTCTAAAAATTCAACGATACTCCCTAACACATACCCAAAATAATTTAATCTATTGAAAAACTTTGCTAAATACACTGTATGGGAACTCAACCATATCTTTTTCCACTCTATTATCCCTATTCAGCTTTCAATTGCCCCTGTCGCATCTATCAACATGTTTTGATAATTGACTCAAAAACAGGCAATTGATTAATATTAAATCATATTAATCTTTTTCAAATTGTCTGTGTTCATCCCTCTAATATATCTAACTACACAATGTCAGCATTAATCTTTATGTATGTCCAAATTGTCATTATTTCAGTATGCCCACTTTCTGTTTCCCCGGTAGGAGCTTTATGGATCAGGCAGGACACCTTCTGTACTATGGGATCCGCGGGACGCCCCCACCTCCACCCCCCGGCCTAGCTTCCCCTTTCCTTCTCTCATGACCATCCCACCAATCCCATTCTTCGGTTTCCCTGACACGGCTGTTGATTGGTTTGTAGATGTGTCCACTTGGTCAGTGCCTCTATGCCTAGTATGGACACCCAAGGGCGGTGCATCGAAGCCCGCCCACCTCAGCCTCTGCAGCGAATCGGCACACTGTGACGATCACGTCATCACGTCCTCCACACGCGCACCGCCAGGAATTATGGCCTTTGTAGGCCCCTGACCGAGGCGCGTGTAATGCGCCTGCGCAGAGGCTCCTACGTCCGCTGACTGAGGGGCGTTCCTCACGCCTCCTCAGACTGGAAGGTGAGTTTAAAAGCCGGCTTGTAGCTCAGTCCACCACGGGACCTTGGAGGCACCTGACGCATCTAATTCTTCCAGAATCAAGTAAGCTACTCCAGTTTACCTTATACCTACCCTTTGATTTTCAAACTGGCTCTTCGCCACATCCAATTTAGATTGCCCTTACTATCCACTCTCTCAATTCCACCAGGGACCTTCGGCTACTGTGGACACCGTTCCCATCTAAAGGTGCCCACTCACGCTTTCATTTGTGCTGAATTAGCTCCCAATTCACAGATTGAAACAGGTACTAAACTTTAAACTTGCATTTACACTCAACTTACCTTCTTACGTTTAAGCTCTAGACCCTTACCTATATTAATACATTTCAGGTGCCTCCCGTCTTTGACCATCTCTTTCCAAATTACAAGGTTCCTCCATCCCCATTACCAGTATTCTTTTAACTAATTGTTGAAGTAAGTAAATATTTGAGACATGTGTCCACTTTATATAGTGTGTGGCTTTATGTCCATGAATTAATTTACCATGGACTAACAACACTATATTACTTGACTTTTACACAAATTTATCAACCCTTCTCATTGATATCCTTCTCTGACTAGAAAATTCCTTTTTCTGGCCCGGCGTGACTCACCTTCTGCTATGCATTGAAGGCACCCCTTAGGACCACTTCACTCCACAACTTGACCTGTGTCCGATCTTTTTTACCATCTATACCGACCTGGGTAAGTTCTGATCGATTTAAGGGGATACCTCTGTTTCCATCACCAGGGGATTGGGGGTGGGGGTGATCCCTTCCGGATTCCAATCATTGGGTTCCCTCCCTGGTTATCTTTTTCCAAACCCCCTTTTTTAACCGGCAAGGGCTATTCTCTACCTAATCTAATAGTAAATTTAATTAATTATGACAATTTCTTCCATATTAGATACACTTACCGTGTACAGTAGACCCACCCTGAGGAAGCCATTGTTATGGTGAAACATGTCGGAATTGTCTACTAAGGCTCGTCTAGCCTACTTCAGGTCATCCCATTTACAGTAATCTTGAACTTTTCCTTAAACCCTATGTGTATCTCTGAACTGATCGGTAATTCTGGTTTGATCTTTGTATAAATGGCCATGTGCCATTCAGGATAAATTCAATTATTTAACCTTTGTCAAGATCTTATATGAATAAGTACTGTCCAATGTTTATCAACAATTTTTTCCTTTTTCTATGTAATTGTCTATATGATTGTATTTATATGTAATAAAATTATTTTGTACTAAAAAAGAAAGTTTCTTGAGCATTGAACTGTGAGTCAACCCCGACTATTCTATATTATTTTTGCACCGCTATAATCCCTAGTCCATTACCCCCCTTCGTTTATACTCTAATACCAAGGGATGAGGTGCTGTATAACTTAGCGGATCCTCTCTGTCCTTTTTATACATTACTTTCTGTCTCAGGTGTTTCAATACACCATCTCCTGACAGACGATCCTATTACTTTCTTTCTCAGAATTTTTGGGGTTACACACAGCTCAATGCTCACTTAAAAAACTGGTTTCTAAACAAAAAATTCAAATGATTTACTAATTAACTGTATATGAGCATTGTAAAAAATATTCATTTACAATTGAGAGCTTACAAACGCTTTGGCGCATAATGGTTGACCTCACCGGGGAGGCATGGAAGGGACTTATGACTAAAATACAACAGTCTCAAAATGCAACAAATATTTCAGACGCTGATCTTGATCGCGACTTTATGCGACTTCAACGTCTTTTGGAAAAAAAGGTCCGAATATACTGGCATAAAACCTATTTTGAAAAATACGTTGAACATCAAATTGTCCCCTGGGGATTACGAATCCAAATATTTCCTAATGTCAAAAAAGTCAATGACCTTCTTAAGACCTCTTGGGAATTTAATCTCCAAGCATGCTCCTTTGGCATGATCTCCATATTGTGTAAACAATATGACCATGAACTTGACCAACTTGACATTTCCATCTCTGAATGGTACGAAAATCATATTTCTTGTGTATCATCCCCCCGGTTTGCCTTAAAGGATAAGGACCTACGGGCACACCTCGAGGAATATACCTTAAATATCATAAGTAATAAAGAAAATAAATTTGCAAGAGATAAATCGGCACACCAAAACGGTTATGCCTATAAATGGGATAATCCCTCCTTTACTAGAGCATCGACAAAACCATCCAATTTCCAACCAACTAAAAACAACCCTGACCCACCCAGCACGTCATCTAACTCCTTTAGCTCCAGTACAACCTACCATGAACTCTCACAGGACCCTATCATTAAAAAGCGAAAAAATGACCAACCTACCTCGTCCACAGAGTTAATAAAACGAGCCTTGGGCACCAGTTCTTTAACCAGACCTTCGGGCACCCGTTCTAAAATTTCTAGTATTTCCACCCCTTACTTCAAAAATCAACCACCCTTACCAAACATACCCCTCTCAACCACTCACATGTGCATCCTGGATTCCTCCAATCTTTCAACCCCTGCACTCTCATCCCCAATTAGAAGAGCAAGTGAACCTTCCCTATCCACTATGTTCCCCACATCATCTCAAGAACTCAAACTTGCACCTATTTTTTTAGGCCAAAATCTGGACCCACCACCAACACCCACTTAACCCCACAACCTAATATAGATCATACCAGAACAGCTAATCTGGATGTTATTAACCTTTCCTCTTCTCCACTCACATTACCTCAAATTCAGGTTTTACAATTAGGCCTCACTTTCTGCCCTTCCACAGACTTTGATTGTTTTCAATTAGTAAGGGATCTTAATCTCTTTGCGAGAAAATTGCTCTATAAAACAATTTACCACAATAAAACAACATCCACCCAAATCTCCAATACAGACAATACTATTCCTACCTTAGCAGAAATCCAAGCCCTAGAGGACCTAATGACTCTTCTAGACGAAGCAGACCCTATTGATGATGACCTTTTGGATAATACACATAACGAGACGACCACTCTCGCTACCACATTTTCATTGTCGACTTCCTTCAAACCCAAATCAAAAAATTTCCCCTCCCTAACCACCAATCCCTCTATTTGGGTCTTTGTGGAACAAACCACAAAGGAACTAAAAAAACTTAACTTGAAGGAATCAGGTATGACAAACCTAACCAAAGCTCAACAGAAAGCTCTCAAGTCACTTCAATCTAACCAAGATATAGTTATTAAACCCTCTGACAATGGAGGGAACGTGGTTGTCATGGATGTCCCGGCTTACCTGACTATGTGCCATGACATCCTTGACAACCACGATTGGTACAGACTCATCTGTCCCACTCGAATTAAATCATATATCCTAGAATACCAAAATTTAATCTTTCATGCAACTAGAAAAGGAATCATAGATACCAATACTTGGAAATTCCTACATGTAACTCAACCTAAAACCCCGACCTTTTATGCACTACCCAAACTCCATAAATCTATGGATAAACCCCCTGGCCGGCCTATCGTGTCTGGCTGCGAAGGACTCACAGAAAAAGCTAGTGAGCTTGTAGACAAACACCTCGCCCCCCATGTTCTTGCACTTCCTTCCCACATTAAAGATACCATTCATCTACTACGCATTCTCGAAAACAAACAGCTACCCAAAAACTCATATCTTGTTGCGCTAGATGTTGAATGCCTCTATAACGCCATACCACATGCAAGAGGTGTGGAAGTTATAGCCAAACAACTGGAAATACGTGGCCCTAATGCACAACCCTACAATAATTTTGTTCTATCACTACTTCAGTTCATTCTAACCAAGAATTACTTCACTTTTGGATCCTCCCACTACCTCCAGATACAGGGCGTAGCAATGGGCACTAAATGTGCCCCTTCCTACGCCAATCTTTATCTGGGGGGGTGGGAAAAGGAAATTCTCTCGGACCCCGAGATGAGGTGTTTCACTCAACACGTCTTCTCCTGGCTGAGATATATCGATGATGTTTTGATTTTCTGGACCGGAACCTATCTAGACCTACAACAATTTTTCAAAAAAATCTCTATTAATGCATACAATTTAAAATTTACTTTGGATTGCAGCCAACAAATGATCACTTTTCTTGATCTTACCATAACCATTGACAACGAGGGAAAACTTCTTATCCTCGTTATATAGAAAAGCCTCGGCTGGCAATACCATATTGCATGCATCCAGTTCCCACCCTAAAACTCTTCTAAAGAGTATACCGTACAGCCAATATCTACGCATAAGAAGAAATTGTACTAATGAAAAAGATTTTTACCAATCCTCTTTTCAACTATATCAGAGATTGAGACTAAGAGGCTACAGCCACAATTTACTCAAACAATCATTTAATAGAGTTAAACGTTTAGAGCGAAAGGAATTAATCTTTAGAGACAAAAATCTTCAATCAATGCAACCTGTACGCCTTATTACCCAATACTCAAACCAATCTACCCAAATAAGGGATACTCTGAATAAATGTTGGCCCCTACTTTCAACTGATCCTATAGTAGGACAATATGTGAAAACATATCCGGAAATCACTTATCGGCGACCACCCTCCCATAGCGACAAATTAACCTCCAGTCATTTTCATGCCCCTAATGACATAAAAACGGACCACCCAGGCACATTTGCCTGTGGTCACTGTGACTCTTGTGTATTTCTATCCAACTCTAACACTACCTTACTACCCAATGGCAATCTACACAAACTCAAACACCGGGTCACATGTAATACTATAGGAGTCATTTATTTAGCCACCTGCCGCTGTGGAGGCTTCTACGTCGGCAAAACAAAGAGAGCATTCTCCATCCGTATACCGGACCATATTAAACCCTTATTTAAAAAGAAAATTTCGACAGCAGTCAATCGTCATATTGCCCAAAAACATAACTTTGATGCCACTGCAATCTTGTTTTCTGCCCTGGAACATATACCCCTTAATATACGTGGAGGGGATATTGATACTCGCCTGCTCCAACTTGAGACCAGGTGGATATACACTTTAGACGCCACCAGGCACCCTGGCATGAACGAATATATTAGTTTTAAATCATTCTTATAACCCTCTAATTACCTATTCTATTCCCCTTCCCTCCCCCTCTCCCCCCCCCCCCCCCCCCCCTCCACCCCTTTCCCCCTCCCCCATCCCCCCTCACTCCCTCCCTTCGCCTTTCCTTGCCCCTCCCCCCTTTTTTTTTCTTTTCCCTTCCCTCTTCCCCCCCCCATCTTACATACTTTTTCTACATCCCTCTTCCATACCCCTGCCCGCTGAGCTCCTTCCCAATATGCGCTAAAGCCCGCTCCCCCCCCTTTTCCTACTTCATTAATTTTCTAAAAATTCAACGATACTCCCTAACACATACCCAAAATAATTTAATCTATTGAAAAACTTTGCTAAATACACTGTATGGGAACTCAACCATATCTTTTTCCACTCTATTATCCCTATTCAGCTTTCAATTGCCCCTGTCGCATCTATCAACATGTTTTGATAATTGACTCAAAAACAGGCAATTGATTAATATTAAATCATATTAATCTTTTTCCAATTGTCTGTGTTCATCCCTCTAATATATCTAACTACACAATGTCAGCATTAATCTTTATGTATGTCTAAATTGTCATTATTTCAGTATGCCCACTTTCTGTTTCCCCGGTAGGAGCTTTATGGATCAGGCAGGACACCTTCTGTACTATGGGATCCGCGGGACACCCCCACCTCCACCCCCCGGCCTAGCTTCCCCTTTCCTTCTCTCATGACCATCCCACCAATCCCATTCTTCGGTTTCCCTGACACGACTGTTGATTGGTTTGTTAATGTGTCCACTTGGTCAGTGCCTCTAGGCCTAGTATGGACACCCAAGGGCGGTGCATCGAAGCCCGCCCACCTCAGCCTCTGCAGCGAATCGGCACACTGCGACGATAACATCATCACGTCCTCCACACGCGCACCGCCAGGAATTATGGCCTTTGTAGGCCCCTGACCGAGGCGCGTGTAATGCGCCTGCGCAGAGGCTCCTACGTCCGCTGACTGAGGGGCGTTCCTCACGCCTCCTCAGTCTGGAAAGTGAGTTTAAAAGCTGGATTGTAGCTCAGTCCACCACGGGACCTTGGAGGCACCTGATGCATCTAATTCTTCCAGAATCAAGTAAGCTACTCCAGTTTACCTTTATACCTACCCTTTGATTTTCAAACTGGCTCTTCGCCAAATCCAATTTAGATTGCCCTTACTATCCACTCTCTCAATTCCACCAGGGACCTTCGGCTACTGTGGACACCGTTCCCATCTAAAGGTGCCCACTCACGCTTTCATTTGTGCTGAATTAGCTCCCAATTCACAGATTGAAACAGGTACTAAACTTTAAACTTGCATTTACACTCAACTTACCTTCTTACGTTTAAGCTCTAGACCCTTACCTATATTAATACATTTCAGGTGCCTCCCGTCTTTGACCATCTCTTTCCAAATTACAAGGTTCCTCCATCCCCATTACCAGTATTCTTTTAACTAATTGTTGAAGTAAGTAAATATTTGAGACATGTGTCCACTTTATATAGTGTGTGGCTTTATGTCCATGAATTAATTTACCATGCACTAACAACACTATATTACTTGACTTTTACACAAATTTATCAACCCTTCTCATTGATATCCTTCTCTGACTAGAAAATTCCTTTTTCTGGCCCGGCGTGACTCACCTTCTGCTATGCATTGAAGGCACCCCTTAGGACCACTTCACTCCACAACTTGACCTGTGTCCGATCTTTTTTACCATCTATACCGACCTGGGTAAGTTCTGATCGATTTAAGGGGATACCTCTGTTTCCATCACCAGGGGATTGGGGGTGGGGGTGATCCCTTCCGGATTCCAATCATTGGGTTCCCTCCCTGGTTATCTTTTTCCAAACCCCCTTTTTTAACCGGCAAGGGCTATTCTCTACCTAATCTAATAGTAAATTTAATTAATTATGACAATTTCTTCCATATTAGATACACTTACCGTGTACAGTAGACCCACCCTAAGGAAGCCATTGTTATGGCGAAACATGTCGGAATTGTCTACTAAGGCTCGTCTAGCCTACTTCAGGTCATCCCATTTACAGTAATCTTGAACTTTTCCTTAAACCCTATGTGTATCTCTGAACTGATCGGTAATTCTGGTTTGATCTTTGTATAAATGGCCATGTGCCATTCAGGATAAATTCAATTATTTAACCTTTGTCAAGATCTTATATGAATAAGTACTGTCCAATGTTTATCAACAATTTTTTCCTTTTTCTATGTAATTGTCTATATGATTGTATTTATATGTAATAAAATTATTTTGTACTAAAAAAGAAAGTTTCTTGAGCATTGAACTGTGAGTCAACCCCGACTATTCTATATTATTTTTGCACCGCTATAATCCCTAGTCCATTACCCCCCTTTGTTTATACAGTGACTGAACTTGTTCTGTTACTTTCTACGGAGGACTCTGTTAGTGACGTCACTTGACGTCAGGCGGGGAGTGTTCTGCCCATCAGATGTATATATTCTGATTATCTGCAGTTGTGTTGTTTTAAATGACATTTAATGTTGTTATTCTCTATAGGAATCATTTGCAGAGCGTAGGCGCCATCTAGTGTCCCTTTTTGGTATTTTTTCTATTGTGTTCATGTTATTATTAAAAGTTATAACCCAGGAAGTACTTGGAAGGCAAGGTATTCTGGGTAAAGTCTCCCAGGAAGAGACACATTCACCATGCTTTTCAAGACTGCAAGATGTCTTGTTTCAATCTCTTACCATCATCTCTTATTGAACTTAAAAAGTAAGTGTTTACTGTCTCATATTGTACTGTGTATATTTGTCTTTGAAATGTATGCTAAATTTATGGGATATTGTACTTATCAAGGTTTATTCTTGTTATTTGTAGTTTCACCTAGCTTGTTCCAATAAACTGCGATCGAAGAAATATGGTATCATGTTTATGGATAAGAATGGTTTAGCTGAATGTCCTTGAGACAGAACAGCAAGAACAGAAGAGACCCCGGAAGACCCCCGAAGGCGGAACGAGACCCCCAGATGATGGCGGCGACGACGAAGAAGAAAGCCGGGCTCTTCCGCTTGTGAAAGAGCTAGGTAAAAGAGCAGAAGAAGAGCGGAGGAGTCCGGCGAGAAGACCCCCCAAGACGGAAGAAGACCCCCAGAGCAGTGCAATAAAATATTTAAACAAATTGTGTGTTTTTTATTTATTTACACTTTTACACCTTAGGTGAATGGGTAGGGGTACATCGTACCCCATACTCATTCACATAGGGTGGGGGGCCGGGATCGGGGGGCCCCCTTATCAAAGGGGGCTCCCATATTCCGATAAGCCCCCTGCCCGCAGACCCCGACAACCAACGGCCAGGGTTGTCGGGAAGAGGCCCTTGTCCTCATCAACATGGGGACAAGGTGCTTTGGGGTGGGGGGCCGCAGGGCATCCCCCCCATGTTCAGGGCATGTGGCCTGGTACGGTTCAGGAGGGGGGGGGGCGCGCGCTCGTCCCCACCCCCTTTCCTGACCTGCCAGGCTGCGTGCTCGGATAAGGGTCTGGTATGGATTTTGGGGGAACCCCCACGCCGTTTTTTCGGCGTAGGGGGGTACCCTTAAAATCCATACCAGACCTAAGGGCCTGGTATGCTCCTGGAGGGGGAACCCATGCCGGTTTTTTATAAAAGTTTGGCATGGATTTCCCCCTCAGAAGTAATACAATGAGTTGCGAATTTATGTTAGCAGCTGATTCGCACCTAAAACGCAGACAAACTGCAGAACAGCTGACGTTTCAGTGCGCAGTCACGCCGGGCTTTCAATTCGCACCGCACTGGTCTGAACTGAGAAGATCAGGTTTAGCTGAATATATAAATCGTAAGTTAGAGTTACCCTTTATTGTTGTTTGTTTCTGTGATGAACATTTTCTCAACATGTACTTTCTCAGGATGTAAACTTTCATCATTATGTTCTTTTGTTCTTGTGGTTATGGTTAGTCATTATACATGACAAATAAGTCACATCGCGTGATGTTCTGTATGACCTTATATAGAGTTGTGTGCCAACAGTCTGTTTTTGTCAGCGGGCGTAGCCCATATATAAATGCAATAAAACATTTTAGAAGCACGGGTCTTCAAGCTCGGAGCTGATACGGACATCTGTGTTCTGTATTTTTTACTTCCGTATATATATATAAGCTTGATAGAATTTGGAGATGGCAATATAACCTGGTTATCAGTGGCCCCTTGGCAGGTCACACCTAACATAATCTGGCGCCCGGGAACAGGGACTCACCAATGATGCTACAGGAAGCGGACGAACAAAGTTGACGGAACAAAAAGGACGGGCATTCTGGGAACTACAGACCAAAACTGCGCAGGTAAGAAAAAAGCTTTATTTTTTCTTATATGCTCTGCACTCCCCTGATTTAATGCCTATCCGTTCCGTCCGCTATTGATCTCCAGGAATTGTGTACCAACTTCCGTAAGCGGTGGGTTTAGAACTAATACACATTCGGTTTATATTGCTGTAACTATGTGTTAATTGTTAAATTGTCCGTTTGTCTGTCTGCGGAGCAAGGGAATGAGCCTTGTCAGTTAGGGATGGTATGAGTTAAAAGGAGATTGTGTAACCTCACATCTGACTCATAAACCATAGGACGGGTTGAAAGTATAAGCCCTGGCTGCTCCATGAACGAAGGAAGAGTGTACGAGAGTATGAGAGGAATCCCAGATACGGGGGAGGGAGGGAGTAAGACCATCCACTAGATCTCCAAAAAGCCCGGTGGTCTAATTGAGGATCTGGCCACGCAAAAGGCAGTTTTAGAAGGAATATCCAGGAGAGATATTCGGTATTCTAGCACCCTAGGAAGAAGGCAACGAGGAACTGGTGTAGGGTCCCCAAAGGAGGTCAGTCTGAAGATCTGGCCATAGTTTTGGGGCATATTGCCAGTATTCCAATAAGCTACCTAGGCACGGGTTAGAATGGGTCAGAAGCAAACCAAACCCCGTCAAGGAACAGGGGTATGTTCCTATATCATACCACAGGAAATCAGAAACATCTATGGGAAAGAGGGGGCTAGAGATAGAGAGAAAGAAAGGACAGACAAAGGGAAAGTGTTGGAGTTCATGTCTTATATGTCTGATATGTTTTATATATGTTTCATATCATCCGGATGGGATGGTACCGTTGCCTTAAATATAGGTGACAAACTGGAAAAATATAGAAATGTGTAATTTGATCCAATGTTTAAAAGTAGAGCCCTGAGGGAAGTAAAATCACCCGCAAATACTCCTCTGTACCCAGTTAAAAAAAAAAAAAAAGAAATCAGTGGACGGTGGTCCAATTAAGTATAGGATGGTACAGGACCTTAGGGCAGTAAACAAAATACTAGCGCCAATGACTCCACTAGTGCCAAACCCGCATACCTTATTATCCCAGATACCTTCAAATAGCATGTGTTTCACAGTGATAGATTTAGCTAATGCTTTCTTTTCTGTGCCACTAGCGGAATAATGTCAATTATGGTTTGCATTTTACGATATGTGAATGAATAATTGTTATGTTGCCCCAATGAGAAAAATATGTGTAGACAGTACCCTCAATATTTTACAAGTTTTAGCAACAAAGGGTTGTTAGGGGTTAATGAGAAAAGTTACAAATGTGCAAAGAGGAAGTTTTTTTTTTCTTCTCTCTCTCTGTCACTGCATATCACAGGAAAAAAAAAAAAAAAAGGAAGTTGCAACCACAAAATTTTAAAGGTTTTAGGCATAGTGTCATATTGTAGACAGTGGATGCCTCATGCCTCATTGAGGCAACCATTGTATGAATTGTGTAAAAGCTGTACCTTATGTACTTACTGAAATTTAGCTACCTATTTGCCTTTGCCTTTACCTTCAGTCAACAAGTTTGGCAAGGGGGAATAGTGGTGATGATAGTAAAAAAAAATAATAGTGAAAATGGTACTGATACTCTTCAATCTGAGGGTGTATCTGATCATGTTTGCTGGTATCTGACAGCAGCAGGTACACCAGTAAAGCAAAGGAAGGAATAAAAAGAGTCTTAGATAACCTACAAAAAGTCAAAAAGGTGGCCATAATGAAGATAGCGGCACACACAAATGCAAAAACAATTGAAGCAAAAGGAAATACATTTACAGATTTAACTGCAAAACAAGCAGCTCTAAAGGAAATAAGCTCTGAGACCGTAGCAGCAGTACAGGTAAGTAGCCCAGAACCAACATGGCAGAAGCTGAGTAGGTTACAGGAACAAGCAGAGGTGAGCGAAAAGGATAGGTGGGCAAAAATGGGAGCAGCGCCAGACCCTGACCAAGTATGGAGAGGGGGGGACAAGGTCTGTCTACCAGCTTCTCTGTACCCGGCAATGGCGGCAGCAGTTCACCTTCCCACACATATCAGCTCCAATTCTATGTATAGGATTGTGAGCCAGAGATGGCTCGCCCCTGGATTCAGTAGCATTGCTAGAAACTACTGTGCAGCCTGCCAAAAATGTTAGGGTTCCAGCAAAGTTTTCACACCCCTTATCATCCTCAAAGTTCAGGGTCAGTAGAAAGAGTAAATGGAACAATAAAATTAAAAATATAGAAGGCAGAATTGGGGAAGCCATGGCCAGAATGTTTTACCTTTGGCTCTGTCTTCCATCCGATACACTCCCACAGGGAGGACAGGACTGTCTCCCTGTGAGATACTTTTTGGAAGTGCGCCTAGGTTAGGTTTATATTTTCCACAGAGTATGCAATTACAATGTGATAAGCTTGACTGCATATGTGATACAATTACAACAGTATCTAACTAAGATCCACAGAGATGTGTATTCTTCCCTTCCAGATCCTGACTCTGTAGCAGGTACTCACTTATTAAATCCTGGAGATTGGGTCTATGTAAAGAAACATACTAGAAAGACTTTGGAACCACGGTTTGAAGGACCATACTAAGTGCTGTTGAGCACCCCAACCTCAGTAAAATTGTAAGGAAAGACCACTTGGATCCACGCATCACATTGTAGAAAAAGTCCGGAACAAGCCACAGAATGATAAACTTTTTAGCTACAATAACAGTACTGGAATGTCTTTTAGGATGTATTTATGCTTTCACTCCTGGTATAGATGTGACAACTCATGAGAACAATACAGACCTAACATGGGTAGGCTTTGGGCCTAAGGATGGGACACGATTGTATACTGTAGGAAGTATTGTTGTATCAGGACATGAGAGCCCCTTTTATGTAAAAGATAATGACTATTACCCACGTACACCCGTAGTATTTGTAAAAGCCAGACCACCGGCACTGGTAAACATAACTTTCCATTGGAGGGAAAATTTACCATGGCCTTATAACTACACACCCCATAAGTGTCATAAATTAGGTCCATTAGAAACATGGAAAGAAGTTTTTGATAAAACTCAGGCAGTACTCCGTACCCCACATTCTGAGGAATATAAAAAGAAAACAAAGGGAACAGGTATTAGGCCAGTAAGTGGAGCTGAACCATTCAATCTAATAGGACCCATAGTCACAAATCAATCAGCAACCTACATTTGCGCATCATGGTTTTTCGTAAAATCGAATAACACAGCAGGTGGGTATATACAGTGGGAACATTATGGATTCAGTATAAAGATAGAGGACACCCCACCTCTGGTTTTCAAGTCCTCAGTATTAACCCCTGCCCCCAAGTCCTGTTTAAACATTTCCATATCACAACAGAAAACCAAAGTAAAATTTAACGTTACTTTCCCTAAGTTACCAGATTGTAGATACAAACGAGAATGGTATGACACCATTTTGGGAGCAACAGGAATGGGAGTAATGGATGGGATTCAAATGGAAATGATACAAAATAAATGGAAACATGCAGGGGGACACATAGCTGATGGACTGACGATCACAAGTCAATGGTTACCTACAACATTTGAAACACAAATTAGTCAGGTACAGTTAACTAAATACCTTAATGCTATGGTTAATCACACGGTGATAGCCAGCTTGGAGCTATGGAGAAGAGATCAGAAATTTATAAATCTCACTCAGTGTGCTTTCTCTACACTATCCTATCACATACAAGTAAATAGGGCAAGGGAAGAGTTACAGTTAGGGAATTACCATACATGGCTCAAGTATTTTAAGGGCCTAGACTTAGAAAACACCTGGTTCGAGGTAACGGGCAGACAAGTAGAATGTAAGGAACAATGGTGTGCTGGGAAGTTTAACATATATCGGGTGGAGGGCATAGAGGTAATGTGTAAACTGATAGTAATGCCACTCCTACTAGGGGAAGATCCGCCTGAATTTTGGTATCCCGAGATTTATGGGCATTATGTAGATACACAGAACAGAACTCATGATCTGAGTCTGTGTACCGAAACTAACAAAGGAATGGTTTGTGGAAGGAGTTCACCAGTCTATGAACCTTGCCTGTTAAAGCACCAGTCCAATATATGTAAGTTCCAAAGAATGCCCGTACACATAGGGAATCGATTCATGGAAATAGGACCACAACATATTTGTTTGATAACTAATGATAACAACACCATGGGGAGTTTAAATAGAACAGCTCCTTTTGCAGGATGTATAGAAAATGTTAAAGTATTTAAATGGTTAAATGATACTTTTCTTTTTGAATCAGATGCTGATAAAACATTTAATAGGGAGTGGGCAGTAGATAACCTTACTGACACCACACCTTTTGTAATATCATTAGAACCCCTATTACAGGTTTTAAAAGAATCGGAAATACTTAGGAAACACATAGAGACACATGAACATACCCTTCAGAACAACCTATTATCCGTAATTATTGATAAGGGAAAGCTTATTCATCTGTCTTCACAAATCAAGGAAGAGACCACCCACCACTGGTATGATGTTTTCAGTGGATGGTCTCCTACTGCAACTAAAATATTCACTTGGATATTTAGTCCTATATTGATACTCATACTTGCTTTTGCTATAATGACAATTATTAATTGTTGCATATATGCTAGAATGAAAAAGAAAGTCAGAAGACTAAAGAGAAGGTTCTCCACAGAATTGTAAATGGGTTGACATCGTCCTCCTCTTTGATTCTCTTCGCTTCTGGGATGCTGGTATGGAACTGGGGGATGAGAACTCAGTTCTCCTCTGACAACTCGCGGTCAGGGATAGTACCTGAGGAAGTACTAGCTAGAACCCACTTGTGAGGACCCAGATTTGGGAGAAGGATGATGTCAAAGGGGGAAATGAGAAGATCAGGTTTAGCTGAATATATAAATCGTAAGTTAGAGTTACCCTTTATTGTTGTTTGTTTCTGTGATGAACATTTTCTCAACATGTACTTTCTCAGGATGTAAACTTTCATCATTATGTTCTTTTGTTCTTGTGGTTATGGTTAGTCATTATACATGACAAATAAGTCACATCGCGTGATGTTCTGTATGACCTTATATAGAGCTGTGTGCCAACAGTCTGTTTTTGTCAGCGGGCGTAGCCCATATATAAATGCAATAAAACATTTTAGAAGCACGGGTCTTCAAGCTCGGAGCTGATACGGACATCTGTGTTCTGTATTTTTACTTCCGTATATATATATAAGCTTGATAGAATTTGGAGATGGCAATATAACCTGGTTATCAGTGGCCCCTTGGCAGGTCACACCTAACAGAACCCAGGCTAATACTCCATCCGTTGTCTTTTTGAGATGTGTATATGTACAAGACTTTGCCCATGTGCTTTTGTATGTGTGTATATGGTTGTGCATTTACAGATGCGAGACATATACTTCCTTCTATATTGCTCTCTGTTTTTACAGATTATTGTTTATTTTTTATACGTATCCCCTACACCTGAGATATATATTTTAAATATACTCCTTTAATTATTTTTTAATGATCCCTCTTTTATCCTATACATTTACTATAGTATACCATAGATCCACTGATGTGTATAGCTAATTATTTTGTTATTTTATTTCATTTTATTTTATATTATTATTTTATTGTTTACTATTGACGTATATGCATGCAGCGAGTGACGTGCCATCTGGCTGCTATGTTCCATCTACAGTGCCTTGCAAAAGTATTCACCCCTTGGCATTTTTCGTGTTTTGTTGCTTAAAGTGGTGTTGCCACCAAAAAAAAAAAATTGGTTTAAAAATCATTAAAAAAATAATTGGAAATTTATTTATTTTTTATTCACCTCTAAATACCTGTTGCTAGGGGGTCCCTTGTAGTCTGCCACCTTCAGTGCACGGGCACTGACATTACTTCCCCTAGGCACCGCACAGTCATTTGGGACCTGTCACGTGTCCCAGATGAGTGAGCGTCGAATCACGGCGCACGGCGCTGCTCGCGCATGCGCAGTGGGTGCCCGGCTGTGAAGCCACAGCCGGGTGCCCACATTAAGAATGCCCGCATCGCTGGACCCTGGGACAGGTAAGTGTCCGATTATTAAAAGTCAGCAGCTGCAGTATTTGTAGCTGCTGACTTTTAAAATATTTTTTTTGTGGGCCCTCCTCTTTAACAACCTGGAATTAACATGGATTGTTTGAGGATTTGCATCATTTAATTTACAGAACATGCCCACAACTTTGAAGTTTTTTTTTTTTTGTGAACCAAACAACAAATAGGACAAAATAACAGAAAAAGTCAATGTGCATAACTATTCATCCCCTAAAGTCAATACATTGTAGAGCCACCTTTTGCGGCTATCACAGCTCCAAGTCACTTTTGGATAAGTCTCTGTGAGCTTGCCACATTTTACCACTGGGATTTTTGCCCATTCCTCCTTGCAAAACTACTCCAGCTCCTTCATGTTGGAAGGTTTGCGCTTGTGAACAGCAATCTTTAAGTGTGACCACAGATTTTCTATTGGATTGAGGTCTGGGCTTTGACTAGGCCATTCCGACACATTTACATGTTTCCCCTTAAACCACTTAAGTGTTGCTTTAGCAGTGTGTTTGGGGTCATTGTCCTGCTGGAAGGTGAACTTCCGTCCTAGCCCCAAATCACACACAGAGTGGTACAGGTTTTGCTCACGAATATCCCTGTATTTAGCACCATCCATCTTTCCCTCAACTCTGACCAGTTTCCCAGTCCCAAATTCTGAAAAAAACATCCCCACAGCATGATGCTGCCACCATCATGTTTCACTGTGGGGATGGTGTTCTTTGGGTGATGTGATGGGTTGGGTTTGCGCCAGACATAGCGTTTTCTTTGATGGCCAAAAAGTTAAATTTTAGTCAGGACTTACTAAAACATTTAATGTGAAAATGGCTTAATGTAGCCTAACGTGTAATAAAGTGCCTAAACCTCAATCAATTTGCCTGAAACTTTGCACAGCCTATGATCTCAACTTCCCAAACCTATCCAAGAAGTTTCATGTGATTCGGTATTCCACAAGGCAAACTAGGGACATTAAGCTTGTTTTTTGGGGAGCTTAACGTACAAAAAAGACCTGAAATGTTAACCAATTTCCCCCAAACTTCACACATTAGAATCCCAACATATTCTAAAAATGTCAGCTCATTTGGTTAATCACACCAAAAGTTATTCACAAGCTATATTTTACAATGCTAAAACATTTAATTTAAAGAGCTTAATGTACCATAATGTGCCTAAACTTCAATCAATTGCACTGAAACTTTGCACAGCCTAAGATCTCAACTTCCCAAACCTATCCAAGAAGTTTCATGCGATTCGGTGTTCCACAAGGAAAACTAGGGACATTAAGCTTGTTCTTTGGGGAGCTTAATGTGGCTTAACGAACAAAAAATACCTTAAATGTTAACCAATTTCCCTCAAACTTCACACAATAGAAGACTCTATCTATGCCAACATATTCTGAAAATTTCAACTCATTTGGTTAATCACACACAACAGTTATTCCCGTTAAGCTATATTTTACAATGCTAAAACATTTAATGTGAAAATGGCTTAATGTAGCTTAATGTAGCTTTACGTGTAATAAAGTGCCTTAACCTCAATTGATTGCCCTGAAACTTTACACAGCCTACGATCTCAACTTCCCAAACCTATCCAAGAAGTTTCATGCGATTCGGTGTTCCACAAGGCAAACTAGGGACATTAAGCTTGTTTTTGGGGAGCTTAATGTACAAAAAAAACCTTAAATGTTAACCAATTTCCCCCAAACTTCACACAATAGAAGAATCTATCCATGCCAACATATTCTGAAAATTAAACATTTAATGTGAAAAATGGCTTAACCACTTGCCGACCGCTGTCGGCACATATATGTCGGCAGAATGGCACGGCTGGGCAAGTCTGCCTTGTGGAACACCGAATCGCATAAAACTTATAGGATAGAGTTGGGAAGTTGAGATCTTAGGCTGTGCAAAGTTTCAGTGCAATTGATTGAAGTTTAGGCACATTATGGTACATTAAGCTCTTTACATTAAATGTTTTTAGCAATTTTCAAAATATGTTGGCATGGATAGAGTCTTCTATTGTGTAAGGTTTGGAGGAAATTGGTTAACATTTAAGGTCTTTTTTTGTACGTTAAGCCACATTAAGCTCCCCAAAAAACAAGCTTAATGTCCCTAATTTGCCTTGTGGAACTCCGAATCGCATGAAACTTTCAGGGCAATTGATTGAGGTTTAGGCACTTTATTACACATTAAGCTACATTAAGCCATTTTCACATTAAATGTTTTAGTAAATCCCATGTTAGTCTCATCAGACCAGAGCGCCTTCCTCCATTCATTTTGGGAGTCTCCCACATGCCTTTTTGCAAACACAAAATGTGCCATTTTGTTTTTTGCTAAAAGTGATGGCTTTCTTCTGTCCACTCTGCCATAAAGCCCTACTCTATGGAGCGTACGGCTTATTGGCCTCCAGGGTCTCTGTGCTCCTCTCCTTGCCCGGTCCGTGAGTTTTGGTGTGCGTAAATCTCTTGTCAGGTTTGCCAAATGTTCTTTCCATTTGGTTATGATAGATTTGATGGTGCTCCTAGGAATCATCAAAGATTTGGATATTTTTTTTATAACCTAACCCTGACTTGTACTTCTCAACAACATTGTCCCTTACTTATTTGGAGAGTTCCTTGGTCTTCATGGCAGTGTTTGGTTAGTGGTGCCCATTGCTTAGTTGTTGCAGCCTCTGGGGCCTTTCAAAAAGGTGTGTATATGTAATGACAGTTCATGTGACACTTAGATTGCACACCGGTGGACATCATTTCACTAATTATGTGACTTCTGAAGGTAATTGGTTGCACCAGAGCTTTTTAATGGGCTTCATAACAAAGGGGGTGAATACATACATGCCAATTATAATTTTTTTATTTCTGAAAAATAGTTTAATGTATATATTTTTCTAATTTTACTTCACCAGCTTAGACTATTGTGTTATGATCCATCACATATAATTCAGATTAAAAAAACACTGAACTAAAGGCTGTAATGTAATAAAATAGGTAAAAAGCCAAGGGGGTGAATACTTTTACAAGGTACTGTATGTGACGAAACGCTCCCACACTCCTCTTGAGTGCTTTCGTCATATACCACTTCCTCCCAGTCTGAGTATGGATCTCAGATATTCCGACCGCTCTCAAGCACCAAACGAGACAAGACTTGCTTAGTGCTAAAATGGACTGTTTTATTAGAACCAAACTGACAAGTATTTATGTACAGTAGAAGAGGAGATCCCCCCCTCCTGCTCATTTTACTCTAACAATACACCTGTAACAAATTAACATGAGCTAATTAACTAATCCCTTTAAGCAGCCGATGTGACTCTGTGCCCATCAGAATTTCACTACAGGTCAGACTTGTTGTCACCGAGCTTCACACATGTTAGATGCTAATATCATCAACTCCAGCCACCTGTCTGTTGTCTTGTATAGTGCAAATGAGTCCAGTCTATCTTGACACAGATTCTGAAGAGTATTTCACTTATTGTTGTATGTGCTAATTAACCCTACAATTGAATCTGACTATCACAGATTATAGTGGGGTTCTCATTCACCCTGTGCGCCTTAAAATCCAGGGCCCATAATCGGTTGGCAAGAGGCTCGCATTTAGTCCTCTCAAAAAGCCTGTGTCCCGGCTAGGTCTGTCACGCATCACTCTTGCTGTCTTTTGCATCAGTTTGCCCTGTATATTAGTTTTTTGTTTCTCCCTCTGTGTGCCCAGTATGCTGTTTATATTTATCCATGCCATTTTATAGGCTTGTATAAGCCCCTTGTGATATTAGTGCTTTCCTCTCTTGTTCACGTCCGTCCATAGTCCCACCCAAAGCCTTCCAACAGACCATAAGAAGCTCAGCTTCTAGCAACCGTTAGTAATTTTCTTGAAGGAATCAATTAGCTGTTCGGAAACGTGTCGCATTCTGATGACATCACTTCCGGTTTGAGGTCCATGCTGGTTGCTGGTCCCCGGTCTCCACGCAATCTCAGACAGTATCCTGAGAGTTGTGTCAGAGAAATGGTAGAAGCCGGACTTGCCAGTATCGGCACTTCCCAGTGCGCCTGGGCGGCAGAATAGCGCTCCGGCACATACGAGTGCGCGATACATCAGGTCGGCGCATATGGGTGCACGATACAGTGCGTCGGCGCGGGTGCACCGTAGCACGCACGTCATGAGATCCCCCTGGCTGGCCTATAAAAGGCAGTTCATCCCCTTGTCTAACTGCTGGTTTGTCTTTCAGCTTCCTGTGTTCCTGTTCCAAGTTCTGCTAACCTGTGTTTTCCTGTTGTGACCCGGATTGACCCTGACCTACTCTGATCCTCTCCAGTATTTTGACCCTGGCTTGTTTAACCACTTGCCTACCAGGCACAAACACCCCCTTCCTGACCAAGCCATTTTTCAGCTTTCAGCGCTGTCGCATTTTGAATAACATTTGCACGGTCATGCAACGATGTACCCAAATACATTTTTTATCATTTTTTCCCCACAAATAGAGCTTTATTTTGGTGGTATTTGATCACCTCTGCGGTTTTTATTTCTTGCGCTATAAACAAATTAAGAGGGACAAGTTTGAAAAAATGCAATATTTTTTACTTTTTATTATAATAAATATCCAATTTTTTTTTTTTAAAACAAATTTTTTCCTCAGTTTAGGCCGATACGTATTCTTCTACATATTTTTGGTAAAAAAAAAATCGCAATAAGCGTCTATTGATTGGTTTGCGCAAAAGTTATAGCATCTACAAAATAGGGGATAGATTTATAGCATTTTTATTATTATTTTTTTTTTACTAGTAATGGCGGCGATCTGCGATTTTTATCGTGACTGCGACATTGCGGCGGACATATCGGACACTTTTGACACATTTTTGGGACCATTTACATTTATACAGCGATCCGTGCTATAAAAATGCATTGATTACTGTATAAATGTGACTGGCAGGGAAGGGGTTAACACTAGGGGCACTGCAGGGGTTAATATGTTCCCTAGATTAGTGATTCTAACTGTGGGGGGAGGGGACTGACTGAGGGAGGGGACAGATCGGTGTCCCTATGTACAAGGGACACACCATCGGTCTCCTCTCCAGTGACAGGACGTGGATCTGTGTGTTTACATACACAGATCCACGTCCTGCTCACTTACCGGGCAATCGCAGGTGCCTGGCGGACATCGCGGCCGCCGGGCACGCGCATCGGGTCCCCAGCTACGCGCCCCCTAGTGGCCAAAAAGCGAGCGCCGTCATATGACGGCGGCCCGCCACAAGAGCTGCACCGCTCCGCCGTCATTTGACGGCGGGCGGTCAGCAACAGGTTAAAGGACTTCTCTACTACCTGCCTCTTGTGTATCACCCCGGCTTGCCTAAAGGGCTTCTCTATTGCTTGCTTCCTGTGTATGGCCCCCGGCTTGCTTAAAGGACTTCTCTACTACCTGCTTCCTGTGTATGACCCAGGCTTGTGTTAAAGGACTTGCTTCAGCTGGACCTTCTGTGTTTGACCCTCGGCCTCCTCCTCAAGACTCTGCTCCAGTCTCTATTCCATGATCTATGGTGTTAGAGCCCCAGCTGGGCTTCCTATTCCAGCTCAGTGCCAAGTCCACTCCTGCACGGTATATACGCCATTCAGGAGATCTTCACGCAAGTCTCTTCTACCTGCTGGTGACCTGTGCCTCTCTGTGCCCTATACGCTCTGTACCACTTTCAGGGGTAGAGTGCCCTCAGCTGCAAGGGGAACTGCTCTCAGCATCTCAGCCTTGGTGAGTACCTGACAAGTTGTGGCTTCCTTCTACAGTTTTACCTTTGGATATCTCTGAGACACATTAGGACTACCAGGATGCGGGACCACCTGCCATATTATACACATGATATGCTCTTGTTCATGTACCCTTTTGTAAGTGTTTTTAAGCCTTTGGGATATATAACGTTTTTACTTCTGCACTTAGGAGATGCCTTTTTTCTACACTACAGCCCTGTGAGACCTAGTAAGTTCTACTCACAAAGTTCCAGGTCTATGGATCTTCCCTTCCTCACTTCGTTCTCCCATGTCTCCCTACAGGTGGTGGAAGGGGAGGTCCGGCTCCAAGCAATCATTGATTCCGGAGCATGTAGCTGCTTTCTGGACTTATCCCTGGCTAAGAGACTCTGTGTGCCCCTCTATGAGAAGAAACAAAGACTTGAAGTACATTTGGCCAATGGTTTCTTGACCAGTTTTGGACTTGCCACCCAGGAAACCAGACCCATCCTCACTATCACAGATTACGGCCATCAAGAATTAATCTGCTTCAATGTCTTATGCCCACCCATGTTCCCCATCATCCTGGGAATCCCTTGGCTGCAGGCACATAACCCGCAAATCAACTCGGCCAGGAAAGAGATCTCTTTTTCTTCTGCTTTTTCTCACTGCTTTGCTCCCAACTTCAGTAGTCCTGACAGCTGTTTGGCCATTCAACCAGTTTCCAGTAGCCACCAGAACGTTCCACCAGCTTATCAGGAGTTCATGAACATCTTTGACAAGAAAAAGGCTGATGTCCTCCCACCTCACTGGCCTTATGATTGTCCAATCAAACTACTCCCTGGGGCCGAAATCTCATTTGAACAAATTTTTCCCCTATCTAAAAGGCGAGCTGGAAACCTTACAGTTGTATAGCAACGAAAATCTGAAGAAGGGGTTCATCCTTCCCTCCTCCTCTCTTGCTGGAGCCGGTATATTCTTTGTTGAGAAGAAACATGGCACATTGAGGCCTTGCATGGACTATAGAGTACTCAACAAAATCACTGTAAAGAATACCCACTCCCTCTCATTCCTGAACTTTTTCAAAGGTTCTCAACCGCACGGATCTTCACTAAATTAGATCTGAGAGATGCCTATAACCTTGTCCATATCCGCAAGGGTGATGAGTGGAAGACGGCATTCAGAACTCGGTTAGGTCACTGCGAATATCTTGTTATACCGTTCGGATTATGCAATGCCTTAGCCACGTTCCAGCAGCTGGTAAACTATATCTTCTGGGAATTCCTTGACCAATTTGTAATTGTGTACCTCGATTAAAAACCTCGTCTTCTCTGCATCTCTGGAGCTTCATCGAACTCACGTAAAGAAAGTGCTCTCAACCCTGAGGAAACATGGACTGAATGAATGAATGAATGAATGATTTGTATAGCGCTGCAACTGCGAACTGAATCGCCTCGAGGCGCTTGACTGCTCATGTTGGGATGCCATGGACTATATGTCAAGGCAGAGAAATGTGACTTTGAAAAAATGTCTATTCAATTCCTGGGTCTAATTTCCACAGAGGGACTTGCAATGGACCCACAAAGGTGAAGGAAATATTAGAGTATCCAGCTCCTTCGGACAAGAAAGGCGTTCATAGCTTCGTGGGCTTCTCCAACTTCTACCGGAGGTTCATGAAAGATTTCTCCACCACCATCACATCCATCACTCAGCTGACCCATCAGCAGGTCCAGTTCCAGTGGTCCCAAGAAGCTCAAACAGAATTTGATAAATTAAAGTCTGTTCACTTCCGCACCAATTATACAGCACCCAGATCCAACCCTGCCTTACGTGTTGGAAGTAGATGCCTCCAAAGTGGCTACAGAAGCAGTCTTGTCCCAACAATAGGGACCTAAGGCTGTTCTTAATCCTGTAGCTTTCTTTTCTCAGAAAATGAGTGCACCAGAGAGAAATTATGATGTAGGAGATAGGGAGCTAATGGCCATTAAATCCATCTTAGAATACCATTCTTCTTTGCTGGAAGGTGCCGCTCACCCCCCGTTATGATCTTTACAGACCATAAGAACCTTTAGTACCTCAGAACAGCTAAAGGTTTAAGACCCGGCAAGCCCGATGGGCTCTGTTCTTCTCCAGGTTCAATTTTCATATTACGTATCAGCAAGGTTCCATGAATGGGATGGATACACTCTCCTGAATGTCCCCTGACATCCCTGAATCAGCAGAGCCAAGTACGATCTTATCCACGCAGAATTTTTTGCTTATTCAGCCTGACTTGAAGACTTTGATCAACTAAGCCTCTACCCAGTGCATTGGACCAGAAGTATCCTCATTGAGAATCCAAGATAGGTTTTTGTGGCATCTGGACAAAATGTTTGTTCCACAGCAAGTCAGACTTCAAGTCTTAAAGACTTTGCATGATCATAAGCTTGCTGGGCATTTTGGGATACGAAGAACCTCTGAACTTGTTCAGCGCTCATTTCGGTGGCCCAGTCTAAGAAAAGATTGAAAGAAGTATGTCAGTTCTTGTATCACGTGCCAGCACAACAAGGGGTCCAACGCCAAGCCATGGGGTCTATTGAGACCATTGCCTATTCCTGGACAACCCTGGAAAGAGATATCCATGGACTATATAGCAGACCTGCCCACCTCTGGGAGATTCACCACCATTATGGTGGTAGTGGATTTCCTTTCCAAAATGGCACACTTCCTACCTATGATTGGCACACCCTCCGCTTCAGACACAGCAAACATGTTCATTAAGGAGATTGTCAGGCTACATGGACTACCAGATAGTATTATCTCGACAGAGGAGTACAGTTCACCTCCAAAGTCCTTATCAATTGAAGTATGTCTGTCCTCAGCTTACCACCCCCTCAGAGCAATGGACAAAGAGAAAGGACAAACCAAACCCTGGAACAGTATCTATGGTGTTTCTCAACTTGCTTGTAGGTCGACTGGGTTTCTCTTCTTCCCTGTGCAGAGTTTGCATATATTAACTCATTGCACGCAGCCACCAAAAAGTCTCCTTTTTGGGCAAATTATGGGTTCCATCCCTCCTTCTTACTGAATACCATTCCGTAATCATCTGCCCCTGCAGTCCAGGATTGAGTAAAGTACATTTAAACCAACTATCAGTTGCTTCAGGAGGCCATGCAAAAAGCCCAAGAGGACAATAAAAATTACCATGATAAGAAGAGAAGAGGAAATCCTGTCTTTCAAAAAGGGAGACAGGGTATAGCTTTCTTCAGTAAACCTCAAGCTCTCATATCCCTCCAGGAAGCTTGGGCCGTAATTCATCCCTTCGGTCCCTTTGAAATCAAGAGAGATAAACCCAGTGGCTTTCAAGCTGGCACTACTCAATTCCTACAAAATTCATCCAGTGTTCCATATCTCTCTGCTCGAACCAGCTGTACCAAGTCCCTTCCCTGTGAGAGAAGAGTTACCTCCACCTCCAGTCACAGTGAAAGGGGAAACAGAGTTTGAAGTAAAGGCCATTATGGATTGCCGGATGAGAGGTAGGCAAATCCAGTATCTCATCAAGAGGAGGGGGTACCCCCCCCCCGAAGACAATTCTTGGGAACCTGCAAACAATGTACATGCTCCTAGACTTCTACAAGACTTTCACAACAGACATTCTGAAGCACTGGCCCATTTGGGCATCCGGAGGCTGCCCCTTGGGGGGGGGGGGGGTGCTATCAGGGAAATGGCCGTGGGAGAAATGGCAATAGTGCCAGTACTGGTAATAGACACTTCTGACGCATTGTCATGCGCACTGGTGCAAGAAGAACAAACGGGCTTATGCGGGTTAGCAATGGGGCTAATCTACAGTGCTTATTGGCGTACACAATAGATGCACAATGTGACAGATGCGGCCACTTACTGGCCTATATAAGACATATCACATTGCTGGATTGTCACCAGCCTTCCAGTGTTCTTGAGCCTCTGTGCATATTATACTTGGATTTCCTGTTGTGACCCAGCGTGCTCCTGACCTGTCTGATCTACTCTTCTGGTTTGGCCCCCTGGCTTGCTTTACTAACTTCGCTGCTGTTTCCAGTGTCTGATCCAGGCTTGCATCATGGACTTTTCTATCAATACCTGTTCCTTGCTTGCCTTCCTGCATTTGACCTTGGCTTGACCTCGTTCCTGCTGTTCTGCCTCTTCCACCTGTCGGATCCACAGTGTTTGACCCTCTGCCTGGCCTCTACTACTGTCTCCTGCAGGCACCATTGCCAAGTGCTACTAAGGAACCCTAGAGACTTTGGCCCAGCTCTTTATCCTGCATTATCCAGTGACCACCAGCTCTACCCTCCTGTACCCACCTGGCAACCTGTGCTTCTTTGGGCACTACACCTTCTGTACCATCTTCAGGGGTATACTGCACTTAGCCGCAAGAGGAGCCCTCTCGGTACTTCAGTGAATTGGTGAACATATAAGTACCAACTTAACCAGTCAAATGCTTTTTGAGCATCTAAACTAAGGGTGACGTACTCTGTTTACTGTTTAGCAGACAGCTCAACACGTTCACTAAAGCCCTGCGCAACCATCATATTCAGTACCAATGGGCTGCACCGGCAAAAATGCTGATCAATTACAATTGAGCAAAACATGTTGTAACCTCGCTTCAGGAGGGCCTACATTTTTAAAATGTTGGGCTATCATTCCAGACCCCCCTTCCTCCATCCCAATGGAACACAGCATGGAAGAAGGGAGACAGGATCATCCACTACCTCAACGCACCAATAAGCTGTGATATTGCACTTAAACTACTGCAGGAAGACATCTCCAACAATTATTCTTTCCGGTGAACAGTAACACTCGGCCTTTTGAACTCTTTACCCCTATATTTTTTATCTTCCTGTGCACTAATTTTGCCTCAGTTCGGGAAGTTTTTTAGGACTTCGGTCATATCTCTGTTCACCAATTTGCTATTACAGCACAGTTTTATTACAGTTTTTTTTTCTCTAAGCTGCCTAAAGCATTTGTATTGATCGCTTATATTGATATTCGCTAGCGTCTTCTACACATATCACCAGCTCCATCACCTCCTGAACAAGAAACCTGTAGTAACCATCCTACTAGTGACCTCTAAAATTATTGCGACACCAAGCTGCCTCCTTGACTAACTTCCAATCAGGATGACCATCAAAATACAGAACATCAATGCCAAAGGGTTGAACCACCTGGCTAAATGCGTATCACCCTGGAAGCTAGCTAAGCAAACTCAGTGTGACATTCTACGTGTGTAAGAGACTCACTTCCAAGCAGATAAGACACCCAGGTGCTCCAACAAAAACATCACCAATATATTTACAGCTAATGCACCGACAAAAAAGAAGGGTGTACTAATTGCCATTAATAATTCTCTTACTTTTCAACTCCAGAAATATATTACAAACCCTTAAGGTCGGTATCTCATTCTTCTCTGCTCAATCAACAATGCCTCACACACCATAGTGACAACCTACGCACCTAACAGCCACCAAATAAGCTACCTCTGCAAGCTTTACAAAAAGGTTAGCACACTGCAGCAAAGATCAACAATATAGTGTGGTGACTTTAATGTCACTCATGGATTCCTACTCACTTCCCAAACGCTGCAGACCTACATTAAATTCCCTGCCTTCTGCCTATATGATGTGTAGAGATGCCATCGTGCAGAAAAGCGTGACTACACGTTCTTTTCTCCTTGCCATAACTCGTATTCACGAATCAACCTATTTCTCATTGACCAGTGGACCCTCCCAAAAAATTCTTCCTCCACCATCCTTCCCACTACCTGGTCTTCTGCTTCTTATTCACCCCGACCAATCAGGCTTTACTAAAGGCTGTCAAACAACGGATGCCACCCGTCGGATGATCAACATCTTACACCATGCCGGAAGACATAGAGTGCCCTCTCTTCTTCTATCTTTCGATGCAGAGAAGGCATTCAACAGGGTGCATTGGAGGTACATGGCTATGACATTGCAAAAATTTGACTTCCAAGGTAATATTCTTTCAGCAATAATGGCTCTTTACTCATGTCCCTCAGCCCAAGTGTACTGCTCTTCCATGCTATCCAAGCCATTCAGCATATCTAGCATATCTAGTAGCATGAGAGAGAGGTGCCCTCTATCCCCCCTAATCTTCAACTTGATTATGGAACCCCTAGCTGAAAAAAATTAGAGCACAGACTGACATTGACGGTTTTATCATTGGCCCTACCAAACACAAAATAAACCTTTTTGTGGATGATGTCACCCTCATGTTGATCAATCCCACGTCCTCCCTGGCTTCGGTACAGAAAACTATCAGACAAATTCAGCGATATTTCTCACTATAAGGTAAATGCATCTAAATCACTCACCCTACCCATGGGGCTATAGCCAACATAATACACCACCATTCAAAGTAAGTATCCATACACATGGGCGTCTACCTCCCTGACTTACCTAGGAGTTAAATTAACCGTCTCCACAGCCTCTCTATACCAGGCTAATTTATTTCCCCTTTTGAACAACTTACCACAAGACCTAAACAACATCTCCAAACTACCTCTCTCCTGGTCTGGCAGACTAACAGCTTTTAAAATGATCAAATTACCCCAATTACTGTATCTTTTCAGGGCACTACCCATTCCAATCCCCCTGTCTTTCTTCACCTCTATGAAATCAATACTAGGCAACTACTTTTAGCAAAAGAATAAATCTAGGTGTTCTCACACCACCTTAACGAAACACAGATCAGTAGGTTGAACGGGGCTTGTTAACTTCAGAGATTATTACATTGCCTCTATTCTGACGCAACTTAAAGCCTGGTTTGTTTCCAGCCCTTCATGCCTATGGAGTAGCATTGAAGCCTTCCAAATCCCGGGACACAATCTAAAAAACTGTCTCCTCAGTGCACCTCGATTAAACAAAGATATTCAACTTTTCTCCCCTACCACAGGCTCTAATCAACTCTGGGGCTGCAGGCCTGTTTATTGATGCTGCCTTTGTATCAAAGCACTTGATTCCACTGCAGCTGCGTGACACTCCACCTGCCATTGAGGCTCTTGACGGGAGACCTCTACAGCCTGCCCATGTGATTCATGAGACTGTTCTGTTGTCCATGGTCATAGGGGTTCTTCGCATTGATATAATACAAATCCAAGTTATTTCCTCACTTAAGTTTCCGCTGGCTATTGGTTACAGAGGCACAACCCCTTTTTTGATTGGCTCCATGCTGAGGTTCTCTTCTGGTCGCCACAGTGCAGTAAGACATGCTTCCAGAAGTTAGCCAAGGTCCTGTGCACTTCTCCGCGACTTTATCTATGTCTTTGACAAAGGTCAAGCCGGTAGTTTGCCTCCACACCGGTCGTATGACTGTGCAATTGACCTTCAACCTGGTGCCATACCCCCTCGTGGCCGGGTTTACCCTTTGTCGGTATTGGAGGATAAGGCTATGGGGGAGTATGTTGCAGACGCACCTTCTCTCGTCTCCTGCTGGTGCTGGTTTCTTCTTTGTGAAGAAGAGGGATGAACTGAGACCTTGTATTAATTATATGGGTCTTAAAGCCCCATACACACGCTTGGATTATCCGAGGACCAGTTCCGTCGGATCCTGTCCGTCGGACTTTGTCCGATGTTGGTGTTGCATACACACTGTCGGACAAAGTTGTCGGAAAATCCGATCATTCTGAACGTGGTGACGTTTGTTGCGTACGACGGGACTACGTAGAGGCTAGTAGCCAATAGCTTTGGTCTTGTAATGTGATCTGAGCATGCGTGGCACTTTGTCTGTCGGAATTCGATACACACGATCGGAATTGGTGTGATCGGACTTTGTTGTCAAAAAATCTATCCAGCAGGAGATAGGACTTTGTCCGTCGGACAATCCGATGGAAACTGTCCGATGGTGCCTACACACGGTCGGAATTTCCGACAACATTGTCCGATAGGACAGAATCCATCGGAAAATCGGACCGTGTGTATGGGGCTTTAATAGTTTCATGATTAAGAATGCCTATCCAATCTAGCTGATTACAGAGTTATTTGACCGCCTCAAGGGAGCAACGGTTTTCACGATCTTGATTTGAGAGGGGCATACAATCTCGTGAGGATTTTAATACCAGAACAGGCCATTATGAGTACCTTGTAATCTCTTTTGGCCTTTGTAACGCCCTGGCAGTTTTCCAGCAATTTATTAACGATGTCCTTTTTTTGCACTTATGTGTGGTGGTTTATCTCAACAATATCCTCATATTATTAAAGTCCCTGGAGAGCCACCACACAGATGTCGGTCGCGTGCTTCAGAAACTAAGAGAGAACAATCTCTATTGTAAATTGGAGATGTGCAAATTCTATCAGGAACAGGTTAAGCTCCTGGGTTATGTAATTTCCACTGCTGATTTTTCGATGGACCCAGAGAAACGCTCCGACCCTTGGGTTTACGGCCTCTGTAGTGTTTTCTTGGCTTTGCCAACTATTATCTGAAGTTTATTCGTAACTTCTCCTCTCTGGTCAAGCCCCTGACTGATATGACCAGAAAGGACGGTAACCCATACTGTTGGTCTCCTGAGTCCATTAAGGCCTTTGAGAGTCTAAAGGCTGCCTTTGTTTCTGCTCCTGTGTTGGCACATCCTGATCCTACGTTACCTTTTATCCTTGAGGTTGATGCTCCTGAGACTGGAGTTGGCGCCCTTCTGTCTCAACGTCCTACCTCTGAGAGTGCTATGCATCCTTGTGGCTACTTTTCCAAGAAATTGTTGAGTACAATTACGAGATTGGTGACAGAGAGCTGTTAGCGATCATTTTAGCCCTGAAAGAATGAGGACATCCCCTCAAAGGTACCACTGTGCTGGTTCTCATTCTTACTGACCATAATAATCTCACATTCTTGTTTGAGGCTAAACACCTATCTTCCAGAAGGGCACAATGGGCTCTTTTCTTGTCAAGTTTCAATTACATTGTCTCATTCTTACCCGGTACTAAGAATGTAAGGGCTGAAGCTTTGTCACAACAATTTTCCTCCACTTCCAAGATGGAGTCGGTTCCGGTTCCTGTAATTCCTCCTGATATATACTGGCTACTATTTGCACCATTCTAACTTCTCTGTGTGACAAAATTCTTGCTGCTCAGGTTCATGCTCCTCCTGGGAAACCTTGTGACTGCTACTTTGTCCCAGAGATTTTCCGTACTGCCGTGCTCCAGACTTACCATTCTCCCAAGGCTGCTGACCACCCTGGGAAGAATCAACTTTTTGGGGCCATTTTCCAACAATTCTGGTGGCCTAGTTTACGTGCTGATGTAACTGCCTTAGTAGCTGCCTGTTCCGTGTGTGCTCAGAGTAAGACTCCACGACACCTTCCAGTGGGCCTCCTACAACCCCCTACTCAACTGAGAGAGGCCCTTGACCCACCGGTCTATGGATTTCATTGTGTAGTTACCCAACTCCCAGGACAACACAGTTATCCTTATGGTTGTTGACCGGTTCTCGAAAATGTCTCATTGTATTCCACTAAGGAAGTTGCCCACTTCTAAGGAACTGGCTTCCATTTTTGCTCGGGCGATCTTTCGCTTACATGGGCTACCCAAGGTGACTGTCTGGGACAGGGGTTTGTGCTTTATCCTCTGCGTATCACCTGCAGTCTTATGGGGCCGCAGAACAAGCCAACCAGTCCTTAAAACAAATACTACGCTGCTATATTTTTTACCATCATGGACAGACCTCTTACCGTGGGTGCAGTTGCTTACAATAGTGCCTTGAATTCTGATTCCCGATTGTTCCCGTTTATGGCAAACTATGGTTTCCAACCTTCCATATTGCCTAACTCATTTGTTCCGCAGAGTATTCCTGCTTTAGAGGAGCATCTCTGTGGTCTTCAGTCCACTGGGGCACAAGTCCAGGAAGCTTTGCGATATGCTAATGATAGGTACAGACTCCATGCTGACCACATGCCTGTGCCTTCCTACCAGGTTGGGGACAGGGTCTGGCTGTCATCTCGCAACCTCCGACTTCGTGTTCACTCTCAAGTTTGCATCTTGGTCTATTGGGCCTTTCCGTATTCTTTGCAGGATTAACCCAGTGGCTTAGGCATTAGACCTTCCTTCTAATATGCGTATCTCAAATGTATTTCATGTCTCCTTATTAAAACCTTTGCTCTGCAACCGCTTTACCACCTCAGTGTCTCGTCGTCACTCTATACAGGTTGAGAACCATAAGGAGTATGAAGTATGTGTATGAAGTACAGTCCATTGTTGACTCCTGTAGGTTCCATGGGCGCATACATTACCTGGTGCATTGGAAAGGGTATGGTCCAGATCCAACGCTCTTCGGTCTCATCCTCAGACGTACATGCCCCTGTCCTCCTTCATGATTTCCATAGACCTTTTCCCCTCAAGCCTGGTGGTCCTCCGAGGGGGGGGGGTCATTGAGGAGGGGTACTGTCAGGGCTGGGCTCAGCCCTTCCTTCTCTGAGCTGGCCGCTCAGCTGTCGGCTAATTGCTAGCTGCTATCTTTCTACAGAGACTCACCTGTTGATGATATCCTGCTCGTCAGTCCTGCCTACTTAAGCCGTCCAGCCCAGATGATCTCTGCCTTTGCCTTTGTCACATCTCTAGAGACGCTGTCAGAACATTTGGGGTTAAAAGAATTTATATTCATATAGATACAGGCCTTTATATTATGTATATTTTCATGGAGGCTTTGAGCAAACCCAAAGCCATCTTGTATCTCTTTTTAAAGTTGAAATTAAGTTCATAGCTACATGAATGGGCAATGCAAGACTTATTTTCTGTCTCACAAGGAATTGTTTTTCTGTTTCGCTAGAAGTCTTGTCTGTACCACCTTCCCAGACCATAATTTAAAGGTTTGAACACTTGTTTATTTATCAAAGATAAGGGGAGATTCTACAGACGAAACCTAAACGGTATTTCCAGAATTGAGCCATAAGGGCTTATTCACAATTCCTGTTGTGTTTATGTATATCTTAAATAATAATGTTTTCTTTTATAATATGTTTATAAATATATCTGTATTAGTTATTCATTTATAAACCTGTCCACACGTCCTATTATTATAAGGTTGCAAGTGTGGGTTCCTATGAAGAGTTTGTTCATGAAACTTATGTTTATCGTCAGAATAATGACTTTAGGTTCTAAGATTGTATTGGCGTTAAAAGTTTTACAAGCTGTACTGGTGAGGTTATAACTCAAAGTATAACGTCACTTTAATGGCATTTACCAACACAACTAATGGTGTAGGGTGGATTATCCCAGGTCATATATTTCCAGGGGAGCCCCAGTGTCTGGGGAAAGTGACAACCATTACACAATAAATGGTATTTTGCTAAGCCAAGGTCAGAAGGTCATGTCAATCACATTAGAAGTAATTTCTGATACAACACTGCCCCCTAGAGGGGAAACTAGTAAGAATCCAAGATGGCCGCACATGCATATTGCCATAGTAACATATAAACATCATCGTCATTTGACAATAATAAATGACATACACACCCACTTTTAGGGTGAAATACAAGTAGCTATGGACCACAGATCTAGGAGGCTGATGGGAGAGAGAGGAGCTGATGGGAGAGAGATTGGAAGATGGTTGGACGCATCTCTATAGAGCCTGAAAGATGGAGAGATGTAGGGAGATTGGAAGGAGTTCCCTTGGGACTTGCCTATTGAAATTTCTCAAGATGACAGACTTCTTAAGCCCCATACACACGGTCGGACTTTTTCATCAATTTGGTCCGATCGGACAAGGTTGTTGAAAAATCAGACCGTGTGTATGCACCATCGGACAGTGTTCGTCGGTTTGTCCGTCGGACAAAGTCTTATCTCCTGCTGGAAAGATTTGCCGTCAACCCGGTCCGATCACACCAAATCCGATCGTGTGTACGGTTGTCCGACCGGACAAAGTGCTACGCATGCTCAGATCACATTACAAGACCAAAGCTATTGGCTACTAGCCTCTACGTAGTCCCGTCGTAGGCAACAAACGTCACCACGTTCAGAATGATCGGATTTTCCGACAACTTTGTCCGACCGTGTGTACGCAAAACCAACATCGGACAAAGTATGACGGACATGGTCCGACGGACCTGGTCCGCGGATTGTCCGACCGTGTGTATGGGGCTTTAGAGTTTTGGTAAAGTATTGATCTTTCCAAATTATACCTTTTTAGGTAATTGAATAGTTTGGCTGAGCATATGTTAGACTAATCCAATCTATTGTTAGTTCTGTTTTGGAGTGAAGGGAATTCTAACTGCAGTACGAATTTGTTTTGCTTCTACAACAAGGGAGATACATAAATTGTGATATCTCACTATACTGACTTAAAAGATTTAGAATTGGATTGGTTATAGTATGTGTTAAACCATTGATTCAATCTAAATTTAACAGAAGCCTTGATTGTATTATCAAGCCGCGTGCACCATATGACATTTTGTCTGTGCACATTTAAGAGATAAGGAAGTCTGTTTGTTTGAGAGAGAAGGATCATATAGTTTAAGGTAAACAAAATTGTGTACATAAGTCCTTGGAGTCACAGAAGCCATTCACAAATTACCAAGTCTAAAATATACCCAATCATTCAAGAATTGAAATGTGGTATCTTGTTATAGAGCTTGAAATAGAAATGTGAATATTATCTGTATCATCATTTACCTCTCATATGAAGAAGTATAGGTTTATATATCCATTTATTTGTTTTATTCACAAAATATACCTGATATTATTTGCACTGTATTTTTTAGTTATTAAATATATATTTTTAAGCAATATTATTTGTATCACTTGTCTTCAAAATATCACGGATAAACAAACTTAAATTTCTTGTTTGTATTGTTGAAAATTGTAAATCTCCCAAATCAAAGATTTGTATATTTTCATAATTACAATACTATTTTTAACATTTCAGTATAAACATTCTGACAACGCTCTCCTGTGTTCCTGTTAAAGACTTGCTTGGCTGACATTCCTTCTGGCTCCAGATCCTTTCGACACTAGGAGAACAGGCACTATCAGCATGGCGATTGCCGTCTCTGGTAGCACAGCGCACTCAGATGGAATAAACATCTAGTTCAACACATCCAGGTATTGTTTCACAGCACACTCATTTTGTTTGTTTTTGTTTTATATACATACTCTTTATTTTTGGTTTTAAATCAGTGTTTTATTTATACACGACAGTGTTCACCACTGTTGGAGCATCCATATTGCTCGCAACATGGTTCCACTATCATATATCACATTGACTGTGTCACAATATCTCTAACTCACTTCGATAATTGTATATTATATTTTTCACGCATTCACACCCTTCAGTAATTTTTCAACCCAATTCAACTCACATCGTATTTACATTTATGCTAGGTGTCTCAAGCTGACATTGACACATGTAATTATTGATCCTAGGGATACGATCACCTTTTGGTTCACATTTATGGCACTACGCTTCACTGCATTACCGCATGCTCTGCCTGCCTCAGCTCCCATACCAGATGACGCTCCCAGCCACCCCCATACCCACTGCCGCGCCTCCTATCATCACCTGACCCGTAAGTATGGGCATTTGGTTTTGACACATCCCTCTTTTTCCCTTCCTACATTGAATATGTCAATCTGACCAATTGTTTGGCACACCATTTCTCGTCCTATAGATATCCATCATACATCAGCTCCTGATGAGTGGCAAGATAGCCACGAAACGCATCAAGCTTTAGATGCTACAGTTACATTCAATCATAAAGTTTTAATATACTCTGTAATGTTTTTACTTAATTAATTGTATTAATGCTTGGCCAATCATAGAGCCAGTGGAGAGGAGAGCAATAATTGGCCACAGGCAAGATGCCTGTGGCCAATTATAGCTCAGGGGGTTTAGTACATGCCCCACACTATATAAGGCCGCCGCGCCGGCGGCCTCATGTAGTGTGTTCCGGCGTTAGTCAGTGACGGTGTCAGTGACATTATCTGCTGTGATTCATTCTGCAGTGCTGACATTATCTGCTGTGATTCCTTCTGCTGAGTGCTGATATTATCTGCTGTGATTCTGGGATTAGTGTAGTGTGTGCATGCTGTTAGTACAGCATTGCAGTATCACATTAAACCACCTTTACCCTTCTGGCCTGTTGTCATCTAAGGCAGCCAGACAGCCATCTGCAGGAGTTAGCGTGTGTGTGTGCTGTGTGAGTATAGCACAGCACACTAAACCATCTCAGCCTGTATCTGCCCTAAGGCCCTGTTGTCATCTAAGGCAGCCAGACAGCCATCTGCAGGAGTTAGCATGTGTGTGTGCTGTGTGAGTATATCACAGCACACTAAACCACCTCAGCCTCTATCTGCCCTAAGGCCCTGTTGTCATCTAAGACAGCCATCTGCAGGAGTTAGTGTGTGTGCTGTGTGACTCCAGCACAATATACACTACCCACTACAATGTCTAGAAGACCGAGAAGGAGAGGCAGACAGTCCCGAGGCAAGAAAACAGGGCAAGCAGGCTCTGTGTCTAGAGACAACAGTGCTGGTCGTGGCCGTGGTGCATCGTCATCATCACGTGGCCGTGGTCCTTCTTTTCGGCAGCTGGACATGTTGAGCCGCATCATTCCGAAGGCTTGGTAGAGTGGATGACCAAGCCCTCCTCATCCTCCTCATTCTCTCTCACCCAGGCTCAGGGTACTGGCAAAGCAGCTTCCAATGCGTACTCAATGTCATCATCAGGCACCCCTTCCCTAGACCCACCATGTCCACCTGAGGAGTCCCCCGAACTGTTTGAGCACAGTGTTTGGTACATGCTCCAGGAGGATTCCCAGCGTTTTGAAGTCTCGGATGATGATACCCAGCTATAGGAAGGCAGTAGCATGAGCGCAGAGAGAGGGGATGCTCAAGGACAGCAATCTGGCAGTCATGTTCCACCAGCTGCAGCTTACTGCCAGGTTTGCTCCAGTGGTGAAGAGGGAGGGGATGATGAGGTCACTGACTCCACGTGGGTGCCTGAACGGAGAGAGGAGGAGGAGGAGGAGGCGGCACAACTCCAACAAGGCAGGATGCCCTCCGGGGGCCAGCTTGAGGCCAGCACACCAACTGAATCACACCGCAGAGCTCCGCCTTTGCAGGGCGCTGCCTCTGCACGTTATTACAAAAGTTCTTTCGTGTGGGCCTTTTTTGAGACGAGTGCATCAGATCGCACCACTGCTATTTGCAACATATGTCTCAAGCGTATCTCGCGTGGCCAAAACATCAGCCGCTTGGGCACCACAAGCATGACCAGACATATGTCGACCTGCCATGCAGCTCGTTGACAAGCGCACATTAAAGACCCACACCAAAGAACAAAGCGGACCTCTCCTTGCTCCTTATCAGCTGGGATCTCCAACCCCACTATACCTTCAGTCCTCTCTAAAAGCTGCACTGAGAGGAATGAAGGTGTAGAATTAGGTGTGTCACAGACAAGTACTTGCGGGCACTCTGCTAGCAGTACACCGACGTCCGATTCTACCAGGCAAATTTCCCTGCCCCAGCTGCTGGACAATCGAAAGAAGTTTACTCCCAGCAATCCACATGCCCAGCGGTTGAATGCTAGCTTGGCTAAATTGCTAGCACTTCAACTGCTGCCTTTTCAGTTGGTAGACTCTGCCCCCTTCCGTGAGTTTGTTCAATGTGCGGTTCCTCAGTGGCAGGTTCCCAAACGCCACTTTTTCTCACGGAAGGCGATTCCGGCTCTCTACCGGCATGTGGAAGGCAATGTCCATGCTTAGCTGGACAGGGCGGTCAGCGGTAAGGTGCATATTACCGCTGACTCATGGTCCAGCAGGCATGGACAGGGACGTTACCTGTCTTTCACGGCCCATTGGGTCACTCTTTTGGCAGCTGGGAAGGATGCTGGACAAGCTGCTGTAGTGTTGGAGGTTGTTCCGCCACCACGCCTCCAAAATGCTACTACTGGATGTGACACACCTCTCTCCTCCACCCCCCCTCCTCTTCTTCTTCCTCCATGGCCTCTTCGAGTGCTCTGTCCTCGGAACCAGCGGTGCTCCGTAGGCATCCAAGGGGCTACGCAAGTACGCAGGCAAAAAGATGCCATGCCGTGCTTGCGCTGGTGTGTTTGGGGGAGAGGAGCCACACTGGGGCAGAGGTTTTGTCAGCTCTGCAGTGGCAGGCCGAGAGGTGGTTGACGCCACACCAGCTTAAGCCAGGAATGGTAGTTTGTGACAATGGCACCAACCTCCTCTCCACCCTGCGACAGGGACAGCTGACCCATGTGCCCTGTATGGCTCACGTCCTTAACCTGGTGGTGCAGCGGTTCTTGGGCAGGTACCCAGGCTTACAGGATGTCCTGAGGGAGGCCAGGAAAGTCTGTGTGCATTTCCACCGATCATATAATGCCAGTGCTCGGCTGGCTGAGCTGCAAAAGGAGTTGAACCTGCCCAAGAACCGTCTTATATGTGACATGCCCACAAGGTGGAACTCAACGTTGGCCATGCTGCAGCGTCTGCACACGCAGCAGAGGGCCATCAATGAGTACCTGTGCGACTACGGCACCAGGACAGGGTCAGGGGAGCTCAGATTTTTTCCCCACGCCAGTGTAGCATGATCAGGGATGCATGCACTGTCCTGTCACCATTTGAGGAGGCCACGAGGATGGTGAGCAGTGACAGTGCATGCATCAGTGACACTGTACCTCTTGTCCACCTGTTGGAGCATACGCTGCGTGGGGTAATGGACAGGGCACTTGAGGAAGAACAGAGGCAGGAAGAGGAGGACTTCCTTGCCTCTCAAGGCCCCATTTATCCAGACAGTGTTCCTTCTCTCCCACCCATCACACAGGAAGAGGATGAGGAGGAGGAGGATTGTGTCAGCATGGAGGTGGAGCCTGGCACTCAGCATCAGCAGTCTTTTAGGGATGATTTACAGTCCCAGGAAACCAGTGGACTTGTACGTGGCTGGGAGGAGGTGGCTGGGAGGAGGTGGCTGCGGATCATGTCATCCTCAGTGACCCAGAAGACTCCGGATCGAATGCCTCAGCTAACCTACGTTGTATGGCCTCCCTGATCCTGCAAAGCCTGCGGAAGAATCCACGTATTCTTCGGATCAAGGAGAGGGACCATTACTGGCTGGCTACTCTCCTTGATCCATGGTACAAGGGTAAGGTTGCGGACCTTATCTTGCCGTCGCAGAGGGAGCAGAGGATGAGACATCTCCGGGAGGCCTTGCAGAAAGGTCTGTGCAACGCGTTCCCAGAGAATGGGAGGTTACAAACTCCTGGTCCTGGACGACGAGTTGCTGAGGCTTCGGTCAGTAGCAGAAGGAGCCGTGGGGAAGGTGGACGTCTGACCGATGGGTTCAGACAATTTTTTAGTCCGCAGCCCCAAGGTATGATTGGTTCCAGCAACCATCGCTAGCGTCTAATATACATGGTGCAGGAATACCTAGGGGCAAGGTCAGACTTGGACACCTTTCCCACCGAAAATCCTCTGGCTTACTGGGTCTTGAGGATGGATCACTGTCCAGAGCTTGCACAGTATGCAATTGAGCTACTGGCCTGTCCTGAATCCAGCGTTCTTTCCGAACGCACATACGGTGCTGCTGGAGGCTTTGTCACCGATCACAGGGTGCGCCTGTCCACCGACTCGGTTGATCGACTGACCTTCATAAAGATGAATCAGTCTTGGATCACCACCAGCTACCAGGCACCTGAAGCTAATATAAAAGAATAATTTATTTTGAAATGTCACATCCCTTCAAGACTGCCTATGCTGATGCTGAGTGACTGTCCTGTTATGTTGACTGACTATCCTCTTCCTCCTTAATGATCCTGATGATAGCTTGGAAGAACATTTTTGTTTCTGGGTGCCACCACCAGTGGCTAAGACCCAATTTTTCAGCCCCTGTTTAACAGGGGCGTGTAATTACAATTTTTTATGCAATGCTTTGCAACAGGTCTGATTGCTGTGCTCAGAGTACAGTATCTGTGAGGGGTTGCAGTGTTGTGGCACCAGTGCCTAAGGCCCAATTTTTCAGCCCCTGTTTAACAGGGGCGTGTAATTAAAAATTTTTATGCAATACTTTGCAACAGGTCTGATTGCTGTACTCAGAGTACAGAGTACAGTATCGTTACTTTTTTTAAATCAACATTCCCCCATAGCTGAGGATTGTAATTATATCTATACCTATACGTCGTATTGAATAATCAATTTGCTATCTTATTCTATAGCTTTACCCTCAGAATTATGGCATTATATTTAGGTGATGAGTGGGACACCCGCATGAACAATACCATGCACCATTTTGAATCCAACGAATACATTGAATCTAAACTTAAATTTACATTTCTTAACCTTACACATATTGTCCAAAAGAAGGCCTCTTTGTTTTGGCACATTTATGCCTTGTACACACGAAGGCACTATCCCGCGGGATTGTCCGCTGGACTCGAGTCCGCCGGACAATCCCCTCGTGTGTGGGCGCCGGCGGACTTTTTGGCACCAAAAGTCTGGCGGACTAGGTTTTAAGTTTTGTTTTAAAATTATCCGCTGGACTTGGCAGTCCGGCGGACAATCCCGCCGTTAGTATACTAGTCCGCCGGACTTTTGGAAATGAGCGGACTTGCCGATCATCGGAAAGTCCGTTCATTTAGCACGTGACTTCAGGTAGACAGAGCTAGCGAAGGCAGTGAATGCCGCCACGCTAGCCCCGTCACCTGGCATGGATTTAAAGGGAATCCCCACGTCGAAAAAACAGCGTGGGGGTCCCCCCCAAATCCATCTCAGACCCTTATCCAAGCACGCAGCCCGGCAGGCCAGGAGAGGGGTGGGGACGAGCGAGCGCCCCCCCCCCTCCTGAGCCATACCAGGCCGCGTGCCCTCAACATGGGGGGTGCCCTGGGGAAAGAGGGGCCGTGCGGCCCCCCCACCCCAAAGCACCTTGTCCCCATGTTGATGAGGACAAGGGCCTCTTCTCGACAACCCTGGCCGTTGGTTGTCGGGGTCTGCGGGCGGGGGCTTATCGGAATCCGGGGGGCCCCCTTATCCTTAATAAGGGGGCCCCCAGATCCCGGCCCCCCACCCTATGTGAATGAGTATGGGGTACGATGTACCCCTACCCATTCACCTAAGGTGTAAAATGTAAATTAAAAAAAACACACAATTTTTTAAAAATATTTTATTGCACTGCTCAGGGGGTCTTCTTCCGTCTTGGGGGGTCTTCTCGCCGGACTCCTCCGCTATTTACCTAGCTCTTTTACCGAGCAGAGGAGGCCGGCTACCTTCTTCGTCGTCGCCGCCATCGTCTGGGGGTCTCGATCTGCCTTCGGGGGTCTTCCGGGGTCTCTTCTGTTCTTGCCGCTGTCGTCGTTTTCTGCGCCGCCGCCGCTGCATTCTTGTTCTTCTTCTTGTTCTTCTTCTTCTTCTTCCGATGTTGACCAGTCGGCGGCATTCACTGCCTTCGCTAGCCCCGTCTACCTGCAGTTACGTTCTAAATGAACGGACTGCTCCGTGTGTGGGCAAGTCCATTCATTTTCAAAAGTCCCGCAGAATTTTTTCCCTCAGATTGTCTGCCGGAGAAGTCCGGGCGTGTGTGGGCAAGTCACACGCTCAGAAAGTCCGGCGAAGCCCCGCTGGAAAGTCTGGCGGATTGTCCGCTGGACTAGGTCCGGCGGACAAAGCCCGAACGTGTGTACGCGGCATAAGTCTTTTAAGGAGTATCTAGCAAACGGTATAAATCCATTTGGATTAAGAGTACAAATTTTTCCAAATTTTGAAAACACTACCCCTGACTTCAAAGTGTCTTGGGAGAATGTTTTGAAACAATGCTCAATTGACCTGATGAAATTGCTCATCCAGGAATACCAGTCTCAAATGACTGCGTTGGATGCTAAACTTGAATCGATTAATACACAACTGGCCAAATCTATCAATCACCCTTTATATAAAGTTCTCGATGAACAATTAAAGGTCAGGTTTGATAAATTTAACCATGATACCCTTTCCCAAAAAGACAAAAAAACAATTTGTGACAAAAAAGCGTTTCATGAGGAACGTGCCTACAAATGGCAGGTAGCAAACCGCGCAACACGCCCACAAGCCCCTGCGCGCTCTGCTCCCAAGCCATTATCATTACACACCTTAAGCAATAAAGGCAACACTACATCTCAGTCTTCCCATATACAGGCTTTCCAACAGGGCTCCCGTAAATCTAAACGAGGCTGTATTCATAACACTTCAGGCGAAGACATCTCGGACACAGAGAGACCGACTGGCGCCTCCCAATCTAGGCAGTCGCCAACCATTCTCTCCCAGCCCAAAATCTCTAGATCCAACTCATTGCCTACTTCTACGCACACAATTTATTTTTTAGAAAAAATGCGGGCATCCCAGAAGATTCAACAGCAACACAATGTTCACAGCCCAACACTCAAGAAATCATCACGTTAAATTCACCATCTTGTAACATTATTAATTTGTCTACACATTCCTTGTCCACTCATGAAATCACAGTGTTAGAGAATAAGGATGAGCCCGGTGTTCGATTCGAACCCATGTTCGAATCGAGCACCGGGTGTTCGCTCGCTCGGCGAGCCCAGAACTATTGGGGCCGCTCGCATCAAATTCGTGTGATGCGAGCGGCCCCGCAATGCATTGCGGCCCGCGCAGTGCAATGCTGGCTGATGATTGGCCAAGCATGCACTGTGACCCCGCATGCTTGGCCAATCACAGCGCCGGCAGCGAGGAGAGCCATAATTGGCTACAGGCAGGATGCCTGTAGCCAATTATAGCTCAGGGGCTTTAGTACACGCCCCACGGTATAAGAGGCCGCCGCGCCGGCGGCCTCGCATATTATGTTTCAGACAGTGTCAGCGTGTCAGTGTGCTGCTGACTGCTGACAACAATATGTGCCCTATTTCTGGGGATATGTGTGTGCATGCTGTTAGAACAGCATTGCAGTATCACATCTGGGGGGTGTCTATAGGTGGCCTGTGAAGGAGGGCAGGTTTCCTGTGCTTAGAACTTTCCCTGCAAAAAAGTGTCATTTTTGCAGGAAGAAAGCTATTTAAATCACTCGCGGCTAATGAATTGATGGCTCCTGTAACACAGAGAGCTGTCATTCATTAATAAAAAACAAAAAAAAAGTGTAGGGGTCCCCCCAAATTCAATAACCAGGCCCTTCAGGTCTGGGATGGATATTAAGGGGAACCCCAGCCAAAAAAAAAAAAAAAATGGCGTAGGGCCCCCCTCAAAATCCATACCAGACCCTTGAGGTCTGGTATGGATTTTAAGGGGAACCCTAGCCAAAAAAAATGGCGTGGGGTCCCCCTCAAAATCCATACCAGACCCTTATCCGAGCACGCAACCTGGCAGGCCGCAGGAAAAGAGGGGGGACGAGAGCGGCCCCCCCTCTCGCCTGAACCGTACCAGGCCACATGCCCTCAACATTGGGAGGATGCTTTGGGGGTCTAAGACCCCTAAAGCACCTTGTCCCCATGTTGATGAGGACAAGGGCCTCTTCCCCACAACCCTGGCCGGTGGTTGTGGGGGTCTGCGGGCGGGGGGCTTATCGGAATCTGGAAGCCCCCTTTAACAAGGGGACCCCCAGATCCCGGCCCCCCCCCCGGTGTGAAATGGTAAGGGGGTACAAAAGTACCCCTAACATTTCACCAAAAAAGTGGCAAAAATGGTAAAAATGACAGGAGACAGTCTTTGACAATTCCTTTATTAAAATCTTCTTTCTTCTTTCTTCATCCTTCGGTTTCTTCATCTTCTCCTTCCTTCGTCTTCTTCCATCTTCTTCTTCCATTTTCTTCTTCCTCCGATCCGCTTCTTCTTGCGCTGGTCTTCTCGTTCTTCTCGTCCGGCATCTTCTTCCGTCGGCGTCGGCGTCGGTGTCGGTGTCTCTGTCTCTTCTTGGGCCGCTCCGCGCAATGGGAGGCTCCCGCTGTGTGAGGCTCCGCTCCGTCTGACAGGTCTTTTATAATGGAGGGCACCTGGTGACCCCGCCCCCTCTGACGCACAGGGACGTCATGGGGAATTCCATGATGGCTTTCCCCATGACGTCAGAGGGGGGCGGGGTCACCAGGTGCCCTCCGTTTTAAAAGACCTGTCAGATGGAGCGGAGCCTCACACAGCGGGAGCCTCCCATTGCGCGGAGCGGCCCAAGAAGACACCGACACCGACGCCGACGCCGACGGAAGAAGATGCCGGACGAGAAGGACGAGAAGACCAGCGCAAGAAGAAGCGGATCGGAGGAAGAAGAAAATGGAAGAAGAAGATGGAAGAAGATGAAGGAAGGAGAAGATGAAGAATCCGAAGGATGAAGAAAGAAGAAAGAAGATTTTAATAAAGGAATTGTCAAAGACTGTCTCCTGTCATTTTTACCATTTTTGCCACTTTTTTGGTGAAATGGTAGGGGTACTTTTGTACCCCCTTACCATTTCACACAGGGGGGGGGCGGGATCTGGGGGTCCCCTTGTTAAAGGGGGCTTCCAGATTCCGATAAGCCCCCCGCCCGCAGACCCCCATAACCACCGGCCAGGGTTGTGGGGAAGAGGCCCTTGTCCTCATCAACATGGGGACAAGGTGCTTTAGGGGTCTTAGACCCCCAAAGCATCCTCCCAATGTTGAGGGCATGTGGCCTGGTACGGTTCAGGCGAGAGGGGGGGGCGCTCTCGTCCCCCCTCTTTTCCTGCGGCCTGCCAGGTTGCGTGCTCGGATAAGGGTCTGGTATGGATTTTGAGGGGGACCCCACGCCATTTTTTGGGCTAGGGTTCCCCTTAAAATCCATACCAGACCTCAAGGGTCTGGTATGGATTTTGAGGGGACCCTACGCCATATTTTTTTTTTTTTTGGCTGGGGTTCCCCTTAATTATCCATCCCAGACCTGAAGGGCCTGGTTATTGAATTTGGGGGGACCCCTACGCTTTTTTTTTTTTCATTTTTTTTATTTTTTATCAATGACTTTTTTTTTATGAATGAGTTTCAATGAATCACTGTTCTCTGCGTTACGGGAGCCGTGAATTAACATTAGCCGCGAGTGATTTTAAATAGCTTTTTTACTTTCAAAAATGACACTTTGCGCAGAGACAGTTCTAAACACGGGAAACATGCGCCCCTTTACAGGCATACTATAGACACCCCCCAGGTACGAAATTTAAAGGAATATTACACTTTTATTGTTTCAATTTAAGCATTATTAAAATCACTGCTCCTGAAAAAACGGCCGTTTTTAAAAAAAAATTTTGCATTGATACATGTCCCCTGGGGCAGGACCCAGGTTCCCAAACACTTTTTATGACATTAACATGCATATTAGCCTTTAAAATTAGCACTTTTAATTTCGAACGTTCGCATTCATTATAACTAATAGGGTTCTAAAGCTCGCACGGACTTTAGGTCCGTTCGCGGGTTCTGGTGCGAGCCGAACGGGGGGGTGTTCGGCTCATCCCTATTAGAGAAGGGTTTGACCTTATATCCCGTTTCACACATTGACAAGTTCACGGTAATCAAAGACATACACTTATTCATTCGAAAATCACTATTGCATTGCATGTATACTAAAAATCCTTTCACTGATTCACTCCTTCACACATCATCAGAAGTCGCTGCCATTCAGGACCTCACTGAACTCCTGGAAGAAATCGACTGCACTGACCTCATTGACACCCTTGACTTAGACAGTATTCTGGCCAACATAGATGCTGACACTTCCGGCTGCCCTCTTCCGATACCACCTAAATTTACCATGAAAAGAAAATCTAGCTTTTACCCACCTCCTAGCACTAATCCTAAGGCCGCACTTTTTCTACAGTTGGTAACTCGGGAAATTCGTAACCTTAAATTCAGCCCCAACAATGCTTTGAAGAAGAAAAATTTCTCCTACCATGAACACTTGGCCTTACAAAATTTAAAAACGAATCCATTTATTATTATAAAACCTGCTGACAAGGGGGGCAACATAGTGATTAGGGATGGGCCCGGTGTTCGATTCGAGCCCAGAACTATTTGGGCCGGTCGCATCAAATTCCTGTGATGCGAGCGGCCCGCAATGCACTACGCAAGTCGCAGTGCATTGCTGGCTGATGATTGGCCAAGCATGCACTGTGACCCGCATGCTTGGCCAATCAAAGAGCCAGCGGCGAGAAGAGCCATAATTGGCGACAGGCAGGATGCCTGTGGCCAGTTATAGCTCAGGGGGTTTAGTACACGCCCCACAGTATAAAAGGCCGCCGCACCGGCGGCCTCGCATATTGTGTTGTCAGTGTCAGCGTGTCAGTGTTATGTGCTGCTGACTGCTGACATTATGTGCTGTGATTCTGGGGATTAGTGTGTGCGTGCTGTTAGTACAGCATTGCAGTATCACATCTGGGGGGTGTCTATAGTATGCCTGTGAAGGGCGCATGTTTCCTGTGCTTAGAACTGTCCCTGCAAAAAGTGTCATTTTTGCAGGAAAAATCACTCGCGGCTAATGAATTGACGGCTCCCGTAACACAGAGAACAGTCATTCATTGAAAGCCATTGATAAAAAAAAAGTCATTGATAAAAAATAAAAAAAATGGCATGGGGTCCCCCTCAAAATCCATACCAGACCCTTGAGGTCTGGGATGGATTTTAAGGGGAACCCCGGCCAAAAAAAAAAAAAATGGCGTGGGGTCCCCCTCAAAATCCATACCAGACCCTTATCCGAGCACGCAACATGGAAGGCCGCAGGAAAAGAGGGGGGGATGAGAGCGGCCCCCCCTCCCTCCTGAACCGTACCAGGCCACATGCCCTCAACATTGGGAGAGTGCTTTGGGGGTATGAGACCCCAAAAGCACCTTGTCCCCATTTTGATGAGGACAAGGGCCTCATCCCCACAACCCTGGTTGTGGGGGTCTGCGGGCGGGGGGCTTATCGGAATCTGGAAGCCCCCTTTAACAAGGGGACCCCCAGATCCCACCCCCCCTGTGTAAAATGGTAAGGGGTACAAAAGTACCCCTACCATTTCACTAAAAAAGTGTCAAAAATTGTAAAAATGACAGGAGACGGTCTTTGACAATTCCTTTATTAAAATCTTCTTTCTTCTGGTCTTCCTTCTTCCTCTCTTCATCCTTCGGTTTCTTCATCTTCTCCTTCCGGCATCTTCTTCCATCTTCTTCTTCCATCATCTTCTTCCTCCGATCCGCTTCTTCTTGCTCTGGTTTTCTCGTCCGGCATCTTCTTCCATGGCATCGGCGTCTCTTCTGGGCCGCTCCGCGCAATGGGAGGCTCCCGCTGTGTGAGGCTTCGCTGCGTCTGACAGGTCTTTTATAACGGAGGGCGGGGCCACCTGGTAACCCCGCCCCCCTCTGACGCACGGGGACGTCATGGGGAATTCCCTATGGCTTTCCCCATGAGGTCAGAGGGGGGCAGGGTCACCAGGTGGTCCCGCCCTCCGTTATAAAAGACCTGTCAGACGCAGCGAAGCCTCACACAGCGGGAGCCTCCCATTGTGCGGAGCGGCCCAAGAAGAGACCCGGACGCCGTGGAAGAAGATGCCAGATGAGAAGACCAGAGCAAGAAGAAGAGGATCAAGAGGAAGAAGATGATGGAAGAAGAAGATGGAAGAAGATGCCGGAAGGAGAAGATGAAGAAACCGAAGGATGAAGAAAGGAAGAAGGAAGAAGACCAGAAGAAAGAAGATTTTAATAAAGGAATTGTCAAAGACCGTCTCCTGTCATTTTTACAATTTTTGACACTTTTTTGGTGAAATGGTAGGGGTAGTACCCCTTACCATTTCACACAGGGGGGGAGGGGCGGGATCTGGGGGTCCCCTTGTTAAAGGGGGGCTTCCAGATTCCGATAAGCCCCCCACCCGCAGACCCCCACAACCAATGGCCAGGGTTGTGGGACGAGGCCCTTGTCCTCATCAACATGGGGACAAGGTGCTTTGGGGGTCTCAGACCCCCAAAGCACCCTCCCAATGTTGAGGGCATGTGGCCTGGTACGGTTCAGGAGGGAGGGGGGCCGCTGTCGTCCTCCCTCTTTTCCTGCGGCCTGCCAGGTTGCGTGCTGGGATAAGGGTCTGGTATGGATTTTTAAGGGGGACCCCACGCCATTTTTTTGGGGTTTTTTTTGGCCGGGGTTCCCCTTAAAATCCATAGCATATGCTCGCACGGACTTTAGGTCCATTCGCGGGTTCTGGTGCGAACCGAACCCGGGGGTGTTCGGCTCATCCCTAATAGTGATTCAGAATAGATCAGACTATGTGACGATGTGTCAAGACATTTTAAACAATCATGAATGTTACCAGGTGATCCCTGTATCATTAATTTCTACTTTTCAGCAGCAATTCTACAACCTAATCGATGACGCCTATAATCAAGGTGTCATAGACAAACCCACTACAGAATATATTAGAACCACTTTTCCACGAGAAGCTACTTTTAATCCACTTCCAAAAGTGCATAAAAATATAAACAAACGACCTGGTAGACCAATAGTCTTCGGTCGGGGCTGTCTTACAACCTCAGTAGATATATTGATAAACTTTTACAACCATTGGTAACTTCTCTACCTTCTTATATACGTGACACTACACACCTTTTGCAATGTCTGTCGGACCTCCACGTCGGTGGCGACATGATATTAGTCGCCATCGACGTGGAGGCCCTGTACAGCTCCATTCCACATTCCCTAGGACTTTCTACCATTCAGCAAATCTTACATACTACTTCTCTATACTCGCCAGACTTATCTACATTTATTATTAAAGCCTTACGGTTTATTCTTACTCATGACTTTTTTTCATTTAATGGGTCCCACTACCTCCAGATACAGGGCGTCGCCATGGGCACATGTTGTGCCCCCGCGTACGCAAACCTGTATCTGGGGGAGTGGGAGCGCTTACTTTTTTTAGACGACTCTGCAAAAATTTATACTCACCACATAGCGACTTTTCGTCGCTATATAGATGATATCCTTCTCCTTTGGAGAGGCCCACTAGATCTATTACATCAATTTCTGAAATATCTCAATTCTACCAATCAGCTAAATCTAAAATTCACTATGACCTACAGCACAACTTCAATTCCATTTTTAAACATCTTGCTTACTAAAGATCATGAAGGTCACCTACAAAGTCAACTCTATAGAAAACCAACAGCTGGCAACACGATTCTAGCTGCATCCAGCTTTCATCCTCAACCGTTACTGAACTCTATTCCTTTTGCACAGTACCTCCGGGCTCGCCGTAACTGCTCTACAGACGCCTCTTTCGAACATGAGGCCTCTGTTTTACGAGACAGACTCCGTGCCCGGGGCTACACTAATAAAGTACTAAAAGATGCTTACAAAAAACCTAAAACCAAACCCCGACAGGCATTATTATCATCTACATCTTCAAAAGAATCCTGCTCCCCACTCAGGATCATAACCACTTATTGTCAACAACATCGCCAAGTCACAGATATACTTTCTCGATACTGGCACATATTGACCACTGATCATTCTCTCTCTCTCCTTTTGTACCCGCCCGCCCTTTACTCACATACAGAAGGGCCCCTTCTCTCCGTGATAAACTTATCAGGAGTGAATACACGGCACCTACTAAACACACCACCAAAATACTAGGCACATATCCCTGTGGTAATTGCGGTTACTGCAGATATATGTGTAAAGCTAATAAAAATTCTACGTTGCCTAATGGACAACATTTTTACCCTCAACATTATGTTAATTGCCGCTCAGTCGGCATTGTTTACCTCCTTGAGTGTGAATGCGGATGTTTCTATGTGGGAAAGACTAAATTGCCTTTTTGGCAACGTATTTATCGCCACATTCAAAGCATTATCAAAAAAGACCCTGATCTTCCAATTGGACGTCACTGTGAGATGTTACACCCCGATCATACTCCCAGAGTCCTTTTCAAAGCACTCGATCATATCTCTCCTAATAATAGAGGAGGTGACTACAATAAGGCTCTTTTGCAGAGCAAATTGCGGTGGATTTTTCATCTCAATGCCACCTCACCCCCGGGCCTGAATGAGGCATTCAACTTTAAACCCTGTCTTGAGGGCTTTCAGTCTGGTGTCTGCGAATTAGATTTATAACTTCCCTTACATATTGTATCAAGTTTTGTATTCTGAATTTTTTTTATTATAGTTTACTACCATGTATTTCAACTAATGCATTTTGAATATTTCATTATTGTCTGTCACTATGCATTCCAATTGAACTATACCTCTCATATAATAGGTTCATATATATTTCATATTGTTATGTTTGGGGCCAGCATCCCTTGTATGTATGCCTCTCTAATGTACTCTGTTTTTCAGACAAACAGTTATTGTGGACACACATGCACGCTACTATTACCCTTGTTTTGCACACATTATACAATGTGTTTTGAACATATGATACCCTTTGTTGCCATGCCTTTATCTTTTTGATACATTCAAACATATAGTGGCCACTTATGGGTTTCCTCCAATTTTTGCTGCCGGCGCGTGGGAGATATCGCGCATGCGCCTTATTTCCTTCTTTAGCACATGCGCGTACCTTTTTCCCCTGGGCGCTGTCATTTCTGGTGCCCTTTTCCTGTTTGCGCTCCAGCTTGGAGCGCTTGCTGGATAAGGGGACGTCACACGCGCCGGTGGCGTCATGACGCTGGACGCGGTTCCGCCTATAGTGGGCGTGCCCGCGCCCAGCGCCGTGCACGTCACAGACTTCTAAATAGATGGACTGTCCGCAGCCAGTGGCGCAGCAGTCTGTCTCCTTTTGCCCATTCCAAATCAGCTGTGAGGGCCCAGTTTGGCGCCCTTTTCACAGCTGATTTCTCTCACTCTGCCTACTTTAATTAGCCTGAACCACCAGCACTGAGCATGCTGTCGGTTCTTGGCATTCTGGGCATCATGTGAGGATCTCTCTTCCTTTAAAGGTAATTTTAACCATTCCTACCTTATTACTCTTTTTTTAAAACATTTATGATTATGGGCAGTAATGCGCCTCATACTCATTTGCTCTTTTTCTATATATTATATATATCCATAGCATACCTACTCCATTGGCCAAAGGCATTTAAGACACAGGCTCACCCCCTGTCTCTTTCAGAAGTCTTGCAGCAAAGGAGGCTCCCCAGTTCGCCGCCATTCATGTGACGTTTCACATGCTCACCCTTTGTTCATACCACAGCATATTTCAGCATACCTTAATTTTTTAGCCTTGTTTGGCTTTGATGTCCATTATATACACAAGGGGACTTTTCTTGCATGTGAGTACCACACCAACCATATACTGTTTGATTGTTCAATGCCTTGGCGTTTAAACATATTGTTTTGAATAATGTACTTACTCTCCATTGTACTAATACCAATTTGTTCATACCACTAGATGTGATTGAAACAGGATTTAAATTCGCCTATGAAAAAGGACAATAGTCCGAAACATGTCGGCGTTATCCTAGATTCCACATATATACAAGTCTGTAACTTTTATGTATATGGCATATTGTACACCCATTCTTGGCTTTGTCTACATTGTATGCTTTTTTGATATTCCTTTACTGTTATGATTATATCCCTGTATGGGTACTATTTCAATAAATATTTTTGTATTGCATATACCTGTCTGAGTCTATCAGTTCTAAAAACATCCCCTAGGGGTACTGGCCGTGTCATGCACACTAGGCCTTTCTTTTTATTTTTTACAATAATTGGGATGTGATAGACCAGCCTCACACACACACTGTCATTCCATGCCCAGCTCTTTTCTCTGGTATCTGTGAGGGGTTGCAGTGTTGTGGCACCAGCACCAGTGCCTAAGGCCCAATTTTTCAGCCCCTGTTTAACAGGGGCGTGTAATTACAATTTTTTATGCAATGCTTTGCAACAGGTCTGATTGCTGTGATCCAAGTACAGTATCTGTGAGGGGTTGCAGTGTTGTGGCACCAGCACCAGTGCCTAAGGCACAAATTTTCAGCCCCTGTTTAACAGGGGCGTGTAATTACAAATCTGGATCTAATAATTCACAGCAGGGCCCATCCCTGTGCCCACCAAGAGTAACTGTGAGGGCTTACAGTGTTGTGGCAACACCATCCACCATCACCAAAGGCCCAATTTTTCTGCCCCTGTTCAACAGGTGCATGCAATTACAAATCTTGATCTAATAATTCACAGCAGGGCCCATTCCTGTGCCCACCAAGAGTAACTGTGAGGGCTTACAGTGTTGTGGCAACACCAACATCTAATGGGGCAAATTTCTGCAGAGTATATACGGCAGGCCCCTACTTTCAAACATCCAACTTAGAAACGACTCCTACTTGCACACGGAAGGAGAAAACAGGAAGTGAGAGGAAATCTACCCCTAGGAAGGGAAATTCTGTCCTGTTAGATTTAATTTGGGAAAAAGGTATCTCATCTCTACTGATGCTTTATCACCAATCCTTGTTTCAATAAAAACCCCACTTTTCCGAAAACATTTGTCATTAGGACGGAAAGTGAGGTGAAATGTTCTGAACAGGTGCACAGACAGCAAAACAAATGTTACAGGGGTGATAACCCTTCCCTATGTTCTCCAAAAAGCTTAAAATAGATTTTTTTGGATGGAGCTACACTTAAAAATTTACCTGTTTAAAATTACAAACAGATTCTACTTTCTAGGGACTACCTACAGTCCCTGTCTTGTTTGCACCACCTGTATACTGCTGTTATTTTGGGTGCGGGGTTCCGCTTAATATCCATACAAGACCCAAAGGGGCTGGTAATGGGCTGGGTTGCCATGCCATTTGGGGTAGCCATGCCATTTTTCTCAAAGATTTTCATCCTTATTGCCAGGACAAGACATGACATTAAAGCCGCAAGCAGTTTTAAATGGCTTATTTTTTTCCTTTACAAATGTCATTTTTTGCATGGACAGTTCTAAACACGGGAAACACATGCCACTTCACAGGCATACTTTAGACACCCCCCAGGTACCATATTTAAAGGAATATTTCACATTTTTTTCACTTTATGCATCATTAAAATGACTGCTCCCGAAAAAACGTCAGTTTTTAAAACTTCTTTTTGCATTGATACATGTCCCCTGGGGCAGGACCCGGGTCCCCAAACCTGTTTTATGACATTTACATGCATATTGGCCGTTATAATTAGCACTTTAGATTTCGAACGTTCGCGTCCATTGTAACTAATAGGGTTCAAATGTTCGTGCGAACTTTCGGTCCGTTCGCAGGTTCTGGTGCAAACCGAACCCGGGGGTGTTTGGCTCATCCCTAATCTTCATTATGTGCAATATGTTTATACATGAATTTAATTAATTTGATGTATAAGCTATAGGATTGATGTCCTTGAATATTATCTGTATCATCATTTACCTCTGATATGTAGAAGTATACATTTATATATCCATTTATTTGTTTTATTCACAAAATATTAGACATGTGCACACTGAAATTTTTCATTTCGGAATTTCGTTTTCGTCCGAAAAATCTATTTATTTAGTTACTCCCGAAATTCGTTTTTATTTATTTCATTTTTCGTTAAAAATGTAATTCGTCCGAAAATCCAAATGAATTAAGGTCGAATCTGTCATTGAAGGCTTATGGTGTATGTCGAATGTTCAAAGAAGATTCGACGGAGCAGCTAAACTGCATGACTCTGTGTAGTTTAGCTGCAATTCCACCCAATTCCAGCAGCAATCTTTCCTCTCTACATCGAATCTTTCCTTTCTACGTCAAATCTTTTCTCTCTATGTAGAATAATCTTGGACTAATAGAGTTAAGGTTAGGCACATTCGACCACAGGTTCAATGGACACAGATTGTTATTGTCAGCGTTGAATCTCCTATCTATATCGAACTGTTGTCACAACAAAAATAAAGCATTTGTTTATGTCGAATCTTTCGTTTTTCGGATTCTGCACTTTAATGCTAATATTCAGATAATACCTGAAATTCGGACGAAAATGCATTCGGACGAAAACGAATGCACATGTCTACAAAATATACCTGATATTATTTGCACTGTATTTTTTAGTTAATAAATATATATTTTTAAGCAATATTATTTGTATCACTTGTCTTCAAAATAGCACGGATAAACAAACTTAAATTTCTTGTTTGTATTGTTAGAAAATTGTAAATCTCCCAAATCAAAGATTTGCATATTTTCATAATTACAATACTATTTTTTATATTTCAGTATAAACATTCTGACATATTTGGAGGCACAAAATTAATAAAGCAATCAGCGCACACCACAAAAAGAAACAAAAAACAAAATGCAAGCTGAACACCATGAGGTAAATCACAAATCCTTAGTAATAATGTGTTAAAAGAAAATAAGTGCAGCGCAAAAAAATATATATATAAAAAGTTCATATACAAAATAAATTTGTAAAGTGATGTGGATGAGAACACCCAGTGACTGTAGAATCTTGATTAGTATCACAGTGACAGATCCTCCACCATACGAAAAGGGTACTCTTACCAGATGTGTAGGACCATATAATGGTCAAAAATGCATGAACCCACTAATGGGGTGAAGGTGAGACACCGATCCAACCAAAGGGTAACCAGGGGATGTATGATGACCAAGGCACCGGAGGTTTCTTTGTAGGGTGAAGATGCAACTCCAATCCGGATATTCCACCAAGGAAATGTTCATGCAGACACAATGTCAAGAAAAAAAGGGGAAGCGATCTCAGTGCAGACTGTTATGATCGTGTTTATTTAAAAAAATGTAAAACTGGATGGCCAGTATGAACAGTGGGAAACTGAGCATTAATGAGGCGTGCAAGCCTCTGAACTTAGCAGCACAAAGTTGCGCAGCAACAAACAATTTAAAAACAGCGGTATGGTGCCGCTGTGTACAATACGATGGATTGCGGGTGACTGGCATGTGCAATAGCTCCTCCCCCGTACGCACGTTACGTCCAAAGGACTTGGTCAGAGGTGGGTGGAGCTGTCTGGTCACCTCGCGTGGTAAATATAGCAGCTCAGGTGATACGCCCGCAGCGTGATTGGTGCGAGAGGTGCCGTTGCCGGAAGTCCAAGCACCAGACTTTCTCTCGTGACACATAACCACAGCTTTGCTAATGGGGACACCAATAGGCAGATATTAAGCCTGGGTTCACACTATAGCGAATGGGGCACGTTCACACATGTCCGGTGCATGCGCAATGCGAATTGACGAAAAGACGCAACCGTCTTTGGTGTGTTGCGGGACGGATCAGGTGCAAATTCAGGCCCATTATCTTCTATGGGCACGCATCTGATTCGCATGTGGCTTGCGTCCTAAACAGAAATTCGCGCCACTCCAACACCTCCCCTTCTTCCTGTTCCTCCACTGTGTGTTTTGAAATCCGGAATGGAACCAGCATGTCCAAAAGAGGACGAAAAGCGTCATCAAAAGAGAAAGAATCTGTGGATTGTGAGGAGTTGATCAGACTTGTGAGGGACAAACCCATGATTTATGACACCCGGCATCCTAAATATAAGGACAACGTTGCCAAAAAACGTGCATGGCAGGACATTGGCAGAGACCTCTTGCCAGAGTGGAACAGGTGCTCTTCCCAAGTTCAGGCTGACAAATGTAAGTTTTTTTATTACCTTTTACTACCTGTATATGCTGTTCTGTATTTTTTAGATGGTGTACATTAATGTAATTTATTAGATTTGAACAAAACAGCATGTGGTCACCCCCAAATCTGTACCAGGCCACATGCTGTAAACATTGCGCACATAACAGCTTTATCTAGGGATGGTTGAGTCCCTAAATAAATGCATATTCTTATAATTTCTAAGGTTAGTAATATGACATACACCACAAATGTGAGATAAAAAAGTTTTATTTTTCATATCCAAAATGAAATACAACATTTTTCATACAGCACACTTAGCATTATATTATCAAGCATTTACATGCAGCAAAAAAATACATATTTATTTTTAGTCAGTACAATTCATCTGCCAAGGCACCTCCCCAGCTGGTGACACAAAAAAATTCTTAAATTCTTCTCTAATAAGTGTACCAGTAGTGCTGCCCCTAGGAATATTGCAATGTGCTGCCTCCATGTTATGGGTCAGGTAATCTTCAAAAAGAAACCCATCTCTTTCACGCGCATTGTTGTGCAGGGCACAGGCAGCTTTAATTGCACTGATCGCATGATCTATGCTGAGGTTAATAGAGGTATGCAGGAATCTCCACTTATTACAAAGAATTCCAAATGTACATTCTACTACTCTGCGTGCCCTAGTCAGCCTATAATTGAACACTCTTTTTCAGTTGTCAGAGAGCGACTTGAATAAGGCCTGAGCATGTTCTGGGACAATGCGAAAGCTTCATCTCCCACAAATACATGTGGGAGGAGAGGCTCTGTAGTCCCTCGCAGGGCAGAATTATTGGGCAAGTCTAGTGTATTGTCACGCAGCATGCGGCCAAATGAGGAATGTGAGAATACACTAGAATCTGAGATGCTGCCATATGAACCTACATCAACATAAATAAATTTATAATTTGCGTCTGCCACTGCCATTAATACCAACGAAAAATATTTTTTATAATTAAAAAATTGGCTCCCACTAGCTGGAGGCTTGAGGATGCGTACATGTTTGCCATCAATGGCTCCAAGACAGATGGGGAAGTTGCATCTCTCCCAGAATAGGTCAGCTATCATCAGCCATTCTTCTGGTTTGGGCTTCTTCATCACAATGTCCTTCAGTTCTTCCCATATGACTAGGCAGGTAGCATGAACAATGCCACTAATTGTTGATTTTCCAACCTTGAATTCATAGTGCAAACTTCCAAAGGAATTCCCTGTTGCTAAGTACCTAAAATGACAAAAAATAAAAACAATCATTATGTTGTCCTTTATTTTTCAGTGCGCTACTTACAGACAAGATGGCGTAGCATGCGTGATGCTTACAGAAAATACATGAGGCACCTCAGAGAAAAACGGAGTGGCTCAGGGGCAGCGCCTAGGGTACCCTATATGTATGCCAGGGACTTGAATTTTCTACAACCCATAGTGGAGATGAGGGAGTAAGTTTTCATTTACATCATCTATGTAACGCACAATCTGGTAATCATCAATATGCCGAGTTAATTTTTTTAATTTTTACTATAAAAAACAGGACAGAATCTAGTTGGGAGGAGCAAGATCTTTTGGAGGAAGAACAAGAACAACAAACAGAGGAGGAAGCACCCATTGATATTCCAGAAGACACAGAGGATTTAGCACTAATCCAAACCTCTTTCAGTCTCTGGGAAACTCAGCCAGAAGAAGAATGTTCAGGGGCAGAGGAGGCTGTTCCTGGGCCATCCTCTGCTCCTGCACAAATTGATCAGCCTGGCAGAGTGCCACGGAGGTGCCCAGCAATATCCCAACCAGACCTAAGTGAGCGCTTATTAGACATGTTAAAAAACATGACCGGAAAGGTGGATGCATTTTTATGTCCCGATACAATCCTGGCGCTCAGTTTTGTACCCCTAATTAAAAAGATACCCCCAGAGCGGTACTATGAAATGCGCAAAACTATAGAAAAAATGCTGCACTCCTTCTCCCAGCCACAGGAGGAAGCTGCATTTAAATACCCAAATGTGCCCCAACCAAGACCTCCCCATCACTACCCAAGATACCCGCACTACCCTGAGCAGCAACACCATCCTTATCCCTATAATCCACCATCATATCCCTCAAGTTATGACAGGCCAATCTCCAGATATGAAGGGCCACCCAGTAACCTTCCCTATCCCATCCCATCCCCACTTCCTTCAATTAGGGCCCCCCCCAAACTCAGGGTATGTATGGGCAAAGTCAACATGGGGAGGCTAGGCCTGCTCACCACACTGCCAGTGATGACCCAGCTTCCGCTACTGAATACTCCTATGACGCCCCTTTCCAAAAAACATATCAAAATCTGTGATGAGGTCTGTTCATGGTTAAGGACCAACATGACACATTTTGATAGAACAGGGAAAAGGCCTACTTGACAGGCAAGTTTTTTGATTTTAAGTTATTGCAGAGTTAATTTATGTTTTATACATGGGTAAAGTTTATATTTTTATCATATTTTATGATACGTGAATAAATAATTATTCCTACATTTTTTGTGCGGTCATGTTTTAACAAATACCCAGGTTAAAAAACATAAAAAAAACAAAAACATGGTCAATATAACGCATAACAAATGACATGAGTGATGATAATTACCTTAATGTGATCAATAATCTTTCAGCAGGCTGGATACTTGGTCTGAAGCTCGTGTTCTGACGCTCCAAGCGAGGGGAGATTAAGCCCAGCAATTCGTCAAAACTGAGTAAAAAAAAAAACATCATAAATACATGTGGGAAAAACATTGGGACATACTGTAAAAAAAAGTAAGGTAAGTGGTTAAGGACATTATTTAGGGTAACAAGGCAGGCATCCTTAGTTACAATCTAATTATGGCTAAATAAGTGACAGGAACAAAAAAAAAGGCATATGGGTCCGCAATTCAACAAAGAAGAAGCCACTGGCCTTTTAAATTAACAGTAACAAATGTCTGAGCCAAAAATGCTAAACAAAGCTGCACCACCCACAAAGCAACTTGTGACTAGCAATTTTGGGCCAAGGTATTTGGGGGGTAAAACATCCACAAAAAAAAATAGGACCTGGCTTAGACCAGGAGGGGGGTGCAAGGTGAGGATTATTTAGTGCCCTTAAGGTTGCATGCTGAAATAATGTACAGTTGGTATTTTGGGGGGAGGGGAACAAGGCTTATTAGTTACAATAATCTTAACATAACATAATCACACATAGGTTAGACTGGATGGACTTGGGTCTTGCAAATATATAAAATACTATACATCTAGGGCTACAAATTAAGTATGGTTTGGCAGAAACAGTACTCACCTACTAATTGACATGCGGGTGAAATTGAAAAATTTCCCTTCATGCCCACGGAGGTGCCCATACAATATCATGAACTGGCCTCTTTCTTCTCGATTTGCAATGATGGGATTAACCCAGTATCTTCGTCTTCTCCGCATCCTTCTGCGATTTTCTTCTTCCAGCAAGATTGCTGCTGTGGCAGCAACAACAGTTGGCATGATCATTGGCAGAGCAGCACACATCTTGCAACGAAACACACACAACACAGGTACAGACTGTTGGACAACCAGAAAGTGTAGACTGAGCTACCAGGTTTTATAAGCAGCCGCACAATCAGCCAAAAAGCTTGGTCAGCACAAAATTAGCAACTCAAATTAGGCAGGAAGGGTTACTAATGAATTAGCTGCGGCTTCGCACCGAAAACGCGTACAATCCGCAGAACAGCCGGCGTTTCACTGCGCAGTCACGCAGGGCCCTGAAATCGCATCGCACTAGTCTGAACCCAGGCTCAAAGTAAAAACTAGATAAAATAATCACATAATAAATGGTAGATTTATAATATATGTATGCAAACCATATATGTCAGTATGTAGCTACCAATAAGGGAGCAACATAAAGAAAAATATAAATATTTTATATGTGAAAAAATATATTATAATAAGCCAATTAATATAATAAATGTGCCATAATACACCCATTGAAATAATGGATAATGCACCCGCGACCATCTTACAAAGCAACAATAATAAATGCATAAAAATACATGAATATAAAAAAGGCAGAAATTACTAATTTATTTATCTAATATAAATAAAAAGGCAGAAATTACTGATTTATTTATCTGATATAAAGCAGTTAAGATCGAAGTTGACGTTCATCCCTCCTGGGATTAATACCTGCATCTCATGAATCCAGAAGGATTCGCGTCGACTTAACTGCCGTATAAAATTCCTCCCTCTCCAGTGTTGAGTAACCCTTTTGAGTCCCCAAAATTTGAGACATTCTATGATGAAAAAGCCTAAAATGCTTGGAGTTGCATCTTCACCCTACAAAGAAACCTCTGGTGCCTTGATCATCATACATCCCCTGGTTACCCTTTGGTTGGATCGGTGTGTCTCACCTTCACCCCATCCGTCGGAGACTCTTTATCAAGATCGTAGTTGCGGGGTGTCAGATTGACACCCCGCAACAACGATCGCCGTCCGGGGGCGCGCAGCGGCTCAAAATCCTGAGGACATCATATGACGTCCGGTCAGGATTTTAAAACCACTTTGCCGATGTCTTTTGACAATGGGCGGGCGGCAAGTGGTTAAAGGTATTTTATAAAAACAGGATACCCTAATAAGAAGTTATTGGATAAATATTCAAGCAATTCTTTTGTTTCAGAAACATTTATAATAAATCCAAGGATTATTTTCTGAAAAATAACTCAGCTAAAATTATTTTTAAGCTGAATTTGTAAATATTTTCAGCACTGCCCTGAAATCATAAAAATAAATAGCCTAGTTGAACTACAACTTTATAGGGAATGAAGTAATTTACATTCCTGCATTTAAAACGAATATGCCCTACGATCGATTACTTATTGATATCGATCTCTTTAAAAATTTTAAATCCTATTGTGATTTTATTAAAATGTTATATTGTCTCAAGTGACAAGGCTATAAATAGGAACCTTCCCAGTTCTTTCACAATCGGCGCAAATGCCCTGTGATAAGGAACTGGAGTATAAGTAGAGATCCATCTCAATGAATAAATAAATTCTAGATGGCACCTTTTGTACAGGTACCCCAACTCCCTCTAAGAAGGGTCAGATAGGAGGTTCATACCAGATGGATGTCCCCTGGAAATTTAGTTGAGAGGTTTGCTTGCAAGGTTATGTTCTCAAATGCTCACATCCATACTGTATATACTAACTCCAATGAGCTCAGTAATTATACTCAAGTCCTACTGGGATTGTATGGTGAGGTATTTTTTATATTTTTCCTTAACAGGCTGGTCACCTGGGGAATGTTAATATGGTTCATATTCATGCCAGGAATATAATCACATTAGTAGAAAATTATTAAAATAGTTGGCCAGTCCTAAAATAAATATTTAGGTATTCAACCCCTCAAGATAATTGTCTATGATCTGGATAATGACTCTAATGGTCATAATAAAAGTGCTAAATGCATATTATCCATTTCTATGGAGCGGAAATCAGCCAATAAATGTATTTATGATAAATCAATGACCCAAAATATCATGTGTATATTGGCAACGATACATGACATTGCTTTGCTATACACATGGATCTGGTAAATTCCACACTGTGGTCCAGATTAAAATAAAACCCAAATAGTTTCATAAGTGAAAATGAAGCCCTTAAATAATCTTGGTTACTGCCAAATATTGTATTATTACCCAGCCAGGTATAAATAGGCCTAAATTTTAAAGAACCCTGATGCATTAAAGTGTTTCGCAGACAGGATGTATATAGAAAGGATTTTAATAAATCACACCCATGGTAAATAAACGTTTTCATGGAGTTCAAAAATGTTTGCAAAAAGTTTCCAGTGATGAGGTATAATAGACGTATGCATTGCTGATCCAAGTAAACGCACCTTGTGTTTTAAATCAAACATTGCTGTCTTTCCCTAGCTTGATATGTTTCGCTATAGGAAATCATTAGGAATTTCAAGGAAAGGAGCGTTGTAAGATCAGTGCATAGTTCTTATGATAGTCCTATACTCGATATTCTTAAACCAAATGGTCAATGCGTTTATATGCTGGCTGGAGACGGCTAAATAAACGAGAATATATGTACAGCCAGCTGTGCCATATATTGACCAATGCTTGATATAAACATACAAGGCGCTAAGTACTTCACTACACTAAATTATGATCAATGATGGTGGAACATTCAGGTAAGTCCTGAAGACCCATACAAGCTGGCATTTAAAGGTGGTAAGAAATAGGCCTTTATATTATGTATATTTTCATGGAGGCTTTGAGCAAACCCAAAGCCATCTTGTATCTCTATAGAAAGATATGGAAGAGCTCAGGGGGGGTACCTCGTCCTGAATTTGAATATAGAAAACGAAGAAGGGGGGTTTTTAGCCAACCTATCGGACTATCACGGTACCTGAACGGATGTATGTCTCAATACCAAAGATTGATTCTAGATAGTTTTATTAACACATAGTATACAAAAAACATATCATATATAAAAAAACAGTGGGGATCATTGCAGTCCAAGGGTATACATATACAAATAGCTTATTGATAGATCAGAATGTTTAGACAAAACTCGCTGATTCAATGCTGGTTGACGCGTTTCGCTTAAAGCTTCTTCAGAACCAAAGCATAACGGTTCATATATCTGTTGTATATATCAAGAAGACAAGGGGGTTATTCATGAGTGGATTGGCAAATATTATGTGTTCAGATCAATACATATAGTATTAATATCAATATAAATATAAATAGTTCCAATGGGTATATATGTTTTAAGATAAGAAAAGATAGCCTACCTTACAATTCCTGTTGGAAAGGTAGGGACTGGTATATGTCAATAGTACCCAGTAGGTTATCTAAAAGTGAGTCTCTCGGGGAGGCCGTCGAGAACTCGCCGAGTTTGGGGTATAAAGCCAACAAACAAGGCATGGGCTGCAAGTGAGAAAGAGAGGAAAAAAAAAAAAAAAAAGGAGAATAAATGAATCACTAAAGATTCTAGGATGGGGTTAATGGGTAACCAATCCCATATACATGTGATATAGACAAGTATGTATGTATATCTAAAAGGAATACTCACATAAAAGGTGGAAAAAGAAAGGGTAGTAGTAATGGGACTTGGGTGTGCCGAGTCGGCCAATAACAGAGTGGTATTTGTACGGGCAGATCTATGGTGCCGATATCCTGTAATTAATAGTAATAATAATATAAATATTAATATAAACTGGTGCACCTCCTAAAGGATAGATAGAAAGACATTAGCTTCCAATTTCAAAAGCCCCCTGCATATACCTTAAGGATCCAATTGGGCCCTACTCGTGGGTCTCCTTGGGAAGTGGTAATTTCAGGGAATAACATAGACACTGTATAAGATCCAGCATCACATGAATAAGCTGAAAATAAATAAGGGAAAAGAACAAAAAGGAATATATATATATATAAAATATATCTCCAGTATGCAGTATCTAGAGACATATATGGGGTTACTACGGAGTATGATATTGTATAAAAGTCAGCCTTACTAATTCAAAAAACATACCTGGTAGCCACTTGTAAAGGAGGAGAACACCCCAGCTGGGAAGGATCACCAGCTCTGCAGGGTCAGACTCCAATGGCTGAATCCATTAGTTGCAGGCCCTTTATAAAAAGGAAATAGAGCAGAGCTAATAATAAAGCTCATGTCAGAATTTAATGTATGCTAGGGGCTAATTAGTCCCAAAGGTAGCACCTGGAACAATAGGGACAGCGTAAATGTCAACAAGCCTTTAGGAGAAAATGTACCTGAACAGGGTATGGTGAGAACAGCTTCCCAGCACTCCATCTCAAACAACCATCTGATGGAGTGCTGGTTAAATAGTCTGCTTTGGCGCCAGAACTGGAGGTGGGAGGGAACAGGCCGCCCCATAGGGCCAATTAGGAGATGATGGGAACAGCTGAGGGGCCGTGAGAGAGGATTAGATGGTGCACTGGTGCCGATACCGCTGGGCGCATGCATCAAGTCAGGCTGAGGGGATAGGGTCCGCATATAAAGCGGCCCGTCCACCGCAGCCGAAAACGAAAGTACGCGCATGCGCGATGGGTAATGCGCGCATGCGCAGTGATGAAGCGAGAGTAATTCCCATTCTGAGCACACTAGTGAGCTGTGACTGAGCTCTAAGAATGGAGAAAAGGTCGGATATAAGATAGATCCTCCAGCAGGAGGTGAGGTCAGTTAGGTTTAATGACGGAAATTGAAATGAAATACAATAAGAAGCACTAATATTGTAAACTTATAAAAAGAGTATAAGAAATACAGGTATTAAAAATCAATAAGTATAAGAGAAAGTAAAGTATAAAGGTAAAAATTAAATTATAATGGTAGAGAAGGAGTAAATGAAATAAAGATAAATATAAATAAATAAATAAAAATAAATATAAAAATAAAAAATAAAAATAAAAGATAAAAAAATATAAAAATAAATGAAAATTAAAAATAAGCATAAAAAGAAATAGAAATAAATATAAAATTAAAAATAAAGAAAAAAAAAAAAAAAAAAAAGAAGGAGAGAACAAAAATAAAAATAAGAATCAAAATTAGAAATAAAGATAAAAAATGAAAAAGAAAAATTAATGAAATAGAAATGAATATGCAAGAAAAACAAAAGGAAAATAGGCAAGAAAAAATAAAATGAGATGAAAATGATAATGAAATATTAAGTATGGAGACAAAGGGACAAAGTATTAGAAATAATGAATAGGAATAAAGATAGGAAAACAACAGTTTCTCTTTGACACTAGCAGCCCATGTCCGAGATGGAAGATAGGGGATGAGCCTCCTCCGACGCCACCACCGCAACGCCTCCACCGAGGCAACTATGGTTGGGTAAAATTACCTTCCATATTGCCTGTTGAAATCCAAGCCAGAGGGAGATCAACAATGGCTCAATAGCCCACGTGTTTGCTAGAATCATTGTATCTCTTTTTAAAGTTGAAATTAAGTTCATAGCTAAATGAATGGACAATGCAAGAGTTATTTTCTGTCTCACAAGGAATTGTTTTTTCTGTTTCACTAGAAGTCTTGTCTGTACCACATTCCCAGACCATAATTTAAAGGTTTGAACACTTGTTTATTTATCTAAGATAAGGGGAGATTCTACAGACGAAACCTAAACGGTATTTCTAGAATTGAGCCATAAGACAGAGGGCTTATTCACAATTCCTGTTGTGTTATGTATATCTTAAATAATAATGTTTTTTTTTATAATATGGTTATAAATATATCTGTATTAGTTATTCATTTATAAACCTGTCCACATGTCCTATTATTATAAGGTTGCAAGTGTGGGTTCCTATGAAGAGTTTGTTCATGGAACTGTTGTGTTTATCGTCAGAATAATGACTTAAGGTTCTAATGCCCCATACACACGTCGGAAATTCCGACCACTAAATCCATCGGATTTTTTCTGACTGATTTTTTCCGACACTGGTGTTGCATACACACGGTCGGACAAAGTTGTCGGTAAATCCGATCATTCTGAACGTGGTGACGTTTGTTGCATACAACGGTACTACGTAGAGGCTAGTAGCCAATAGCTTTGGTCTTGTAATTTGATCTGAGCATGCGTGGCACTTTGTCTGTCGGAATTCGCTACACACGATCAGAAAAAGTCAGATCGGACTTTGTTGTTGGAAAATTTGAGAGCAGGATCTCAAATTTTTTCCGATGGAAAAAGTCCGATGGCGCCCCCACACCCGGTGGTCGGATTTTCCGACAACATGGTCCGATAGGACATTTTCCGTCGGAAATTCCGACCGTGTGTACGGGGCATAAGATTGTATTGGCATGAAAGTTTCACAAGCTGTACTGGTGAGGTTATAACTCAAAGTATAACGTCACTTTAATGGCATTTACCAACACAACTAATGGTGTGGGGTGGATTATCCCAGGTCATATATTTCCAGGGGAGCCCAAGTGTCTGGGGAAAGTGACACTTGATTGTCAACCATTACACAATAAGTGGTATTTTGCTAAGCCAAGGTCAGAAGGTCATGTAAATCACATTAGAAGTAGTATCTGATACAACACTGCCCCCTAGAGGCCGCAGACTAGGCCGAAGCCGTGGCCTAGCCTAAAAACTCCTGCCCGCAGCACCTCAGGCCCGGCCCGGTGTCAGCGCCGGTCCTGGGAAAAAAAAAATCCAAAAAACTGATTTGCTTAAATTTTGAATCTATTTGACCTCTCAACTTGATTCAAGATTTAAATTGATTTTTCCCCCAGCCCTATACGAAGCTTGAGGCCTGGGAGTTTAGAGATCCTGGAGCCCGGTAGCCGGAGGAGAGTCCAGGGAGGCCGAGAGTCTGGCCCCTGGAGACGGAGTCAACATGTAGCGCTGGGGAAATACTGGGCGTCCCCATTCGGGGATGTGCCGGGCAGCCTTGGAGGAAGAGGAAGTATAAACAAAGCGGTGGAGGAAAACTGGGTAATCGACTTTTTGTGAGTAGAACATGGACTGTTGATTGGGAGAGAGCAAAGGGAGTGCAGACCCAGGAGAGCTAATCCGGAACTTCAAACTGTGCGTCTAAGGAACACAGTATCAAGCACTTTCAAAGACTGAGAGAAGTTTGGCATACAAGTCATGGAAATAGGCAGTGTGACCTGTGGCTTTGAGTACAACACCCACAGTATATCTATCAGTCTGGCAGAAGGGATTATTCAGAGTAATTGTTAGGTTTATTCTACTCTTGATCAGTCAAACTCCAGATCTATTGAGAAGAAGACAATTTATTTCAAATGTGTACACATTAGGTTGATCCCTACAGGCCAAAAATGCTGTAAGAATCACACAAAGGAATGTATCTCTCTCTCCCTAATTCCTTCATAACCCAGCCTCTATTTTTCTATTGGCTGAGGAAACACAGCTAGCGTGCCTGGTACAAAGTGATACCTTTATTTTGCTAATGTCTGTGTTTCCTGTACAATCTAATACTACCATATTTGGTTACGCTTAATCATCCTGAAACTTTACTGTGGAATTAGTTAAAGCAAACGATATAACAAGTTAATACAACAATGTGCTCATAAGTGGGATTAAAAATCAGTCTCAGGGTTATTGTTTTTCAAATAGTCACACAATAAACATTTAAAACTGTTCTAACATTCCCTCCTCTTGTGTGACTATTTTATCTGAACACATTTCGATGATAGTCCCTGTGTTATACACTTTCGGACTGTATGTCATTAAGTTGAGCTTCAATGTCCACATAGGTCTCCTCAGAGGTAGGAAGGGTTTGATACATCGTTCTTGAGATGGCAGTTACAATCAGTTTTTGTGAAAGTCTTCGAATACAGGGAATGCAGCAGCATCTACAAGTGACCAAAACAGCCAAAGCCACAGCGATTGAAATCAAACATGATGTGATAAGTCCAGTCCATTTACCGAACCATCCTTCAAGCCAGTTTGTGAATGGATCAGTAATACCTGAGTTTCCCGCTAATTCATTCGATAGAGCAGTCAGTCCTTCCAAGGCTCTGATCACGGTCCCTCCAGGAGCTGTATTGTTAGGGATAAAGGTGCAACACATGCTACCAAACATTTTGCATACCCCTCCTCTTTCAGCTAGGACCAAATCTAAAGCCATTCGGTTCAGCCATGCCATTAGAGATTTGGGGACCAACTGTTCAGCTAGGCCCTTCACAGCAGCCCTAGTATAGTTTACAAATCGTTGTTGGTTATAATATATATAGTTATTCCAGTCAACATTTTTATTTATAGTCACCCACCAGAAAAGAGACCCAAACCCAGCTGTCACCTGATTCCCGGCCTTAAACTTATCCGGCACCCCGCAAGGAACCCCAATCTCATCTATGTAGATCTGAGAGTCAAATGACCCCATGGGAGAGGTGTCCCTCCGATACCGTTGGTGACTCTTAGTTCACGGGTGTTCTGACAGAATCCTCAGGGGCATAGCCAGCTGGACCATAGCACAATCCCCTTGGGCATTGGCAGGTAGCCTAGCTCGCAGTTTCTTATCCCCACACATCCACAAGGATGTCAGCTCTCTGAATGTCATGTTCAACCCAGTCACCGTTGTCTATGTTAATCCTCTCCTCACAGTAGTCATCGAGTAATGACCCAAGATCCACCCCGCTACGGTTCCCTGGGAGTGCAAAACAAGTAAAATTGCCCGGATATGCAGTAACCGCCGGAGGTATCTGAGGTCTCTGTACTGGGGGAAACAACAAACTCAATGTGTGACAGGTTGAATTTGTTTCAGGTTTATAGCTCTTATTATATAATCGCAACATACATTTTAAACATTTTGGATCTGTATTGTGATCTAGAGGAAAAGGAACTGTTGCTAAATGTGGTCTTGCTTCGGCACAAACTAAACAGTTTTCTTTTTTTTTTTGAGTTTTAACCGTGTACCTCAACCATTCTAACCACTCATTGCTTTCTTGATAACCCGTCTCCAAAGCTATGGCATCTTCTATTGTTAGGTTAGTAAATCTTATGGTTTCACTCAGAACTTCTATTTTAGTATGGCCTTCTTCTTTACCTTCTTGGTCTACCTTTTCCTATTGTCTGGTTTTATTGGGTGGTAATACCTCGAGGAAAAATTTGCCTGAGGGATCAGTTCCTGACACCCATGCTCCCATAGAATACAACCGCTGATCTTCCTTCCTCGGCTTATTATTTGTGCAGGGGGAGTTGGCCGCTTTTGTAATTATGAGTCTTCCCTTTATTCCACTCTTTTTAGCCCCTGGTTGATTATACCCCCAATCTTGATGCACTGTGGTCCACAGGGCCTGATCCCATACTTGACATCCTGCCCTATTCCAGAGCCAGCAAATATATTTATCTGCCCATAGAAGTCCTCTAGCCCCAGTTGTATCCACACAATCTGCAATCTGACAGAAGTCTACCAGTATAGTGCTAGTTATTCCTTCTATAAAGGTTAAATTCAATGCTTCCCTGTTCTTTCCCAATCCAAAGGTTCCTCTACTCTTCCATACCATCTACCCCCTCTTATGGATGCCTCTCCTAGAGTCACCTGTAACCCAAGGATAATTACTGTCCCTTTCATCCTAACCAGCTATAGAGTTCCAGCGGATAGGGTAGGGGAGTTGGAAGGGGAGGGGAGACTTCACCGGTTTGAGACAAGCCCCGCCTTGTGCAAGACCTCCCTTTGTAGCCGGATTTTCTGGACCTCTTGCAGCCAACTGGCCCTACTCTGCCTGTAAAACCTTTTTGCAATGGAACTGGTGAATCCAGGTAGACCTCTCTGCTATCCTTATAGCCGTGGGAGTGGTGAGAAGAACTTGATACGGTCCCTCCCACTTAGGTGAGTGCCAATGTTTTCTTTTTATTACTTTTACCAGTACCTAATCTCCCACATGCACCTTTTCATCTTTTTGAATTGGACCTTTTAGGACAGAACCAAAATCGTTAGTATGTCTTTGTCTTAACAACCTAGACATGTATTCTGCTAGTGTGTGCTCAGACTGCTCAATAGGTGTTTCATTTTGATATAAGGGTATATTATATGGCCTTCCATGTATCATTTCAAATGGGCTTAAACCTTCTTTTGTGGGTGTGATATGCATACTGGTCACTGCTATTAGTAGGCAGTACATCCGATTTTTACCTGTTTCTTTCCATAGCTTTTCTCAGTTTGCTTTTTAAAGAATGTCATTATGTCTTTCCACCAATCCAGCTCATTGGGGATGATAGGCACAATGGTATTTCACTTAAATTCCCATCCCTTCTGTCAAATGTTGTATAGATTTATTTACAAAATGGGGTCCATTATCACTGTCTGTGCATCTGCACTTCCTGTCGAGAATATCTCCACCCATTTGGTCAGGGTGCCCATGATTACCAAACAATATTTCTTCCTTTCACATTTGTCTAATTTAATAAAATCCATGAAAATGTGTTGGAATGGATATTGCGGTGTGGGGAACTTCCCTTTCGGTGGTCTTATGCCTCCCTGAGCGATGTGTCTTACACATATAATACATTGAGAGCAAAAAGTTTTTTAGTAGTTTGTGAAGCCATAGGCTGTACATACTTTATTTAACATCTCAGATTTAACCTCTCTTTTCCCTTCAGGTGATGTGTAAATATTATTTATTATTATTATGCAACCCTTTGTTTTCCAATATTGTTTTTCCCCGGGGGGTGCATTCTGCTGCATATCAGTAAGGACTGTATGATCTATCTCTATGATTTCCTGTTCTGTCATTATCTGATGTGTTTCTTGTGCCGCTACTTTGGCCGATTCATCTGCCCTTTTGTTTCCCTTTGAGATGGGGTCGGTATATTTTGTGTGTGCTTGACATTTGCAGATTGCAAGCTCTTTTGGTAACTGTATTGCATCTAGGAGTTCTAAAATGAAGTCCGTGTGTGCAATTGGTTTACCACTGGAGGTGACCATCCCCCTATTTTTCCATTGTTGTGCAAAAACATGTACTGTTGAAAAGGCATATTGACTGTCAGTGTATATGGTTACGGATTTTCCTTCTTTTAGTATGCACGCTCTTGTCAGTGCTACAAGTTCTGCTACTTGTACTGAATAATGTTTTGGTAGTGGCCTAGCTTCCAAAATGTCATCCTGTGTCACTACTGCATATGCAGTTGCATTTGTGCCATCCGGATTTTTCTTACTAGGACCATCAACAAAAAGTGTCATGTCAGGGTTAGATAACGGTACATCTTTCAAATCACTTAGTGGCAGTACCTTTTCAGCAATGGCAGCAGTACAGTCATGTTTATGACCATCAGTAGGAAGTGGTAGTAGTGTAGATGGGTTTAATGTAGTACACCTCTGTATTGTTAAGTGAGGTTGTGTCAAGAGTATTGTCATACAGGAAAGGTGCCGTGCTGGGCTCAAATGTGATATCTTTTGTTGTAAAAGGATAACAGACACTGCATGCGGTACCTTGAGTGTCAGCGGGTGATATAGCACTATAAATGCTGAGGCCTTAACTGCTTCAGCTGCAGCTACCACTGCCTGTACACAGGGTGGAAGTGCTCCAGTTACACTGTCTAATTTTATTTAGAGTAGTAGAGTAGTAAACAATCAGCCTCTAGTGCCAACCATATGACTGTGTAAGTACTGATGTTATGTGTCCTTCCCTTTAGTCTACTGTTTGTTCAAAAGTTTTGTCATACACAGGAAGGACATCATTTGTTTCTTTGTCTCTAAGGACTGTGTAGTCCACATTTTTTTTCTCTCTTAATTTAATGTTCTAAACTCTAAAATACCTCCAAAGATTACATTTTGTACTCATTCGTGTGATCAGTAGACACCCACCCCTTAAAAAGGAACTCGCCTCATTCTTCAGTTGTGTAGAAGGAGGGGGGTGGGGGGGTGTCATGTCTGCACTAGAATTGGAGCTGGGGAACATGGATACTCTTTACCTAACGTGAATGAGCACAGAATTATAGGTCAAACTACCAAACGCCTTCCTTACCTTGGAGTTGTTATAAACAATATTCTTTCATTTGTTCAAATATAAGTCCACCAAGTATGCAGGCATCAAATGTTTCCTAGCATTTTCATTATTTGACATATAGATTCAATGTATATACATATATGCACACACATATACACACATATATCTCTGAATATTTTTCCTCAGACCCCAATATTTTAGCAGAATTTTATAAAACTTGAACCTCCTTTTGTATTGTTCCCCTTTTTCTCTGGTCCCAAATGAAATCCACAGGGTCCTAAAACAGAACCTCCCCTTTTTTTTTTTTCCCTTTTAAACACATATTCTCATTCAGAACTTAGCCTTTTTAACTTTATAAATGTACCCAAATAAACAGCATTGAATTATTAACACTTCACAGTTGAAAGTCTGTGAATTCTAAAAGTAACATATCGAAGAAATATTTACTTTAAGACCATTATTCAGACTTTCTTTCTGACCGAAAGTCCTAATGTTTTCACAGATGCACAACTTAACCTCTGTGTGCTCAAAAGGGTTAATGCTGCCCCCTCTCTTCTGCTACCTCTGTCAGGCAATCTGCATTTTCTTGCTTCTGAGAAACACCATCATTTTTGTGCTATAAAAACATCAAGTCTGTTGTATTCCCTCCTCTCCTCTCTCTGAGCTTCAATATAATTACACACTTCTCTTAGCAAAGTCTATTCAAATCCTCATTTCCTTATGGCAGTAAAATTAGCACTCAGTCACATACTGTCTCTGGACTAGACACATTTAAATTAATCAAAACATCCATTCTGTTCACTCGACAGTACAATACACCTTCATATCTCTACCGCCTTAGAACATTAACACTTTCTGCCATGTTCTTCCTTTAACACCATGGCATGGTAAAATAATAAAGCAACCTGGTGTTATCAGTGTACCTTTTTTTTTACCAAGTTTCAATATTTACAATATAAACTTTCCATATTGCCATGGCTGGTCAAGGGTTAACCCTTTTTTTTTACAGACACAATCTCTCACACAGGAATTTGAAAGGGAGGGGTCAGGGATCACTGAAGACTCCCTGTAATGAATGATCACACTTGTTTGTTTATTTATTTCTTTGTTATGCAGCCATTCTTAGCAATTTTTCTGCTTCTCAAATGTGTGTTAAACATTTAGATAACACTTATGTCTGGTCTAATTCTCTTTTGCTAGACCCATCAGTGATATGACTATTGGATATTTACCTGAAGCTGCAGCCCCAACTGTTTGGCTCCTATGAGTCCAGCCGAGGGTTGTCTCCGAGCAGGCGGCCCAGATGTAGCACGGTCTCCCAGACAATGTTCTCCAGTGGTACCTGAGACAGTGCCATAATCCAAGATACCGGCTCTGGTCCAATCCCCATGTGCCATATAGTGCAATACCACCTGGTATGTTACATGTTTACCTGCTTAATACATCGGCTAGCAAAGTGTTTGTTGCCTTACAGAGCGAAGCCGTCAGACAATTCAACCAAGTATCTCTTTAAGCTTTTGCAAAGTTTCCAGCTTCCCTGCCCACTCCCAATCTCACTGATAGGCAAGCAGGCTACAACACGAGGGAGGGGGGAGTGAGGTCAGTGCCTGACTTTCAATCTTACAAACACACAGAACATAAGAACGTAAAGAATGTTTTTAATTTTTTTTTGCTGGTTATTTAAACTCCTATTATCAACCCATACCCTTTTTTTTTCTTTGGGTCCTAACAATTTTAAGTTTATCCACCAAATCCTGACAATCCTTTTTTTTTATTGAATCCAAACTACCCCTCCCACTTAGCACATTAGGAACACAACAGCCTTCTAAGCAGACACAAAACATTTTTCTTTTTTTTTCCCAGAAACTATTCCCCATTATCAGCGCCAGTCGGGTCTCTCATTAACCTATAAAACACAGGGATCGTGACCCTGGCTTACGGTAACAAAAGGATTATCAAGATATTATACGATCAATACCAATGTCGGCAATTACAACACATTTAAACCAGAATCAAACAGAAAGAGAAGGAAAGACTCTTAGAAAGAATTAAGAATAATTTAAATTATCTTACCTCTCAAACACCAGGAGGACTGGATCACGCAAGTTCAAAAACAGACAGTGTGTTCGGGTCATAAAGCCCCTGCCCCTGTTTAACCACTAACGTTGAGTGGGGGGACTTTTAATTCTCAGTGAGTTCCTAAGTCCAATTCTCACCAAAGTTTTGTTGGGGCCGTATAAACACTATTGTCAACGGCGCGAAGGACCAAAAATGTTAGATTTATTCTCCTCTTGTGATCAGTCAAACTCCATATGTATTGAGAAGAAGACAATTTATTTCAAATGTGTACACATTAGGTTGATCCCTACAGTCCAAAAATGCTGTAAGAATCACACAAAGGAATGTATCTCTCTCTCCCTAATTCCTTCATAACCCAGCCTCTATTTTTCTATTGGCTGAGGAAACACAGCTAGTGTGCCTGGTACAAAGTGATACCTTTATTTTGCTAATGTCTGTGTTTCCTGGACAATCTAATACTACCATATTTGGTTATGCTTAATCATCCTAAAACTTTACTGTGGAATTAGTTAAAGCAAACGATATAACAAGTTAATACAACAACGTGCTCATAAGTGGAATTAAAAATCAGTCTCAGGGTTATTGTTTTTCAAATAGGCGTCCAATCACAGCGCCTGTGACTTCAGCCAATCAGGGGACCGGTAACACAGACCGGCAACCTGATTGGCTGAGAGGCAGGTCTGTGTTAGGGAAGCAATGTATTCGCTTCTCTAAAACAATACTGTGTAAACAGCGAACGCAAAGCATTGCGCCCGCTGTTTACACTTATGGAAGCCTATTAGAGCCCACCGCTCTAATCAGGTCCCCTATTAGAGCTTACAGCTCTAATAGGGCGCTTCCAAAAACCCCCCCCCCCCGCTGTAATTCAGATGCCCGGCGCCCGACAAGGGGCCGGACACCTGAATAGGGGGCGGTAGCGGTGACAATAGATAGATTCATGCAATGCATGAATCTATCTATTGGTGATAGAGCGGTGCAGGAGAGAGGGGGCGGCGCTCCTGCGCCCTCTATGCACGCACCACCACTGTTTAGGAGATATTTCTTGGACCTACAGGTAAGCCTTAATCTAAGCTTACCTGTAGGTCAAAGTGGTTTGTAAGGGTTTACAACCACTTTAAATTACTATGGACTAGCATGTCTCTAAGATTTCTACCTCTTGGAAAGCTAAAAGAAACTGCTCTACTGATGTAGCCTTTCAAAATTAAAGTCGTCAATTTCTTGAGAGGTTCAGTAGACCTGGTTAAAGAGGAACTGCAGTCTGCTCACATAATTTGTAATAAAAACACCTTTGCCATTCTGAAGCGTCCCTCCAACCAACCATATTATTTTATTGTAGCGCTGGCCCCTGACGAGCAGACGCTATTATTTTTCAAAGTTAAGTTGCCGGAGGCCACAGTTGGGCTTCAGGCTAATTTCTCTAAATTACTGGTTTCTGTACCAGTCCAGCTGGGTTGCACTGGGTTCTCCTGGGTTCTCCTTGACCGCAGGTGTCGCTGTCACCGCCAGTAAGAGTAGAAACGCAGTTTAGCTGGATGTATTGAATACCACCTATTGCTCGGAACCAGCCCAGTGGGAGTGTTTTCCTGCTGTGCAGAATGCACAGCAGGAAAATGGTGGGAGATGGTGGGAGATGGGAGATGGTATTTAAGGTACCGACGCCAGGTTGGCGGGGGTTGTGTTTTTTTGTTTTTGCTTCTTCTCATTGGGTCCTCTTGACCCAGACCCCATGGCCCTCCTGGCCTGGGGTGCGGAGCTATGTATCCCGTATCTCTGGGTCGGCTGGCCTGAGACGGTGCAACTGAGGGGTTAAGCCTGAGCGAATCTCAGAGCCTACTGATCCAGGGATGGTCCAGTGCGAGGCCCAGAAACTGAAGGACCCAGGAGAGGACTCTTTTAAGAGAAGACCGTGCGCAAGGCTGGTATCTCTGGAGGAGCCTGGAGACTCAGTTGAAGGACGCAACCTGGATCATTATACCTACAGTACCGCCGGTTCGGCTGAAAGAGACTGGTATTGTATGAGAATATTCTTAAATCTCTCAGTGATGCTTACGTTTTAAATTCACAAGTCTGTGGCAGAGACTGTGTTAAATACCCCACCAGCTGCTAGGTCCAGTGAGAGGGGCTTATCCGGTGGTGGCTGGATCTAGTGAGTGGAACTTTTGTCTTCTTGATCTAAAAAGAGATCTTAAACCTCTGACCCCTTTTATTGAAAGACTTTGCTTTTATCTTGAATAAATAAAAAAAAAGGACTAAGTATTGGAAATTCACATTCTTTGGGCCACTTTCCATGGAGATGCAAGTAGGCGAGGTAAAGGTAAGCCCAAATAAAACCAGCAGCTCCTTCGGGGGTTAGTGCTACATTATATTTACTGTTATTCTGTACTTGCCAAATATGCTGCAGAAATCTCCCTCCACTAAGTCTGGCTGCTGCCATTTTAACTGTCGGCAGCTGAAGCTGCTGTCTGTTCACTTCCTGGATTTCCACAGACACACAGAGGCACACCTCCAGCTCTGCAGCCCTGCAACTCTGATTGGCCCTTTTATGACTCATTCCCCTCTCTTCCTGGCAAACTCTCACAAGAGTGAGAGAGAGAGCTCTGTGCATTATGTCATAAGCCTAGGCATATTACCAGATAAGAAACAGGAAGTGGGCTGTATAATGTATTTACTGGCAGAAAAAAAAATGTTTTACTATGCAAAGTTAAAACAACAAGGGCAGAAGATTTAATAGATGGAAAGTTGAAAAAATGTGTACACTTTAATATCTCAGTGACTTATAGAGGAAGTAAAGTCTTCCTCTTTAATTGTATCTACAGGTAAGCCTATAGTACCTGTAGGGACTGTAAATATCTCCTAAATTTGCACCGTTTAGGAGATATTTACTATATACGCCGTCGCCAACATCATTGGCACATGTGCACTGAAGGAACGGCCCGCTTGTGCCGTTTCTTCACGACACATGCCATGACAGACGGCACCTGCGCACATGCGCAGGAGTGACATCAGCTCCGGCCAATCGCAGCGCCGAAGCCCGTAAACCCGGAAGTAACTCTTGGAAAGTTGTCGGCTGTGGAAGTGGAGTGCGGGCGGCACTACAGGCATTGTTTTAAGGTAAGTATTTCATAATGAGCTAGTATGCAATGTATACTAGCTCATTATGCCTTTGTCTTGCAGGTTGTTTTTTTTTCACAGGTTAACAACCTATTTAAGAAAGTCTTATGAAAAGGTAAGCACTGTCCCAAAGGATACATTACTTTTACTTTACGACTTGAAAAATTTGCTCATATCCCTACTATAGCTAAGGAAGAAGTAAAAGTCGTTACTTATAATTTAATGCAGGGTCCACAGGGATTAGCCATGGAAGGCCAAGCCAATGGAGCGGGGTTAATGATTACAGAGTTAACAGCAAGTAATCAATCTGATGAAATAGCAAGTAACTCAGCTTCTGAGAGTGATCTGCACGATATATCAGCTACATCTTCCAACGTTCCAAATACTTCAAATAGTTTAATCATAGAGCATGACAGACATAATGACATAAAGACATATTAATAAATGCAACAGCTCTGTGAATTCCTTATCACACAAGCTTGAGGGAATGAGGGAAGATATAAATCTAGTCAAAATTTTGGTAAACCAGAAATTGGGACTTTAACTACTTGCCTACCAGGCACGAACACCTCCTTCCTGACCAAGCCATTTTTGAGCTTTCAGCGCTGTCGCATTTTGAATGACAATTGCGCGGTCATGCAAAGCTGTACCCAAATAAAATTTCTATAATATTTTCCCCACAGATAGAGCTTTATTTTGGTGGTATTTGATCACCTCTGCGGTTTTTATTTCTTGCGCTATAAACAAAAGAAGAGGGACAAGTTTGAAAAAACATAATATTTTTTACTTTTTATTATAATAAATATCCAATTTTTTTATTAACAATTTTTTTCCTCAGTTTAGGCCGATATGTATTCTTCTACATATTTTTGGTAAAAAAAAAAATCGCAATAAGCGTATATTGATTGGTTTGCGCAAAAGTTATAGCGTCTACAAAATAGGGGATAGATTTATGACATTTTTATTATTATTTTTTTTTTACTAGTAATGGCGGCGATCTGCGATTTTTATCGTGACTGCGACATTGCGGCGGACATATCGGACACTTTTGACACATTTTTGGGACTATTCACATTTATACAGCGATCCGTGCTATAAAAATGCATTGATTACTGTATAAATGTGACTGGCAGGGAAGGGGTTAACACTAGAGGGCGCTGCAGGGCTTAATATGTTCCCTATATTAGTGATTCTAACTGTGGGGGGAGGGGACTGACTGGGGGAGGGGACCGATCGGTGTCCCTATGTACAAGGGACACACCATCGGTCTCCTCTCCAGTGACAGGACGTGGATCTGTGTGTTTACATACACAGATCCACGTCCTGCTCATTTACTGGGCAATCGCGGATGCCCGGCGGACATCGCGGCCGCCGGGCACGCGCATCGGGTCCCCAGCGACGCGGCGGTCACGCGCGTGCGCCTCCCGCGTCGGGCGCGCCCCCTAGTGGTCAAAATGGTAGCGCCGTCATATGACGGCGACCCTTGTGGCGACCCGCCACAAGAGTTTCACCCTAATTAGGGCTTCCTCATGAGGACTGAACAATGTCATACAATATTCACTGAAACGAGAAAAGTAGAATCAAATACTGGACACATATAATAAACACATGGAAGTAAATAAATATAGAATGGACATCATGTAGAAAGTGAGTGGGGGTGATGTCCATTCTATATTTATTTACTTCCATGTGTTTATTATATGTGTCCAGTATTTGATTCTACTTTTCTCGTTTCAGTGAATATTGTATGACATTGTTCAGTTCTCCTGAGGAAGCCCTAATTAGGGTAAAACATGTTGAGATACACTAAACTTTGCCAATTTTCATCTCTATTCAGTGATGTATTATTTTTAAACATTGTTCCATATGATGTCAATAATGTTGTATCAAAATATTTTTCAATAAATTTATTTTTATATTCAATTATATGTTTTCTGCGCCTTTAAAGTCCCAATTTCTGGTTTACCAAAATTTTGACTATATTTAAAGGGATGTGGCGCTATAACCATAGTTTTAAGCAATTTAGCTCATAATTCAAATTTTGAAGATATAAATCTGTTTAGACAAGATATTCATACAATTAAAGAAAGAATATCGGGTGCAGAACAAAGAATCAGCACACTTGACGATTTCCTACAAAAAGTTATGAAATTTGAAAAAAAGAACGATTCAACAATTAACCCTATATGATTTTCGGTTGGAGGACCTCGAGAATCGTCCTCGATGAAACAATATTAGGATTGTAGGTCTCCCCGAATGGGTGGAAGGAAATAAACCAGTAGAATTTATAGAAAGATGACTTAGAGATACTTTGGGAGCAGAACATTTTTCTTTATTTTTTTCTGTGGAAAGGGCACATAGAGTGGCTGGACGTTCTCCGCCCTCGGGAGAGAAATCAAGACCTAGAATTTTTATCTTGAAGATCTTGAACTATAAAGATAGTGATATGATATTGCAAAGACAAAGACAACTAGTAGATATACGGATGGATGGTTCAAAGATAAGTATTTTTTTTCCAGATTTTTCAGTATATGTCAAGAGCCAAAGGGCAGGATTTCTGGAGGTATGAAACAGGGTTCTGATATGGGTTGTTGAAAAACAGGTGTGCCGCATCCATAATTGAATTAACAATCCTAGGAGTGGGATTTTGATAGCACTACCAAGACAAAAAGTCTATATCATAAAAATTATTTTATTATCCATAATAGAAAAATACATAAGAAATACACTGTATAGAAAAACACGGATGCATAATAATACAAACAAAGGAAGTGGACCTAGACAGAGTACAGTTGTCTGAACCCAACAACGTTTTGGAGATACAACATATTCTCCTTCATCAGGGTTTAGTTGCAGGGAAGAACTGTCTATAAAATTCAAATGTATAGTAATTAGCCAAGAAGAACTATTATATCGTATATATACATATACCATTATTTTGTAATCATTCAATACATAATCGCTGTACTTACATCACAGTCACTTAACAGAGTGTATCTAGGCATCCGAAAATGTTAAAAACGAAGGAAATGGGATTCATGCAGCATGGAATTATCCCCAGGTCACATGGGCCAATTGTGTAAATCGCAGGTGATTGAGAAAAGCAAGCAGAAGGGGGGGGGCACAAAGAAGGGGAATAGAGGAATCCCCTCAAAGCTTCTCCCCCAATCAACCTAGGGCCCGAGAACCTAACCACCAGGAAGTTAGACCCCTTTCACGCCGATCCGCCTATAGCGTCGGCGGTAAAACGCAGCTATTTTTAGCAGCGTTTTACCTTCGGATTTGCGACGCATTTCGGCCGCTAGCGGGGCACTTTTACCCCCCGCTGGCAGCCGAGAAAGGGTTAAAAGCCCCGGCAAGACGCTGCAGTAGCGGCGTTTTGCCAGCAGTATTACAGCGATGCCCCATTGATTTCAATGGGGAGCAGCACTGGAGGAGCGGTGGAGGAGCGGTGGAGGAGCGGTGGAGGAGCGGTGAGTTCACCGCTCCTTCACCGCTCCAAAGAAGCTGCTGGCAGGACTTTTTGTGACGCCCTACCAGCGCACCGCTGCAGTGTGAAAGCCCGAGGGCTTTCACACTGCAGACAATGAGGCAGCAGTTTGAGGGCAGATTGCAGGCGCTATTTCTAACGCTATAGCGCCTGCAATACGCCCTCAGTGTGAAAGGTCCCAAAAAACTTGGAATCTGTGAATAAAGAGCAGGGAAGGACAAAATAAGCAATGGAATACATATATATGTGAAATAATGTATAGAAAAGACCCGGGTTCCGGGTATTTACAAACACCCACCTAGGTCCCAAAGAATATTAGTATACAGGTGAGCAGCGGCAGGAGGGAGGACAAAAGCAGTCGGGATCCATGGATTTGAAATTTAAAAGAACTTCAGCAGAGAAACAAATCCTGAAAAACAGTATAGGGACGCCCCCAGGGACGGACATAAGAGAACTGTACACAAGGGGCTAAGAGCAAAAGTAGAAGTGAACAAAAAAGTCCATCCAAGGAAAAGAATTTACCTATCAAAAGGATCCATGGAACAAACACTGACAGCTGGACACAAGGCCTCCTTCCCCTCACCATGCTCACCTCATACTGAGCCAACCCTTAAATAGAGTGTAGGCGCACAGCTGAACCACAATCATAGCGATCAGCTGTGTGCAACAGAATTCAATACAGGGGCCTCCTGGGATGCCTGCGCACCGTGCCCGCCCACGGCGCATGCGCATCCACCGCCATGCGCACGCGCAGACCGACCCGCACAGCGAAGTGCGGCGAGGCGACCGACGCATAAACAATGACAGCATGCGCCGCGCGCAGTGCGGCCAATGATTCCCGGCCCCAAAGATGTCACCAGGATATCAGAAGAGAAAGTGCAACGTACATAGACAGAGCCCTAATCCATCATACACGGCCCCAAATCCAAAAGGAAAAAGGACCATGTGGCTGCACTGGGTGCACACACAAAGAAAGCTGAAAAGATTAAAAATATGAAAACACAGTTATGTAGTCAGTTTCAAAAAAGAATCTAATTCACCAAGTATATAAACCACAGTGACAGGTTAGTGATAACCCAAAATAGGGCAAAAGGGAGTTATTTTTTATGTTGGGGGCTAAAAACAGAGGGACATGTGGAGAATTCCAGACCGCAGATCACACAAAACAGAAGGGAAGGGGAAAGAAAATGGCTACATTTGGGATACAACATGGGAGAACAAAGAAAAAAATATATATATGTATACAAATAATGTACATGCAAATAATTATGCATATATACACATATAGACAAACCATACAATTATGTGAATGGACACGAAAGTTGTCATAGAATAGAATGATAATTATCCAAAGGAGGACCACAGGGTCAGAGATCCAAGAACCTGATTCCAAACAAAAACAAAAAAATGTAATTTAAATGATTAAATATGTTTTTGGCCCCCCAAGATAAAAAAGAACTCCCTTTTGCCCTATTTTGGGTTATCACTAACCTGTCACTGTGGTTTATATACTTGGTGTATTAGATTATTTTTTTAATCTGACTACATAACTGTGTTTTCATATTTTTTATCTATGGAGGCCCCTGTATGGAATTCTGTTGTGCACAGCTGATCGATATGATTGCGGTTCAGCTGTGCGCCTACACTCTATTTAAGGGTTGGCTCAGTATGAGGTGAGCAGGGTGAGGGGAAGGAGGCCTTGTGTCCAGCTGTCAGTGTTTGTTCCTTGGATCCTTTTTGATAGGTAAATTCTTTTCCTTGGATGGACTTTTTTGTTCACTTCTACTTTTGCTCTTAGCCCCTTGTGTACAGTTCTCTTATGTCCGTCCCTGGGGGCGTCCCTATACTGTTTTTCAGGATTTGTTTCTCTGCTGAAGTTCTTTTAAATTTCCAATCCATAGATCCCGACTGCTTTTGTCCTCCCTCCTGCCGCTGCTCACCTGTATGCTAATATACTTTGGGATCTAGGTGGGTGTTTGTAAATACCCAGTACCCGGGTCTTTTCTATACATTATTTCACATATATATATTCCATTGCCTATTTTGTCCCTCCCTGCTCTTTATTCACAGATTCACAAGTTTTTTGGGACCTCAGTGCACACACTAACTTCCAGGTGGTCCGGATCTCGGGCCCATACGTTGATTGGGGGAGAAGCTTTGAGGGAATTCCTCTATTCCCCTTCTTTGTGCCCCCCCCCCCCCCTGCTGGCTTTTCTCAATCACCTGTGATTTACACAATTGGCCCATGTGACCTGGGGATAATTCAATGCTGCATGAATCCCATTTCCTTATGTTTTTAACATTTTCGGATGCCTAGATATACTCTGTTAAGTGACTGTGATGTAAGTACAGTGATTATGTATTACTTGAATGATTACAAAATAATGGTATATGTATATACGATATAATAGTTTTTATTGGCTAATTACTATACATTTGAATTGTATAGACAGTTCTTCCCTGCTACTAATCCCTGATGAAGGAGAATATGTTGTATGTCCAAAACGTCGTTGGGTTCAGGTAACTGTACTCTGTCTAGGTCCACTTCCTTTGTTTGTATTATTATGCATCCGTATTTTTGTATACAGAATATTTCCTATGTATTTTTCTATTATGGTTAATAAAATAATTTTTATGATATATACTTTTTGTCTTGGTAGTGCCATCAAAATCCCACTCCTAGGGGGTTTCCATCGTTATGTGGTTTTCTGGAGGTAAAGCGACAATTGAGGCAACTGGAACTGTCTTATGCTATGCTTTTTTTTTTTTACAACACCAGACTCGTCGTCTCAATGGCTGGATAATTATATGCATTCAAATTAATCTCTTAATGTGATATGGAAGGCCAAAGAAAAGAAAGGGGAGAAAGGAATTTTTATTTCCCCCCCCCTCCCCCCTTTTTTTTTTGGTCAGGGCGGGTTCTACTTTTGGGACCTTTTGAATCATATAACCCCAATGATTGTATTTGTGTTTTTGTCTTTCATGTGTTTGGTTTTGTGTTTGTCTGTCTTTGTTTTACATGTTGTTTTGTCTTCACCTCAGGCCAAATATTGGCTTATTAATCTCATATCCTTGTTCTTGCTTCAGATTTCCCCTCTCCTCTTTGCCCCCTCTCCCCAATATCCCTATTGTTGATTTGTGGGGACTAAAAGATGAACTGTCCTATAAAAAATATGGTTATAGACTCCAGGGCCGTCTTTAATATTGATTGGACCCTGGGCAAAACTTTTCTTGGGGGGGCCCCCATGCAGTTTTGCTCTCCACCTACTCTGAGACATACAATAAGTAGCAGCTAGACCCCGAATCAGTTTACTGAATGAGATCAGGCAGCTATTGCGATTGGTTGCCAGAGGTATCATTACCGCTCACTGACTGGTTACTAAAGGTTACAGAACACATTACAGGTCACTGATTCGTTTCTAGAGGTTACAGCACATGATTTCTGCTTGTTGATTGGTTGCTAGAGATTACTGTGGATATGACCTGAGGGGGGCATGATATACATATCAATGACGCCGGCCGCTGCTATTTACATATGAATGCTGCCACTATTTACATGTAAACACAGGGTCTGCAGGTGAGTCATCTGTACACAACAATAGGGCAGAGCTGGGCAGCATTAGTAGCAGCACTTTACACTGAGCTATTGGCACACAGCACAGGACTAAAACCTCAAGGGGCGAGGGAATTTAAACCAGGATAGTTGGCAAGTATGAGGCAGCTGCTTTGGGCCCCACAACAATGACAGGGCCCAGGGCAGCTGCCCCTTTTGCCCTGCCTTAAAAACGGCCCTGATAGACTCTAAACTCCCAGTTTGCTTTCTTCTTCTCTTTCTGTTTTTCTCTCTTTATTCTTCTACTTCACTTGCCTCTATATTCTATAACCACGTGACTAATGAAGTATGATATAGCTTCTAAAGTAAATATAACTGGAGTTAAAATGTATGGTGACATTGGTCTATGTCCCCCCAGAGGGATGTAATAATCTCATGGAATGTTAGAGGTCTGGGTACTCCGTCTAAGCGGCAAGCTATTTTTACTTCATTGACAAGATTTTCACCTTCTATATTTTTTTTATTTTTTATTTAAGGATTGAAGGATATACAAAAATACATGAAACCAACATGTTAACCAACTTCTCCCCACGTCAGACCAAGTCCAATGATCATAATACAGTTTTTGTACACGAGTGAGACAGCATAACAGTTTCCATTATCATAGTGTAGTAGAACAATCAATTGTCATCAACACAATTCAAAATATAACTAGCTGATAGGCCCAAGAGGGGGGACTCCACTCCCCACAGGGCTTAACTTCGTTCATCGCACCATATGTGGGTCATAGATTCTGAGGAGGGAAAAGTGGGAACAATAACAAGAAATGTCCCGCAGTCCGTAATGGATTTTTCGTTTTTGTCATATAATGACAGTGTAAGGGGATCAAGGGAAGAGATGAAAAGAGAAAGCAAATGAAAGGAAGGGAAGGGGAGGTAAGCAATGGAGGGTATGGGGAAGGGGGTGTGGGGCTCCAGCAGGGTCGGCGACTCCACTCCTTAGTATACCTCAAGACAAGGGATTCAGAAGTAAGTCTTGTACTCCTCTGAATAATGGAAGAGACTCCATTGCATCCATCGTGCATTGTGTTCCTCCTCCCTATCTCTCAGGGCAGCTGTAAGTTGCTCCATCCGCTGTATATCGCAGACTCTCGCAAACCATTGAGATACTGCCGGTGGGGACTGCTGTTTCCACGCACTGGGGACACATGCTCTGGCCGCGTTCAGAAGGTGTTTCAATATTGACCTGTGATACCGCCTTCCCGACAAGGGAGTCAAATTTAAGAGCACTGCTGCAGGGTTGTCTTGGAGAGCAACGTCAGTGAGCTTATAAATGATCTGAAGAACTTGTCTCCAAAAAGGAGTCAGGACAGGACACAGATGTGCAGTAGAGTGCCAATTTGTGTGCCACTTCTCCAACACAGTGGGCTATGTCCCGAAAATATGGCGGCCAATACTGTGGGTGTCCTGTACCAGCGTGTCAAGATTTTATAAGTGATCTCCTGGTACTTGCTACTAGGGATGGGCCCGGTGTTCGGTTTGAACTCATGTTCGAATCGAACATCGGCCGTTCGACCGCTCGTCGAAACCAGAACTCTCAGGACCCTTTGCATCAAATTCGTGTGGTGCGAATGGTCCACAATGCACTGCGCTAGTCGCAGTGCATTGCTGGCTGATGATTGGCCAAGCATGCACTGTGACCCCGCATGCTTGGCCAATCATAGAGCCAGCGGCGAGGAGAGCAATAATTGGCCACAGGCAGGATGCCTGTGGCCAATTATAGCTCAGGGGGTTTAGTACACGCCCCACACTATATAAGGCTGCCACGCCGGCGGCCTCATGTAGTGTGTTCCGGCGTTAGGAACAGTGACAGACTGTACTGTACAGTGTCTGCTTGTGCATTATCTGCTTTATCTGCATTATCTGCTTGTGATTCATTATCTGCATTATCTGCTTGTGGATTCTGGGGATTAGTGTAGGGAAAGAGGAAAAATAGGCAGGGTAGTTTATTCTTCTCAGTGCTGTTCACAATCTCTACCAATCCAGCCATCTGCAGGAGTAGTTAGTGTGTGTGCGTGCTGTGTTAGTATAGCACAGCAGTAGCACACTAAATCACCTTTCCCCGTATCTGCTCTTCTGGCCTGTTGTCATCTAAGGCAGCCAGCCAGCCAGCCATCTGCAGGAGTGTGTGTGTGTTTGTGCTCTGTGACTATAAAACAGCACACTAAACCACATTACGCTGTATCTGCTCTTCTGGCCTGTTGTCATCTAAGGCAGTCAGCCAGCCAGTCAGCCAGCCATCTGCAGGAGTGTGTGTGTGTGTGTGCTCTGTGACTATAACACAGCACACTAAACCACATTACGCTGTATCTGCTCTTCTGGCCTGTTGTCATCTAAGGCAGCCAGCCATCTGCAGGAGTGTGTGTGTGTGTGTGTGATCTGTGACTATAACACAGCACACTAAACCACATTACACTGTATCTGCTCTTCTGGCCTGTTGTCATCTAAGGCAGCCAGCCAGCCAGCCATCTGCAGGAGTGTGTGTGTGTGCTCTGTGACTATAACACAGCACACTAAACCACATTACGCTGTATCTGCTCTTCTGGCCTGTTGTCATCTAAGGCAGCCAGCCAGCCAGCCATCTGCAGGAGTGTGTGTGTGTGTGTGTGTGCTCTGTGACTATAACACAGCACACTAAACCCCATTACACTGTATCTGCTCTTCTGGCCTGTTGTCATCTAAGGCAGCCAGCCAGCCATCTGCAGGAGTGTGTGTGTGTGTGCTCTGTGACTATAACACAGCACACTAAACCACATTACGCTGTATCTGCTCTTCTGGCCTGTTGTCATCTAAGGCAGCCAGCCAGCCAGCCATCTGCAGGAGTGTGTGTGTGTGTGTGTGTGTGCTCTGTGACTATAACACAGCACACTAAACCCCATTACACTGTATCTGCTCTTCTGGCCTGTTGTCATCTAAGGCAGCCAGCCAGCCAGCCAGCCATCTGCAGGAGTGTGTGTGTGTGTGTGTGCTCTGTGACTATAACACAGCACACTAAACCACATTACACTGTATCTGCTCTTCTGGCCTGTTGTCATCTAAGGCAGCCAGCCAGCCATCTGCAGGAGTGTGTGTGTGTGTGTGCTCTGTGACTATAACACAGCACACTAAACCACATTACGCTGTATCTGCTCTTCTGACCTGTTGTCATCTAAGGCAGCCAGCCAGCCAGCCATCTGCAGGAGTGTGTGTGTGTGCTCTGTGACTATAACACAGCACACTAAACCACATTACGCTGTATCTGCTCTTCTGGCCTGTTGTCATCTAAGGCAGCCAGCCAGCCAGCCATCTGCAGGAGTGTGTGTGTGTGCTCTGTGACTATAACACAGCACACTAAACCCCATTACACTGTATCTGCTCTTCTGGCCTGTTGTCATCTAAGGCAGCCAGCCAGCCAGCCAGCCATCTGCAGGAGTGTGTGTGTGTGTGCTCTGTGACTATAACACAGCACACTAAACCACATTACGCTGTATCTGCTCTTCTGGCCTGTTGTCATCTAAGGCAGCCAGCCAGCCATCTGCAGGAGTGTGTGTGTGTGTGTGTGTGCTCTGTGACTATAACACAGCACACTAAACCCCATTACACTGTATCTGCTCTTCTGGCCTGTTGTCATCTAAGGCAGCCAGCCAGCCAGCCAGCCATCTGCAGGAGTGTGTGTGTGTGTGTGCTCTGTGACTATAACACAGCACACTAAACCACATTACGCTGTATCTGCTCTTCTGGCCTGTTGTCATCTAAGGCAGCCAGCCAGCCATCTGCAGGAGTTAGTGTGTGTGTGTGTGCTCTGTGACTATAACACAGCACACTAAACCACATTACCCTGTATCTGCCCTTCTGGCCTGTTGTCATCTAAGGCAGTCATCTGCAGGAGTTAGTGTGTGTGCTGTGTGACTCCAGCACAATATACACTACCCATTACAATGTCTGGAAGACCAACAAGGAGAGGCAGACAGTCACGAGCCAAGAAAACAGGGCAAGCAGGCTCTGTGTCTAGAGACAACAGTGCTGGTCATGGACGTGGTGCATCGTCATCAGCACGTGGCCATGGGACACGCTTGTCCTTATTTTCGGCAGCTGGACATGTTAAGCCGCATCATGCCGAAGGCTTGGTAGAGTGGATGACCAAGCCCTCCTCATCCTCCTCATCCTCTCTCACCCAGGCTCAGGGTACTGGCAAAGCAGCTGCCAACGCGTACTCAATGTCATCATCAGGCACCCCTTCCCTAGACCCACCATGTCCTCCTGAGGAGTCCCCCGAACTGTTTGAGCACAGTGCTCCAGGAGCATGCCCAGCGTTTTGAAGGCTCGGATGATGATACCCAGCTAGAGGAAGGCAGTAGCGTGAGCGCAGAGAGAGGGGATGCTCAAGGACAGCAATCTGGAAGTCATGTTCCACCAGCTGCAGCTTACTGCCAGGTTTGCTCCAGTGGTGAAGAGGGAGGGGATGATGAGGTCACTGACTCCACGTGGGTGCCTGAACGGAGATAGGAGGAGGAGGAGGCGGCACATCTCCAACGAGGCAGGATGCCCTCCGGGGGCCAGCTTGAGGCCAGCACACCAACTGAATCACACCGCAGAGCTCCGCCTGTGCAGGGTGCTGCCTCTGCACGTTATTACAAAAGTTCTTTGGTGTGGGCCTTTTTTGAGACGAGTGCATCAGATCGCACCACTGCTATTTGCAACATATGTCTCAAGCGTAGCTCGCATGGCCAAAACATCAGCCGCTTGGGCACCACAAGCATGACCAGACATATGTTGACCTGTCATGCAGCTCGTTGGCAAGCGCACATTAAAGACCCACACCAAATAACAAAGCGGACCTCTCCTTGCTCCTCATCAGCTGGGATCTCCAACCCCACTATACCCTAAGTCCTCTCTGAAAGCTGCACTGAGAGGAATGAAGGTGTACAATTAGGTGTGTCACAGCCAAGTACTTGCGGGCACTCTGCTAGCAGTACACCGACATCCGATTGTACCGGGCAAATTTCCCTGCCCCAGCTGCTGGACCGTCGAAAGAAGTTTACTCCCAGCTATCCACATGCCCAGCGGATGAATGCTAGCTTGGCTAAATTTCTAGCACTTCAACTGCTGCCTTTTCAGTTGGTAGACTCGGCCCCCTTCCGTGAGTTTGTTCAATGTGCGGTTCCTCAGCGGTAGGTTCCCAAACGCCACTTTTTCTCACGGAAGGCGATTCTGGCTCTCTACTGGCATGTGGAAGGCAATGTCCATGCCTCGCTGGACAGGGCGGTCAGCGGTAAGGTGCATATTACCACTGACTCATGGTCCAGCAGGCATGGACAGGGACGTTACCTGTCTTTCACGGCCCATTTGGTCAATCTTTTGGCAGCTGGGAAGGATGCAGGACAAGGTGCAGTAGTGTTGGAGGTTGTTCCGCCACCACGCCTCCAAAATGCTACTACTGGTTGTGACACACCTCTCTCCTCCACCCCCTCCTCTTCTTCTTCCTTCATGGCCTCTTCGAGTGCTCTGTCCTCGGAACCAGCGGTGCTTCATAGGCGTCCAAGGGGCTAAGCAAGTACGCAGGCAAAAAGATGCCATGCCGTGCTTGCGCTGGTGTGTTTGGGGGACAGGAGCCACACTGGGGCAGAGGTTCTGTCAGCTCTGCAGGGGCAGGCCGAGAGGTGGTTAACGCTATGCCAGCTTAAGCCAGGAATGGTGGTTTGTGACAATGGCACCAACCTCCTCTCCGCCCTGCGGCAGGGACAGCTGACCCATGTGCCCTGTATGGCTCACGTCCTTAACCTGGTGGTGCAGCGGTTCTTGGGCAGGTACCCAGGCTTACAGGATGTCCTGAGGCAGGCCAGGAAAGTCTGTGTGCATTTCCGCCGATCGTATAATGCCAGTGCTCGGCTGGCTGAGCTGCAAAAGGAGTTGAACCTGCCCAAGAACTTATATGTGACATGCCCACCAGGTGGAACTCAACATTGGCCATGCTGCAGCGACTGCACACGCAGCATAGGGCCATCAATGAGTACCTGTGCGACAACAGCACCAGGACAGGGTCAGGGGAGCTTGGATTTTTTTCCCCACGCCAGTAGAGCATGATCAGGGATGCATGCACTGTCCTGTCACCATTTGAGAAGGCCACGAGGATGGTGAGCAGTGACAGTGCATGCATCAGTGACACTGTATCTCTTGTCCACCTGTTGGAGCATACGCTGTGTGGAATAATGGACAGGGCACTTGAGGCAGAACAGAGGCAGGAAGAGGAGGACTTCCTTGCCACTCAAGGCCCCCTTTATCCAGACAGTGTTCCGTCTCTCCCACCCATCACACAGGAAGAGGATGAGGAGAAGGATTGTGTCAGCATGGAGGTGGAGCCTGGCACTCAGCATCAGCAGCAGCAGTCTTTTAGGGATGATTTACAGTCCCAAGAAACCAGTGGACTTGTACGTGGCTGGGAGGAGGTGGCTGCGGATCATGTCGTCCTCAGTGACCCAGAAGACTCCGGACCGAATGCCTCAGCTAACTTACGTTGTATGGCCTCCCTGATCCTGCAAAGCCTGCGGAAGGATCCTCGTATTCTTCGGATCAAGGAGAGGGACCATTACTGGCTGGCCACTCTCCTTGATCCACGGTACAAGGGTAAGGTTGCAGACCTTATCTTGCCGTCACAGAGGGAGCAGAGGATGAGACATCTCCGGGAGGCCTTTCAGAAAGGTCTGTGCAACGCATTCCCAGAGACTGGGAGGTTACAAACTCCTGGTCCTGGACGACGAGTTGCTGAGGCTTCGGTCAGTAGCAGAAGGAGCGGTGGGGAAGGTGGACGTCTGACCGATGCGTTCAGACAATTTTTTTTAGTTCGCAGCCCCAAGGTATGATCGGTTCCAGCAACCATCGCCAGCGTCTGATATACATGGTGCAGGAATACCTAGGGGCAAGGTCAGACTTGGACACCTTTCCCCCCAAAATCCTCTGGCTTACTGGGTCTTGAGGATAGATCACTGGCCAGAGCTTGCACAGTATGCAATTGAGCTACTGGCCTGTCCTGCATCCAGCGTTCTTTCGGAACGCACATTCAGTGCTGCTGGAGGCTTTGTCACTGATCACAGGGTGCGCCTGTCCACCGACTCGGTTGATCGACTGACCTTCATAAAGATGAATCAGTCTTGGATCACCACCAGCTACCAGGCACCTGAAGCTGATATAACAGAATAATTTATTTTGAAATGTCACATCCCTTCAAGACTGCCTATGCGGATGCTAAGTGACTGTCCTGTTATGTTGACTGACTATCCTCTTCCTCCTCAATGATCCTGATGATAGCTTGGAAGAACATTTTTGTTTCTGGGTGCCACCAACAGTGGCTAAGGCCCAATTTTTCAGCCCCTGTTTAACAGGGGCGTGTAATTAAATTTTTTTATGCAATGCTTTGCAACAGGTCTGATTGCTGTGCTCCAAGTACAGTATCTGTGAGGGGTTGCAGTGTTGTGGCACCACACCTGTGCCTAAGGCACAATTTTTCATCCCCTGTTTAACAGGGGCATGTAATTACAATTTTTTTATGCAATGCTTTGCAACAGTTCTGATTGCTGTGCTCCAAGTACAGTATCTGTGGGGGTTGCAGTGTTGTGGCACCAGCACCAGTGCCTGAGGCACAATTTTTCAGCCCCTGTTTAACAGGGGCTGAAACGACTCCTACTTGCAAACAGAAGGAGAAAACAGGAAGTGAGAGGAAATCTACCCCTAGGAAGGGAAATTCTATGCTGTTAGATTTAATTTGGGAAAAGGGTATCTCCTCTCTACTGATGCTTTATCACCAATCCTTGTTTCAATAAAAAACCCACTTTTCCAAAAACATTTGTCATTGGGACGGAAAGTGAGGTGAAATGTTATGAACAGGTGCACAGACAGCAAAACAAATGTTATATGGGTGATAACCCTTCCCTATGTTCTCCAAAAAGCTTAAAAATTGATTTTTTTGGATGGAGCTACACTTAAAAATGTACCTGTTCAAAATAACAAACAGATTCTACTTAAGAACAAACCTACAGTCCCTGTCTTGTTTGCACTGCCTGTATACTGCTGTTCAGAGTATATAGGGTTGTAAGTATAGGGTTTTATTTTGGGTGCAGGGTTCCCCTTACTATCCATACAAGACCCAAAGGGGCTGGTAATGGGCTGGGGTGGGGGGGGGGGTGGTTGGGTTATGGGGTAGCCATGCCATGCCATTTTTCTCAAAGATTTTCATCCATATTGCCAGGACAAGACATGACATTAAAGCCGCAAGCAGTTTTAAATGGCTTATTTTTTTACTTTACAAATGTCATTTTTTGCAGGGACAGTTCTAAACACGGGAAACACATGCCACTTCACTGGCATACTTTAGACACCCCCCAGGTACCATATTTAAAGGAATATTTCACTTTTTTTTTCACTTTATGCATCATTAAAATGACTGCTCCCGAAAAAACGTCAGTTTTTAAAACTTCTTTTTGCATTGATACATGTCCCCTGGGGCAGGACCCGGGTCCCCAAACCTGTTTTATGACATTAACCACTTCAGCCCCGGACCAATTGGCAGCCAAAGGACCAGGACCCTTTTTGCAATTCGGCACTGCGTCGCTTTAACTAACAATTGCGCGGTCATGCGACGTGGCTCCAAAACAAAATTGGCGTCCTTTTTTTCCCACAAATAGAGCTTTCTTTTGGTGGTATTTGATCGCCCCTGCGGTTTTTATTTTTTGCGCTATAAACAAAAATAGATTCCCCTCTCCTTTTTATTCTATCTTTGGAACCGCTGTTGGCTACAATTCGCGGAAACCCAGAGGTGGAAGGCTGCAAAGTCGGCAGCGAAGAGCACAAACTTGCGGCCTTCGCGGACGACGTCCTCTTTTACATAAGCTCACCCCAGAAGTCAGTCCCCATATTGCTTAAAATTTTGAAGGAATATGGGGAACTAACAAACTTTAGAATCAATGCCTCAAAAACATTTATCCTTAATATTAACCTAAATAAAATAGAGAAACAGAACCTACAGAAAACAGTTAGTTTCGTCTGGAAAAAAAGGATAAAATATTTAGGAATAGAACTGGCCAACAACCCGAGGAAATTATACAAAATAAATTATATCCCACTCCTAGAAGACATAAAAAAAAAATGCCAAGAGCTGAAGGGAAAAATTCTATCCTGGATAGGCAGGATTAATTCAGTAAAAATGATGATCTTACCAATCACATATAAATTCCAGATGCTCCCCCTCCCTCTCCCAAAACAGTACCTCGGTAAACTAAGAGCTATTATAATGAATTTCATATGGAATTACAAAAAACATAGAATCTCCCTCCAAGTTCTAAAACAAGACAAAAGTCTGGGTGGTCTCGCGGTCCCAGACATAGAAAGCTACTACCATGCTATAGCACTATTAAGAATTGCAGAATGGGGCAAAATAGATAACACTAAAAGATGGGTTAGATTGGAGGAAGCACTGAGTGAAGCTAGGCTGGGGAAGATTGTGTGGAACCCCCCGAAAAGCCGGACACTGGGAGAAAAAACACATATAATCACCATCACGACTTTGAAAATCTGGGATAAAATATATAAAATATTCAACAAAAATTATAATTCGCCACTCATAGCACTTAAAGAAAATCCTTTTTTCCCGCCAGGGTTAAAGGAAATAGGAGGTGATTGGATTAGAAAGGATTGCACGAGACTAGGGGAAGTTATTAGCAAGGGGAAGGTTATGACACTGCACGAGTTACAGAATAATGAGGCTTTTTCCATAGATGGATGGCGGCATCGCCAGCTAACCCACTTCGTGGGCTCTCTTCCTAGCCCATTAAGGGAGGCTAAGGATCTAACAAAATTAGAGAAAATCTTTACGGCAGAATGCTCAAAAAAAAGAATATCCAGAATATACAAACTGTTATTAGAAAGAGATAGACCGGAGATGCCGCCATACCTTACCAAATGGGAAAGCGAACTAGGAACACAATTAGAAATAGGCACAAGTAAGAAAATTTTAAAGTTAGTACACGGGTCAGCGGTAGATGCGAGAACTGCAGAAACAAACTTTAAGTGCATGGCTAGGTGGTACAGAACCCCAGACAGGGTCAGCAATTTTCAGGCGGATACATCTGCGAACTGCTGGAGGGGGTGTGATCAAAGGGGCACAATGGGTCATATATGGTGGGGGTGTCCTAAAATCAAAAAATTTTGGGAGACTATCCTAAAATACATAAAAGAAATAACAACGATAGAGGTAAAAAACGACCCTTGGGTGGCACTTATGCATGCCACATCCAAGGAAATCAAACAATATAAAGGCTCATTGATTCCCCATCTGCTTAACGCGGCTAAAAGGGTAATTCCAAGGAGGTGGAAGGACAAGGAAAGCCCACCCTTATGGGAATGGGTTGATGCAGTGGAGTCCACGTACATGATGGAATGTGTGCTGTACACAGGAGAGGAGGACAGAGAGGCCACGAGGGCTAGATGGGAGAGTTGGAGAAAATTCAAGAGGTCTTGGAGCTACAGGGAGGCTTTGCGAGTGCAGCCGTGACAACCGATGATCCCTGGGGGGCAGAGCCGAAAAGAGATCTAGCCACGGAAAGGCAGACACCAAGGGTGGGAGAAGACACTGAGGAGAAAGGGCCACTTTACAACAGCGGACGGGGACGGGGAGGGCGGGGGTGTGGGGGGGATAGGGGGGAAATAAAAATAAAAACCCCTAGGGGGGTTAACTGGAAGAATGATGGAACGGGATTTAGGACAAAGGAAGCGGAGGGGGAATGGAGGCTGGTTGGGATGTCGGATGTATATATGTATTTTTGGGCTTTGTAAACCTCATGGATGCCCGACTCAGGACCCCTATCCCCCTCCAACCCCAGGGGGGGAAAAAAAAAAGAAAAAAAAAAAAAAGGGGGAGAATGAAACAAGCCACTAATGATGCTAAGACAACTAGAGGGATGGAGATGCGGGCATAGCTGACACTCACCCACGAATACTCTTTCTGAAGTGGTAAAAAGAAAAAAGAAAAAAAAAAAAATAAATAAACAAAAATAGAGCGACAATTTTGAAAAAAATGCAATATTTTTTACTTTTTGCTATAATAAATATCCCCAAAAAATATATAAAAAAACTTTTTTTTTTCCTCAGTTTAGGCCGATACGTATTCTTTTACATATTTTTGGTAAAAAAAATCGCAATTAGCGATTATTGATTAGTTTGCGCAAAAGTTATAGCATTTACAAAATAGGGGATAGTTTTATAGCATTTTTATTTATATTTTTTTTTTATTAGTAATGGCGGCGATCAGCGATTTTTATTGTGACTGCAACATTATGGCGGACACATCGGACATTTTTGACACATTTTTGGGACATTTGTCATTTATATAGAAATCAGTGCTATTTAAATAGCACTGATTCCTATGTAAATGACAGTTGTAGTTAGGGGGTTAACCACTAGGGGGCGGGGAGGAGTCAGTGTGACGTGTTCTGTTTTTTTTTACAGTAGGGGGCGTGGCTGTACGTCTGACGTCATTGATCGGCGTTCCCGATGACAGGGAACCGCCGATCACTGACAGTCAGTGTAGGAAGCGCGGGGAGAGGTTTGTTTACATAGACCTCTCCCCGTTCTTCAGCTCCGTAACCCGATCGCGGGATACCAGCGGCTATCGGGTCCGCTGGTCCCGCGGCCGTGGTCACGGAGCTCCCGACCGGGTCGCGCGCGCGCCGCGGGCGGCGCGCGCGCGCCCCCCCGGGCAGGCAAATTAAAGGGACGTACAGGTACGTGCTTTTGCCTGCCCGTGCCATTCTGTTGACGTATATCTACAGGAGGCGGTCGGGAAGCGGTTAATATGCATATTGGCCATTATAATTAGCACTTTAGATTTCGAACGTTCGCGTCCATTGTAACTAATAGGGTTCGAACGTTCGCGCAAACTTTCGGTCTGTTCGCAGGTTCTGGTGCGAACCGAACCCGGGGGTGTTCGGCTCATCCCTACTCACTACATAGAGAGGACTTATGAGCGAAAGTAAGTATGTGGTTCTTTTGCTTCTCAGTAAGCGTAATGTTGAGTTCCCTCTCCCATTTCTTTAGGTATGAGGGATCGTGGCGGGATGCATGAGTAATCAGGATGCTATATGAATAGGATAGGGATTTCCGTAAAGGTTCCTATCCCAAGGACATTCCCTCAAACATTGTCAGCTGTCTCTGAAAACCTCTAACTTCAGGGAGGGAGTTGAGGAAATGAGTGAGTTGCAATAACCTCCATCTACCCAGGGTGGTAGATGCAAGCTCAGGGTATATGCCTGAGAGGTCACCCCACCCTGAGGTACCGAAAAAGGAAGAGGCTCTGATTAGATTCTGGTCCTGTTGGAGCCTAAATGATTTGTCTGTGATACCTGGTAAGAAGTTTGGGTGGCCAATAATAGGGGTTAGCGGCGAGGGGAAGCTGGGTGTATCCGCCAGTTTAAAATATCTGTTTAATTCCTGTAAAGTGGGCTCGATTAGTGGATGCGGTAGGGAAAGTCTGGAGAAGTTGACTGCACTCTAAGGCAGCCCCTCTATGGGGAATGGAGCCGATTCCCACTCTAGGCGGACCCATAGTTTATAGGGCTGGTGTTTGCACCAGTCCACTACTCTGTTCATGTGGGCTGCTGTATAGTAGAGGGCTGGATCGGGAAAGCCAATCCCTCCCCTAAGTTTCGGTCGCTGTAGTAGGGATCTTCCGAGTCGCGGGGGCTTGCCCTGCCATATATACTTAGTGAAGGATGAACGCAGTGCTCTAAAGAAAGTCTGTGGGATCCTAATTGGTAGGGCTTGTAAGAGGTAAAGCAACCTCAGCATGACGTTCATCTTCAGCACGTTGCATCTTCCAAACCATGAAACCCCAAGTTTCCCCCATCTCTCCAAATCTGAGGGAAAGATTTTCAAGAGGGGCTGAAAGTTAAGTTGATATATGAGATGCGGGTTCGCAGGGATCTTAGTGCCTAGGTAATGTATGGCCTGGGGTGCCCACCGGAAAGGAAAATTACTCCCAACTCATTTTTGCAAGTTGAGGGCGAGAGAAACATTAAGCGCTTCCGATCTTGCAAGTTGATTTTGAAGTCCGATAAATCGCCATAGTGGTGTATTTCAGACAGAAGGGTCGGCAGAGATGTATGTGGCCCTGAGATATAAAACAGCAGATCATCTGCGTAAGCAGCCACTTTGTGATGATATGAGTTGGTTTCCAGTCCTTTAATATCCGGGTTAAGCCTGATGTGCTGAAGAAGGGGATCCAGGGTAAGTATAAAAAGGAGCGGGGAAAGCGGACACCCCTGTCTCGTACCATTGCTAATCCTAAAGGGGTTGGAGGATACTCCGTTTACTTTGACCGAAGCAGTAGGGGACGAGTAAATGGCAGCAATCCATGACAACATGGAAGTTGGCATGCCAAGACGCCGCAGGGTGGCCAATAGGAAAGTCCAGCTCACCCTGTCAGACGCCTTTTCGGCATCTGTGGATAACAGGATGAGTGGGACATTAAGATGTTTGGCCCTTGCCACCACGTCTATCGTCCTTGTAGTATTGTCTCTCGCCTCTCTGTTGCGAATAAAGCCGACCTGATCTAGGGGGACTATACGTTGGAGGACGGGCCCTAGTCTCTCAGTCAGTATTTTTGTAAATAGTTTGAGATCGCAATTAAGCAAGCAGATGGGCCTGTAACTTGAGCAGAGAAGCGGGTCTTTTTCAGGCTTGGGAATAACCGAAATGTTGGCCCGCAGGAGGTCGGGGGGTATAGTGTGATTGTCTAATATTGCGTTAAAAGCCGTGATAAAATGGGACCCTAGTTGGGCCTGGAATGTCTTGTAATAGGAGATTGTGAAGCCATCTGGGCCAGGTGCCTTCCCCCCAGGAGACCCCGCTAGGGCAGTTGTGAACTCCTCCGCAGTTATAGGCAGCGAGAGTGCCTCAACTTCCTCCTCGTTAAGAGAGGGCAGGTTCGCTTCGGCGAGGTAGGTCTCCATTGCATCCAATCTATCTCGGGGCTGAACTCCCGCCAGGTGGGTATGTAAGTTATAGAGGGCTTCATAAAAAGTCCAGAAGGCTTCCGCCATTTCTGCTGAGTCATGAATTTTAGCCCGAGTAGGAGTGGATAGGGCCGGAATGTAGGATGCGTTGCGTTGAATTCGCAAGGCGTTTGCTAGCGACCTACTGCACTTATCCCCGTATTCGTAGAAAGATCTACGAACCTGAAGAAGTCTAATCTTAGACTGAAATAGAGAGTGTTCCCTAACTTTTTCGCGGAGGTCCGCCACTTCTGTCTTCACAGCCCTATCTGGATGGGATTTATGGCGTTTTTAACACTCATGTAGTTTTGAGAGCAGCTCAGACAATTTTTTCGCCCTGGCTGCCTTGAGTCTATGCCCGTGTTTGATAAGAATCCCTCTAACGAAGCATTTATGTGTGGCCCATACCAAGAGAGGGTTGGGAACTGAATCTTTATTGCTCTTGAAGAATTGCTCTAGTTCCCGTAAGACGTCCGGTTTAACTTCGGGGTCCTGCAGAAGCGATTAGTTTAATCTTCAGGTGCCTGTGCCAGGAACCCCCTGTCGGATGGCCAGGACCATGGAGATCGGGGCATGATCCGACAGGGCTATGTGTCCTATCTGAGAACCAGTGACCAATGGGATCGTGCTGTGAGAGATCATAAAGAGGTCTATCCTCGAGTATGAGCCATGTACCGCAGAGAAGAAAGTGTAATCCCTCTCCTGCGGGTGGAGGATACGCCAGATATCAGTGGGAGTGCAGCAGTTCCCTAATTTGGGATCGAGTTCTTAAGGACAAGGCAGAAGAGCCTGTCGAGGAGTCTTTGCGGGGGTCAATGGTGAAGTTGAGGTCCCCCCTAGTATCAATGTACCCTCTGTGAATGAGGCCAGGGCATCCAAACATGCGTCTAGTGTTGAGAGTTGATCCACGTTCGGCATGTACAAGTTTGCTAAGGTAAGGGTCTGCGAGTGGAGCTTGCCTTTGACAAAGAGGTACCTACCTTCTTTATCAGTGTGGAGATCAGCTGCCATGGAACCGTTTTGGCTAGGAGGATGCACGTACTCTTAGATTTGGTGTTGGGCGATGCACTATGATACGCCACTGAGAAATGTTTGTTATAGAGTTTAGGGATCTTGTCCGCTCGGAAGTGCATCTCTTGTAAGAAGACTACATGGGGTCTTTGCCTCCAGAGTTCAGAAAGGCAACTGGACCATTTTTTTTGGACGTTTAAGCCCTTTACGTTCCGGGATACGAATTTTAGGGACATATCGAAGGAGTAGGGCCGGGACGCCAAGCCCCGCTAGAGCCCCAGTGGAGAACAAACGTGGGAGAGGGGAGGGGAAGGGGGAGGGGGGTTTGAGAAGGGAAAAGAAGAAAGAGACTAGAGAGGGCCGAAGAGAAGTGGAATAAAAGAGAAGGGGGAGAGTAGGAAAGGAGGGGTTAATCTAGGTCTCCAATCGGAGGATTACTGCCTATCTGGGCAGTTACGGCCTAATTGGGGAAGGGGTAAGGCACTTCAGAGGTTGGACCCTTTTGGTACAGTACCCCCCAGACAGCTTCCTGTCTAGTGAGGTCTCCAAAGGAGCCCTATTGTTAATGTGAGCTTCCCAATAATGAAGTTGCTTGTAAAAGAGAGTACACCAGGGTGAAAAAGAACACTTTAAAATAATAAATAAAAAAATAACATTTAAAGTAACAACAGAGAAGAAGCCAATGTATTTAACATTCTAGCACCACTCCAACGTTATCATTTAACCCAGCAGCGCAGTCCCCGAAGGACTGAGCCCCTTTATGCATCATTCCCCATTTCGTAACATATATCAGAGTTTATAACACTAAGGCAGCCATTCCCGACCGTTCCACTTCAGATGTGTTCCTGAGGTTGAGTGCGGGTTTCGGGGGGCCCTAGCCGAGCACTTATATGGACATCTCCTACAACACATTGGTGGCCTGTAAGGAAATACCCCATTATACCGGTATTTAGTGAGAGTATGAAAGGCATGATTATATACAAGGTCAGCGGGAAGAATGTTGTTTTTCAGAGTGCTTGGCCCTTTAGGTATACAGGTGAAATCGGTTGTGACATGAAACCTCCACTGCCCAACAACCTCCAGAAGGATCCTGGCCGAGAATGGCTGCTTTGTAACACGTAACTCGATAAACTACCAAAATCCATTCGGGGCTAATCTATTCTCCCAGAACACTCAAAGTAACTTGAGGAGTGATGTACCATTTTGTGGCTCTAGATAACTTTGTTGACCCCTGCTTATGCTTTACAGTTCTAAGAGTTATGTGTTTTTACTAGAACCATAGTGAGAATATCTGCTAATTGAAATATCTTCCTAGTCATACTGGGTAATCTGTCATTTTGGATCTGATCATCTGCCTGGGTGACAGGAAGCAGAGTCTCACTATGAGCACCCGTTTTACTGTCTATCTGATCTGCAATCACCACTCCATGAGTCAACCAACTATGTCTCCATCTGTAGTCAGCCTGCCACCGTAGGTTTCCCCCACCAGAAGATGACTAACAGATGGAGACAAAATTACATGTTATAATAACAGAAAATAAATTTAATTGGAAACCTCTTCTTATACGGAGAGCCTCGAGTATGGCTACACCCCATATCCTAATTCCAGTCTTTGTTAGAAGGCCCATTAGGAACCAGGCAAGCATAGAGCGCGTCCTATACCTAAAGTAGCACTGTTTCCGTTTAGGGTCCTCGGGGAGTGGTCCCTTGGTCTAACAATTTCCGGGGTTCAATACTTCCAGAATGGGGGAGACCAAAACTCCCGTCGTTGAGAGTCACAGATCACAGGAGCTAGTGGAAAAAGAGGCAATTGGGACAGAGCTGTTTAGCACTTACTTAAAGTGAAAGGCATAGGGGTCTCGTGCAGTCCGGTACGTCAGTGCAGAACTTGGTTTGGCGGGCTTACATTTCATTGTCCTGAGGGGCCTGAGGTCTTCTGCGTTGGGTCCGCCGGTTACGCCGGGACCGTTGAGGTCTAGCTGAGGGGTTTGATGAGGGGTTCACGTTGGCCACAGGAAGGACAAACGCCAGCCAGTTAGGTATTGCAACCGGTGGTAATCCAAGGGATTCAAGAAATGCAGGAACTTCTGTGGGGTGCCGGAGAGTGTATGAACGGCCTCCTTTCCGAGCAATAAGGTGAAACGGGTGTCCCCACTTGTAAGTAATCCCTTGCTCATTGAACTTCTCCAGCAGGGGCCTCATGAAGCGACGCATCTGGAGGGTCCTCCGGGAAATATCAGGTAGGAGGGTGATCTGGGCGCCATCAAAGTCAATATGCCCCCTGTGCCAGGCTCTCTGGAGAATGTCCTCCTTAACAGAGTAACTGTGGAGACAACATAAGACATCTCTGGGTCTGTCTTCTGCTGAATTTCTTGGACCCAGGGTTCTATGGACTCTATCAATTGCTATCGGTGTTTCCGGCTGGCGCTCCAGACAGTCGTTGAATATAGCGGTAACAGTCATTGTAAGATCTGCCTGACCCGTGGCCTCGGCAAACCGCGGATTCTGATATTGTGCCTGCGGTTGTGGTTTTCCTGATCATCCATAAGCAATTGAGCGATCTGTTCTGCAATTTCCCCCTGTGTAGCCTGCAGTTCTGAGACATCCTGATGGAGGGCTGAAGTGCTAGTTTCCAGTGAGGAGACTTTTGCAGTGGTTTGTGAGACTTCTTGTTTTATCCCTGTTATTTCGCTGCGGAGGGCTGTTTCAATTCAAGGTCCTCTCTTGAAGAAGTTGGCAGCTTCTGCAGGAGAGACCATAAGGCCTGGTCTGTGCGGAGCCCGGAGGGAGTCTCATGTGATGGCATGATCGCTGGCGCTGTGTGTAATATAGCCTGTGACCACTGCATGGGGGATAGTGGCACATTTAACAGGGATTTCTGAGAGGACTGAGTGCCTTGTGTGGCCCACGGTGTTGCTCCACTGTGTTCCTCCTCAGGACTGTCTAGCGAGGCCAGGGATAGTGAGCGGGGAAAGCAGGGGGAAAGATCACTGGGAGGGGAGAATGGAGGCATAACGTTACCTAGTTCACATCCTCCCTCACCTCCCACTGGCGATCTGGGTTCCGTTTCTGTGGATTGCGTCTGCGCCATCTTGGCTGGGTCTGGGGTGGAAGCCGGCGGCTGTTTCGGCACCAGGAACCTCTCCATTAGAGCGGTAGATTCCAGGAGTCAGCGTGTTCTCTTCCTCTGTTGTTCGGACGGATAGGGGAAGTGAAAATGCAGGGTAATTCTGTTTAATAGAGCCGCGGACCAGGAGCCTAAGGCAGATGCGTCCTCACACGTCCATGCCGAAACCACGCCCCCCACCTTCTATAGTTTGCATTCAGGAAACCCATCTACTTCCTCATACTTTGCATTATTTAAAGAAAAAACTGTTCAAAACTCAGTTTCATTCGACATCAAATTCCCAAGAAGTTTCCATACTTATAGCTAATACCATTGAATTTCAATGCAGGTTAAGAAGGATACTAGGGGCCGCTATATTTTTTTTTGCACTGTCTATTGGCTGGGTAAAAATGTGTACTGGCAAATATTTATATCCCACCACCATATTCTCCAGAAATTTTGAAGGAACTAATCGTATTTGTATCTGATAAATCAGACAGTCTATAGGTGACACTAGGTGATTTTAATAATTGCATGGATCCAACAAAGGATACATTTTCTTTACCTAAAAAGCAATATCCACAAGGGGATACAGCCTTTGATAAATATATTGCAAAAATGGGGCTACTGGATCTTTGGAGACTATGGAATCCAATGAGCAGACATTTTTCATGCTATTCAAGTACACATAAAAGGTTATCTAGAATTGATCTGGCATTGGGGTCTTATTCTCTAATGCCGTATCTTGGAGAGATTAAATATGAGGCCAGATGTATATCAGATCACTTACCGCTGATTTTATACTTTCTGTTTAGGACTAATGTAGGGGATAGATTATGGAAGGTGAATACTTATAGGATCTCAGTTCTTCCTCTAGAAGAAATTAAACTAGAGCTCATTATATTCCAGCAAATAAATAAATCCACTTAATCTACTGGGATACACAGAAAGCGTACCTTAGAGGACTTCTTATCTCACAAATTTCCAGAAAAAAAAGCAATTTAGAAATTGGGAAAAATACCTTGCTGATAGTATGATGCAAGCTGAAGCACTATATATATCTAACCCTAATAAAGCTACCCAGACACAATGGATAAATAGCCAAGAAAAATATGCTCAAGTGGCTATAAAGAAAGCAGAGAATAACATTTTTTATTGCAGCAGCCCTTATTTGAAGAGGGAGAAGGAACTGGACACATACTGGCCTCTGTAGTGAAGGCCCGGGGTTCAGTATCCTTTATAACAGAAATTCCAACAGCTGAACAGAGAAATACCCAGAACGCTCCAGAGATTTTGGAAGTATTTCGGGCCTATATAGAAGTAGGACAGGAGAGGGATATGAATTTTTTTTTGAGTCAATTAATTTGCCAAAGTTACCAGATGACGAAAGGGAGATATCAGAGAAACCATTAACATTGGAAGAACTGAGAGACGCAGTGGCAAATCTATCCAATAATAAGCCTGGGTTCACACTATTGCGAATTCGCAGGACATTTCAAAACCCATTGTTTTCAATGAGGCATGTTCACATAGGTCCGGTGCATGCGCACTGCGCATTGCAGAAAAAAACGCAACCGACTTTGGTGCGGTGCGGGGCGGATCAGGTGCGAATTCAGGCCCATTATCTTCTATGGGCACGCATCTGATTCGCATCTGGCTTGCGTTTTGAACAGAAATTCGCGCCACTCCAACACCTCCCCTTCTTCCTGTTCCTCCCCTGTGTGTTTTTAAATCCGGACTGGAACCAGCATGTCGAAAAGAGGACGAAAAGCGTCATCAAAGGCGAAAGAAGCTGTGGATTGTAAGGAGTTGATCAGACTTGTGAGGGAGAAACCCATGATTTATGACACCCGGCATCCTAAATATAAGGACAACGTTGTAAAAAAACGTGCATGGCAGGACATTGCCAGAGTGGAGCAGGTGCTCTTCCCAAGTTCAGGCTGACAAATATAAGTTTTTTTATTACCCTTTACTACCTGTAGATGCTGTTCTGTATTTTTTATATGGTGTACATTAATTAAATTCATTAGATTTTAACAAACAGCATCTGGTCACCCCCAAATCTGTACCAGGCCACAAGCTGTAAACATTGTGCACATACCAGCTTTATCTAGCGATGGAGGAGTCCCTAAATAAATGCATATTCTTAGAATTTGTAAGGTTAGTAATATGACATACACCACAAATGTGAGATAAAAAAGTTTTATTTGTCATTGCCAAAATGACATCCAACATTTTTCATACAGCACACTTAGCATTATATTATCATGCCTTTACATAAAGAAAACAAATACATAATTTTTTTTAGTCAATAGAATTCATCTGCCAAGGCACCTCCCCAGCTGGTGACAAAAAAAAAATTCTTAAATTCTTCTCTAATAAGTGTACCAGTAGTGCTGCCCCTAGGAATATTGAAATGTGCTGCCTCCATGTTATGGGTCAGGGAATCTTCAAAAAGAAACCCATCTCGTTCACGCACATAGTTGTGCAGTGCACAGGCTGCTTTAATCGCACTGATCGCATGATCAATACTGAGGTTAATAGAAGTATGCATGAATCTCCACTTGTTGCAGAGAATTCCAAATGCACATTCTACTACTCGTCATGCCCTAGTCAGCCTATACAGTAATTGAACACTCTTTTTTCAGTTGTCAGAGAGCGACTTGAATAAGGCCTGAGCATGTTCTGGGAAAGTGCGAAAGCTTCATCTCCGACAAATACATGTGGGAGGAGAGGCTCTGTAGTCCCTGGCAGGGGAGAATTATTGGGCAAGTCTAGTGTTTTCTCACGCAGCATGCGGCCAAATGAGGAATGTGAAAATACACTAGAATCTGAGCTGCTGCCATAAGAACCTACATCAATATAAATAAATTTATAATTTGCATCTGCCACTGCCATTAATACCAACAAAAAATATTTTTTATAATTAAAATATTGGCTCCCACTAGCTGGAGGCTTGAGGATGTGTACATGTTTGCCATCAATGGCTCCAAGACAGTTGGGGAAGTTGCATCGCTCCCAGAATAGGTCCGCTACCATCAGCCATTCTTCTTGTTTGGGCTTCTTCATAACAATATCCTTCAGTTCTTCCCATATGACTAGGCAGGTAGCATGAACAATGCCACTAATCGTTGATTTTCCAACCTTGAATTCATAGTGCAAACTTCCAAAGGAATTTCCTGTTGCTAAGTACCTAGAAAAAAAAATAAAAAATGTAAATTATGTTGTTATATATTTTTCAGTGCACTACTTACAGACAAGATGGCGTAGCATGCGTGATGCTTACAGAAAATATATGCGGCACCTCAAAGAAACAAGGAGTGGCTCGGGGGCAGCGCCTAGGGTACCCTATATGTTTGCCAGGGACTTGGATTTTCTCCAACCCATTGTGGAGATGAGGGAGTAAGTTTTCATGTACATCATCTATGTAACGCACAATCTGTTAGTAATTAATATGCCTAGTTAATTTTTTACATTTTTTAAATATAAAACAGGACAGAATCTAGTTGGGAGGAGCAAGATGTTTTGGAGGAAGAACCAGAACAACAAACAGAGGAGGAAGCACCCATTGATATTCCAGAAGACACAGAGGATTTATCACTAATCCAAACATCTTCCAGTCTCTGGGAAACTAATCCAGATGAACAATGTTCAGGGGCAGAGGAGGCTGTCCATGGGACATCCTCTGCTCCTACACACATTGGTCAGCCTGGCAAAGTGCCACGGAGGCGCCCAGCACTATCCCAACCTGACCTAAGTGAGCGCTTATTAGACATGTTAAAAAACATGACCGTAAAGGTGGATGCATTTTTATGTCCCGATACAATCCTGGCGCTCAGTTTTGTACCACTAATTAAAAAGGTACCCCCAGAGCGTTACTATGAAATGCGAAAAAATATAGAAAAAATGATGCACTCCTTCTCCCAGCCACAGCAGGAAGCTGCATTTAACTACCCAAATGTGCCCCAACCAAGACCTCCCCATAACTACCCAAGATACACGCACTACCCTGAGCAACAACACCATTCTTACCCCTATATTCCACCATCATATCCCTCAAAACGCGTACAATCCGCAGAACAGCCAACGTTTCACTGCGCAGTCATGCATAGGCAGAGCAGCACACATTTTGCAAAGAAACACATGTACAGACTGCTGGACAACCAGGAAGTGTACACAAACCTACCAGGTTTTATAAGCAGCCAGACAATCAGCAAAAGTGCTTGGTCAGCTCAAAATTAGCAACTCAAATTAGACAGGAAGGGTTACTAATGAATTTGCAGCTGATTCGCACCTAAAACGCGTACAATCCGCAGAACAGCTGACGTTTCACTGCGCAGTCACGCAGGGCCTTCAATTCGCACCGCACTAGTCTGAACCCAGGCTAAATCTCCAGGGTCAGATGGCCTGCCAGGAGAAACTTATAAAACATATGAATATATTCTACTATCTGATCTCCTAATGGTTTTTAATCATGCTTACGAGGTGGGTCTTTGCCCCTTCGATGAATGAAACTGTGATTATCTCCATTTTGAAACCCTGTAAAGACCAAATAAGAACATGAAAGTTTGGTAAAGTGGATTTGCGCTAATTCTAGCGATGTGTGATTTACCATCTGATTGCTTTTGGGAGGGGAACAAATTGGTGGAGGGAAGGTATGGGGGAGATAAAACTTGGGGGAGGGGAAGGAACAAGGGAAGGATGGACCAATCAAAATTGCATGTAGATCGTCACAAAATCATATCCCTCAAGTTATGACAAGCCAATCTCCAGATATGAAGTGCCACACAGTAACCCTCCCTATCCCATCCCCACTTCCTTCAATTAGCCCCCCCCCCAAAACTCAGGGTATGTATGTGCAAAGTCAACATGGGGAGGCTAGGCCTGCTCCCCACACTGCCAGTGATGACCCAGCTTCCTCAATACTCCTATGAGGCCCCTTTCCCAAAAACATATCAGAATCTGTGATGAGGTCTGTTCAAGGTTAAGGACCAACATGACACATTTTGATAAAACAACAGGGAAGAGCCCTACTTGACAGGCAAGTTTTTTGTTTTTAAGTTATTTCAGAGTTAATTTATGTTTTATACATGGGTAAAGTTTATATTTTTATCATATTTTATGATACGTGAATAAATAATTATTCCAACATTTTTTGTGCTGTCATATTTTAAAAAATACCCAGGTAAAAAAACATAAAAAAAAAAAAAACATGGTCAATAAAACGCATGACAAATTACATGAGTGCTGAAAATTACCTTAATGTGATCAATAATCTTTCAGCAGGCTGGATACTTGTTCTGAAGCTCGTGTTCTGACGCTCCAAGCGAGGGGAGATTAAGCCCAGCAATTCGTCAAACCTGAGTAAAAAAAAAAATTAAATTCATAAATACATGTGGGAAAAACATTTGGGCATACTGTATAAAGAAGAGTAAGGTAAGTGGTTAAGGTAATTATTTATGGTAACAAGGCTGGCATCCTTAGTTCCAATATAATTATGGCTAAATAAGTGGCAGGAAAAAAAAATGCATATGGGTCCTCATTTCAACAGAGAAGAAGCCACTGGCCTTTTAAGTTAACAGTAACAATTGTCTGATCCAAAAATGCTAAACAAAGCTGCGTGGCAACACCACCACCCACAAAGCACCTTGTCACTAGCAAATTTGGGCCAAGGTCTTTGGGGGGTAAAATATCCTTAAAAAAAATTAACGGCATATGACCTGGTTTACACCAGGAGGGGGGTGCTAGCTGATGCTCATTTTGTGCCCTTTTGGCTGCATGCTTAAATAATGTACAGTTTGTATTTGGGGGGGGGGGGGGCAACGCTTATTAGTTACAATAATCTTAGAATGACATAATCACACATAGCTTAGACTGGATGGACTTGTGTCTTGAAAATATAAAACACACTATACATCAATGGCTACAAATAAAGTATGGTTTGGCAGAAAAATTACTCACCTACTTATTGACATGCGTGTGAAATTGAAAAATTTTTCTTCATGCCCACGGAGGTGCCCATACAAGATCATGAACTGGCCTCTTTCTTCACGATTTGCAATGATGGGATGAACCCAGTATCTTCTTCTTCTCCTCATCCTTCTCCTATTCTCTTCTTCAAGCAAGATTGCTGCTGTTGCAGCAACAACTGTTGGCATTATCATAGGCAGAGCAGCACACATTTTGCAAAGAAACACATGTACAGACTGCTGGACAACCAGGAAGTGTACACAAACCTACCAGGTTTTATAAGCAGCCAGACAATCAGCAAAAGTGCTTGGTCAGCTCAAAATTAGCAACTCAAATTAGACAGGAAGGGTTACTAATGAATTTGCAGCTGATTCGCACCTAAAACGCGTACAATCCGCAGAACAGCTGACGTTTCACTGCGCAGTCACGCAGGGCCTTCAATTCGCACCGCAGTAGTCTGAACCCAGGCTAAATCTCCATGGTCAGATGGCCTGCCAGGAGAAACTTATAAAACATATGAATATATTCTACTATCTGATCTCCTAATGGTTTTTAATCATGCTTACGAGGTGGGTCTTTGCCCCTTCGATGAATGAAACTGTGATTATCTCCATTTTGAAACCCTGTAAAGACCAAATAAGAACATGAAAGTTTGGTAAAGTGGATTTGCGCTAATTCTAGCGATGTATGATTTACCATCTGATTGCTTTTGGGAGGGGAACAAATTGGTGGAGGGAAGGTATGGGGGAGATAAAACTTGGGGGAGGGGAAGGAACAAGGGAAGGATGGACCAATCAAAATTGCATGTAGATCGTCACAAAATGAAAAAGCAATAACTTAAAACATTGTTCAGTGACAATCCATGTCATGTGGTTGGGAAACAATAGCAACTGTTTTAGAAGGCAGCCCAGTTTGAAGACTTAAGAAGCAGCAAAGCAATCCTCTGGAGACACTGGAAATGGAAACAAAAGTGGAAATTTTAATATAAAGGGTTAAAAATGATTGTACTCACAAAGGTACAATGTCCAAAGGCATGTAGAACAAATGATGAGCCGAATGTCCATGAAGGGAGTGATGAGAGTGATTTCCGTATTCTGGAAGGCTGTGTTGTTTGCCAAGTAGAGCTGGGGCATCCACTGCTGACACTTCCGGTCAGTGGAGCACAAGCCCACAACCAGGTGGATCACTTCACTTCCGGGGGCTGGAGCCGGTATCAACCAATAGGTGACGCGTTTGCGCTCCTTCCTCAGTCCTGTGGAAATAAAGAAGAAAAAATTTTTTTGCATATAAACATAGAGGAGTTCCCTAAATTTTTTTTAAACTATGGCACTTTTGGATTGACTCGAGTAACTTGCTGTATGATCGTTCATGCGAGATCGTGAGAGGGAGAGGGAGGTGGGGGAGGATGGGGATGAGGAGATTTATTTATAATAAACTAAGGTAATGTGAATTGAACAATATCAACGTTATTGAAAATGAAGCTAGAGGTGTTAGTTGGTTGTTTGTTGATTGGTACGTCTTGTTAGTCTACTGTGAGTTATTTGTCTGGTGTTTTTGTCTTAATGTTATTGCTGTTGGGTTTTCTACTTGTGTATGTATGTGTGTGTATATATATATATATATATAAATTAGGGCTGTGGAAATTAAAGATTAATTCCTCGATTAATCGTTAATTTTTTTGATCGATCAAAATTCTTTGCTATGCATGACGTCACCCGCTGCTGCTCTACGGAACTAACACGATTGTTGGTTTTACATGCTGTGTTTTTATCATCTTTATGTGAGTAGTTTGTGTTTTAACACAAAAATTGTATCTTATACTTAAGCGGTGAGCACTTAGATCTTTTCTTTCTACACATGACCTGGCGTCCTTGCTGAGATCTAAAGAGACGGGAGAGAAGTTTATGGTCCGTGTTAACCCTTTTGATACCCGCTTGCATGACCACCTGTTTGCACAGGGGTCCATGTCATAAGGTGAGAGTGATTAGTTAGACCGGAGGTGGAGGGATTGTCACGCTACTGTGGAAAGAAAAATACTTACGTCAGTGCTACAGTTTAAATTTAAAACGTATTTGTGTGAACTGTGAAGTTAAGTCATGGATTGTGGAAATATATGATTGTATATATATATATATATATATTAACCACTTAACAACCGGCCCATAGCCGAATGACGGCTACAGGGCGGTTGCTTAACTTTGGGAGGGCGTACAGTGACGTCCTCCCAGAATTCCGCTCTTGCGCGCACTCGGGAACATCGGTGATCGGTGGGTCCGGGGGGCCCAGCGGATCACGGTAAACAGCCTCTCATCGTGGCCGTTTACCACGTGATCGCTCCGTCAAGTGACAGAGTGATCACATGTAAACAAACCTGCGTCATGGAGGTTTCTCTCTCCTCTCTGTGTACCGATCGGTACAGTGTGAGTGGAGAGGGGGAGAGATCGGTGGCAGTCACCACCGAACCCTCCCTCCATACCATGCAATACCCAGCAATACTCTGCAGAGTATTGCAGGGTATGGAGGGATGGCTGAGCATGGATGCCCAGAAATACTCTGCAATACCAAGAAATACTCTGCAATACCCAGTAATACCCAGCAATACTCTGCAATACCCAGCAATACCCAGCAATACTCTGCAGCAATACCCTGCAATACTCTGCCATACCCTGCGATACTCTGCCATACCCAGCGATATTCTGCCATACCCTGCGATACCCTGCGATACCCTGCAATACCATGCAATACCCTGCAATACCATGCAATACCCTGCGATACCATGCAATACCCTGCGATACCATGCAATACCCTGCGAGACCCTGCGATACCCAGCAATACCCTGCAATACTCTGCGAGACCCTGCAATACTCTGCGATACTCTGCAATACCCTGCCATACCATGCGATACCCTGCAATACTCTGCGATACTCTGTGATACCCTGCAATACCCAGCCACACTCAGCCACACTCAGCCACACTCAGCAATACTCGGTACAGTGTGAGTGGAGAGGGGGAGAGATCCGTGGCAGCAGCGATGTGGGTGGGATCTGTAGTGCCCACAGTGCTGCTCTGCAGTCACCACCGATCCATGCTCAGCCCTCCCTCCATACCCTGCAATACTCTGCAGAGTATTGCTGGGTATTGCAGGGTATGGAGGGATGGCTGAGCATGGATGGATGGATACCCATCAATACGCTGCAATACCCAGCAATACTCTGCAGCAATACGCTGCAATACCCAGCAATACTCTGCAATACCCAGCAATACCCTGCGATACTCTGCCATACCCTGCGATACTCTGCCATACCCTGTGATATTCTGCGATACCATGCAATACCCTGCGATACTTTGCAATACCCTGCAATACAATGCAATACCCTGCGATACCATGCAATACCCTGCGATACTCTGCAATACCCTGCAATATTCTGCGATACCCTGCCATACCCTGCGATATTCTGCGATACACTGCCATACCCTGCGATACCATGCAATGCTCTGCAATACCATGCAATACCCTGCAATACTCTGCAATACCCTGCCATACCATGCAATACCCTGCGATACCATGCAATACACTGTGATACTCTGCAATACCCTGCGATACCATGCAATACCCTGCCATACCCTGCAATACTCTGCGATACTCTGTGATACCCTGCAATACCCTGCCATACTCAGACATACTCAGCCACACTCTGCAATACTCGGTACAGTGTGAGTGGAGAGGGGGAGAGATCGGTGGGAGCAGCGATGTGGGCGGGATCTGTAGTGCCCACAGCGCTGCTCTGCAGTCAGCACCGATCCATCCATCCATGCTCAGCCATCCCTCCATACCCTGCAATACCCAGAAATACTCTGCAGAGTATTGCTGGGTATTGCAGGATATAGAGGGATGGCTGAGCATGGATGGATGGATACCCAGCAATACTCTGCAATACCCAGCAATACTCTGCAATACCCAGAAATACTCTGCAATACCCAGCAATACCCAGCAATACTCTGCAGCAATACGCTGCAATACCCAGCAATACTCTGCAATACTCTGCAATACCCAGCAATACTCTGCAATACCCAGCAATACTCTGCAGCAATACCTTGCAATACTCTGCAATACCCAGCAATACTCTGACATACCCTGCGATACTCTGCCATACCCTGTGATATTCTGCGATACCCTGCCATACCCTGCGATATTCTGCGATACCCTGCCATACCCTGCAATACCATGCAATACCCTGCCATACCATTCAATACCCTGCGATACTCTGCGATACCATGCGATACTCTTTAATACTCTGCAATAACATGCAATACCCTGCGATACCATGCAATACCCTGCGATACTCTGCAATACCCTGCGATACCATGCAATACCCTGCGATACCATGCAATACCCTGCGATACCATGCAATACCCTGCAATACCCTGTGATACTCTGCAATACCCTGCGATACTCTGTGATACCCTGCAATACCCTGCCATATTCAGCCATACTCAGCCACACTCTGCAATACTCGGTACAGTGTGAGTGGAGAGGGGGAGAGATCGGTGGCAGCAGCGATGTGGGCGGGATCTGTAGTGCCCACAGCGCTGCTCTGCAGTCACCACCGATTCATCCATCCATGCTCAGCCATCCCTCCATACCCTGCAATACCCAGTATTGCTGGGTATTGCAGGGTATGGAGGGATGGCTGAGCATGGATGGATGGATACCCAGCAATATTCTGCAATACCCACAAATACACTGCAATACCCAGCAATACTCTGCATAACCCAGCAATACGCTGCAATACCCAGCAATACTCTGCAGTACTCTGCAATACCCAGCAATACCCAGCAATACTCTGCAATACCCAGCAATACTCTGCAGCAATACTCTGCAGCAATACCCTGCAATACCCAGCAATACTCTGACATACCCTGCCATACCCTGCGATACTCTGCGATATTCTGCGATACCCTGCCATACCCTGCGATACCCTGTGATACCATGCAATACCATGCAATACCCTGCGATACCATGCAATACCATGCGATACTCTGCAATACCCTGCAATACTCTGCGATACCATGCAATACCCTGCAATACCCTGCGATACTCTGCAATACCCTGCGATACTCTGCAATACCCTGCGATACCATGCAATATCCTGCAATACTCTGCGATACCATGCAATACCCTGCGATACCATGCAATACCCTGCGATACCATGCAATACCCTGCGATACCCTGCAATACCCTGTGATACCCTGCAATACTCTGTGATACCCTGCGATACCCTGCAATACCCTGCCATACTCAGCCATACTCAGCTCCACTCTGCAATACTCAGTGATATCCAGCCATATCCAGCCATACTCGGCTGTACTCGGCCTCTGTATGTGGCCAAGCTGTGGAAGTCTCACACATGTGGTATCGCCGTAGTCAGGAGGAGTAGGAGAATCTATTTTGGGGTGTCATTTTTGGTATGTACATGCTATGTGTTAGAAATATTATATAAATGGACAACTTTGTGTTAAAAATAAAAATAAAAATGTGTTTTAACCACATCCCGCCTGCCGGCCGTCATATAATGTCCTTTAATTTGTGTGTGGATATCTGAATGATGGGTGCAGCTACAGGCATCATTCAGATATCTGCTTTTTCAGCCGGCGATTCTCTACACCATAAGAATGATCATAACGGTTTCACTGCTTGATCGTTCTTATGGGAGACGAGAGGAAATGTCCCCCCTCCCGCCGTCCTTCGGTGCTTCTACCAACTCACTGCTACAATCGAAGCCAGGATAGTTTTTTTTATTTTTTATTTCAGGCTTTCCAGCCTAGAGGTGAGATGTGGGGTCTTATTAACCCCATATCTCACTGTAAAGAGGACCCGTCATGCCATATTCCTATTACAAGGGATGTTTACATTCCTTGTAATTGGAATAAAAGTGATCAAAAAAATAATTTTTGGGAAAAAAGTGTCAAACTAAAAAAAAAAAGAACAATAATTTTTTTTTTTTTTTAAAGCGCCCCTGTCCCTGTGTGCTTGCATGCAGAAGCGAAAGCATACGTAAGTCCCGCCCACATATGAAAAAACGGTGTTCAAACCACACATGTGAGGTATCGCTGCGAACGTTAGCATGAGAACAATAATTTTGGCCCTAGACCTCCTCTGTAACTCAAAACCTGTAACCAGTAAAAAATGTTAGATACAAAAAGGGAAGATTGGGACTTTAAATGAAGCATTTGGATAGTGGAGATAAAAATAACCATGTTTACATTTCACCATGGAATGTTTATTAATTGTAAAGTATACAGACAATAAAAGTTGTTTTTTACATATGCATGTAAGGTCGTGCACATAGCATAGGCATAGTAGAGGGGTACACATACAGTAACGCATGATTCTAAAGATAAATAGATTGAATAATATAACATAATAATGTCAGTCACAGCATGCCTGATAGAGACAGGTGTATCCACATGGAGAGTATACATACACTAAGTAGAGACGTTTTTATGTATGATTAAAAAAATCGAAATGGTAAAATAAACATGGTTCCATATAAGATGTAACTGGGGCATCAAATCAAAGCTCAACGCGTTTCATGGATATTTCTCCACTCATCAGGAGCTGATGCGACCATGAGTTCCTAAGGAATGTATATAGAGAAATAATGAACCATGTTATCCATATATAAAAGAGTATAATACTAATAATAGGCATTTGATGCGTGTAGAGGGTTTTAGCCAAACACACTCACCAACTCAGACAACGAGCGAAGTGCGCGGTGGTGGGCGCAAAGTGGGCCAGAAGCACAAAATCTCCACGGGAGCTGAGGCGGCATATGTAGGGGGATGCGATGTTGGGCAGAGTGCAGGAGTACAAAAGTGAGACAGTGGAGATGTAATGTGGTTGTTGAAGCAACCATATTTGGGGACAAAATATTAAATGTGTAATGTGTATAATATATAATAATAATATTTAGATAATTTTTATATATGGATAACATGGTTCATTATTTCTCTCTATACATTCCTTAGGAACTCATGGTCGCATCAGCTCCTGATGAGTGGAGAAATATTTTCCTTTCTTTCTGGTTTTCATGCTTTCGATTTCTCTCTCTATTGGTGTTTTTGCTGTGTAGTTTTCTGCCCCCTTTTCTACTTTTCACTTTTTCTTTTATCTGCTACTCTGCACTCACAATTTTGGTGACACCTTCACTTTCTCTGTGCAAACTTGGATATCCATCCCTAATGCTATGTACTCTTAGACACTGATATCTCTGCACCAATCTTTTCCATAGTATCACTTCTCATGAAACTTACTGGGTTCACCATTAACTACTATTTCAAAAATATTATCTAAATATTATTATTATATGTTATACACATATTTAATATTTTGTCCCCAAATATGGTTGCTTCAACAACCACATACATTTCCAATTTTGGAGACACTGTCTCACTTTTGTACTCCTGCACTTTGCCTGACATCACATCCCCCTACATATGCCGCCTCAGCTCCCATGGAGATTTTGTGCTTCTGGCCCACTTTGCGCCCACCACCGCGCACTGCGCTCACTGTCTGTCTGAGTTGGTGAGTGTGTTTGGCTAAAATCCTCTACACGCATCAAATGCCTATTATTAGTATTATACTCTTTTATATATGGATAACATGGTTCATTATTTCTCTATATACATTCCTTAGGAACTCATGGTCGCATCAGCTCCTGATGAGTGGAGAAATATCCACGAAATGTGTTGCGCTTTGATTTAATGCCCCAGTTACATCTTATATGGAACCATGTTTATTTTACCATTTTGATTTTTTTAATCATACATAAAAACTTCTCTACTTAGTGTATGTATACTCACCATGTGGATACACCTGTCTCTATCAGGCATGCTGTGACTGACATTATTATGTTATATTATTCAATCTATTTATCTTTAGAATGTTGTATACCCCTTCTACTATGCCTATGCTATGTGCATGACCTTACATGCATATGTAAAAAACAACTTTTATTGTCTGTATACTTTACAATTAATAAACATTCCATGATGAAATGTAAACATGGTTATTTTTACCTCCACTATCCAAATGCTTCATTTAAAGTCCCAATCTTCCCTTTTTGTATCTAGTAATTACCGGGATGGAGGCACTTAATTGTGCTTCATTTAAAGTCCCAAACTCCCCCCTGTTCTCTAGTAAAAATTTTTAAAGCGTCGCCTATAGGGATTTTTAAGTAGCGAAGTTTGGTGCCATTCCACAAGTGTGTGCAATTTTGAAGGGTGACATGTTAGGTATCTATTTACTCGGCGTAACTTCATCTTTCACATTATGCAAAAACATTGGGCTAACTTTACTGTTTTGTTTTTTGTAAAACACAAAACAGTTTTTTTTTCCCCAAAAAAACGTGTTTGAAAAATTGCTGCGCAAGTACCGTGCAAGATAAAAAGTTGCAACGACTGCCATTGTATTCTATAGGGTCTTTGCTAAAAAAAACATATATAATGTTTTGGGATTCTATGTACTTTTCTAGCGAATAAATGATGATTTTTACATGTAGGAGAGAAATGTCAGAATTGGCCTGGGTGCTCCACAACACCTGCAGTTGCTCCCTGCATGTTGAGAAAGAAAAAAAAAAACTTGATTTTGCAAAGAATTGTGGGAAAAAATGACAACTTCAAAAAAGTCACCATGCCTCTTTCTAAATACCTTGGAATGTCTTCTTTCCAAAAAGGGGTCATTTGGGGGGTATTTGTAATTTTCTGGCATGTTAGGGACTCAAGAAATTAGATAGGCTGTTAGTACTTCAGGTGTGATCAATTTTCAGATATTGGCACCATAGCTTGTGGACTCTATAACTTTCACAAAGACCCAATAATATACCACAATTTGTACTTATTTTTTACCAAAGATATGTAGCAGTATAAATTTTTTGGCCAAAATGTATCAAGAAAAATTACAAATTTGCTAAATTTTATAACAGAAACAAAGAAAAATAATATTTTTTTACAGAATTTTCAGTCTTTTTTCTTTTATAGCGCAAAAAATAAAAAACACAGCAGAGATTAAATACCACCAAAAGAAAGCCCTATTTGTGTGGAAAAAAAGGACAAAAATTTCATATGGGTACAGTGTTGTATGACTGAGTAATTGTCATTCAAAATGTGAGAGCACCGAAAGCTGAAAATTGGTCTGGTTATTAAGGGTGTTTAAGTGCCCAGTGGTCAAGTGGTTAAGAAACAAAATTAGGGGAAACCCTCTGTATGTTGCTTATTGTATCTTAGATTCTTCTTTTTTTTGTATGGAATTAAGCATGATAAAAATAAAATAAAGAAATATTTATATTATCATAGTTAGGCTACTTTCACACTGGGCCGGTGAGGGCGTTGGCGGTAAAACACCACTAGTTTTAGCGACGCTTTACTGTCGTTTTAGCTGCGCTTTTCAGCCCCTATTGGGGCACTTTTAACCCCCCACTAGCGGTCGAAGAAGGGGTTAAGTGCGTCCGTGTAGTGCCGCTGCTGAAGCACTTTGCAGGCACTTCGGCAGTGATGCCTATTTATTTCAATGGGCAGGGGCGTTTTAGAAGCGGTGTATACACTGCTCCAAAGATGCTGCTTGCAGGACTTTTTTTAACGTCCTGCAAGTGCCACTCCAGTGTGAAAGCACTCAGGCTTTCACACTGGAGTGACAGGCATTTTGCAGGCGCTATTTTTAGCGCTAAAAACGCCTGTAAAGCGCCTCAGTGTGAAAGTGGCCTTAAAGAATTTGAAAACCCCCAAAATTATGAAAATAATATCATTCTTCAATTGTAGTACAGAGGGATTAATTTATGTTATGAGATGCCCATGCCCATTTCTGTATGTAGGAAAGACAATTAGACAATTTAGACCCAAAGTCAATACTCTGCGTCTAAATTGTCAAATTGTCTTTCCTTTTCTAAAGGACATTGCACAAAAAAAAGAGATAGACATGCCCATGAAAAACATGGTGGTAAAGCTGAGGTATTACAATTTTGGGCCACAGAACAATTTAAATTGGGCCCAAGAAAAAGGTGGTAAACATCTATTGAAACTGGAAGCGAGATGGATCTTCCGTCTTAATTCTCGAGCTGCATCTGGCCTTAACGAAGGCTTTACATTTCTACCTTTCGTACGTGATTAACCACTTAAGGGCCGAGCCTCTTTTTTAGATGTGTTGTTTACAAGGTGTTGTTTAAGGTAAAAACATTTTTTTTTGCTAGAAAATTACTTAGAACCCCCAAACATGATACATTTTTTTTTCTAACACCCTAGAGAATAAAATGGTGGACGTTGCAATACTTTCTCTCACACCGTATTTGCGCAGTGGTCTTACAAGAGCACTTTTTTGGGAAAAAATTAACTTTTTTGAATTAAAAAATAAAAACAACAGTAAAGTTAGCCCAATTTTTTTTTTTTATATTGTGAAAGATAATGTTACGCCGAGTAAATTGATACCCAACATGTCACGCTTCAAAATTGCGCCCGCTCGTGGAATGGCAACAAACTTTTACCCTTAAAAATCTCCATAGGCAAAGTTTAAAAAACTCTACAGGTTGCAGGAGGAGATCTAGGGCTAGAATTATTGCTCTCGCTCTACAGATCGCAGCGATACCTTACATGTGTGGTTTGAACACCGATTTCATATGCAGGCGCTAATGCGTTCACTTCTGCACACGAGCTCTGCGGGACGTTTTTTTATTTTTACACTGTTTTAAAAAAGTGTGGTTCTTTTTTTTTCTTTTTTTATTCCTTTCTTTTTCTTTTTCCAGCTTTTTTTTTTTTGTGTTATCTTTGTCTTTTGAAAATAACCAGAGTGGATTTTGGTTAAGAAAAAATTGCACAAAGGTTGGGTAGTAATAAATAGGATTATTATGAAAGTATGAATAAGTAGGATACGTTGAAGATTAGGAGTTTGATTAACTGCAACTAAAAGGAGTCCCAATGAGGCTAGGATTAGAAGAAAAAAAAAAGAAGGTTGTGTTGTATTGATGTATTTGTGAAAATGTCTTATTACCTTTTGTGAAAGAAAATAAAGAATTCATAAAAAAAAAAAAAAAGACCTCAGGTCTCATATTTACACTAAAATGCAATAAAAAAATAAATAAATAATACATTGTCATTTAAAAAAACAATTTAAGATAGCTGCTGCCATAACAATGATATTCCTCCTCAAATAAGGACGTATATCAGCGTGTGGCGGTCTGGAAGTAGTTAAAAATCTTTGGATATATTGTCCAATAGCCTTGTTTATTATTAATATCTGTATGGATCATATTGGTATTTAGAAAAGAAAAAGAATCTACAATCACTTTTGATCCCTTTTTGCTCAAAAGGAATTGTATTTATTACAGGTCAATTATATATATGGACAGGTTTAAGGCGCAGACATGGTGGCTCTTTCCTGAGTGGCTCTGTCACGAGTGATGCGCCGCTTCACCGCCGCAGTTATCATTTCTGATCATGTCTTCTCTGCTTTTTACAGGTAAATGTCTTCTATCCATCTGTACATGCTACTCTGCTGAACAATCTGACATTGCTTCATAACTTTTGGTAAATGTCTTCTATCCATCTGTACATGCTACTCTGCTGAACAATCTGACATTGCTTCATAACTTTTGGTAAATGTCTTCTATCCATCTGTACATGCTACTCTGCTGAACAATCTGACATTGCTTCATAACTTTTGGTAAATGTCTTCTGCTGCCATATCTTTAAACTTCTATATTTAATGTTAGCTATATAACAAAAACACTGCCATAGCAACATTCCTGGTGATTGTTTCCCAACCCCATTTGGCTTGAGTGATCAAGAGGGGTAATTAGCTTTATGACCCTAGCCTGTGTCTGGTATTTCCCATCTCCTCTCCCATATTCAGGTGTCTCAAATCTGACCCTATAATCAGCCCTCAAAAATTACACTCGCACATTCGCATTTTGCGAGTGATTTTTGAGGGCTGGCGAGGAGAAGAGAGGAGAGCCGCCACTGGGTGATCACAGCAGGGAACATCACAGCTTTCCTTTCAATAGCTGTGTGTTCCCCCGCCGCGCGACGTCACCTGAGCTCCTCCCCTTTTCCGGGACTTTGATAGACAGATCACCCGTCCAATCCTAGGATGGGTGACATGTATCAAAGTTCCCCGGACAAGGGGAGGGGCTTATGTGACGGCGCGCGGCGGGGGAACACACAGCTATTGAAACCAAAGCTGTGATGTTCCCTGCTGTGATCACCCAGTGGCAGCTCTCCTCTCTTCTCCTCCACAGGTAGGCAGCACATGGGGGACACAGGCTGCACCATGGGGGGACACAGGCTGCACCATGGGGGACACAGGCGGCACCATGGGGGGACACAGGCGGCTCCATGGGGGGACACAGGCGGCACCATGGGGGGACACAGGCAGCACCATGGGGGGGACACAGGCAGCACCTGGGGGGACACAGGCAGCACCATGAGGGGGACACAGGCTGCACCATGGGGGGAGGCACAGGCTGCACCATGGGGGGAGGCACAGGCTGCACATGGTGGGGCACAGGCTGCACATGGGGGGGACACAGGCTGCACATGGGGGGGGGCACAGGCTGCACATGGGGGGGGACACAGGCTGCACATGGGGGGGACACAGGCTGCACATGGGGGGGGAACACAGGCTGCACATGGGGGGGAACACAGGCTGCACATGGGGGGGGGAACACAGGCTGCACATGGGGGGGGGAACACAGGCTGCACATGGGGGGGGAACACAGGCTGCACATGGGGGGGGGGAACACAGGCTGCACATGGGGGGGACACAGGCTGCATTGGCAGGCATGGATAAAGTTGTTAATATTTTTATAACTTAATTGCATAAAACATTAAAGTGTCATTTAACCACTTGCCGACCGGCGCACGGACAGGCATGAGGGCGTACAGGTACGACCCCTTTAAGATGCCGTCGGCGCGCGCTCACGCTGGTCGGGACCCCCGTGAGGCCGGTCGCGGGTCCTGCAGACTCGATCGCCACGGGGATGCCCGCGATCGTCTCACGGGAAGGCTGAACGGGGAGATGGGGAAATAAACAGCATCTCCCCATTCTGCCTAGCAACTAGTGATGCCGATCTCTGCTCCCTGTGATTGGAGCAGAGATCAGCATTCACTAGCTGACAGCCACGCCCCCCCCACAGTAAGAAACACACCTCTAGGCACACTTAACCCTACACTGCCACCTAGTGGTTAACCCCTTCACTGCCAGTGTCATTTACACAGGAATCAATGCATTTAAATAGCATTGATTGCTGTATAGATGACAATGGTCCCAAAAATGTGTAAAAAATGTCCGATGTATCCGCCATAATGTCGCAGCCACAATAAAAATCGCTGATTGCCACTATTACTAATAAAAAAAAAATTATTAATAAAAATGCTATAAAACTATCCCATATCTTGTAAACGCTAGAACTTCTGCGCAAACCAATCAATAATCGCTTATTGTGATTTTCTTTACCAAAAATATGTAGAAGAATACGTATCGGCCTAAACTGAGAAAAAAAATATTTTTTTTATATATTTTTTGGGGGATATTTATTATAGCAAAAAATAAAAAAGAATGTGTTTTTTTCAAAATAGTCGCTCTTTTTTGTTTATAGCGCAAAAAAAAATAAAAAACCGCAGGGGCGATCAAATACCACCAAAAGAAAGCTCCATTTGTGGGAAAAAAAGGACGTCAATTTTGTTTGGAAGCCATGTCGCACGACCGCGCAATTGTCAGTTAAAGCGACGCAGTGCCGAATCGCAAAAAGGGGCCTGGTCCTTTGGCTGCAAATTGGTCCGGTCTGAAAGTGGTTAATGAGATAATTTAGGGCAGGTTTAGGGCGGGGCAGGGTAGGGGTTGGGCGGGGCAACAGGTGGCGAGTAACCCTTGAGGCCTGGCTAGTAGATCAGGACTTGAAATTTTGAGCCCTGCTATAATGACCAATTGAGAAATGCATGCCTGTTCAGTCTCCCTATAAATTTAAAGCAGTCTATGGGGTGATGCAGACATGGTGGCTCTGTCACGAGTGATGCACAGTTTCACCGCCGCAGTTTAATGAAAGCAGGATAACTAAAGCTGGATCAAGATACAACAAGAACTCTGCTCCACTCTGAAAGACTACAAGCCAACCAGCATTTGGCATTAAGTTAGATTTCCACTCTCTATCTACTATCATGCTCCTTCTTCTCTTCCTTCTCACATCGGTGTCTTCTATCCTCAAATTATCCTTACTCTACCCCTCCTCTCTACCCTGCAGCATGCACATATCACCCTCACTCCTACTCCTAGTCTCGGGTGACATTTCACCTAATCCTGGTCCGCCATTTTCCAACTGCAAGCCACATATCCAATACAACTCCCCCTCTGGCAACCACAGCAATCCCCTCAGTTTAATTCCTATCCCCCTGCTTCCTCAAACCAGCCCACCAATCTCATGCGCCCTCTGGAACGCCCGTTCCATCTGTAACAAGCTTACATCGGTACATGGAAATAAAAAACTGTGCCAAGGTTAAAAAAGACTACTACAAAAAGAAAGGACATCCAATTCTCATTGGTAGGAAATGTATCCAATCCTTTGGCACTTCAAAAAATACTGACAGTGCATATACAAATTGCCTTTATAATGAGATTTGGCATAGGCAAAAATGATTTCCACAAGACAAGAAATTGTGCAACAAAATTGTTCATAAAAAATGTCCACAAATAATGACCGAAGGTGCTTTAGTAAATAGTCCTCATGATGATCGGTTAGTTCTTATGAGCATAACACCTTTCACCACACCACTGTGCTCCACATCTAACGGGGTGCCACCACCTATATATACGCTCCTTACCAGATGAAAGGTAAAGAAAGGCACTCAGATTGAGCCCTGGACCAGGATCCGGACACCTGAGGGGGACGCACCCAAAAGATCTCCTCCAAGGGACCACTATATGGAACTTTTGGACTCCAGGTGGGGCACAATACCGTATGTGACTGGACAGCCACAGCACTCAGCGGTGCATACAAGTAGTAACATAAAAAAAGGATAGAGGACTAGGGATGAGCCGAACACCCCCGGGTTCGGTTCGCACCAGAACCTTCGAACCGACCGAAAGTTCGCGCGAATTTTCGAACCCTATACGTTATAATGGACGCGAACGTTCGAAATCAAAAGTGCTAATTACAACGGCCAATATGCATGTTAATGTCATAAAACAGGTTTGGGGACCCGGGTCCTGCCCCAGGGGACATATATCAATGCAAAAAGAACTTTTAAAAACTAACGTTTTTTCGGGAGCAGTCATTTTAATGATGCATAAAGTGAAAAAAAAAAAGTGAAATTTTCCTTTAAATATGGTACCTGGGGGTGTCTAAAGTATGCCTGTGAAGTGGCATGTGTTTCCCGTGTTTAGAACTGTCCTTGCACAAAATGACATTTGTAAAGGAAAAAAAGAAGCCATTTAAAAACACTTGCGGCTTTAGGTTTGTTCTTAAGTAGAATCTGAACAGGTACATTATGAAGTGTAGCTCCATCCCAAAAAAAATCTATTTTTAAGCTTTTTGGAGAACATAGGGAGGGGTTATCACCCTGTAACATTTGCTGTCTTTGCACATCTGTTCAGAACATGTCACCTAACTTTCCGTCCCAATGACAAATGTTTTTGGAAAAAGTGGGGTTTTAATTGAAACAAGGATTGGTGATAAAGTATCAGTAGAGAGGAGATACCTTTTTCCCAAATTAAATCTAACAGGATAGAATTTCCCTTCCTAGGGGTAGATTTCCTCTCACTTCCTGTTTTCTCTTTCCATTTGCAAGTAGGAGTCGTTTGTAAGTTGGATGTTTGAAAGTAGGGGCCTGGCGTATATACTCTGCAGAAATTTGCCCTATTAGATGTTGGTGTAGCCACAAGACTGGTGGGCACAGGAATGGGCCCTGCTGTGAGTTAATAGATCAAGATTTGTAATTGCATGCACCTGTTGAACAGGGCAGAAAAATTGGGGGTGGTGGTGGTGGTGGTGGACGGTGTTGCCACAAGACTGTAAGCTCTCACAGTTACTCTTGGTGGGCGCAGGAATAGGCCCTGCTGTGAGTTATTAGATCAAGATTTGTAATTGCAAGCACCTGATGAACAGGGCAGAAAAATTGGGCCTTTGGCGGTGGTGGTGGACGGTGTTGCCACAAGACTGTAGGCCCTCATAGTTACTCTTGGTGGGCGCAGGAATGGGCCCTGCTGTGAGTTATTAGATCAAGATTTGTAATTGCAAGCACCTGATGAACAGGGCAGAAAAATTGGGCCTTTGGCGGTGGTGGTGGACGGTGTTGCCACAAGACTGTAGGCCCTCATAGTTACTCTTGGTGGGCGCAGGAATGGGCCCTGCTGTGAGTTATTAGATCAAGATTTGTAATTGCAAGCACCTGATGAACAGGGCAGAAAAATTGGGCCTTTGGCGGTGGTGGTGGACGGTGTTGCCACAAGACTGTAGGCCCTCATAGTTACTCTTGGTGGGCGCAGGAATGGGCCCTGCTGTGAACTATTAGATCAAGATTTGTAATTACCCGCCCCTGTTAAACAGGGGCTGAAAAATTGTGCCTTAGGCACTGGTGCTGGTGCCACAATACTGCAACCCCTCACAGATACTGTACTTGGAGCACAGCAGTCACACGTGTTGCGAAGCATTTTTTTAAAAAATTGTAATTACCCGCCCCTGTTAAACAGGGGCTGAAAAATTGTGCCTTAGGCACTGGTGCTGGTGCCACAACACTGCAACCCCTCACAGATACTGTACTTGGAGCACAGCAGTCACACGTGTTGCGAAGCATTTTTTTAAAAAATTGTAAGTACACGCCCCTGTTAAACAGGGGCTGAAAAATTTGCCTTAGGCACTGGTGCTGGTGCCACAACACTGCAACCCCTCACAGATACTGTACTTGGAGCACAGCAGTCACACGTGTTGCGAAGCATTTTTTTATAAAAAAATTGTATGTACACGCCCCTGTTAAACAGGGGCTGAAAAATTGTGCCTTAGGCACTGGTGTGGTGGCATGGATCATTGAGGAGGAGGAAGAGGATAGTCAGTGAACATAAGAGGACAGTCACTCAGCATCAGCATAGGCAGTCTTGAAGGGATGTGATATTAAAAATTATTCGGTTATATCCGCCTCAGGTGCCTGGTAGCTGGTGGTGATCCAAGACTGATTCATTTTGATGAAGGTCAGTCGATCAACCGAGGCGGTGGACAGGCGCACCCTATGATCGGTGACAAATCCTCCAGCAGCACTGAATGTGCGTTCGGAAAGAACGCTGGAGGCAGGACAGGCCAGTAGCTCAATTGCATACTGTGCAAGCTCTGGCCAGTGATCCATCCTCAGGACCCAGTAAGCCAGAGGATTTTCGGTGGGAAAGGTGTCCAAGTCTGACCTTGCCCCAAGGTATTCCTGCACCATGTATATCAGACGCTGGCGATGGTTGCTGGAACCGATCATACCTTGGGGCTGCGGACTAAAAAATTGTCTGAACGCATCGGTCAGACGTCCACCTTCCCCACCGCTCCTTCTGCTACTGACCGAAGCCTCAGCAACTCGTCGCCCAGGACCAGGAGTTTGTAGCCTCCCAGTTTCTGGGAACGCGTTGCACAGACCTTTCTGCAAGGCCTCCCTGAGATGTCTCATCCTCTGCTCCCTCTGCGACGGCAAGATAAGGTCCGCAACCTTACCCTTGTACCGCGGATCAAGGAGAGTGGCCAGCCAGTAATGGTCCCTCTCCTTGATCCGAAGAACACGAGGATCCTTCCGCAGGCTTTGCAGGATCAGGGAGGCCATGCAGCGTAGGTTAGCTGAGGCATTCGGTCCGGAGTCTTCTGGGTCACTGAGGATGACATGATCGCCAGCCACCTCCTCCCAGCCACGTACAAGTCCACTGGTTTGTTGGGACTGTACATCATCCCTAAAAGACTGCTGCTGCTGATGCTGAGTGCCAGGCTCCACCTCCATGCTCACACAATCCTCCTCCTCCTCCTCCTCCTCCTCCTCATCCTCTTCCTGTGTGATGGGTGGGACAGAAGGAACACTGTCCGGATAAAGGGGGCCTTGAGAGGCAAGGAAGTCCTCCTCTTCCTGCCTCTGTTCTGCCTCAAGTGCCCTGTCCATTATCCCACGCAGCGTATGCTCCAACAGGTGGACAAGAGGGACAGTGTCACTGATGCATGCACTGTCACTGCTCACCATCCTCGTGGCCTCCTCAAATGGTGAGAGGACAGTGCATGCATCCCTGATCATGCTCCACTGACGTGGGGAAAAAAAACCAAGCTCCCCTGACCCTGTCCTGGTGCCATAGTCGCAAAGGTACTCATTGATGGCCCTCTGCTGCGTGTGCAGTCGCTGCAGCATGGCCAACGTTGAGTTCCACCTGGTGGGCATGTCACATATTAGGCGGTTCTTGGGCAGGTTCAGCTCCTTTTGCAGCTCAGTCAGCCGAGCACTGGCATTATAAGATCGGCGGAAATGCACACAGACTTTCCTGGCCTGCCTCAGGACATCCTGTAAGCCTGGGAACCTGCCCAAGAACCGCTGCACCACCAGGTTGAGGACGTGAGCCATGCAGGGCACATGGGTGAGCTGCCCCTGTCGCAGGGCGGAGAGGAGGTTGGTGCCATTGTCAGAAACGACCATTCCTGGCTTAAGCTGACGTGGCGTCAACCACCTCTCGGCCTGCCCCTGCAGAGCTGCCAGAACCTCTGGCCCAGTGTGGCTCCTGTCCCCCAAACACACCAGCGCAAGCACGGCATGGCATCTTTTTGCCTGCGTACTTGCGTAGCCCCTTGTACGCCTACGGAGCACCGCTGGTTCCAAGGACAGAGCACTGGAGGAAGAAGAAGAGGAGGGGGTGGAGGAGAGAGGTGTGTCACAACCAGTAGCAGTAGTAGCGTTTTGGAGGCGTGGTGGCGGAACAACCTCCAACACTACTGCACCTTGTCCTGCATCCCTCCCAGCTGCCAATAGAGTGACCCAATGGGCCGTGAAAGAAAGGTACCGTCCCTGTCCATGCCTGCTGGACCATGAGTCAGCGGTAATATGCACCTTACCGCTGACCGCCCTGTCCAGCGAGGCATGGACATTGCCCTCCACATGCCGGTAGAGAGACGGAATCGCCTTCCGTGAGAAAAAGTGGCGTTTGGGAACCTGCCACTGAGGAACCGCACATTGAACAAACTCACGGAAGGGGGCCGAGTCTACCAACTGAAAAGGCAGCAGTTGAAGTGCTAGCAATTTAGCCAGGCTAGCATTCAACCGCTGGGCATGTGGATGGCTGGGAGTGTACTTCTTTCTACGGTCCAGCAGCTGGGGCAGGGAAATTTGCCTGCTGCAATCGGACGTCGGTGTACTGCAAGTACTTGGTTGTGACACACCTAATTCTACACCTTCAGTCCTCTCAGAGCAGCTTTCAGAGAGGACTGAAGGTGTAGTGGGGATGGAGATCCCAGCTGAGGAGGAGCAAGGAGAGGTCCGCTTAGTTCTTTGGTGTGGGTCTTTTATGTGTGCCTGCCAACGAGCTGCATGGCAGGTCGCCATATGTCTGGTCATGCTTGCGGCTGATGTTTTGGCCACGCGAGATACGCTTGAGACAAATATTGCAAATAGCAGTGGTGCGATCTGATGCACTCGTCTCAAAAAAGGCCCACACCAAAGAACTTTTCTGATAACGTGCAGAGGCAGCGCCCTGCACAGGCGGAGCTCTGCGGTGTTGTACAGTTGCTGTGCTGGCCTCTACCTGGCCTCCAGGGGGCATCCTGCCTCGTTGGACATGTGACGCCGCATCCTCCTCCTCCTCGTCCTCCTCCTCATCCTCTCTCCCTTCAGGCACCCACGTGGAGTCAGTGACCTCATCATCCCCTCCCTCTTCACCACTAGAGCAAACCTGGCAGTAAGCTGCAGCTGGTGGAACAGTACTGCCAGATTCCTCAAGCTGGGTATCATCATCCGAGCCTTCGAATCGTTGGGCATCCTCCTGGAGCATGTACCCAACACTGTGCTCAAAGAGTTCGGGGGACTCCTCAGGAGGACATGGTGGGTCTAGGGAAGGGGTGGCTGATGATGCTCTGCCAGTACCCTGAGCCTGGGTGAGAGAGGATGAGGAGGATGAGGAGGGCTTGGTCATCCATTCTACCAAGCCTTCAGCATGATGCGGCTCCACATGTCCAGCTGCCGAAAACAAAGACGCGCGTGTCCCATGGCCACGTGCTGATGACGATGCATGACCACGTCCACGGCCACGGCCACGTCCACTAGAAACAGAGCCTGCCTGCCCTGTGTTCTTGGCTCTGCACGCTCTGCCTCCCCTTGGCGGTCTTCCAGCCATTGTAGTCGGTAGTCCTGTGGGTGCTGCTGAGAAGAATATATAGGAGCTCTGTGTGATGCCACTAACACACTAGAAGTCCTATGGGTGCTTCTGCAAAGAAAATAGAGGAGCTCTGTGTGATGCCACTAACACACTAGAAGTCCTGTGGGTGCTGCTGAGAAGAAAATATAGGAGCTCTGTGTGATGCCACTAACACACTAGAAGTCCTATGGGTGCTTCTGCAAAGAAAATAGAGGAGCTCTGTGTGATGCCACTAACACACTAGAAGTCCTGTGGGTGCTTCTGCAAAGAAAATAGAGGAGCTCTGTGTGATGCCACTAACACACTAGAAGTCCTATGGGTGCTGCTGAGAAGAAAATATAGGAGCTCTGTGTGATGCCACTAACACACTAGAAGTCCTGTGGGTGCTTCTGCAAAGAAAATAGAGGAGCTCTGTGTGATGCCACTAACACACTAGAAGTCCTGTGGGTGCTGCTGAGAAGAAAATATAGGAGCTCTGTGTGATGCCACTAACACACTAGAAGTCCTATGGGTGCTTCTGCAAAGAAAATAGAGGAGCTCTGTGTGATGCCACTAACACACTAGAAGTCCTATGGGTGCTGCTGAGAAGAAAATATAGGAGCTCTGTGTGATGCCACTAACACACTAGAAGTCCTATGGGTGCTTCTGCAAAGAAAATAGAGGAGCTCTGTGTGATGCCACTAACACACTAGAAGTCCTGTGGGTGCTTCTGCAAAGAAAATAGAGGAGCTCTGTGTGATGCCACTAACACACTAGAAGTCCTATGGGTGCTTCTGCAAAGAAAATAGAGGAGCTCTGTGTGATGCCACTAACACACTAGAAGTCCTGTGGGTGCTGCTGAGAAGAAAATATAGGAGCTCTGTGTGATGCCACTAACACACTAGAAGTCCTATGGGTGCTTCTGCAAAGAAAATAGAGGAGCTCTGTGTGATGCCACTAACACACTAGAAGTCCTGTGGGTGCTTCTGCAAAGAAAATAGAGGAGCTCTGTGTGATGCCACTAACACACTAGAAGTCCTGTGGGTGCTGCTGAGAAGAAAATATAGGAGCTCTGTGTGATGCCACTAACACACTAGAAGTCCTATGGGTGCTTCTGCAAAGAAAATAGAGGAGCTCTGTGTGATGCCACTAACACACTAGAAGTCCTGTGGGTGCTGCTGAGAAGAAAATATAGGAGCTCTGTGTGATGCCACTAACACACTAGAAGTCCTATGGGTGCTTCTGCAAAGAAAATAGAGGAGCTCTGTGTGATGCCACTAACACACTAGAAGTCCTGTGGGTGCTTCTGCAAAGAAAATATAGGAGCTCTGTGTGATGCCACTAACACACTAGAAGTCCTGTGGGTGCTGCTGAGAAGAAAATAGAGGAGCTCTGTGTGATGCCACTAACACACTAGAAGTCCTATAGGTGCTTCTGGGAAGAAAATATAGGTCTGTGTGATGGGACTAACACACTTCAAGTCCTATAGGTGCTTCTGGGAACAAAATATAGGATCTCTGTGTGATGGGACTAACACACTTCAAGTCCTATGGGTGCTTCTGGGAAGAAAATATAGGTCTGTGTGATGGGACTAACACACTTCAAGTCCTATAGGTGCTTCTGGAACAAAATATAGGATCTCTGTGTGATGGGACTAACACACTTCAAGTCCTATGGGTGCTTCTGGGAAGAAAATATAGGTCTGTGTGATGGGACTAACACACTTCAAGTCCTATAGGTGCTTCTGGGAACAAAATATAGGATCTCTGTGTGATGGGACTAACACACTTCAAGTCCTATGGGTGCTTCTGGGAAGAAAATATAGGTCTGTGTGATGGGATTAACACACTTCAAGTCCTATAGGTGCTTCTGGGAACAAAATATAGGATCTCTGTGTGATGGGACTAACACACTTCAAGTCCTATGGGTGCTTCTGGGAAGAAAATATAGGTCTGTGTGATGGGACTAACACACTTCAAGTCCTATAGGTGCTTCTGGGAACAAAATATAGGATCTCTGTGTGATGGGACTAACACACTTCAAGTCCTATAGGTGCTTCTGGGAAGAAAATATAGGTCTGTGTGATGGGACTAACACACTTCAAGTCCTATAGGTGCTTCTGGGAACAAAATATAGGATCTCTGTGTGATGGGACTAACACACTTCAAGTCCTATGGGTGCTTCTGGGAAGAAAATATAGGTCTGTGTGATGGGACTAACACACTTCAAGTCCTAGAGGTGCTTCTGGGAACAAAATATATGATCTCTGTGTGATGGGACTAACACACTTCAAGTCCTATAGGTGCTTCTGGGAAGAAAATATAGGTCTGTGTGATGGGACTAACACACTTCAAGTCCTATAGGTGCTTCTGGGAACAAAATATATGATCTCTGTGTGATGGGACTAACACACTTCAAGTCCTATGGGTGCTTCTGGGAACAAAATATATGATCTCTGTGTGATGGGACTAACACACTTCAAGTCCTATAGGTGCTTCTGGGAACAAAATATATGATCTCTGTGTGATGGGACTAACACACTTCAAGTCCTATAGGTGCTTCTGGGAAGAAAATATAGGTCTGTGTGATGGGACTAACACACTTCAAGTCCTATAGGTGCTTCTGGGAACAAAATATATGATCTCTGTGTGATGGGACTAACACACTTCAAGTCCTATAGGTGCTTCTGGGAAGAAAATATATGATCTCTGTGTGATGGGACTAACACACTTCAAGTCCTATAGGTGCTTCTGGGAAGAAAATATATGATCTCTGTGTGATGGGACTAACACACTTCAAGTCCTATAGGTGCTTCTGGGAAGAAAATATAGGTCTGTGTGATGGGACTAACACACTTCAAGTCCTATAGGTGCTTCTGGGAAGAAAATATATGATGTCTGTGTGATGGGACTAACACACTTCAAGTCCTATAGGTGCTTCTGGGAAGAAAATATATGATCTCTGTGTGATGGGACTAACACACTTCAAGTCCTATAGGTGCTTCTGGGAACAAAATATATGATCTCTGTGTGATGGGGACTAACACACTTCAAGTCCTATAGGTGCTTCTGGAAGAAAATATAGGTCTGTGTGATGGGACTAACACACTTCAAGTCCTATAGGTGCTTCTGGGAACAAAATATATGATCTCTGTTTGATGGGACTAACACACTTCAAGTCCTATAGGTGCTTCTGGGAAGAAAATATATGATCTCTGTGTGATGGGACTAACACACTTCAAGTCCTATAGGTGCTTCTGGAACAAAATATATGATCTCTGTGTGATGGGACTAACACACTTCAAGTCCTATAGGTGCTTCTGGGAAGAAAATATAGGTCTGTGTGATGGGACTAACACACTTCAAGTCCTATAGGTGCTTCTGGGAACAAAATATATGATCTCTGTGTGATGGGACTAACACACTTCAAGTCCTATAGGTGCTTCTGGGAAGAAAATATATGATCTCTGTGTGATGGGACTAACACACTTCAAGTCCTATAGGTGCTTCTGGGAACAAAATATATGATCTCTGTGTGATGGGACTAACACACTTCAAGTCCTATAGGTGCTTCTGGGAAGAAAATATAGGTCTGTGTGATGGGACTAACACACTTCAAGTCCTATAGGTGCTTCTGGGAACAAAATATATGATCTCTGTGTGATGGGACTAACACACTTCAAGTCCTATAGGTGCTTCTGGGAAGAAAATATATGATCTCTGTGTGATGGGACTAACACACTTCAAGTCCTATAGGTGCTTCTGGGAACAAAATATATGATCTCTGTGTGATGGGACTAACACACTTCAAGTCCTATAGGTGCTTCTGGGAAGAAAATATAGGTCTGTGTGATGGGACTAACACACTTCAAGTCCTATAGGTGCTTCTGGGAACAAAATATATGATCTCTGTGTGATGGGACTAACACACTTCAAGTCCTATAGGTGCTTCTGGGAAGAAAATATAGGAGCTCTGCCTGCCTGCCACGAACACACTACAAGTCCTATAGGTGCTTCTGGGAACAAAATATAGGAGCTCTGCCTGCCTGCCAGGAACACACTACAAGTCCTATAGGTGCTTCTGGGAACAAAAATATAGGAGCTCTGCCTGCCTGCCAGGAACACACTACAAGTCCTATAGGTGCTTCTGGGAACAAAATATAGGAGCTCTGCCTGCCTGCCAGGAACACACTACAAGTCCTATAGGTGCTTCTGGGAACAAAATATAGGAGCTCTGCCTGCCTGCCACGAACACACTACAAGTCCTATAGGTGCTTCTGGGAACAAAATATAGGAGCTCTGCCTGCCTGCCACGAACACACTACAAGTCCTATAGGTGCTTCTGGGAACAAAATATAGGAGCTCTGCCTGCCTGCCACGAACACACTACAAGTCCTATAGGTGCTTCTGGGAACAAAATATAGGAGCTCTGCCTGCCTGCCACGAACACACTACAAGCCCCTCTTTCTAAATCAATCTTTGTAAATGAATCTATCTAACTCAATCTCTCTAAGTAAATCTCTCTAACTAACTAAATCCAGCAGAGTGTCACAGATCTATCCTGCTCTATCTACGCCGGAACAGCATGTGACCGGCGCAGACGGCGTGGCGGCCTTTTATAGGGGGGGGCGTGTACTAAAGCCCCTGAGCTGTAATTGGCTACAGGCCTCCTGCCTGTAGCCAATTATGGCTCTTCGAGTTTCCGGGGCTGTGATTGGCCAAGCATGCGGGGTCACAGTGCATGCTTGGCCAATCATTAGCCAGCAATGCACTGCGCCGGCCGCGCCGCCGCAATGCATTGCGGGGCCGCTCGCATCACACGAACGTGATGCGAGCGGCCAAAATAGTTCTGGGCTCGCCGAGCGAGCGAACACCCGGTGCTCGATGCGAACATGGGTTCGCATCGAGCACCGGGCCCATCCCTATAGAGGACAGACCATAGTGTAATTCTGTTTTTAAAACTTAAATTGTTTATTAGGAATAAGATATTACTCACATTTAAATGAGAAAGGCAAGCAAATACAGATCCGAATGATGTAAACATAGAACGCCGGCCAGCATGGATATTGGAGCCCTTCCTCCTTCCTTCAACGAACGTGGTGACGTCACTGCGCATCCTCCCAGACGTGTTTCGTCATCAATAGACGTTTTAAATGGGGATAGGGCCGCGCAGTGAGTCAAACACATTTATACTACCAAGCCTCGTGGGATGAGAAATAACTTTTCTTTCATAGTTAGAATCCCTTCATAATAACCCTCCGCCACCAAAGATTCAAGGTCCCTAGTATATTTAGACTTAGGGTCCCCAGCTAAAAGGGTATAAGTATCTGTATCCCCTATTATTCTAGACATTTCGGCCATGTAATCCGCTTTGTCCAAAATAATTATCCCCCCCCCCCTTATCCGCAGGCCTCACAACCAAATCTTTATTTTGGCAGAGTGATTCCAAACCCTCCTGTAAAGTTTTATTCAGCTTCGCCCTTTTTACCTCCATGGCATCCAAATCCCTAAGCAGCACGTCCCTAAACACTCGAAGGGAAGGTGCTAATGTGCCAGGGGGGTTAAAAAGGGAAGCATTCCTCAGTCCAGAGTGTACATACTCACTCTCTCTATTTGGACTAGTTGGGGGAATTCCAGACATATATCTTTTGATATTGAGTTTCCTTATGAACAAATGAATGTCCATAAACGTCTGGAACGCCCTTTACAAGTACGTTTAAATGAGCATATTACCAACATTATTACAGGCTTCAAAAATCATTCCGTCTCCAATCATTATCTCCAAGTCCACAATAGGGATCCATCCAATACCCTCTTCTTAGGCATAGATAAGTATAAGCCTAATTGGAGAGGGGGGCATATGGTAAGAGAGATCTCCAGACTTGAGATGACATGGATCCACCGATTAAAAACATATGTCCCTCACGGAATGAATGTGGATACTGATGTGAATGCTTTTATTAATAATGCGTGATTAAATTCTTAGTTTTTTCCTTTATTCCTGATTATTAATAATTTTAGAAATTATGTATCCTGAGAGGACTTTTTCATGCTATGTAACTTGGGTTTATGTCTTGACATAAAATAATTTTTAAACTATTTTTGGAGTAACCATTGGGATATGTATTTTTTTAGAGAATCAGTTTTTAAAGAACATGTCCTTACAATAGTAAGGCTGTACACCTTCCTCCTTCCTATCAATGTAGGGGTTGTGGTACGCAGCAAGGATGGGCCATACTAATGTATCCAACTCATATGGGGTTAATATATATTTTTTAATTTTTTCCTTTTTTATATATATATTTTTATATATATATTTTTCATAATATATTCACATTTTGCACATTTTGCACTTGCAGATATCTTCATTTTTTGCATGCGTGTTTTTGTATTCTTATTATTATATAAACCTTTTTTTTGTTTTTTCAAGGTGCACTCATTCACTTTATTCATTTGTAAGACAACATTTCCATGTGAAGACATGGAAAGTGCATATATACTCTTTCTCACTATTAATATTTTTTAAAAAGATATATTTATAAATATAAAAATATTTATGATTAATCACCATTCATATTTTTCACGTTTTTTCATTTTTTTAAAACTACTAATAAATTTTTCCTAGGCAACTGGAAAATCTTATTACTCATGCACAATTGTTTTAACACTTATTACCTCTTTTGTCAAGAATTTTCTTGCATGGTACACATACAAACACTCACCCTTAATGGGTTACGTATATTTATAGCTTATTCATGATAGCACGCAACAAAAAAAATGTTTTCTTTGTTTTTGATGCGCTGTATACTATTCCCCTTTTTTTGGTTCATTCGCTTTATTTAGCAAATGCAGTTCTAATCACTATGCCCCTTAATAGAATGGTCATAAAAAAGATAGTAAGCTCTTCACAGGGTTTGTTATTCCCTTTCCGGTATCCATTACATGTGAGGGCATTGTTTTTCCCTCAGCCAAGATGGCGTTTAAGTTATTTCCTTGCCTCCCACAACGAGGCTTGGTAGTATAAATGTGTTTGACTCACTGCGCGGCCCTATCCCCATTGAAAACGTCTATTGATGACGAAACGCGTCTTGGAGGACGCGCAGTGACGTCACCCCGTTCGTTGAAGGAAGGAGGAAGGGCTTCAATATCCATGCCGGCCGGCGTTCTATGTTTACATCATTCGGATCTGAATTTGCTTGCCTTTCTCATTTAAATGTGAGTAATATCTTATTCCTAATAAACAATTTAAGTTTTAAAAACAGAATTACACTATGGTCTGTCCTCTATCCTTTTTTTATGTTACTACTTGGATGCACCGCTGAGTGCTGTGGCTGTCCATTCACATACGGTATTGTGCCCCCCCTGGTGTCCAAAAGTTCCATATAGTGGTCCCTTGGAGGAGATCCTTTCGGGTGCGTCCCCCTCAGGTGTCCGGATCCTGGTCCAGGGCTCAATCTGAGTGCCTTTCTTTACCTTTCATCTGGTAAGGAGCGTATATATAGGTGGTGGCACCCCGTTAGATGTGGAGCACAGTGGTGTGGTGAAAGGTTTTGCTCATAAGAACTAACCGATCATCATGAGGACTATTTACTAAAGCATGTTCGGTCATTATTTGTGGACATTTTTTATGAACAATTTTGTTGCAATTTCTTGTCTTGTGGAAATCATTTTTGCCTATGCCATATATCATTATAAAGGCAATTTGTATATCCACTGTCAGTATTGTTTGAAGTGCCAAAGGATTGGATACATTTCCTACCAATGTGAATTGGATGTTCTTTCTTTTTGTAGTAGTCTTTTTTAACCTTGGCGCAGTTTTTCATTTCCATATTACATTGTGTGTATATCCCACTATTCTGCAGCCGGTTTTAGTTTTATTATTTTTCATTTTTAGTCGTTAGAATTGTGTACGTATGTTTGGGTTAGCGCGTTTTTTTGCCTACATCTATTACATCGGTACATGACCTCCTCATCTCTCATGGCTTTAACATACTTGCCATAACTGAAACCTGGCTTCAAAATTTTGACTCTGCTTCTTCTGCTGCCCTATCCCATGGTGGCCTCCATTGGACTCACTCCCCCAGACCTAATGGACAGAAAGGAGGTGGAGTTGGATTCCTTCTATCCCCACACAGCACCTTCCAAGTCCTTCCTATCCCTCCCTTCTTTGGAGATGCACTGTATCCATCTGTTTTCTCCTATTTCTCTGAGGATTGCAGCAATTTATCGGCCTCCCGGACCTGTATCCCGCTTTCTTGATGACTTTGCTGCCTGGCTACCCTACTTTCTCTCCTCTGAAATGCCCACTATAATTCTTGGCGACTTCAACATTCCTGTCAATGTAAACAGCCCAACTACAGCTAAACTTCTCAACTTAACCTCTTCTTTTGACCTAACCCAATGGACACATACTTCCACCCACTCCAATGGTAATACCCTTGACCTTGTATTCTCCCATCTCTGCAATCCTTGCAACCTCACCAACACCCCCTTCCCTCTCTCTGATCACAACCTCATCAGTTTCACTGTATTCTTGCCTCCAACCAACCATCCCTCCAAGCAGCAAACAATTATTTGTAGGAACCTTTGCCACTTAACCCTTCTCTTCTCTATTCTGCTACTGACCACCTATATGACATAAACTCTCCCCTGACCTGGCCACCTCTGTCTACAACAGTTCACTCTCATCACTAGATGCACTTACTCCTCTAACCACATGCAGAATCCGGCCCCAACCGTTACAACCCTGGCAAACTGACAGCACTAGAAATCTCAAGAGACATTGCCGTGCTCTTGAACGACTGTGGCGTAAAACCAAATGCCTGCAAGACTTCACCCTATATAAATCTGCCCTTCTAAAATACAATTCCTGCCTCCATGCTGCCAAACAAACCTACTTTGTCTCTCTTATTAATACCTTGTCATCCAGTCCCCTTCGGCCCTTCTCAACCTTTAACTCTCTGCTTCGTCCCCCACCCCCTCTAACCACTAACTCACTCACTGCCCAAGATATTGCCAATCACTTCAAAGACAAGATTGATGCAATTCGTGAGAACACTTTCACTGTGCGGACATCTTCCCCACCCAACATACCTTGCCTAACCGCACTTTCAACACTCTCCTCTTTTGAATTGGCTACTATTGAAGAGGTTACAAAACTTTTTTCAGATACCCACCTAACCAATAGTCCCTTGGATCCTGTTCCCTCACAACTACTATGGTCACCCTCTTCTTCTATCTTATGCTCTCTCACATTGTCAATCTCTCCCTCTCTAGTGGCACCTTCCCCCTCCCCTCTAAAACATGCGCAGATCACCCCCATACTTAAAAAGCCCTCCTTGGACCCCACCAACCTAAACAACTTAAGGCCCATCTCATTGCTCCCATTCACCTTTAAACTTCTAAAACGCTTAGTCTACAACCGTCTTAGCTCCTACCTCAGTGAAAATAACCTTCTTGACCCCTTACAGTCTGGCTTTCGCTCGCAGCACTCCACGGAAACTGCCTTACTAAAACTCACTAACGATTTACTAACTGCTAAAACCAACAGCCAGTACTCCATACTCCTTCTACTTGACCCCTCTGCAGCCTTTGATATTGTTGACCACCCGTTCCTTCTCAATAAACTACATTCCCTTGGCCTCCAAGATTCTGCTCTATTTTGGTTCTCTTCCTATCTATCACAGCGCTCCTTCAGTGTTACCTACAACTCTGTCTCCTCCTCTCCATTGCTCCTTTCTGTGGGGGTCCCCTAAGGCTCTGTTCTTGGACTCCTTCTCTATCTACACCTCCTCCCTTGGTCACTTGATAACCGCCCATGGCTTCCAATACCACTTATATGCCGATGACACCCAAATCTATCTAACTAACTGACATCTCAGCATGGATGTCGCACCACTTCCTTAAAATAATTCTCCCTAAAACTGAGTTACTAATATTCCCCAACAATGCAACCATCAGTCTCTCCCCTCACACCAGGGTACTCGGTGTAATCCTAGACTCTGACTTGTCATTTCAGCCCCAAGTCCAATCGTTGTGAAAAGTTTGTAGGCTATCCCCTCTTCAGTCTATCATGAATGATGCTGCCAGACTTATCCATCTTACCAACAGTTCAGTGTCTGCCAACCCTCTCCTCCAATCCCTACACTGGCTCCCACTCACCCAGCAAATTAAATTCAAAATACTAACCATAACATACAAAGCCATTCACAGCCCCAAGCTACTTCACCAAACTTGTCTCCAAATATATACCAAACCATCCTCTCGGCTCATCTCAAGACCTCCTACTGTCAAGCTCTCTCGTCTCCTCCTCCTATGCTCGTCTCCAGGATTTCTCCAGAGCCTCTCCCATCCTCTGGAATGCGCTACCTCAACCCGTCCGGCTATCCCCTACTCTAGCTACCTTCGTAAAGCGATGCGTAAACTGTTGGCTCTATATAAATCCTGTAATAATAATAATATATGGGATAGAAGTACTCAATATTGACCGGGTAAAACAAATCGAAATGCCTAAGCACAAATATAGCAATTTTGACATGTGTTAGTAAAACCTTACATATCATCACAACTACTACTTATTTATTTATTCTTAATTTTTTTACAAACACTTTTTTTTTTTCCTTTCTGCAAGGAAAGAGAAAGATACATTGTATGTTTCCTCTCCATTTACTGAAAAACACAGGGGTGGACTTCACAATGACTGATCACTATGGTAGCCAATCAGAGGCTACCACAGTGATCAGGTTTAAACCCTTCATGCTGGTGTAACACAAATATCCAGCCTCACGAAAGTGGGCTTTTTTCGCATACATCCGCATCTCTCTTTGTGCTAGGAGTGCGCAGCATGGTGCGCTCCCAGCAGAGAGACTGGGGTCTCACTGAGAGCCTTGGGTCCCACACTGACGATCGGGACGCAGATCCCCTGATCCATCAGCACAAAAGAAGGTATGCATATATGAGGCCCCACGGAAAAGAAGCCCACTTCCACGTGGTTGCATATATGTGTTACGTCAGCGTGAAGGGGCTAAAGTGGTTCTAAAGGCAGAAGGTTTTTATCTTAAAGAAACATTTAGGCCTAGTGTGCATATACACGGCCAATACCCCTAAGGGATGTTAATGAAACTAGATAGACACAAACAAGTGTGTATGCAATTCAAAAAAGTATATTTATTAAAGGCTATACAAAAGAGTGCATAAGGTAGCAGTATTAGGAAACTGCCAAGGAGGGCATACATGGGGCATACTCAGATTGACAATGTCAGACATCGATACAAGGTATATTTATATTTCTAGCATTAAGAGGTTATACATGTAGAGTCTAGGAAAACGCCGACATGTTTCGGACTTTTGTCCTTTTTCATAGGCGAATTTGTATCCTGTTCTTTCACATCTAATAATGTGAGCAAATAAATATTAGTACGATAGATATTATGATACAAATAGTCAGAAAATAGAATACATATTCAATGCCAAAATATTGATCAACAAAATAGTATGTTATGGATGTGGTACTCACATGCAGAGAGAATAGCCCCTTAAATATGGTGGTAGAATTGAGGACCAAATATGGGCCTCACGAAACCGATGTGTACAAAAATGTGCTACCAGTACTGTTAAAAGCATGTGGGACTGCCATATGAGTGGATGGCGGGCTGTTAAGGTCTCCAAAAGCTGCAAGGCCTCATATAAGAAACAGGCATATAGCCTGTGTCTTAATAGCGTGTGGTCAATGAGGAAGGAGGCTGTAAAGATATAAAGTATGAGGTATCAGTATAAAGGGCAACACAAGTCAGAGCCCATAGGGTAGCTGGTGAGTAGAGAGTATAATTTACCTGTATATAATGCAGCATGGGGTGTTGTATCCCCAAAGAAACGCCAGGTATCCGACGGCATGTCTAAGGCCGCTGGTTCCGGCTAGTTATAGTGGGGAAAATAATGGCAATCAGCTGTGTGAAGGCGCCAAAATATGATGCGCCTATGGTGCTGAAAAGTAATTGGCCAGGGCAAGGGGGCAGCGGCCTGATTGGGCTGCGTATTGTCCCCTGAGTGAGACCTCTGACGTGCCGGCGCTGGGCGCGGGCACATCCGTTGGGCGGAGCCGCGTCCAGCGTCATGACGTCACCGACGCAGGCGGAAGTTCTCCTCCGGTCAGCGCTCCAGGATGGAGCGCAAACAGGAAGGGCGCCAGTGGTGAGGGCGCACAGGGAGATCTTGACAGGCGCATGCGTCCTAGAACGGCGGGCGCATGCGCAGTGTCTTACCCGCGCCGGGCAGCAATATAGTGGAGAACTTAGAAACAAGCCATTTTGAAGAGACATTCAGAAAGTATTTATAATACAAAAATTGCAGTAATTATGCAATGGGGGTATTTGATTATGCATGTGTGTCCATAGCCATTGTCTGTATATGGGACTAATCTGTGAAAACAGAAATAGAGAACATACAAGTTTAATAGGCAAATACACAGTCAGGGAGCATGCACAGGACAGTGTACATAGCATATAAAAATATATATATAATCAAAAACAATGACGTACAAACTTGTAGAATATGCTGGTTGTATATATGTGGGAAACTATAGGTCCAATTCGCAAACCCCAGATTGAAACCCTTCAAGATAGGGTTTAAAGTTGAAGGCCTCATTTAGGCCAGGGGGCGAGGTGGCATTGAGATGGAAGATCCATTTCAATTCGCTCTGTAATAGGGCTTTGAATGAATGAATGAATGAATGACTTGTATAGCGCAACCTATGCAAACTGAATCGCCTCAGGGCGCTTTTTTGCCACTGGTGTCCATCTGTGGTATAGTGCGGTCCTTGCTCTGTGGGGTCCTGACACGCTTACAAACACATACACATACAACATACACATATTTGGCCAATTTTATCGAGAGGATCTAATTAACCTACCAGCATGTCTTTGGAGTGTGAGAGGAAACCGGAGTACCCGGAGGAAACCCACGCAAGCACAGGGAGAACATGCAAACTCCAGGCAGAAGGTGTCATGGTCGGGATTTGAACCGGCGACCCTATTACTGCTAGGTGAAAGTGCTAACCACTACACCACTGTGCTGCCCCACTTTGTTGTAATCACCTCCACGATTAGGTGGGGGGATATGATCTAAAGCTTTAAACAGAATTTTTGGAGTGTGATCTCGATGCAATAGCTCACAGTGTCGTCCAATGGGAAGATCAGGGTCTTTTTTATTTATGCTGAGTAAGTGACGGTATATAAGTTTCCAGAAGGGTAATTTGGTCCCACATAGAAACATCCGCATTCACATTCCAGAAGATAAACTATGCCGATTGAATGACAATTGACATAGTGTTGAGGAAAAAATTACTTACGTCACTTACTCAGCATAAGAAACTTGCTCCCGCGCGCCCCCTGGGGCGTGCACTCGGGAACATCCGTGACCGCCAGGTCCCGAGGACCCGGCGCATCAGGGATCACTGTAAACGGCTGCTGATAGCGGCTGTTTACCACGTCATTTGACGGAGCGATCACATGTACACAAACCGGCGTCACGTCATGACGCCGGTTCCTCCCTCCCCTCTCTGTACCGATCGGTACAGTGAGAGGGGAGAAGCGCGCAGCGGGGGAGAGACGGGACCAGCGCTGTGGGCTGGATGTGTAGTGCCCACAGCGCTGGTCAGTGACAGCTACACTGCCACCACTGTGCAATACTCTGCCACCACTGTGCAATACTCTGCCACCACTGTGCAATGCTCTGCAACCACTGTGCAATACTCTGCCCCCACTGTGCAATACTCTGCAACCACTGTGCAACGCTCTGCAACCACTGTGCAATGCTCTGCAACCACTGTGCAACGCTATGCCACCACTCCAATGCTCTGCAACCACTGTGCAATGCTCTGCCACCACTGTGCAACACTGCAATACTCTGCCAGTACTCGCCAATACTCTGCCAATACTCTGCCAATACTCGCCAGTACTCTGCCAATACTCTGCAATAGATTTTAATAGAAACAAAGAATTTTTATTTATTTTTTTTACCAAATTTTCAGTATATTTTGATTTATAGCGCAAAAATTAAAAAACCCAGCGGTGATTAAATACCACCAAAAGAAAGCTCTATTTGTGTGAAAAAAAGGACACAAAATTAATTTGGGTTCAGTGTTGCATGGCTGAGTAATTGTCATTCAAAGTGTGAGAGCACCGAAAGCTGAAAATTGGTCTGGTTAGGAAGAGGGTTTAAGTGCCCAGTGGTCAAGTGGTTAAACCCTATCTTGAAGGGTTTCAATCTGGGGTTTGCGAATTGGACATATAGTTTCCCACATATATACAACCAGCATATTCTACAAGTTTGTACGTCATTGTTTTTGATTATATATATATTTTTATATGCTATGTACACTGTCCTGTTCATGCTCCCTGACTGTGTATTTGCCTATTAAACATGTATGTTCTCTATTTCTGTTTTCACAGATTAGTCCCATATACAGACAATGGCTATGGACACACATGCATGATCAAATACCCCCATTGCATAATTACTGCAATTTTTGTATTATAAATACTTTCTGAATGTTTCTTCAAAATGGCTTGTTTCTAAGTTCTCCACTATATTGCTGCCCGGCGCGGGTAAGACACTGCGCATGTGCCTGTCAAGATCTTCCTGTGCGCCCTCACCACTGGCGCCCTTCCTGTTTGCGCTCCATCCTGGAGCGCTGACCGGAGGAGAACTTCCGCCCGCGTCGGTGACGTCATGACGCTGGACGTGGCTCCGCCCAACGGACGTGTCCGCGCCCAGCGCCTGCACGTCAGAGGTCTCACTCAGGGGACAATATGCAGCCCAATCAGGCCGCTGCCCCCTTGCCCTGGCCAATTACTTTTCAGCGACATAGGCGCATCATATTTTGGCGCCTTCACACAGCTGATTGCCATTATTTTCCCCACTACAGCCTCCTTCCTCATTGACCACACGCTATTAAGACACAGGCTATACGCCTGTTTCTTATATGAGGCTTTGCAGCTTTTGGAGACCTTAACAGCCCGCCATCCACTCATATGGCAGTCCCACGTGCTTTTAACAGTACTGGTAGCACATTTTTGTACACATCGGTTTCGTGAGGCCCATATTTGGTCCTCAATTCTACCACCATATTTAAGGGGCTATTCACTCTGCATGTGAGTACCACATCCATAACATACTATTTTGTTGATCAATATTTTGGCATTGAATATGTATTCTATTTTCTGACTATTTGTATCATAATATCTATCGTACTAATATTTATTTGCTCACATTATTAGATGTGAAAGAACAGGATACAAATTCGCCTATGAAAAAGGACAAAAGTCCGAAACATGTCGGCGTTTTCCTAGACTCTACATGTATTGCAAATGTACAACCTCCTAATGCTAGAGATATACATATACCTTGTATCGATGTCTGACATTGTCAATCTGAGTATGCCCCATGTATGCCCTCCTTGACAGTTTCCTAATACTGCTACCTTATGCACTCTTTTGTATAGCCTTTAATAAATATACTTTTTTGAATTGCATACACTCTTGTTTGTGTCTATCTAGTCTCATTAACATCCCTTAGTGGTATTGGCCGTGTATATGCACACTAGGCCTAAATTTTTCTTTGTGTTCAATATTTGGGATGTGATAGACCATTCAGCTACACATACTGTCACTGCCTGCCTAGCTCTTTTCTTTTAAGGTTTTTATCTTAATGCATTCTATGCATTAAGATAAAAAAGCTTCTGTGTGCAGCAGTGATGTTACACAAGAGCATCAGCTGTCCAGGACTCTCCCTCCTCATTGGCTGAGACATCAGTGGGGGCCATTGGCTCTCACTGCTGTCAATCAAAGATAGTGAGCCAAGGAGGAGAGGGGGGCGGGGCTGAGCTGCGGCTCTGTGTCTAAATGTCCACATAGAGCAGTGGCTCGGGCATTCGGCAGGAGTGCCAGTTAGGGACCCGAAAAGAGGAGGATCTGAGCTGCTCTGTGCAAAACCACTGCACAAAGCAGATAAGTATAATATGTCATTGATTTTCATCCATAAGATAATAGGATTCCCCTCAGTAATAAGCATGTGCGGCAGCCATCTTAGATGGTCAGGCTATAAATAGAGGGAATACAAACAAAAGACACCATTTTCTTTTTAGAAAGGTAGAAAAATATCTGCACTTAGTAAACCTTAATGTAAAACAAGCAGCTGAACCCCATAACCCAGATACTGGGCACAAAGACTGTAAAGGAAGAAAAAAAGTGCAAGGCTTATACTATAAATTATGATAAAGTGATTTGCTAAAACTAAAGTGCAAAAAGTGCAACCAAAATTAAGTATCAATCAATGCACAAAATACAATGACAAATATATACACTGCAAAATCTGTGAAAATATGCAGTGAAAAAAAAAATATATATAGAAAAAGAAAAAAAACTCCTCGATAAGAGTTTTAAAATGCGATCGCACATGCGCAAGAGGTGTGCATGTGCGATTGCATTTTAAAACTTTCATCGAGGAGTTTTTTTCTCTGCTAGCAGTCTGCTGTTTTAAACTTGTTACCTGTTCCTTGTCTGTGACTCGTTGGAGTCTTTTTTAACCGCTTGAGCATTAAGCTTCAATAAATCCTCTGTTGAAACCGTATAACACGATTTAGAGCATTTTTATCTTTTTTTGGTGATACACTTTGGAAATTTGCCGCGAGTGTCTATCCGAGTCTAAGAAGTAGGAGACACCTGGGAGATCGGGATAATCTCTGGCATCTGGACATCCATAGTGGGATCTGTGATCCGATTCGCATTGTTTGACCTCCCCTAACAGGGGGTCACTGGGGATCTGGTAAGCCTCCATCTTATAAGTGGTGATTAGAGGTGGCGGGTTCTACGTGGTCAAATAGAATGAGTTAAACTATCACGTTGCAGCATAATTTTCATATATACACGTTTTTGTTGATTGATTTTTTTGGCATATATATGGACACTTTATCTACACATGAATTTTACTTATGTTGATTTATTTTCATTCTTCATTTTTTTTATATATTCTTTATATATATATTTTTATATATATATATATTTTTTTCACTGCATATTTTCACAGATTTTGCGGTGTATATATTTGTCATTGTATTTTGTACATTGATACTTAATTTTGGTTGCACTTTTTGCACTTTAGTTTGAGCAAATCACTTTAATATTTATCATCATTTATAGCAGGGATCCTCAAACTACGGCCCTCCAGCTGTTGCAGAACTACACATCCCATGAGGCTTTGTAAAACTCTGACATTCACTGACATGACCAGGCATGATGGGATATGTAGTTCCTGAACAACTGGAGGGCCGTAGTTTGAAGACCCCTGATTTATAGTATAAGCGCTGCACTTTTTTTCTTCCTTTACCATTTCCTTTTTACCATGTGACAGTCAGCTACTCTTGGTAGCTCATTTTCTTTGACATTCTTACCTCTGACAAAGCTCTATTGAAAAGTAAAACATGTTAGGTTTGGGTAATTTTATTTTGGGAGCACCTTCTGACTTTATTTTCATTTAGGTTCAAATTATTTATTTTTTTGTCCTGACAAATCCCCCCCCCCCCCCCCTTCATTGTGTAGGGTGAGGTTTGCTTTGTGTCAATGCAATTTTGAATACCAGAGAAGCTTTTTTGCCGACAGCCCATATCGTCAGTAAAATAGTATTTACTAGTATACTTTCTTTTTTTCTTGTTCATCTCATTTTTATATGTGGCTAATACATGGGAGGAGAGATTGATATATCCTCATCTCTTTATACCAGTTGGTGTTGGTGAGTAGACCTTGAGTTTACATATCCTCTAAATAGCCTGGAGCCTTTATACTGAATGCAAGAGGCTATAATAACCCTCATATGGTCTATATGTGTATATCATGAGAAGTTTCACCAATTAAACGCTTCCCGCCAACGCTATAGGCCAGGGATATGCAATTAGCGGACCGCCAGCGGGTGCAGAACTACAAGTCCCAGGAGGCATAGTAAGACTCTGACAGCCACAAGCATGAGACCCAGAGGCTGAGGCATGAAGGGACTTGTAGTTTTTGCAACAGCTGGAGGTCCGCTAATTGCATATCCCTTCTATAGGCGAAAGACGGCTACAGTGGGCTTAAAATGCCTGGAGGGTGTCCATGGACATCTTTCTCTGGAACACGGTTCCTGCGCGCCCCCTCGGGCGCATATCAGGAAGAATCTGTGATTGGCGTGTCCCTTGAACACAGCCAATCACAGAACGTAGTAAATGGCCAATCACATTGGCCTTTTACCATGTGATCATTGTGTCCAAAGACAGGTGATCTCAAATGTAAACATATGAGATCAGTTGTCATTGCTGCCTCTCCTTCCCTCACACAGAGAATGTGTGTGGGGGAAGGAGAACTTCTGTGATCTGAGCAAGTTTGCTACAATTTATACAGTATATTACGATGCCAAAACAGTGCCCACCAGTGTCACCGTGCCATCAGTGTCTGTGTCACCGTGCCATAGTGTCATCGATGTCACAGTGCCATCAGTGGCATAAGTGTCATCGGTGTCACCATGCCTCAGTGTCACAGTGCCATTAGTGTCACTGTGCCTCAGTGTCACTGTGCCTCAGTGTCACAGTGCCATTAGTGTCACTGTGCCTCAGTGTCACTGTGCCTCAGTGTCACAGTGCCATTAGTGTCACTGTGCCATCAGTGTCACCGTGCCATAGTGTCATCAGTGTCATAGTGTCCTCAGTGCCACCAGTGGCATTGGTGTCAGAGTGTCATAGTGCCATCAGTGTCATAGTGCCAACTTTGGCTATGTATATGTATTTAAAGTTTTTTTCAGGGTACATTAAAAGCTATAAATTATAACTACTGTATAGTAAAAAATTTCCTTAAAGAGCCTATTGAAAGCTCTAAGCGAATGAGGACCAGGCACCGCATCATGTAAGTGTATGCCAAGTGTATCCCCCCTTCTTCATCCTCTCTGCGATGGTGTAGGGCCTGTTTATTACGGTCAAGCAATGTAGGGAACAACATCACATAAGGTAAATGCAGGTTCAACTGCCTTTTCGGATCTGCGAACTTGGCATGGCATCTCTTCACCTCCGCAGAGAAGTCTGGATAAAAGCATACCCTGGTGCCATTAAACTGAAAAGTCCAGGAAGTGCAGCGTGCAGTGTGGGAGCTGTGGACCAGACCCCCCTCCCCCACTGAGACCGAGAGAGGCGGTCGCAGCATCTGGACCATCGGGAAGGAGGAGTGGGAGTAAAGCTGGCCATACACTATACGAAAAATCGTCCGAAAATTCGGTCATAGAACGTTTGTTCGATTTGTTGGCCAGTTAATGGACACAAAATCAATAATCGTTTGGACGTTTTTGAGCCGAAAAAACGAAGGAAGAAAAAACGAAGGACAAGTTTGGAAATTTTCTACCGAACGAACTATAAATTGAAAGGTTAATGTGTTTCCCGTCCGACCTGTTTATATGTAAAAAAAAAATTTTTGTTTATTTATGTTCACTGAACAATTTATTGGCCATTACATGATGGCACCATCATTTGTGCTCGCGGCCGAACGTTTATTTTTCGAAAATGGGTTCGGCCGATTTTTTGTATAGTGTATGGCCAGCATTACTGAGGACCTTGCACTCCATAGATTCCGACAGAGGAGGTGGGACCGGGAGACTGAGGGAGACAGAGAGGTGACAGGCTAACCGGGAGAGGCGGTGGCCTCTCTTAATGAAAGCAGGATAACTAAAGCTAGATCAAGATACAACAAGAACTCTGCTCCACTCTGAAAGACTACAAGCCAACCAGCATTTGGCATTAAGTTAGATTGTGGACATTATCTCCAAGTCCACAATAGGGATCCATCCAATACCCTCTTCTTAGGCATAGATAAGTATAAGCCTAATTGGAGAGGGGGGCATATGGTAAGAGAGATCTCCAGACTTGAGATGACATGGATCCACCGATTAAAAACATATGTCCCTCACGGAATGAATGTGGATACTGATGTGAATGCTTTTATTAATAATGCGTGATTAAATTCTTAGTTTTTTCCTTTATTCCTGATTATTAATAATTTTAGACATTATGTATCCTGAGAGGACTTTTCCATGCTATGTAACTTGGGTTTATGTCTTGACATAAAATAATTTTTAAACTATTTTTGGAGTAACCATTGGGATATGTATTTTTTTAGAGAATCAGTTTTTAAAGAACATGTCCTTACAATAGTAAGGCTGTACACCTTCCTCCTTCCTATCAATGTAGGGGTTGTGGTACGCAGCAAGGATGGGCCATACTAATGTATCCAACTCATATGGGGTTAATATATATTTTTTAATTTTTTCCTTTTTTATATATATATTTTTATATATATATATTTTTCATAATATATTCACATTTTGCACATTTTGCACTTGCAGATATCTTCATTTTTTGCATGCGTGTTTTTGTATTCTTATTATTATATAAACCTTTTTTTTGTTTTTTCAAGGTGCACTCATTCACTTTATTCATTTGTAAGACAACATTTCCATGTGAAGACATGGAAAGTGCATATATACTCTTTCTCACTATTAATATTTTTTAAAAAGGTATATTTATAAATATAAAAATATTTATGATTAATCACCATTCATATTTTTCACGTTTTTTCATTTTTTAAAAACTACTAATACATTTTTCCTAGGCAACTGGAAAATCTTATTACTCATGCACAATTGTTTTAACACTTATTACCTCTTTTGTCAAGAATTTTCTTGCATGGTACACATACAAACACTCACCCTTAATGGGTTACGTATATTTATAGCTTATTCATGATAGCACGCAACAAAAAAAATGTTTTCTTTGTTTTTGATGCGCTGTATACTATTCCCCTTTTTTTGGTTCATTCGCTTTATTTAGCAAATGCAGTTCTAATCACTATGCCCCTTAATAGAATGGTCATAAAAAAGATAGTAAGCTCTTCACAGGGTTTGTTATTCCCTTTCCGGTATCCATTACATGTGAGGGCATTGTTTTTCCCTCAGCCAAGATGGCGTTTAAGTTATTTCCTTGCCTCCCACAACGAGGCTTGGTAGTATAAATGTGTTTGACTCACTGCGCGGCCCTATCCCCATTGAAAACGTCTATTGATGACGAAACGCGTCTTGGAGGACGCGCAGTGACGTCACCCCGTTCGTTGAAGGAAGGAGGAAGGGCTTCAATATCCATGCCGGCCGGCGTTCTATGTTTACATCATTCGGATCTGAATTTGCTTGCCTTTCTCATTTAAATGTGAGTAATATCTTATTCCTAATAAACAATTTAAGTTTTAAAAACAGAATTACACTATGGTCTGTCCTCTATCCTTTTTTTATGTTACTACTTGGATGCACCGCTGAGTGCTGTGGCTGTCCATTCACATACGGTATTGTGCCCCCCCTGGAGTCCAAAAGTTCCATATAGTGGTCCCTTGGAGGAGATCCTTTCGGGTGCGTCCCCCTCAGGTGTCCGGATCCTGGTCCAGGGCTCAATCTGAGTGCCTTTCTTTACCCTTCATCTGGTAAGGAGCGTATATATAGGTGGTGGCACCCCGTTAGATGTGGAGCACAGTGGTGTGGTGAAAGGTTTTGCTCATAAGAACTAACCGATCATCATGAGGACTATTTACTAAAGCACGTTCGGTCATTATTTGTGGACATTTTTTATGAACAATTTTGTTGCACAATTTCTTGTCTTGTGGAAATCATTTTTGCCTATGCCATATATCATTATAAAGGCAATTTGTATATCCACTGTCAGTATTGTTTGAAGTGCCAAAGGATTGGATACATTTCCTACCAATGTGAATTGGATGTTCTTTCTTTTTGTAGTAGTCTTTTTTAACCTTGGCGCAGTTTTTAATTTCCATATTACATTGTGTGTATATCCCACTATTCTGCAGCCGGTTTTAATTTTATTATTTTTCATTTTTAGTCGTTAGAATTGTGTACGTATGTTTGGGTTAGCGCGTTTTTTTGCCTACATCTATTACATCGGTACATGACCTCCTCATCTCTCATGGCTTTAACATACTTGCCATAACTGAAACCTGGCTTCAAAATTTTGACTCTGCTTCTCCTGCTGCCCTATCCCATGGTGGCCTCCATTGGACTCACTTCCCCAGACCTAATGGACAGAAAGGAGGTGGAGTTGGATTCCTTCTATCCCCACACAGCACCTTCCAAGTCCTTCCTATCCCTCCCTTCTTTGGAGATGCACTGTATCCATCTGTTTTCTCCTATTTCTCTGAGGATTGCAGCAATTTATCGGCCTCCCGGACCTGTATCCCGCTTTCTTGATGACTTTGCTGCTTGGCTACCCTACTTTCTCTCCTCTGAAATGCCCACTATAATTCTTGGCGACTTCAACATTCCTGTCAATGTAAACAGCCCAACTACAGCTAAACTTCTCAACTTAACCTCTTCTTTTGACCTAACCCAATGGACACATACTTCCACCCACTCCAATGGTAATACCCTTGACCTTGTATTCTCCCATCTCTGCAATCCTTGCAACCTCACCAACACCCCCTTCCCTCTCTCTGATCACAACCTCATCAGTTTCACTGTATTCTTGCCTCCAACCAACCATCCCTCCAAGCAGCAAACAATTATTTGTAGGAACCTTTGCCACTTAACCCTTCTCTTCTCTATTCTGCTACTGACCACCTATATGACATAAACTCTCCCCTGACCTGGCCACCTCTGTCTACAACAGTTCACTCTCATCACTAGATGCACTTACTCCTCTAACCACATGCAGAATCCGGCCCCAACCGTTACAACCCTGGCAAACTGACAGCACTAGAAATCTCAAGAGACATTGCCGTGCTCTTGAACGACTGTGGCGTAAAACCAAATGCCTGCAAGACTTCACCCTATATAAATCTGCCCTTCTAAAATACAATTCCTGCCTCCATGCTGCCAAACAAACCTACTTTGTCTCTCTTATTAATACCTTGTCATCCAGTCCCCTTCGGCCCTTCTCAACCTTTAACTCTCTGCTTCGTCCCCCACCCCCTCTAACCACTAACTCACTCACTGCCCAAGATATTGCCAATCACTTCAAAGACAAGATTGATGCAATTCGTGAGAACACTTTCACTGTGCGGACATCTTCCCCACCCAACATACCTTGCCTAACCGCACTTTCAACACTCTCCTCTTTTGAATTGGCTACTATTGAAGAGGTTACAAAACTTTTTTCAGATACCCACCTAACCAATAGTCCCTTGGATCCTGTTCCCTCACAACTACTATGGTCACCCTCTTCTTCTATCTTATGCTCTCTCACATTGTCAATCTCTCCCTCTCTAGTGGCACCTTCCCCCTCCCCTCTAAAACATGCGCAGATCACCCCCATACTTAAAAAGCCCTCCTTGGACCCCACCAACCTAAACAACTTAAGGCCCATCTCATTGCTCCCATTCACCTTTAAACTTCTAAAACGCTTAGTCTACAACCGTCTTAGCTCCTACCTCAGTGAAAATAACCTTCTTGACCCCTTACAGTCTGGCTTTCGCTCGCAGCACTCCACGGAAACTGCCTTACTAAAACTCACTAACGATTTACTAACTGCTAAAACCAACAGCCAGTACTCCATACTCCTTCTACTTGACCCCTCTGCAGCCTTTGATATTGTTGACCACCCGCTCCTTCTCAATAAACTACATTCCCTTGGCCTCCAAGATTCTGCTCTATTTTGGTTCTCTTCCTATCTATCACAGCGCTCCTTCAGTGTTACCTACAACTCTGTCTCCTCCTCTCCATTGCTCCTTTCTGTGGGGGTCCCCCAAGGCTCTGTTCTTGGACTCCTTCTCTATCTACACCTCCTCCCTTGGTCACTTGATAACCGCCCATGGCTTCCAATACCACTTATATGCCGATGACACCCAAATCTATCTAACTAACTGACATCTCAGCATGGATGTCGCACCACTTCCTTAAAATAAATCTCCCTAAAACTGAGTTACTAATATTCCCCAACAATGCAACCATCAGTCTCTCCCCTCACACCAGGGTACTCGGTGTAATCCTAGACTCTGACTTGTCATTTCAGCCCCAAGTCCAATCGTTGTGAAAAGTTTGTAGGCTATCCCCTCTTCAGTCTATCATGAATGATGCTGCCAGACTTATCCATCTTACCAACAGTTCAGTGTCTGCCAACCCTCTCCTCCAATCCCTACACTGGCTCCCACTCACCCAGCAAATTAAATTCAAAATACTAACCATAACATACAAAGCCATTCACAGCCCCAAGCTACTTCACCAAACTTGTCTCCAAATATATACCAAACCATCCTCTCGGCTCATCTCAAGACCTCCTACTGTCAAGCTCTCTCGTCTCCTCCTCCTATGCTCGTCTCCAGGATTTCTCCAGAGCCTCTCCCATCCTCTGGAATGCGCTACCTCAACCCGTTCGGCTATCCCCTACTCTAGCTACCTTCGTAAAGCGATGCGTAAACTGTTGGCTCTATATAAATCCTGTAATAATAAAAATATATGGGATAGAAGTACTCAATATTGACCGGGTAAAACAAATCGAAATGCCTAAGCACAAATATAGCAATTTTGACATGTGTTAGTAAAACCTTACATATCATCACAACTACTACTTATTTATTTATTCTTAATTTTTTTACAAACACTTTTTTTTTTTTTTCCTTTCTGCAAGGAAAGAGAAAGATACATTGTATGTTTCCTCTCCATTTACTGAAAAACACAGGGGTGGACTTCACAATGACTGATCACTATGGTAGCCAATCAGAGGCTACCACAGTGATCAGGTTTAAACCCTTCATGCTGGTGTAACACAAATATCCAGCCTCACGAAAGTGGGCTTTTTTCGCATACATCCGCATCTCTCTTTGTGCTAGGAGTGCGCAGCATGGTGCGCTCCCAGCAGAGAGACTGGGGTCTCACTGAGAGCCTTGGGTCCCACACTGACGATCGGGACGCAGATCCCCTGATCCATCAGCACAAAAGAAGGTATGCATATATGAGGCCCCACGGAAAAGAAGCCCACTTCCACGTGGTTGCATATATGTGTTACGTCAGCGTGAAGGGGCTAAAGTGGTTCTAAAGGCAGAAGGTTTTTATCTTAAAGAAACATTTAGGCCTAGTGTGCATATACACGGCCAATACCCCTAAGGGATGTTAATGAAACTAGATAGACACAAACAAGTGTGTATGCAATTCAAAAAAGTATATTTATTAAAGGCTATACAAAAGAGTGCATAAGGTAGCAGTATTAGGAAACTGCCAAGGAGGGCATACATGGGGCATACTCAGATTGACAATGTCAGACATCGATACAAGGTATATTTATATTTCTAGCATTAAGAGGTTATACATGTAGAGTCTAGGAAAACGCCGACATGTTTCGGACTTTTGTCCTTTTTCATAGGCGAATTTGTATCCTGTTCTTTCACATCTAATAATGTGAGCAAATAAATATTAGTACGATAGATATTATGATACAAATAGTCAGAAAATAGAATACATATTCAATGCCAAAATATTGATCAACAAAATAGTATGTTATGGATGTGGTACTTACATGCAGAGAGAATAGCCCCTTAAATATGGTGGTAGAATTGAGGACCAAATATGGGCCTCACGAAACCGATGTGTACAAAAATGTGCTACCAGTACTGTTAAAAGCATGTGGGACTGCCATATGAGTGGATGGCGGGCTGTTAAGGTCTCCAAAAGCTGCAAGGCCTCATATAAGAAACAGGCATATAGCCTGTGTCTTAATAGCGTGTGGTCAATGAGGAAGGAGGCTGTAAAGATATAAAGTATGAGGTATCAGTATAAAGGGCAACACAAGTCAGAGCCCATAGGGTAGCTGGTGAGTAGAGAGTATAATTTACCTGTATATAATGCAGCATGGGGTGTTGTATCCCCAAAGAAACGCCAGGTATCCGACGGCATGTCTAAGGCCGCTGGTTCCGGCTAGTTATAGTGGGGAAAATAATGGCAATCAGCTGTGTGAAGGCGCCAAAATATGATGCGCCTATGGTGCTGAAAAGTAATTGGCCAGGGCAAGGGGGCAGCGGCCTGATTGGGCTGCGTATTGTCCCCTGAGTGAGACCTCTGACGTCCGTTGGGCGGAGCCGCGTCCAGCGTCATGACGTCACCGACGCAGGCGGAAGTTCTCCTCCGGTCAGCGCTCCAGGATGGAGCGCAAACAGGAAGGGCGCCAGTGGTGAGGGCGCACAGGGAGATCTTGACAGGCGCATGCGTCCTAGAACGGCGGGCGCATGCGCAGTGTCTTACCCGCGCCGGGCAGCAATATAGTGGAGAACTTAGAAACAAGCCATTTTGAAGAGACATTCAGAAAGTATTTATAATACAAAAATTGCAGTAATTATGCAATGGGGGTATTTGATTATGCATGTGTGTCCATAGCCATTGTCTGTATATGGGACTAATCTGTGAAAACAGAAATAGAGAACATACAAGTTTAATAGGCAAATACACAGTCAGGGAGCATGCACAGGACAGTGTACATAGCATATAAAAATATATATATAATCAAAAACAATGACGTACAAACTTGTAGAATATGCTGGTTGTATATATGTGGGAAACTATAGGTCCAATTCGCAAACCCCAGATTGAAACCCTTCAAGATAGGGTTTAAAGTTGAAGGCCTCATTTAGGCCAGGGGGCGAGGTGGCATTGCGATGGAAGATCCATTTCAATTCGCTCTGTAATAGGGCTTTGTTGTAATCACCTCCACGATTAGGTGGGGGGATATGATCTAAAGCTTTAAACAGAATTTTTGGAGTGTGATCTCGATGCAATAGCTCACAGTGTCGTCCAATGGGAAGATCAGGGTCTTTTTTATTTATGCTGAGTAAGTGACGGTATATACGTTTCCAGAAGGGTAATTTGGTCCCACATAGAAACATCCGCATTCACATTCCAGAAGATAAACTATGCCGATTGAACGACAATTGACATAGTGTTGAGGAAAAAATTACTTACGTCACTTACTCAGCATAAGAAACTTGCTCCCGCGCGCCCCCTGGGGCGTGCACTCGGGAACATCCGTGACCGCCAGGTCCCGAGGACCCGGCGCATCACGGATCACTGTAAACGGCCACTGATAGCGGCTGTTTACCACGTCATTTGACGGAGCGATCACATGTACACAAACCGCGTCACGTCATGACGCCGGTTCCTCCCTCCCCTCTCTGTACCGATCGGTACAGTGAGAGGGGAGAAGCGCGCAGCGGGGGAGAGATGGGACCAGCGCTGTGGGCTGGATGTGTAGTGCCCACAGCGCTGGTCAGTGACAGCTACACTGCCACCACTGTGCAATACTCTGCCACCACTGTGCAATACTCTGCCACCACTGTGCAATGCTCTGCAACCACTGTGCAATACTCTGCCCCCACTGTGCAACGCTCTGCAACCACTGTGCAATGCTCTGCAACCACTGTGCAACGCTCTGCCCCCACTGTGCAACGCTCTGCCCCCACTGTGCAACGCTCTGCCCCCACTGTGCAATGCTCTGCCCCCACTGTGCAATACTCTGCCCCCACTGTGCAATACTCTGCAACCACTGTGCAACGCTCTGCAACCACTGTGCAATGCTCTGCAACCACTGTGCAACGCTATGCCACCACTCCAATGCTCTGCAACCACTGTGCAATGCTCTGCCACCACTGTGCAACACTGCAATACTCTGCCAGTACTCGCCAATACTCTGCCAGTACTCTGCCAATACTCTGCCAATACTCGCCAGTACTCTGCCAATACTCTGCAATAGATTTTAATAGAAACAAAGAATTTTTATTTATTTTTTTTACCAAATTTTCAGTATATTTTGATTTATAGCGCAAAAATTAAAAAACCCAGCGGTGATTAAATACCACCAAAAGAAAGCTCTATTTGTGTGAAAAAAAGGACACAAAATTAATTTGGGTTCAGTGTTGCATGGCTGAGTAATTGTCATTCAAAGTGTGAGAGCACCGAAAGCTGAAAATTGGTCTGGTTAGGAAGAGGGTTTAAGTGCCCAGTGGTCAAGTGGTTAAACCCTATCTTGAAGGGTTTCAATCTGGGGTTTGCGAATTGGACATATAGTTTCCCACATATATACAACCAGCATATTCTACAAGTTTGTACGTCATTGTTTTTGATTATATATATATTTTTATATGCTATGTACACTGTCCTGTTCATGCTCCCTGACTGTGTATTTGCCTATTAAACATGTATGTTCTCTATTTCTGTTTTCACAGATTAGTCCCATATACAGACAATGGCTATGGACACACATGCATGATCAAATACCCCCATTGCATAATTACTGCAATTTTTGTATTATAAATACTTTCTGAATGTTTCTTCAAAATGGCTTGTTTCTAAGTTCTCCACTATATTGCTGCCCGGCGCGGGTAAGACACTGCGCATGTGCCTGTCAAGATCTTCCTGTGCGCCCTCACCACTGGCGCCCTTCCTGTTTGCGCTCCATCCTGGAGCGCTGACCGGAGGAGAACTTCCGCCCGCGTCGGTGACGTCATGACGCTGGACGTGGCTCCGCCCAACGGACGTGTCCGCGCCCAGCGCCTGCACGTCAGAGGTCTCACTCAGGGGACAATATGCAGCCCAATCAGGCCGCTGCCCCCTTGCCCTGGCCAATTACTTTTCAGCGACATAGGCGCATCATATTTTGGCGCCTTCACACAGCTGATTGCCATTATTTTCCCCACTACAGCCTCCTTCCTCATTGACCACACGCTATTAAGACACAGGCTATACGCCTGTTTCTTATATGAGGCTTTGCAGCTTTTGGAGACCTTAACAGCCCGCCATCCACTCATATGGCAGTCCCACGTGCTTTTAACAGTACTGGTAGCACATTTTTGTACACATCGGTTTCGTGAGGCCCATATTTGGTCCTCAATTCTACCACCATATTTAAGGGGCTATTCACTCTGCATGTGAGTACCACATCCATAACATACTATTTTGTTGATCAATATTTTGGCATTGAATATGTATTCTATTTTCTGACTATTTGTATCATAATATCTATCGTACTAATATTTATTTGCTCACATTATTAGATGTGAAAGAACAGGATACAAATTCGCCTATGAAAAAGGACAAAAGTCCGAAACATGTCGGCGTTTTCCTAGACTCTACATGTATTGCAAATGTACAACCTCCTAATGCTAGAGATATACATATACCTTGTATCGATGTCTGACATTGTCAATCTGAGTATGCCCCATGTATGCCCTCCTTGACAGTTTCCTAATACTGCTACCTTATGCACTCTTTTGTATAGCCTTTAATAAATATACTTTTTTGAATTGCATACACTCTTGTTTGTGTCTATCTAGTCTCATTAACATCCCTTAGTGGTATTGGCCGTGTATATGCACACTAGGCCTAAATTTTTCTTTGTGTTCAATATTTGGGATGTGATAGACCATTCAGCTACACATACTGTCACTGCCTGCCTAGCTCTTTTCTTTTAAGGTTTTTATCTTAATGCATTCTATGCATTAAGATAAAAAAGCTTCTGTGTGCAGCAGTGATGTTACACAAGAGCATCAGCTGTCCAGGACTCTCCCTCCTCATTGGCTGAGACATCAGCGGGGGCCATTGGCTCTCACTGCTGTCAATCAAAGATAGTGAGCCAAGGAGGAGAGGGGGGCGGGGCTGAGCTGCGGCTATGTGTCTAAATGTCCACATAGAGCAGTGGCTCGGGCATTCGGCAGGAGTGCCAGTTAGGGACCCGAAAAGAGGAGGATCTGAGCTGCTCTGTGCAAAACCACTGCACAAAGCAGATAAGTATAATATGTCATTGATTTTCATCCATAAGATAATAGGATTCCCCTCAGTAATAAGCATGTGCGGCAGCCATCTTAGATGGTCAGGCTATAAATAGAGGGAATACAAACAAAAGACACCATTTTCTTTTTAGAAAGGTAGAAAAATATCTGCACTTAGTAAACCTTAATGTAAAACAAGCAGCTGAACCCCATAACCCAGATACTGGGCACAAAGACTGTAAAGGAAGAAAAAAAGTGCAAGGCTTATACTATAAATTATGATAAAGTGATTTGCTAAAACTAAAGTGCAAAAAGTGCAACCAAAATTAAGTATCAATCAATGTACAAAATACAATGACAAATATATACACCGCAAAATCTGTGAAAATATGCAGTGAAAAAAAAATATATATAGAAAAAGAAAAAAAACTCCTCGATAAGAGTTTTAAAATGCGATCGCACATGCGCAAGAGGTGTGCATGTGCGATTGCATTTTAAAACTTTCATCGAGGAGTTTTTTTCTCTGCTAGCAGTCTGCTGTTTTAAACTTGTTACCTGTTCCTTGTCTGTGACTCGTTGGAGTCTTTTTTAACCGCTTGAGCATTAAGCTTCAATAAATCCTCTGTTGAAACCGTATAACACGATTTAGAGCATTTTTATCTTTTTTTGGTGATACACTTTGGAAATTTGCCGCGAGTGTCTATCCGAGTCTAAGAAGTAGGAGACACCTGGGAGATCGGGATAATCTCTGGCATCTGGACATCCATAGTGGGATCTGTGATCCGATTCGCATTGTTTGACCTCCCCTAACAGGGGGTCACTGGGGATCTGGTAAGCCTCCATCTTATAAGTGGTGATTAGAGGTGGCGGGTTCTACGTGGTCAAATAGAATGAGTTAAACTATCACGTTGCAGCATAATTTTCATATATACACGTTTTTGTTGATTGATTTTTTTGGCATATATATGGACACTTTATCTACACATGAATTTTACTTATGTTGATTTATTTTCATTCTTCATTTTTTTTATATATTCTTTATATATATTTTTTATATATATATATTTTTTTCACTGCATATTTTCACAGATTTTGCGGTGTATATATTTGTCATTGTATTTTGTACATTGATACTTAATTTTGGTTGCACTTTTTGCACTTTAGTTTGAGCAAATCACTTTAATATTTATCATCATTTATAGCAGGGATCCTCAAACTACGGCCCTCCAGCTGTTGCAGAACTACACATCCCATGAGGCTTTGTAAAACTCTGACATTCACTGACATGACCAGGCATGATGGGATATGTAGTTCCTGAACAACTGGAGGGCCGTAGTTTGAAGACCCCTGATTTATAGTATAAGCGCTGCACTTTTTTTCTTCCTTTACCATTTCCTTTTTACCATGTGACAGTCAGCTACTCTTGGTAGCTCATTTTCTTTGACATTCTTACCTCTGACAAAGCTCTATTGAAAAGTAAAACATGTTAGGTTTGGGTAATTTTATTTTGGGAGCACCTTCTGACTTTATTTTCATTTAGGTTCAAATTATTTATTTTTTTGTCCTGACAAATCCCCCCCCCCCCCCTTCATTGTGTAGGGTGAGGTTTGCTTTGTGTCAATGCAATTTTGAATACCAGAGAAGCTTTTTTGCCGACATCCCATATCGTCAGTAAAATAGTATTTACTAGTATACTTTCTTTTTTTCTTGTTCATCTCATTTTTATATGTGGCTAATACATGGGAGGAGAGATTGATATATCCTCATCTCTTTATACCAGTTGGTGTTGGTGAGTAGACCTTGAGTTTACATATCCTCTAAATAGCCTGGAGCCTTTATACTGAATGCAAGAGGCTATAATAACCCTCATATGGTCTATATGTGTATATCATGAGAAGTTTCACCAATTAAACGCTTCCCGCCAACGCTATAGGCCAGGGATATGCAATTAGCGGACCTCCAGCTGTTTCAGAACTACAAGTCCCATGAGGCATAGTAAGACTCTGACAGCCACAAGCATGAGACCCAGAGGCTGAGGCATGAAGGGACTTGTAGTTTTGCAACAGCTGGAGGTCCGCTAATTGCATATCCCTGCTATAGGCGAAAGACGGCTACAGTGGGCTTAAAATGCCTGGAGGGTGTCCATGGACATCTTTCTCTGGAACACGGTTCCTGCGCGCCCCCTCGGGCGCATATCAGGAAGAATCTGTGATTGGCGTGTCCCTTGAACACAGCCAATCACAGAACGTAGTAAATGGCCAATCACATTGGCCTTTTACCATGTGATCATTGTGTCCAAAGACAGGTGATCTCAAATGTAAACATATGAGATCAGTTGTCATTGCTGCCTCTCCTTCCCTCACACAGAGAATGTGTGTGGGGGAAGGAGAACTTCTGTGATCTGAGCAAGTTTGCTACAATTTATACAGTATATTACGATGCCAAAACAGTGCCCACCAGTGTCACCGTGCCATCAGTGTCTGTGTCACCGTGCCATAGTGTCATCGATGTCACAGTGCCATCAGTGGCATAAGTGTCATCGGTGTCACCATGCCTCAGTGTCACAGTGCCATTAGTGTCACTGTGCCTCAGTGTCACTGTGCCTCAGTGTCACAGTGCCATTAGTGTCACTGTGCCTCAGTGTCACTGTGCCTCAGTGTCACAGTGCCATTAGTGTCACTGTGCCTCAGTGTCACAGTGCCATCAGTGTCACCGTGCCATAGTGTCATCAGTGTCATAGTGTCCTCAGTGCCACCAGTGGCATTGGTGTCAGAGTGTCATAGTGCCATCAGTGTCATAGTGCCAACTTTGGCTATGTATATGTATTTAAAGTTTTTTTCAGGGTACATTAAAAGCTATAAATTATAACTACTGTATAGTAAAAAATTTCCTTAAAGAGCCTATTCAAAGCTCTAAGCGAATGAGGACCAGGCACCGCATCATGTAAGTGTATGCCAAGTGTATCCCCCCTTCTTCATCCTCTCTGCGATGGTGTAGGGCCTGTTTATTACGGTCAAGCAATGTAGGGAACAACATCACATAAGGTAAATGCAGGTTCAACTGCCTTTTCGGATCTGCGAACTTGGCATGGCATCTCTTCACCTCCGCAGAGAAGTCTGGATAAAAGCATACCCTGGTGCCATTAAACTGAAAAGTCCAGGAAGTGCAGCGTGCAGTGTGGGAGCTGTGGACCAGACCCCCCTCCCCCACTGAGACCGAGAGAGGCGGTCGCAGCATCTGGACCATCGGGAAGGAGGAGTGGGAGTAAAGCTGGCCATACACTATACGAAAAATCGTCCGAAAATTCGGTCATAGAACGTTTGTTCGATTTGATGGCCAGTTAATGGACACAAAATCAATAATCGTTTGGACGTTTTTGAGCCGAAAAAACGAAGGAAGAAAAAACGAAGGACAAGTTTGGAAATTTTCTACCGAACGAACTATAAATTGAAAGGTTAATGTGTTTCCCGTCCGACCTGTTTATATGTAAAAAAATAATTTTTGTTTATTTATGTTCACTGAACAATTTATTGGCCATTACATGATGGCACCATCATTTGTGCTCGCGGCCGAACGTTCATTTTTCGAAAATGGGTTCGGCCGATTTTTTGTATAGTGTATGGCCAGCATTACTGAGGACCTTGCACTCCATAGATTCCGACAGAGGAGGTGGGACCGGGAGACTGAGGGAGACAGAGAGGTGACAGGCTAACCGGGAGAGGCGGTGGCCTCTCTTAATGAAAGCAGGATAACTAAAGCTAGATCAAGATACAACAAGAACTCTGCTCCACTCTGAAAGACTACAAGCCAACCAGCATTTGGCATTAAGTTAGATTGTGGACATTATCTCCAAGTCCACAATAGGGATCCATCCAATACCCTCTTCTTAGGCATAGATAAGTATAAGCCTAATTGGAGAGGGGGGCATATGGTAAGAGAGATCTCCAGACTTGAGATGACATGGATCCACCGATTAAAAACATATGTCCCTCACGGAATGAATGTGGATACTGATGTGAATGCTTTTATTAATAATGCGTGATTAAATTCTTAGTTTTTTCCTTTATTCCTGATTATTAATAATTTTAGACATTATGTATCCTGAGAGGACTTTTTCATGCTATGTAACTTGGGTTTATGTCTTGACATAAAATAATTTTTAAACTATTTTTGGAGTAACCATTGGGATATGTATTTTTTTAGAGAATCAGTTTTTAAAGAACATGTCCTTACAATAGTAAGGCTGTACACCTTCCTCCTTCCTATCAATGTAGGGGTTGTGGTACGCAGCAAGGATGGGCCATACTAATGTATCCAACTCATATGGGGTTAATATATATTTTTTAATTTTTTCCTTTTTATATATATATTTTTCATAATATATTCACATTTTGCACATTTTGCACTTGCAGATATCTTCATTTTTTGCATGCGTGTTTTTGTATTCTTATTATTATATAAACCTTTTTTTTGTTTTTTCAAGGTGCACTCATTCACTTTATTCATTTGTAAGACAACATTTCCATGTGAAGACATGGAAAGTGCATATATACTCTTTCTCACTATTAATATTTTTTAAAAAGATATATTTATAAATATAAAAATATTTATGATTAATCACCATTCATATTTTTCACGTTTTTTCATTTTTTAAAAACTACTAATACATTTTTCCTAGGCAACTGGAAAATCTTATTACTCATGCACAATTGTTTTAACACTTATTACCTCTTTTGTCAAGAATTTTCTTGCATGGTACACATACAAACACTCACCCTTAATGGGTTACGTATATTTATAGCTTATTCATGATAGCACGCAACAAAAAAAATGTTTTCTTTGTTTTTGATGCGCTGTATACTATTCCCCTTTTTTTGGTTCATTCGCTTTATTTAGCAAATGCAGTTCTAATCACTATGCCCCTTAATAGAATGGTCATAAAAAAGATAGTAAGCTCTTCACAGGGTTTGTTATTCCCTTTCCGGTATCCATTACATGTGAGGGCATTGTTTTTCCCTCAGCCAAGATGGCGTTTAAGTTATTTCCTTGCCTCCCACAACGAGGCTTGGTAGTATAAATGTGTTTGACTCACTGCGCGGCCCTATCCCCATTGAAAACGTCTATTGATGACGAAACGCGTCTTGGAGGACGCGCAGTGACGTCACCCCGTTCGTTGAAGGAAGGAGGAAGGGCTTCAATATCCATGCCGGCCGGCGTTCTATGTTTACATCATTCGGATCTGAATTTGCTTGCCTTTCTCATTTAAATGTGAGTAATATCTTATTCCTAATAAACAATTTAAGTTTTAAAAACAGAATTACACTATGGTCTGTCCTCTATCCTTTTTTTATGTTACTACTTGGATGCACCGCTGAGTGCTGTGGCTGTCCATTCACATACGGTATTGTGCCCCCCCTGGAGTCCAAAAGTTCCATATAGTGGTCCCTTGGAGGAGATCCTTTCGGGTGCGTCCCCCTCAGGTGTCCGGATCCTGGTCCAGGGCTCAATCTGAGTGCCTTTCTTTACCCTTCATCTGGTAAGGAGCGTATATATAGGTGGTGGCACCCCGTTAGATGTGGAGCACAGTGGTGTGGTGAAAGGTTTTGCTCATAAGAACTAACCGATCATCATGAGGACTATTTACTAAAGCACGTTCGGTCATTATTTGTGGACATTTTTTATGAACAATTTTGTTGCACAATTTCTTGTCTTGTGGAAATCATTTTTGCCTATGCCATATATCATTATAAAGGCAATTTGTATATCCACTGTCAGTATTGTTTGAAGTGCCAAAGGATTGGATACGTTTCCTACCAATGTGAATTGGATGTTCTTTCTTTTTGTAGTAGTCTTTTTTAACCTTGGCGCAGTTTTTCATTTCCATATTACATTGTGTGTATATCCCACTATTCTGCAGCCGGTTTTAATTTTATTATTTTTCATTTTTAATCGTTAGAATTGTGTACGTATGTTTGGGTTAGCGCGTTTTTTTGCCTACATCTATTACATCGGTACATGACCTCCTCATCTCTCATGGCTTTAACATACTTGCCATAACTGAAACCTGGCTTCAAAATTTTGACTCTGCTTCTCCTGCTGCCCTATCCCATGGTGGCCTCCATTGGACTCACTTCCCCAGACCTAATGGACAGAAAGGAGGTGGAGTTGGATTCCTTCTATCCCCACACAGCACCTTCCAAGTCCTTCCTATCCCTCCCTTCTTTGGAGATGCACTGTATCCATCTGTTTTCTCCTATTTCTCTGAGGATTGCAGCAATTTATCGGCCTCCCGGACCTGTATCCCGCTTTCTTGATGACTTTGCTGCCTGGCTACCCTACTTTCTCTCCTCTGAAATGCCCACTATAATTCTTGGCGACTTCAACATTCCTGTCAATGTAAACAGCCCAACTACAGCTAAACTTCTCAACTTAACCTCTTCTTTTGACCTAACCCAATGGACACATACTTCCACCCACTCCAATGGTAATACCCTTGACCTTGTATTCTCCCATCTCTGCAATCCTTGCAACCTCACCAACACCCCCTTCCCTCTCTCTGATCACAACCTCATCAGTTTCACTGTATTCTTGCCTCCAACCAACCATCCCTCCAAGCAGCAAACAATTATTTGTAGGAACCTTTGCCACTTAACCCTTCTCTTCTCTATTCTGCTACTGACCACCTATATGACATAAACTCTCCCCTGACCTGGCCACCTCTGTCTACAACAGTTCACTCTCATCACTAGATGCACTTACTCCTCTAACCACATGCAGAATCCGGCCCCAACCGTTACAACCCTGGCAAACTGACAGCACTAGAAATCTCAAGAGACATTGCCGTGCTCTTGAACGACTGTGGCGTAAAACCAAATGCCTGCAAGACTTCACCCTATATAAATCTGCCCTTCTAAAATACAATTCCTGCCTCCATGCTGCCAAACAAACCTACTTTGTCTCTCTTATTAATACCTTGTCATCCAGTCCCCTTCGGCCCTTCTCAACCTTTAACTCTCTGCTTCGTCCCCCACCCCCTCTAACCACTAACTCACTCACTGCCCAAGATATTGCCAATCACTTCAAAGACAAGATTGATGCAATTCGTGAGAACACTTTCACTGTGCGGACATCTTCCCCACCCAACATACCTTGCCTAACCGCACTTTCAACACTCTCCTCTTTTGAATTGGCTACTATTGAAGAGGTTACAAAACTTTTTTCAGATACCCACCTAACCAATAGTCCCTTGGATCCTGTTCCCTCACAACTACTATGGTCACCCTCTTCTTCTATCTTATGCTCTCTCACATTGTCAATCTCTCCCTCTCTAGTGGCACCTTCCCCCTCCCCTCTAAAACATGCGCAGATCACCCCCATACTTAAAAAGCCCTCCTTGGACCCCACCAACCTAAACAACTTAAGGCCCATCTCATTGCTCCCATTCACCTTTAAACTTCTAAAACGCTTAGTCTACAACCGTCTTAGCTCCTACCTCAGTGAAAATAACCTTCTTGACCCCTTACAGTCTGGCTTTCGCTCGCAGCACTCCACGGAAACTGCCTTACTAAAACTCACTAACGATTTACTAACTGCTAAAACCAACAGCCAGTACTCCATACTCCTTCTACTTGACCCCTCTGCAGCCTTTGATATTGTTGACCACCCGCTCCTTCTCAATAAACTACATTCCCTTGGCCTCCAAGATTCTGCTCTATTTTGGTTCTCTTCTTATCTATCACAGCGCTCCTTCAGTGTTACCTACAACTCTGTCTCCTCCTCTCCATTGCTCCTTTCTGTGGGGGTCCCCCAAGGCTCTGTTCTTGGACTCCTTCTCTATCTACACCTCCTCCCTTGGTCACTTGATAACCGCCCATGGCTTCCAATACCACTTATATGCCGATGACACCCAAATCTATCTAACTAACTGACATCTCAGCATGGATGTCGCACCACTTCCTTAAAATAAATCTCCCTAAAACTGAGTTACTAATATTCCCCAACAATGCAACCATCAGTCTCTCCCCTCACACCAGGGTACTCGGTGTAATCCTAGACTCTGACTTGTCATTTCAGCCCCAAGTCCAATCGTTGTGAAAAGTTTGTAGGCTATCCCCTCTTCAGTCTATCATGAATGATGCTGCCAGACTTATCCATCTTACCAACAGTTCAGTGTCTGCCAACCCTCTCCTCCAATCCCTACACTGGCTCCCACTCACCCAGCAAATTAAATTCAAAATACTAACCATAACATACAAAGCCATTCACAGCCCCAAGCTACTTCACCAAACTTGTCTCCAAATATATACCAAACCATCCTCTCGGCTCATCTCAAGACCTCCTACTGTCAAGCTCTCTCGTCTCCTCCTCCTATGCTCGTCTCCAGGATTTCTCCAGAGCCTCTCCCATCCTCTGGAATGCGCTACCTCAACCCGTTCGGCTATCCCCTACTCTAGCTACCTTCGTAAAGCGATGCGTAAACTGTTGGCTCTATATAAATCCTGTAATAATAAAAATATATGGGATAGAAGTACTCAATATTGACCGGGTAAAACAAATCGAAATGCCTAAGCACAAATATAGCAATTTTGACATGTGTTAGTAAAACCTTACATATCATCACAACTACTACTTATTTATTTATTCTTAATTTTTTTACAAACACTTTTTTTTTCCCTTTCTGCAAGGAAAGAGAAAGATACATTGTATGTTTCCTCTCCATTTACTGAAAAACACAGGGGTGGACTTCACAATGACTGATCACTATGGTAGCCAATCAGAGGCTACCACAGTGATCAGGTTTAAACCCTTCATGCTGGTGTAACACAAATATCCAGCCTCACGAAAGTGGGCTTTTTTCGCATACATCCGCATCTCTCTTTGTGCTAGGAGTGCGCAGCATGGTGCGCTCCCAGCAGAGAGACTGGGGTCTCACTGAGAGCCTTGGGTCCCACACTGACGATCGGGACGCAGATCCCCTGATCCATCAGCACAAAAGAAGGTATGCATATATGAGGCCCCACGGAAAAGAAGCCCACTTCCACGTGGTTGCATATATGTGTTACGTCAGCGTGAAGGGGCTAAAGTGGTTCTAAAGGCAGAAGGTTTTTATCTTAAAGAAACATTTAGGCCTAGTGTGCATATACACGGCCAATACCCCTAAGGGATGTTAATGAAACTAGATAGACACAAACAAGTGTGTATGCAATTCAAAAAAGTATATTTATTAAAGGCTATACAAAAGAGTGCATAAGGTAGCAGTATTAGGAAACTGCCAAGGAGGGCATACATGGGGCATACTCAGATTGACAATGTCAGACATCGATACAAGGTATATTTATATTTCTAGCATTAAGAGGTTATACATGTAGAGTCTAGGAAAACGCCGACATGTTTCGGACTTTTGTCCTTTTTCATAGGCGAATTTGTATCCTGTTCTTTCACATCTAATAATGTGAGCAAATAAATATTAGTACGATAGATATTATGATACAAATAGTCAGAAAATAGAATACATATTCAATGCCAAAATATTGATCAACAAAATAGTATGTTATGGATGTGGTACTTACATGCAGAGAGAATAGCCCCTTAAATATGGTGGTAGAATTGAGGACCAAATATGGGCCTCACGAAACCGATGTGTACAAAAATGTGCTACCAGTACTGTTAAAAGCATGTGGGACTGCCATATGAGTGGATGGCGGGCTGTTAAGGTCTCCAAAAGCTGCAAGGCCTCATATAAGAAACAGGCATATAGCCTGTGTCTTAATAGCGTGTGGTCAATGAGGAAGGAGGCTGTAAAGATATAAAGTATGAGGTATCAGTATAAAGGGCAACACAAGTCAGAGCCCATAGGGTAGCTGGTGAGTAGAGAGTATAATTTACCTGTATATAATGCAGCATGGGGTGTTGTATCCCCAAAGAAACGCCAGGTATCCGACGGCATGTCTAAGGCCGCTGGTTCCGGCTAGTTATAGTGGGGAAAATAATGGCAATCAGCTGTGTGAAGGCGCCAAAATATGATGCGCCTATGGTGCTGAAAAGTAATTGGCCAGGGCAAGGGGGCAGCGGCCTGATTGGGCTGCGTATTGTCCCCTGAGTGAGACCTCTGACGTGCCGGCGCTGGGCGCGGGCACGTCCGTTGGGCGGAGCCGCGTCCAGCGTCATGACGTCACCGACGCAGGCGGAAGTTCTCCTCCGGTCAGCGCTCCAGGATGGAGCGCAAACAGGAAGGGCGCCAGTGGTGAGGGCGCACGGGGAGATCTTGACAGGCGCATGCGTCCTAGAACGGCGGGCGCATGCGCAGTGTCTTACCCGCGCCGGGCAGCAATATAGTGGAGAACTTAGAAACAAGCCATTTTGAAGAGACATTCAGAAAGTATTTATAATACAAAAATTGCAGTAATTATGCAATGGGGGTATTTGATTATGCATGTGTGTCCATAGCCATTGTCTGTATATGGGACTAATCTGTGAAAACAGAAATAGAGAACATACAAGTTTAATAGGCAAATACACAGTCAGGGAGCATGCACAGGACAGTGTACATAGCATATAAAAATATATATATAATCAAAAACAATGACGTACAAACTTGTAGAATAAAACAGTAAGTAAAGCCGCGCTAATTAAACAAATGGGTGATAGGTGACCTATACCTTGGTGTAAATTAAATCCTCAAACAACAATGTGATAAATGCAAAGGAAAAACAACAAATTGTATATCAAACAATATGCGTGCACATTTCCCAATACACCCAAACAATAAAGTCCAGTGACATAAAAGATGAATATAAAATGAAAAAAGTGAAACAAATTTGTGATAAATGAAAAAATAGTTCATAAATGTGATGATGTGAACTTGGACTTCTGGTGACAATAAAAATCGAAAACACCGTGATCCACCACCAATATAAGATTGCGCTTACCAGAAGGCAAGCTTAAAAAAGCCTGTAGTATAATGTAAACGGGACAGATATGGACCTTCGGACATCAGCAGCAATCTGGGTCTCCTCAGACAAGTTAGACCAGGGATAGAGATTCCAATGATGTTTTACCGCTTGGATCAATCAGAAATGGACACACTCTCCAAACAAAGGCATCGACCCCAGAGTCATTCAGCAGCCAATATGGAATACAGGAAGAAAAGGGGATGCTCCCATAGTGTGATACCAAATATTACGTTTATTAAAAGAAAAAGGAATCCTACTTACACAAAACGAAAAGCATATAAGCAGGACAAGTAAAATACGCCGGCCGGCTTGCAATACACCCGCTCACAACGCGGAACGCGATGACGTCAGTGCGTCAGCCTCCCTACGTCCGTTTCGACCAATAGTCGTCTTCTGGGGAACGGGCGACGCACTGAATCATCGCAGCTATATAGACAGTGGTAAACACAACCTGGTGAGAACCTTCAATGGCGGGAAAAACTAAATTGACCTTGAGTTTAACCCTATATGTATATACTTAAAATATAAAAACTAAAAATTGCACTAAAAAAGGGCCCCATCTTGTGGACAAATAACAGAACACAGCTAGATGAACTAACCATGTGATACGTTACAAGTGGAAAATTACCACAGCTCGCTCCACAAAATGGAGCTCTAACAGTGGCAAATAGCCCAATGAGAATGTATATGTAATATCTCAACTGATAAATTAAAAATTGAATGATAAACATATTGGGAGATGTAAATATGATCAAACACATTATACATCAATAGTTGCAGAAAAAGAGAAGAAAAAGACCCCCAAAAAAACTCTCTTTCCTTACAAAGTAAATGGGTAACAAAAACAAAAATTCAGTAAGGATCAAAAATCACAAAGTGGCCATTGATGTTTCTCACCTCACATTATTATACATCACAATATATATAGTGTGAGCATAAATCGGATGTCTTAATCTTAAAATTACATCGTAAGGGTGGTACAGCAATTAAACTCCCCTAATGACCATACGAGTCCCCAAATTGGAACTGGGAGACTCAGGAATTGTCAATGAAAGCGTTGACATCAATGTCAACGTTTAACCCAAAAGGGGTATAACTTTTAATCTTATGTATCCATGACATCTCCAATCTGGAGATGCCACGCACAAGAGAACCCCCTCTCCACGGTGCCGTATATTTGTCGATCCCCAGAAAGATTGTTTTTGAGGGGTTCTTCATATGGGCCTCTAAATAATGTCGGGAAACTGGATGTTTAGGGAACCCACCCAGGATATTGGTGACATGTTCGTTTAGCCTCACCTTCAGGGGGCGCTTTGTCCTACCGACATATTGGAGCCCACATGGGCACTGGAGTAGATAGACCACCCTCTCGGTGGCACAGGTGATGAAAGGTTTAATTTCGAATTCCACGCCTGTACTTGTAGAAGTGAATTTATGTGTCCTCCTATGGCTACAGCCACTAAGAGAGCAGATCCTACATTTCCTACATTGATAAAAACCCGTGAGGTTATCAAAGAAACATGTTTTAGCAGTGGGCGGATCTAAGACATTAGGTGCTATTCTGTCTTTCAGCGAAGGGACTCCCTTAAATACAATCTGAGGTGTCTGTGGAAGAACTGCATTAAGGGTAGTGTCACTGGTGAGAATGTGCCAGTGTTTTTTGATCATTTTACCTATGTTCCTATGTTGAATGGAATAGGAAGTGATAAAAGGGACCATAGCTAAACCCCTATCTTTTGCAGGCTTCTCTTTGAGTAGATCTGCTCTATCAGTACTAGACACCTCATGGAGCACAGCCATAAGGGAGGAGATGCTATAGCCCTTCTCAAGGAACCGCTTGGTAAGAATATCCGCCTGAGAAGAAAATTCAGTAGAATCAGAACAATTCCTTTTTAATCTCAGGTATTGGCTCTTGGGTACGGACTTGAGCCAAGATTCATGGTGGCAACTTCCTATGGGGATGTATGAGTTGCGGTCTGTATCCTTAAAATGGGTTGCAGTGGTAATTATGCCGTTGTTAACCCTTATCACCAGATCTAAAAAGTTAATGGAGCTTTGACTGGCCTCATAATTAAGGGCAATACCCCTCTGGTTAACGTTTAACTCAGCAAGGAAGATATCTAGATCTTCCTTGTTGCCATCCCACAGGAGGAGGATGTCGTCTATATATCTTGCCCATAGAACCACCTGTGGTCTATGTTGGGCATAGACGACATCCTCCTCCCATAGGGCCATGAAGAGATTTGCTAAGCTGGGGGCATATTTTGCCCCCATAGCAACTCCACGGTCTTGTCGATAGAAGGTACCCCCAAACCAAAAATAGCTGCTGGACGCAGCAAACTTTAGTAGTTGTAAGATAAAAAATATCTGTTCGTCAAATAAACCAGAGTCACGCCTGAGATAATGTTCCACTGCTAATATACCCAGATGATGGGGTATGACCGTATATAGTGAGGTGACGTCTGCTGTCACCAACCATAGACCGGATATGGGAGTAATTGCACCCAATATGTTGATAACAGAGCGAGAATCTTTGACGTAGGATGGCATATTTTTAACAAGGGGCTGAAGAAAATAATCAATATATCTGCCCACCCGGGACGTAACAGAGTCGATGCCACTGACTATAGGGCGTCCCGGGGGGCAGGTAGGATGTTTGTGAATCTTGGGCAAATAATATATGGTGGGTGTGCGGGGAGACCTGGGAACTAAATACAGTGACTCCTTTTTGTTCAAAATCCCACATTCCAGCCCACTCTGAACAAGCAACCTCAATTCAGATAGATATTGTGACTTAGGGTCACCACGAAGGGGTATGTATGTTTCAGAGTCGCCCAATATCCTATACATTTCTGCTAGGTAATCTTTCTTGTCAAGGATGATAATTCCACCACCCTTGTCTGCAGGCCTAATTATTAAGTTTTTATTTTGACATAAAGAATTTAGACCATTAACAAGCTCCTTATCAGTCTTCACCCTCTTAACCGGTATTTGGTCCAAATCAGACAACACCAAATCTCTAAAGACTTTTAGGGCTGGTGCCAAAGCACCCGGAGGATTAAAAAGTGAGGCGTTTGAAAGCCCCGAATGTTGAAAACCAGTGGTCACAATCCCATTAACACTAATCGGGTTGATGGCCATATGTCGTTTAATGCTGACTTTGCGAACAAACTTATGTACATCCATATATGTTTGAAATTTGTTAAGCCCCCGAGGAGGCGCAAATTTCAAGCCTTTATTTAAAACCATTTTTTCAGAGTCATTTAAGGTAACAGAACTTAAATTAAAAATCCCGCTACCATCTAGGATCTTTTTCTTTTTAGCTCTACATTTCCTCCCCCCTCTGGTTCCTCTTTTCGGTCTATGGGCCTTTTTACCCCTTGATTGGGTCTGAAAAAACCCCAATGTTGGTTAGACGGACCAGGACTCGGGTTTGGGTATTGCATGGAATTACCCACTCCTCTAATAGTGTCCTCATAGTCTTTGGGGGGCCCTTCTAAATCCTGAAGAGGATAGAAGTTGTTGTGTGTACTCACATTGTAGCCGCCATCCAACCCAGTGTTGTAAGCACTTGCTGTATCGAAATGTTGAAACGCCAAAGGTGGCTGCTTGTAGTGGTCCATCCTATAATTCGGATTGGGACCATACCCCCCTATGGGGTTGGCATTATGGGGGGGTCCAAAATAGGGTAAATAATCTCCATATTGGTTAGACTGGCCATGGGGTCTCTGGTTAGAGGGTGGGGGAAAACCATAAGTGTTATTCATGTTACCCCGACCTCTTCCACTCCTATTCTGGATGTTAGATCCCCGAGATCGTCGTGGAAAAGATGGAATATGATTAGGTGGGAAATCATTTCTCAACTGACCACCAGATCTAGAAGGTGATTGGTAAAAACTTTGTCTCCCCGACTGAAATGAGTCTGGGGGATTACCACCACCTCGTATGGATTTGTTCTGTGCAGGTTTGGCAGTGGTGGAAACCGGGTTATCGGTACTGGAACCCACTTCCATGTTGGTATTACCCGTATTGGCCTGCTCATTTAACAACTTTTTTTGCCATTCAAATACTATACCACCCTGATAGTCATTAAGGTCTCGATTATATTTCTTTTTCTTTTTTAGTTTTTGTTCTCTGTCTTCCTTTTCCAGGATTTTAAGTAATGTAGCGGACCTATCCTTATATTCATTCGTGTCCTTAAGGGGATTGAGTTTTTCCTTTATGCTCTTAATCTCCTCGTCCAATCTGGTAAGTTTGGACGTCTTCCTTTCAACAAGAAATTTTAAAAAACTGACACCAGCCGTATTAAAATACTTGAACCAGTCCTCGAGTTCTATATCTCCCTTCTGGGGATTGATTTCCCATCTAAGGCTTCTGGGTACCATGTTACTCCTAATGTACGTCTCTAAGTATGCAATATCCCATTGCGTGTGCATCTCTGAGACAGTAAGGTTTTTTAGTCTCATAAAGAGGCCACCTAGATCCCCCTCCTCATCTTTGTATGATTCAAATACCCCCTCAACATTGACCACTCTCGTGGCCCTATAGTCGAAGATATCCATAATGGATAAACCTTCAAGATAGTCAAAAGGGTAATAAAGGGGACGGAAACCTAATGATGGAACCAATATATGTGAAGTGATATGAATCACATAAAAAAGAAAGCTGCAGTGTGGGTATATCAAAGTAAACAGTAAAAAATGTAGCAAAACACCGCGCTAGTAAATGCAAAAATATTGAAATGCCCCAATACAGCAAATATTAGGGCTAAAAAGTGACATAAAATAAAGTGTACATAGGTAGCAGCAGCAAAAAAAAATGTGGATACACACATAAACAAGATAAAACAGTAAGTAAAGCCGCGCTAATTAAACAAATGGGTGATAGGACTTGTAGAATATGCTGGTTGTATATATGTGGGAAACTATAGGTCCAATTCGCAAACCCCAGATTGAAACCCTTCAAGATAGGGTTTAAAGTTGAAGGCCTCATTTAGGCCAGGGGGCGAGGTGGCATTGCAATGGAAGATCCATTTCAATTCGCTCTGTAATAGGGCTTTGTTGTAATCACCTCCACGATTAGGTGGGGGGATATGATCTAAAGCTTTAAACAGAATTTTTGGAGTGTGATCTCGATGCAATAGCTCACAGTGTTGTCCAATGGGAAGATCAGGGTCTTTTTTATTTATGCTGAGTAAGTGACGGTATATACGTTTCCAGAAGGGTAATTTGGTCCCACATAGAAACATCCGCATTCACATTCCAGAAGATAAACTATGCCGATTGAACGACAATTGACATAGTGTTGAGGAAAAAATTACTTACGTCACTTACTCAGCATAAGAAACTTGCTCCCGCGCGCCCCCTGGGGCGTGCACTCGGGAACATCCGTGACCGCCAGGTCCCGAGGACCCGGCGCATCACGGATCACTGTAAACGGCCACTGATAGCTGCTGTTTACCACGTCATTTGACAGAGCGATCACATGTACACAAACCGGCGCCACGTCATGACGCCGGTTCCTCCCTCCCCTCTCTGTACCGATCGGTACAGTGAGAGGGGAGAAGCGCGCAGCGGGGGAGAGACGGGACCAGCGCTGTGGGCTGGATGTGTAGTGCCCACAGCGCTGGTCAGTGACAGCTACACTGCCACCACTGTGCAATACTCTGCCACCACTGTGCAATACTCTGCCACCACTGTGCAATGCTCTGCAACCACTGTGCAATACTCTGCCCCCACTGTGCAACGCTCTGCAACCACTGTGCAATGCTCTGCAACCACTGTGCAACGCTCTGCCCCCACTGTGCAACGCTCTGCCCCCACTGTGCAATGCTCTGCCCCCACTGTGCAACGCTCTGCCCCCACTGTGCAACGCTCTGCCCCCACTGTGCAATGCTCTGCCCCCACTGTGCAATGCTCTGCCCCCACTGTGCAATACTCTGCAATCACTGTGCAACGCTCTGCAACCACTGTGCAATGCTCTGCAACCACTGTGCAACGCTATGCCACCACTCCAATGCTCTGCAACCACTGTGCAATGCTCTGCCACCACTGTGCAACACTGCAATACTCTGCCAGTACTCGCCAATACTCTGCCAGTACTCTGCCAATACTCTGCCAATACTCTGCCAATACTCGCCAGTACTCTGCCAATACTCTGCGATAGATTTTAATAGAAACAAAGAATTTTTATTTATTTTTTTTACCAAATTTTCAGTATATTTTGATTTATAGCGCAAAAATTAAAAAACCCAGCGGTGATTAAATACCACCAAAAGAAAGCTCTATTTGTGTGAAAAAAAGGACACAAAATTAATTTGGGTTCAGTGTTGCATGGCTGAGTAATTGTCATTCAAAGTGTGAGAGCACCGAAAGCTGAAAATTGGTCTGGTTAGGAAGAGGGTTTAAGTGCCCAGTGGTCAAGTGGTTAAACCCTATCTTGAAGGGTTTCAATCTGGGGTTTGCGAATTGGACATATAGTTTCCCACATATATACAACCAGCATATTCTACAAGTTTGTACGTCATTGTTTTTGATTATATATATATTTTTATATGCTATGTACACTGTCCTGTTCATGCTCCCTGACTGTGTATTTGCCTATTAAACATGTATGTTCTCTATTTCTGTTTTCACAGATTAGTCCCATATACAGACAATGGCTATGGACACACATGCATGATCAAATACCCCCATTGCATAATTACTGCAATTTTTGTATTATAAATACTTTCTGAATGTTTCTTCAAAATGGCTTGTTTCTAAGTTCTCCACTATATTGCTGCCCGGCGCGGGTAAGACACTGCGCATGTGCCCGCCGTTCTAGGACGCATTTGCCTGTCAAGATCTTCCTGTGCGCCCTCACCACTGGCGCCCTTCCTGTTTGCGCTCCATCCTGGAGCGCTGACCGGAGGAGAACTTCCGCCCGCGTCGGTGACGTCATGACGCTGGACGTGGCTCCGCCCAACGGACGTGTCCGCGCCCAGCGCCTGCACGTCAGAGGTCTCACTCAGGGGACAATATGCAGCCCAATCAGGCCGCTGCCCCCTTGCCCTGGCCAATTACTTTTCAGCGACATAGGCGCATCATATTTTGGCGCCTTCATACAGCTGATTGCCATTATTTTCCCCACTACAGCCTCCTTCCTCATTGACCACACGCTATTAAGACACAGGCTATACGCCTGTTTCTTATATGAGGCTTTGCAGCTTTTGGAGACCTTAACAGCCCGCCATCCACTCATATGGCAGTCCCACGTGCTTTTAACAGTACTGGTAGCACATTTTTGTACACATCGGTTTCGTGAGGCCCATATTTGGTCCTCAATTCTACCACCATATTTAAGGGGCTATTCACTCTGCATGTGAGTACCACATCCATAACATACTATTTTGTTGATCAATATTTTGGCATTGAATATGTATTCTATTTTCTGACTATTTGTATCATAATATCTATCGTACTAATATTTATTTGCTCACATTATTAGATGTGAAAGAACAGGATACAAATTCGCCTATGAAAAAGGACAAAAGTCCGAAACATGTTGGCGTTTTCCTAGACTCTACATGTATTGCAAATGTACAACCTCCTAATGCTAGAGATATACATATACCTTGTATCGATGTCTGACATTGTCAATCTGAGTATGCCCCATGTATGCCCTCCTTGACAGTTTCCTAATACTGCTACCTTATGCACTCTTTTGTATAGCCTTTAATAAATATACTTTTTTGAATTGCATACACTCTTGTTTGTGTCTATCTAGTCTCATTAACATCCCTTAGGGGTATTGGCCGTGTATATGCACACTAGGCCTAAATTTTTCTTTGTGTTCAATATTTGGGATGTGATAGACCATTCAGCTACACATACTGTCACTGCCTGCCTAGCTCTTTTCTTTTAAGGTTTTTATCTTAATGCATTCTATGCATTAAGATAAAAAAGCTTCTGTGTGCAGCAGTGATGTTACACAAGAGCATCAGCTGTCCAGGACTCTCCCTCCTCATTGGCTGAGACATTAGCGGGGGCCATTGGCTCTCACTGCTGTCAATCAAAGATAGTGAGCCAAGGAGGAGAGGGGGGCGGGGCTGAGCTGCGGCTCTGTGTCTAAATGTCCACATAGAGCAGTGGCTCGGGCATTCGGCAGGAGTGCCAGTTAGGGACCCGAAAAGAGGAGGATCTGAGCTGCTCTGTGCAAAACCACTGCACAAAGCAGATAAGTATAATATGTCATTGATTTTCATCCATAAGATAATAGGATTCCCCTCAGTAATAAGCATGTGCGGCAGCCATCTTAGATGGTCAGGTTATAAATAGAGGGAATACAAACAAAAGACACCATTTTCTTTTTAGAAAGGTAGAAAAATATCTGCACTTAGTAAACCTTAATGTAAAACAAGCAGCTGAACCCCATAACCCAGATACTGGGCACAAAGACTGTAAAGGAAGAAAAAAAGTGCAAGGCTTATACTATAAATTATGATAAAGTGATTTGCTAAAACTAAAGTGCAAAAAGTGCAACCAAAATTAAGTATCAATCAATGTACAAAATACAATGACAAATATATACACCGCAAAATCTGTGAAAATATGCAGTGAAAAAAAAATATATATAGAAAAAGAAAAAAAACTCCTCGATAAGAGTTTTAAAATGCGATCGCACATGCGCAAGAGGTGTGCATGTGCGATTGCATTTTAAAACTTTCATCGAGGAGTTTTTTTCTCTGCTAGCAGTCTGCTGTTTTAAACTTGTTACCTGTTCCTTGTCTGTGACTCGTTGGAGTCTTTTTTAACCGCTTGAGCATTAAGCTTCAATAAATCCTCTGTTGAAACCGTATAACATGATTTAGAGCATTTTTATCTTTTTTTGGTGATACACTTTGGAAATTTGCCGCGAGTGTCTATCCGAGTCTAAGAAGTAGGAGACACCTGGGAGATCGGGATAATCTCTGGCATCTGGACATCCATAGTGGGATCTGTGATCCGATTCGCATTGTTTGACCTCCCCTAACAGGGGGGTCACTGGGGATCTGGTAAGCCTCCATCTTATAAGTGGTGATTAGAGGTGGCGGGTTCTATGTGGTCAAATAGAATGAGTTAAACTATCACGTTGCAGCATAATTTTCATATATACACGTTTTTGTTGATTTATTTTTTTGGCATATATATGAACACTTTATCTACACATGAATTTTACTTATGTTGATTTATTTTCATTCTTCATTTTTTTTATATATTCTTTATATATATTTTTTATATATATATTTTTTTCACTGCATATTTTCACAGATTTTGCGGTGTATATATTTGTCATTGTATTTTGTACATTGATACTTAATTTTGGTTGCACTTTTTGCACTTTAGTTTGAGCAAATCACTTTAATATTTATCATCATTTATAGCAGGGATCCTCAAACTACGGCCCTCCAGCTGTTGCAGAACTACACATCCCATGAGGCTTTGTAAAACTCTGACATTCACTGACATGACCAGGCATGATGGGATATGTAGTTCCTGAACAACTGGAGGGCCGTAGTTTGAAGACCCCTGATTTATAGTATAAGCGCTGCACTTTTTTTCTTCCTTTACCATTTCCTTTTTACCATGTGACAGTCAGCTACTCTTGGTAGCTCATTTTCTTTGACATTCTTACCTCTGACAAAGCTCTATTGAAAAGTAAAACATGTTAGGTTTGGGTAATTTTATTTTGGGAGCACCTTCTGACTTTATTTTCATTTAGGTTCAAATTATTTATTTTTTTGTCCTGACAAATCCCCCCCCCCCCCCTTCATTGTGTAGGGTGAGGTTTGCTTTGTGTCAATGCAATTTTGAATACCAGAGAAGCTTTTTTGCCGACAGCCCATATCGTCAGTAAAATAGTATTTACTAGTATACTTTCTTTTTTTCTTGTTCATCTCATTTTTATATGTGGCTAATACATGGGAGGAGAGATTGATATATCCTCATCTCTTTATACCAGTTGGTGTTGGTGAGTAGACCTTGAGTTTACATATCCTCTAAATAGCCTGGAGCCTTTATACTGAATGCAAGAGGCTATAATAACCCTCATATGGTCTATATGTGTATATCATGAGAAGTTTCACCAATTAAACGCTTCCCGCCAACGCTATAGGCCAGGGATATGCAATTAGCGGACCTCCAGCTGTTTCAGAACTACAAGTCCCATGAGGCATAGTAAGACTCTGACAGCCACAAGCATGAGACCCAGAGGCTGAGGCATGAAGGGACTTGTAGTTTTGCAACAGCTGGAGGTCCGCTAATTGCATATCCCTACTATAGGCGAAAGACGGCTACAGCGTGGGCTTAAAATGCCTGGAGGGTGTCCATGGACATCCTTCTCTGGAACACGGTTCCTGCGCGCCCCCTCGGGCGCATATCAGGAAGAATCTGTGATTGGCGTGTCCCTTGAACACAGCCAATCACAGAACGTAGTAAATGGCCAATCACATTGGCCTTTTACCATGTGATCATTGTGTCCAAAGACAGGTGATCTCAAATGTAAACATATGAGATCAGTTGTCATTGCTGCCTCTCCTTCCCTCACACAGAGAACGTGTGTGGGGGAAGGAGAACTTATGTGATCTGAGCAAGTTTGCTACAATTTATACAGTATATTACGATGCCAAAACAGTGCCCACCAGTGTCACCGTGCCATCAGTGTCTGTGTCACCGTGCCATAGTGTCATCGATGTCACAGTGGCATAAGTGTCATCGGTGTCACCATGCCTCAGTGTCACAGTGCCATTAGTGTCACTGTGCCTCAGTGTCACTGTGCCTCAGTGTCACAGTGCCATTAGTGTCACTGTGCCTCAGTGTCACTGTGCCTCAGTGTCACAGTGCCATTAGTGTCACTGTGCCTCAGTGTCACAGTGCCATCAGTGTCACCGTGCCATAGTGTCATCAGTGTCATAGTGTCCTCAGTGCCACCAGTGGCATTGGTGTCAGAGTGTCATAGTGCCATCAGTGTCATAGTGCCACCTTTGGCTATGTATATGTATTTAAAGTTTTTTTCAGGGTACATTAAAAGCTATAAATTATAACTACTGTATAGTAAAACATTTCCTTAAAGAGCCTATTGAAAGCTCTAAGCGAATGAGGACCAGGCACCGCATCATGTAAGTGTATGCCAAGTGTATCCCCCCTTCTTCATCCTCTCTGCGATGGTGTAGGGCCTGTTTATTACGGTCAAGCAATGTAGGGAACAACATCACATAAGGTAAATGCAGGTTCAACTGCCTTTTCGGATCTGCGAACTTGGCATGGCATCTCTTCACCTCCGCAGAGAAGTCTGGATAAAAGCATACCCTGGTGCCATTAAACTGAAAAGTCCAGGAAGTGCAGCGTGCAGTGTGGGAGCTGTGGACCAGACCCCCCTCCCCCACTGAGACCGAGAGAGGCGGTCGCAGCATCTGGACCATCGGGAAGGAGGAGTGGGAGTAAAGCTGGCCATACACTATACGAAAAATCGTCCGAAAATTCGGTCATAGAACGTTTGTTCGATTTGTTGGCCAGTTAATGGACACAAAATCAATAATCGTTTGGACGTTTTTGAGCCGAAAAAACGAAGGAAGAAAAAACGAAGGACAAGTTTGGAAAATTTTTGTTTATTTATGTTCACTGAACGATTTATTGGCCATTACATGATGGCACCATCATTTGTGCTCGCGGCCGAACGTTCATTTTTCGAAAATGGGGTTGGCCGATTTTTTGTATAGTGTATGGCCAGCATTACTGAGGACCTTGCACTCCATAGATTCCGACAGAGGAGGCGGGACCGGGAGACTGAGGGAGACAGCGAAATCTTATGAGAGACTTAATTCAAGCTTGACAGTTCATCTTCGTCCCTTCTCCTTTTCACATCATTAGTGTGTAGCTTAAATCACCTTATGTGCGGCAACTTTTTTTTTTTTTTTTTTTTTTTTTTTTTTTTTTTTTTTTGTATATTAAATCAAACTTTAACATTTTTATTAATCTGATCGGTATTCTCCCCTTCCCCCCTACCCCCCTCCCCCCCCCCCCTCCCTCCCCCTCCCCAACCTCACCCACCTCGGTCCTCTGAGTCCATCGATATAGTCCTACTCCGCCTAAATATAATTTTCCGTTACTCGTACTGATTCTACAACCTCAATTCTTGCGCGTAGCTCCATGATTTTTTGAAGGTTCTCCAACACTCCCATTTTCCTTTCCACCCTGTCTCTCTTTCCTCAACCTCCTCTCTCAGACTTTCCATCCTATAGGTTTCTTCTACTGCGTCTATCCAGTCCCAAATTTGTGGGCTGTCTAGTCCTTGCCAATTCTTTGGAATAAGTCGCTTTGCTGCGTTTAGGAGATGTGGTATTATTGATTCCCTGTATTTCGCTGTCCCTTCGTCTGTTCCATGGAACAGGATAACCCATGGGTCATACTCCAGTGTCTTTTGGGTAATTTCTCTTACTAGATCTATTATTTTTACCCAATACGTTTTGATTTTCGGACATTGCCACCAAATATGTGCCATGGTTCCGATCTCCCTGCACCCTCTCCAACATTCAGGAGATTTTCCCGTTTGATATCTGCTTACTTTATCTGGAGTCGCGTACCAACCAGCTAAACATTTATAATTTAACTCTCCTGTCTTCATATCCACCGCAGAATTATGTGCCAATTTCATTATTTTTCCTATTTTCAAAGTGCTATTCTGTGCTCCTAATTCCCTTTGCCATTTGGTAATGAATGGCGGGGTCACCAGCCCGTCAGTCGTCATAAGTATTTTATATAATCTTGAAATTGTATTTCTTGTATTTTCTGCTGTGCATACCCGCTCCAGCTGTGACAGGTCCTCTTCTGACCTGATTGGTTGTGGTAGATTCTTTACAAACTGGCCTAGCTGCTGATACCGCCACTCATTTATCACCATTAGCTCTTTCTTGTGTTCTAAATCTTGTAGTGTTCTTAATTTTCCATTTTCCATTATGTCCCTTAATTGTGCCCTGTCATTTTTAATCCAGTTCCCTCCAATTTTTCCCCCCCCCCGGTGCAAACAACTCATTATTTTTTAACGCTATTAAGGGTGAATTGAAATCTCCATTTAAACTTTTATAAACTTTATCCCATATTCTTAACGTGTTTTGTGTCAGTGCATGAGTATTTATTCCTATACCTCTAAATTTTGGGGGGTTCCATATTATGTCTTTCAAACGTGCATTACACAGTGTACTCTCTATGCTCACCCACCTTTTTTCCCTACTGTCCCTTACCCATTCCACTACTCTGGATAATACTACAGCGTTATAATAGTTTTGAATGTCGGGTATTCCTAAACCTCCTCTTTTTTTTTCCTGTTTTAATGTTAGAAAGGATATTCTTGGCTTTTTATTTTTCCATATGAAGTTCATCCCTATAGTTTTAAGTTTTCTGAGGTATGTTTGTGATAATGCAACAGGTATCATCTGGAATTTGTAAGTTATTTTGGGGAGTATGACCATCTTTAGAGTATTTATGCGTCCGATCCAGGATATTGGCTTATTAAGAAGTCTTTTGCCTTCTTGTTTAATTTCGTCTAGGAGTGGTATATAATTAATTTTATAAATCTTTTCGAGGGAGTTAGTTAATTTTATGCCTAAATATTTGATTATTTTTCGCCAGGGGAAATGGAACTCTTTTTGTATCTCATGTTTTGCTCTTTTAGTCAGATTTATGTTCAATATCTCTGATTTGGCTAAATTGATTTTAAAATTTGATAGTTCTCCATATTGTTTTAAGATTATAAGTAAATTCGTCAAAGTGGTCCTTGGGTGTCCGATATAAAACAATATGTCGTCAGCAAAAGCTGCAATTTTGTGTTCTTCCTCCCCTACCCAAATTCCTCTTACTTCTATATTGTTTCTTATGGTGGCCAAGAGTGGTTCTACCGATATAATAAACAATAGGGGGGACAGGGGGCATCCCTGTCTCGTCCCATTCTTCATCTCGAAGGGGAGGGATGATAGTCCGTTTATTTTGACTGATGCTGTGGGGTGGTGGTACAGTGACTGGATCCACTGGATCATTCTTGTTCCAAATCCCATTGCTTCCAGAGTCTGTACCATGAATCCCCAGTCTACCCTGTCGAAAGCTTTTTCAGCGTCAATCGACAGGAGTAGACCTGGGGACCCACTTTCTTTTATCCTCTGAATCAAGAGGAGTGACCTAACCCCATTATCCCTCCCTTCCCTACCTGAAATAAAACCCACTTGGTCCGGATGTATCAATTTGTTCATCAGGCCCTTAATCCGCCTTGCCAATACTTTAGCGTAAAGTTTTATATCTGTATTTAAAAGCGAGATCGGCCTATAACTGGAACAAATCGATACATCCTTTCCCTCTTTTGGTATAACCGTGATTGAGGCGGTCGCCGCCTCCCTACTCAGTCCATATTCCACTCCCAGGCCATTAAGGTACTGGCACAGTCTTGGAACCAGGATCTCCCCATATTTCTTATAATAGGCTGTTGTAAACCCGTCCGGGCCCGGACTTTTGCCTGGCGCCGTATCTTTTAAAGCTTCTTTAATCTCTTCCTGAGTTATGGGTGTTTCTAGCTCCTCCCTCTCTTCCTCTGTAATTACTGGTAGTTGTGCCTTAGTTAAGAACTCTTTCATTTTCCGAATTTTCTCCTCCCACGGGGGCGCCCTATTCTTTACGGAGTACAACTTCTCGTAGTAATTCTTAAATATTTCTGCGATTTCTTTAGTTTCATAAACCATCTCTCCAGTTTCAGTTTGTATTTTATCTATATAGTTTACCGATTTTTTCTTTTGCAGTATTTTGGATAGATGTTTACTAGCTTTATTTCCCCATTTATATCGCTCTTGGGCTATTCTATTATATTTTCTTTTTTCTTCTTGGTCCATATGTTCTTTCAGTTCCCCTCTTTTAATAACTAATTTTTGATATAAGGTGGGCTGGGGGCTTAAGTGTTTTTTATGTAGTTGCTCTGCTATCGCTACTTCCTCCCTTAACCCCTTTATTTTCTCTGCCCTCTCTTTTTTCTGTTTTGCTCCTAGCGCTATTAGTATTCCTCTCACGTACGCCTTATGGGCCTCCCATAGTGTTGCTGCTGAAATCCCTTCAGTGTCATTTATCCGAAAGTACTGCTCTATTTCTTTTTTCAGCTTCTCAGCGCTTTCCTCATCCCTTAACATTGCTTCATTTATTCGCCATTTAGTGGAGTATCTTTGGTTTCCTACAGTTTTTAATCTCATTACTACCGGAGCGTGGTCCGACAATGAAGCTATTTCTATTTTTGTTTCGGCTACTTCACCGACCAATCTGTGGTCTACCAGGATATAATCTATCCTGGAGTACGTCCCGTGCACAGGGGAGAAGAACGTAAAGTCTTTACTTTTTTGATGCTGGATCCTCCAAGCATCAACTAGCTGGCATTCTTTTAATTTTTGTTTTAGTGCTTTTAACTGTACGTTCCCTGTCCCCTGCACACGGGACGTACTATCCACACTCGGTTCCAGACAGAGATTAAGATCTCCCATTAAGATCACATACCCCCTCTGAAAAGCAATCAGTTTTCCCAATACTTTAATCAGGTATTTTGCTGAGTTCGTATTTGGGGCGTAGATATTTGCGAGTGTGAGTTCCATTTCGCCTAGTTTTCCTTTTAAAAACAGGAATCTTCCCTCTGGGTCTGTCAACCTCTCTTCTAATTGAAATCTTATCCCTTTGGCCATCCCTATTGCTACTCCTCTTGCTCTTGTATTAATCGTGTCCCCATAATACCATGTCGGATAATTGGCTGATGATATTTTTATATTTGTTTCCTGCGATAGGTGCGTTTCCTGTAGAAAAACTATGTCTGCGCGATAGTCCCTGAGTTCGTTGAGAATCTTGTTTCTTTTGGCTAATGTATTTAAACCTCTAACATTATATGTCAGGAAGCGGATTTCGTTCATTTATATTCTTTTACTTTTTTTTTTTTTTTTTTTTTTTTTAACGTCAACCCATGTACATACATTTGTCCTTAGTCTTTCTAGGCACTTAACTAACCGAGGTGGATGAGGTTCCCTCCCCCCTATCCCCCTATCTTCCCTCCCTCCCTCCCAGACCCCCCCTACCCACCCCTCCCACCTTCCCCCCCTCCCTCCCTTGCCCCATAATCCCTTACCCCCCCCCTTCTCCCCCTACCCTGTGGCCCATTACCGACCTCAATATCGTTGGTGGCCCTGCATCCCATGGTCACCCCCGGTTTTTTTTTTCTAGTGGGGTGGGGTTCCCCGACTTCCGCCCTTGTCCACCCTCCCCTCTGCTTGCAGATATAACAGCTAAAAAAAGAAAAAGAAAACAGTATAGGCAAAGGGAGGTGTTTGTGGTCTTCCTGGTCACACCCCCGCCCAGACACCCCGGTCCTCCATCCACTAAGCCCCCCGACTTCCCCCCCCTCCCCCCCGCCGCCAGAAAGAAGATTACTAAGTTAGAGAATCTTGAGTTTTTCTCTCCCTCCCTCTACTCCCCCTCTCCCTCTGACCAGCCTGGCAATTCTATGACTTGAAGACCGAGCTTGTTACAGAACTCGGCTAAATCCTCCGGGAAAACTAATCTGGCTGATATTCCTTCTTTCTGTCCTATGAGGCATGCTGGAAACCCCCAGTTATATTTAATATTCTGAGTCCGCATTTGTTCTAGTAGAGGTTTCATAAATCTTCTTCTTGCCAGAGTTTCTGGGGCTAGGTCCGTATATATCTGTACCTCTGCTCCTTCATATAACACTGGCACAGCCCCTCTTGCCTTAGTCCATATCTCGGCCCTATCTTCATAGAATCTAAATCTGGCTATTATGTCCCTCGGCCTCTCTCCTGCGGTATCTCTCGCTCTTCCAACTCTATGGATCCTCTCGATCTTCGGGAACTCTTCTGGGGGTCTCTTTAGAATAGGATTGAATAATTTTTCCATGATTTTTCTCAGGTCTTCACCCCTGCTTTCTGGAACCGCACGGATCCTGAGATTCTGTCTGCGATTCCTATTCTCCTGATCTTCTAATCTATACAGTATTTTCCTCTGGTTCCATTTAGTTAACTTTAGTTGTTCCTTTAGTGTGTTAAGCTCCTGATCTTGTTTCTCTGTTCTGTCTTCTATTACTTCGACCCTCGTCAAAAGGTGTCCCAGGTCTCCTCTTAGGCCATTTATATCCGCTCTAATTGCATTTTCGAGTTTCAGAAACATATCCATCATTTCACCTTTTGTTGGTAGTAGGGAAACTGTTCTTTGTTCCTCCACTCTACTTATCTCTAATTCACTCTCCAAAGTCATATCTTCCCTGGATTGGTCTGCAGCTTCCCCCAGTTTTGAGATGTTACCTTTTCTTCTATCCGTTTTCCCTTGTTGCGGATCTGCTGCTTGAGGACTAGCTCCCTGGTTCAAGTATTGTTTTATTGTACTACTTGTTGCTTTCGTAGTTTTTGCGGTGTTCCCTTTCGTTGTTTTACTCGTATTTTTACTCATCGTGCTTTCTTTGTTTCTTCTAATTCGTTTCCCCAGTTTGTCCCTCTCTTCTCCCTTCCCTTCTCTTATCTACCTTCCCTCTTACCCTTTTCAACGTCCCGGTTTTTAATATGACCAGCTTCAAAATGACGGACAGGAGACGCTTATCCCCAGAGAGGAAGGGAAAGGAAGGAAGGGAAGGAAGGACCGGCTTTATGGGGGACAGGCAGGGGCTCGAGTATTAGTTCTGGGTATAAGCGATGGTCCTACCCTAAGATTCTGTCCACTTCCCCAACCTCTGGAGATCGCAATGCCACCAGGACTTCAGCTTCCTTCGAGGGGGTAGGAAAGAACACGGAGAGACCACCGTCCCTTCTATTCTTCCATAAGAGTTATGGCTTCACCAGTCCCCAATCCTCAGCCCTCTTGGTTATTATGGCCCTGAATAAGCAGGTCTCTTTCCTCTTTTTTTTTTTTTTTTCCCCTTCCTCTTCCCTTCTCTCCCTTCCCTCTCCCCCCTCCCTTTAGGAGACCCCAATCTGTTTATTTGAATATCTGTACCGTTGCTCTCTCTAATATTTATGTTGATACCGGCTACTGTACCCCCCGGAAGGTTTCCGCACTGGTTTTACAATCCGTTTTGGGATTCCCTTTCCTGGACTTGAACTATATAGGGCTAAGGGGGATTTGTCTTTATATCTCCCCTTCTCTGTCTTGTCTGTCCCTCGTTAATTGAGGCTTCATAACTGGGGGTGCATAGCACTTTCTATTCCTTTTGGGGTCCTGCCTCTATCTCCTCAGCGTACCTCTTCTATGTACCGGTGACCCAGGAACAGAACAATGAGAGCTTCTACCACTTTTTAGGGGGCCATGTCCCCAAGTTCCCAGTTCAAATTCCTTGTACCCTAGTCCCAGCAGTTAATTTGGATACTATCCGCTTATGATGCCCCAGGTTCACCTCCAGTATCCCCTATTGTCCGCTTTAATCTTATTGTCCAATGGCTAACTCCGGAAGCCAAATCTTAAGGGGTAGGAGGAGTAGGCCGACAGCGGGGCGGTCCCATGCAGTTCTAGTTCCAGGTTTAGAAATTTCAACTAGGGTTCCGTCACGGTATTCACTACTTCAGGTGTCTATATGTCGGGGGGAACACGGGGGGTTCGGAGTCTCATTTAGGACCGGTTTTAAAAAGTCACAGCTACCAACAAGTTTGTTTCACACTCTGCGATTAGGTATTCACAATTTCACCAGCTAATTTCACCAACCATCCGGTTCTCCCCCCCTGGGTCTTTATCCCCTATCAATTTTGTTTGATTATATAACCATGCGCATCCAACTATTGTTTGTTATACTTGTTATTCCAACACCAGGTAGGATAAGTAATAAGCCGAATGATCAGACACCAGGTAGGATAAGTAATAAGCCGAATGATCAGACACCAGGTAGGATAAGTAATAAGCCGAATGATCAGACACCAGGTAGGATAAGTAATAAGCCGAATGATCAGACACCAGGTAGGATAAGTAATAAGCAGAATGATCAGACACCAGGTAGGATAAGTAATAAGCAGAATGATCAAAACAAATACAGTTTCCAGCTAAGGAAGAGGGAAATCCTTATTTTTAAATAAACTATTTCTTACAAAACGGCAACCCTTCTGACGTGCAGTTTACAGTGTCCCGTTCCAGGGGTACCTCTTAGTTATATTCTTCCTCTCTTGCACATCCAACTATTATTTGTTTCACTTTTTATTCAAACACCAGGTAGGGTAAGTAATGAGCAAAATGATCGACACATATGCCGTCTCCGGGCTGGGATAGAGAGGAATCCTCATTTTCAGGTAAACAATTTCTTACAGAGCAGCAACCCTTCTGACATGCAGTTTACAGTGTCCCGTTCAGGGGGTACCTCTTAGTTGTATTCTTCCTCCCCGACTTGCTCTCCTTAGTCTCCCATCAGCCTACTAAACAGAGATGATCTTTCCTACCTTCGCTGCAACGCTGCATGGGTATCCATTACCTCGTCTCCTCTGGTCTGGATCTACAGCGGGATGACACCTAATAGGAGGCTACGGCTGGCGCGGCGGGAGGTAGGGGGCAAGGGAGAGTGAAGGTTGTATCTCCCGACCGTCTGTGCGTCTCCCCGCTCCGCTTCCTTACTCTAATGGCGTCAGGGGGGAGAGGGTTCACGGGGTCCGTCGGCTTCTCGCACGGAGCCTCTCACACTCCATGCCGTGGATGTGTTTCCCGGGTCTCCGCACAGGTGCAGACCTCACGGCTCCGTCAGGCCCCTCCCTCAATGACGCGCATTACGTCATCACGCACCCGTATAACTGATAGGCGGCACTGATGGGCGACACGGATGGGCACTGATGGGCGGCACAAATTGGGACTGATAGCTGGCACGGATGGGCACTGATAGTTGGCACATATGGGCACTGATAGGTGTCACGAATAGGCACTGATAGGCAGCATTTTTTTGTACTGATGGATGCCAATAAGTGCCAAACAATAATGCATGCCAATCAGTGATGCCCATTGTGGGCACTAATTGGCATCCATTGTGGGCACTGATTGGCATCCATTTTTGGGCACTGTGTGTCATCCCTGGTGGTCTAGGGTGGCATACCTTGTGATGGGCATCCCTGGTGGTCTGGTGGCGTCCCTGGTGGTCCAGTGTGGGCATCCTCAGGGGGCTACGCTGATAATTGATCAGCACAGACGCCCCCTGTCAGAGGCACAGCCGATCGGCTCTCCTCTACTCGCGTCTGACAGACGCGAGTGAGGAAAAGCCGATTACCGGCTCTTCCTATTTGCACTGTGATCAGCCGTGATTGGACACGGCTGATTACGTGGTAAAGAGTCTCCGTCAGACTGACACCTAAACAACGATCGCCGCGATGCACGCCCCTGGGGGCGCGCAGCGGCTCAAAATCCTGAGGACGTCATATGACGTCCTGTCAGGATTTTACAACCACTTTGCCGACGTCTTTTGACGGGCGGCAAGTGGTTAAAATTCATTTAATTTAATATAGATTATTTGAGAATTGTGTTAAATAGTATAGATCGGTTCCAAATATAAATACAGTGGAACATTCGATTATGAGCATAATCCGTTCCAGGAGAATGCTTGTAATCCAAAGTACTTGCATATGAAAGCGAGTTTCCCCATTGAAGTCAATGGAAACAAAAATAATTACCGTATTTATCGGCGTATAACATGCACTTTTTTCCCCTTAAAATCAGGGGGAAATCAGGGGTGCGTGTTATACGCTGATCCCCTGCCGTTGTGAGGCTCCGGGCGGCTTTCAACCGCCTTCGTCCCTTCTCATCGGCTTTCGATAGCCGCCTTCGGCCTTTCTCGGCAGCTTTTGGCCGCCTTCGGCCCTCTCGGCAACTTTCGGCCTTTCTCGGCCTTTCTCGGCCACTTGCGGCCGTTCTCAGCGGCCGAAAGCTGCCGAGAAAGGCCGAAGGCGGCCGAGAACGGCCGAGAAAGACCGAAGGTGGCCGAGAACGGCCAATGGCGCCAATTTTTAAACTGCAGTGACACTGATATGTCATTGCAGTTTAACTGCAGCCTGGGCAAGGCTGGAAATGTCACTGTAGAGGCTGCAGATGGACGCTGCAAGACTGCAGTGACACTGACATGTCACTGCAGTTTAACTGCAGCCTGGGCAAGGCTGCAAATGACACTGAGGAGGCTGCAGATGGACGCTGCAAATGACACTAAAGCCCCATACACACGGTCGGACTTTTTCATGGATTCTGTCCGATCGGACCATGTTGTCGAAAAATCCGACCGTGTGTATGCACCATCGGACAGTGTACGTCGAATTGTCCGACGGACAAAGTCTTATCTCCTGCTGGATAGATTTGCCGACAACCCGGTCCGATCACACCAAATTCGATCGTGTGTACGGTTGTCCGACCGGACAAAGTGCTACGCATGCTCAGATCACATTACAAGTCCAAAGCTATTGGCTACTAGCCTCTACGTAGTCCCGTCGTAGGCAACAAACGTCACCACGTTCAGAATGATCGGATTTTTCGACAACTTTGTCCGACCGTGTGTACGCAAAACCAACATCGGACAAAGTACGACGGACATGATCCGACGGACCTGGTCCGCGGATTGTCCGACCGTGTGTATGGGGCTTAAGAAGGCTGCAAATGACACTGACAAGGATGCAAGGCTGCAAATGACACTGAGAAGGCTGCAAATGACACTGACAAGCATGCAGATGGACGCTGTGCAAGGCTGCATTGATGGGCATTTAAATGTACGTTTTTTTTCCTTTAACCACTTTAAGACCAGCCTCGTTTTGGATTTTAGGTGTTTACATGTTTAAAACAGTTTTTTTTGCTAGAAAAAAAAACTTAGAACCCCCAAACATTATATATTGTTTTTTTTCTAACACCCTAGAGAATAAAATGGTGGTCGTTGCAATACTTTTTTTCACACCGTATTTGCGCAGCGGTCTTGCAAACGCACTTTTTTTGGAAAAAATTCACTTTTTTGAATAAAAAAATACGAGTACACCTCGGCTGACCTCAGCAAACCTCGGAAAGACTTTACGGAGATTTGCTGAGGTCAGTAGAGCTGTCCTCAAGCCTTTCTGTGCATTTCCGCGTGGCGCTGACCAGCGATGTTTGGCTCGGCTTTGGCCCCCCCCCCCACCTCAGGCCAAACGCGGTACTGCACACCGATTTGGCCTGAATCGTGCTTGTTTTGCGAGACAACACTCGCAAACCGAGTTACGATTTTTAAAAAATACAGTGCTCGTATTGCAAAACGCTCGTTAACCGCGTTACTCGCAATCCGAGGTTCCACTGTATATAAAAACATTGTTCATGAATTCTAAGGATTGAATTAGATTGGTTACTTGTTATTGGGCGGCAGTATATAACCTTTGGAGGTGAAGTGTCCGGTCATGTGACCCCTGATGATGTCAGACGTGCTGACGAAACCTGTTGTGTTTGGTCGAGGGTGATACGTCACTTTCACCCACAGTGGAACACAGGTGGAGCGCTTAACGGCGTCCCCACATCCATTAGATTTTTTTTAACATTGTGCACTTGTTCAAGTGTTTTTAATGCTTATGTTTTTCACTATGGGAGATTGTTCCTTTTTAAATTTTTGATCCTGATGTCCGGAGATACGATGGGTCCCTTCTTTCTGATGATCGATCGGAGGCTCCGGCATTGCCGGGTATCGTGATGGGTTTAAAGGAATATCTCTCTCTTTTATGCTGTATATGACTTTTGTTATAGGGGTCATGTAAATCTGGTGAGTAGACTGTGTGACCGGTGTTGGTGGAGGAATATTCACAGCTATTTATTTACTACACCATTGGAATCATTTGATGAATTTCTTTTGGACTTTATTTACATTATTTTCTTTGGATACATTTATTTTTGAACATTGCTCTTTAACCCACCTGAAGGTGGATGTTTTTGAACATTGCACTGTAACTCACCTGAAGGTGGAGGTTTCTCATGTTCACCATTTGTTATTCACATTTGTTTGTTAGTATAATTTGCTATTATACACCCAGTGGTTGTCCTCACTACACACCTTTAACATTTTTAAGGTGCGTGGTTTACCACAATTTTTTAAAATATTTATAAGTGCATTAAAATAATCCCACAATTGGGCACTCACATGATATAGGATTATATAAGGTGCATCAATGGTGATAATCCAGCAGACGGTGTCTCCAGCGCTTACAAATCGAGTTGTAAACACACGATATGACAGGAAGATGAGAAACAAACAACCACCGCTCCAAGACTCTCCTTCCCAAGCGAATGCTCCTGCTCCTGTGTGGGAGCCCCAGGTGCTGGCTAATAGCACAATGAGCATGCACATGTCTCGAACAGAGCATGTTATGCGAACATTACCATGGGGCTGTGGGAGGAGCTATGCCTTTGGAATAACATTCCTTTCCTTAGGCACATCATCTACTATGGGAGGTATATTTATGATGTGCTCCTTTGTTGCCCATTGTAACAGTAACAATCTAGGTTTAAGTTTTACTTATGTTATTGACCCGGACCATTTGTTTTATTTGGACCTCAAATTGTTCCACGATGTGGGTTCAATTTATACCAGGAACCATTCCAAGTCAGTTGGTGCAACTCCTATCTTCCTTATGACAGTTACCACCATCCGGTATGGAAAAAGAACATACCGAAGGGCCAGTTCCTTAGACTAAAGATTAATTGCTCCAGGCTACACACTAGAGTCAGACATCGATTTACAAATTTAGGGAAAAGGGGTATCCCAAGGATTTCTTTACAGAGGCGTTTGAAACAAGCTTGGAGCATCGCCCCACCTATAAGCTCACCAGTACTGCTTCATGACAGGGTTTCAGATTTATTACAGGGTTTTAACAGTAATTTTAGATCAAATACCAGTGTTATGAGGAAACAATGGCACATTCTTCAGTCTGATCCCATGCTAGGTTCTCACCTTCCGGATTTACCCCAAGTGTTCTTCAGAAGGGCCCGCACTTTTAAAGAATATGGCGTCCAGCAGACCAACAGATATTAGAGGCTACTTCGATAATCGGGTGGGAATTTTTCAATGGAAAAAAAGAGGGGCTGTTTTACCTGCTAATCTATCCCACATGGTCACTCCTCTATATTGGATAGTTCCGGAAAAATCGATTCCATAAAACAATTTATCACATGTTCAACTCCTGAAATGCCCTTGTAATCTACTTTATGTGGGCCGAATGATACGTACGCTATGTACCAGAGTGAGTGAACACTGTGGGTCCATTATAAAAAGAAAGGTTGACTATAGCATATCACAACATTTCTCTTGTTTCCATGATAATAATTACAAGGTTTTGACAGTGTTAGCCATCGAACATATACCAAAAGGGTCTCTCACAGATAATGAGAGATTTGTTATTATGTAAAAGAGAAACCATTGGATTTACAAATTAAATTTTCTCTCTCCGCATGGTTTGAACAAGGAGCTGGACACCCACAATGATCTCCTGACAGTTTTCAGCTACCCATAATATCCTTAGTAACTCTTTCCGGCATGGTTGGAATGTTTGTGTCTTTGTCACATATGTTAATTTTTTTCTGTTTGGTTTACTCTGATAATAGTTGTTTTTAGTCAGTCCTATGTTTTTAAAATGTGTTTAATGTATTTTTTACTAAATTGTATTCTCATATCATATATTGATCATTAAATGTTAAAATGCCGACTATTTTATCATTATTATGTTTTGGGACTGAGTAGCTGTTCCACCACCTGGTATTGTAATTAGTATTTATATTCCCACTTCCTGCTGGCTCAGATCATGTGACCCGACGAAAGGGTTAATCCCCGATACATGGAGTATGACACTGAGCCTCGGCATATTTGCACTATCCTGTCCTTTCCATTGGTATATAAGTGGACTGCGCCGACTGTTGTATTTCTATATAATTCTATGCCACTCCTAGTGTCAAGTGCTAATTTCACTGTGACCTTATTAAGTGAACAGCATGCCTGTGCAAGCCAGCTGATTTACCAATACAAAATGCAGTAACAAAAGATAAAATAAAAATACAATTAGTGGTTATACCTCATAGAACACGATGTGGCTTCTGCAATCGAAGTCAAATTAGTGTGATATATACAAGACCAAAAATATATATTAAATCAAAAAGTGTGTATCAAAATATGAAAATCATGAAAAATATAAAAAGTGCAATGTCCAAGTGGTTGATGCTCCACAATGTATATCCCTGATACAGTGAATGATAACCCTCTTTATCCTGCTGTTGAAAATCACCCTGCTTGTGATTCCACCACCACTTATGAATTGGCCACTCACCAGAACCAGGTGAGTTTGCGTATTGGTTAGATATCTGGATAACCACTCCTAGACCTGGATGCCTCAATCACCTGTTCCAATGGTATGGTTAGGCAGATGGGAATACCGCTCTCAGAGAGAAATAAATTGCCATCATGGTGTAGTAAGTCTAAAATTGTTTATTAAAATCAGTAAAATAATCTATAGATATTGCACTCACATATTGCTGTACCTTACGGCGGCACTAAGCTGTTCCAGGCTTGTATTCAAGCATTTAATTTTGTAAGAGGGACCCACACAATTTACATCATTGTGAAGTTGCCCTCATTCAGATGTTTGTTTTAGATCTCAACACATATCTTGATTTTCAACAGCAGGATAAGGAGGCTTATCATTCACTGTGGTGTTATACACTGTGGAGCATCAACCACATGGACATGATTTTCATATTTTGATACACACTTTTTGATTTAATATATATTTTTGGTCTTGTATATATCACACTAATTTGACTTCGATAGCAGAAGCCACATAGTGTTCTATGAGGTATAACCACTAATTGTATTTTTATTTTATCTTTTGTTACTGCATTTGATATTGGTAAATCAGCAGGCTTGCACAGACATGCTGTTCACTTAATAAGGTCACAGTGAAATTAGCACTTGACACTAGGAGTGGCATAGAATTATATAGAAATACAGCAGTCGGCGCAGTCCACTCATATACCATTTGTTTTTACAGCTCTCTCAACTATTAAGGGAGTTTGTTTTTTGACTGTAGCACACCAGCTAGTTGAGCACTGAAATATAAAGACGATTATATATCCAATTATATTTAAATTTAATATTTTGCGCTGGTACCTTCACATATATACTGTCCTTTCCATTGCCTTGTGGTCTTATGACCTTCCCAGCCTGCCTGTGATCACCGCTGCATATTTGTCTGCATAGCCCTCAGGAAAAAGCTACTTTCTGGCTCCTGTTTCTCAGTTTGGGACTGTACAGCTTTGTCTCTTTCCCCTGACCATTGGGAATGAAGTGTGCCTGGGCTTACAACTTACATCCTGGAGCACTCAGGTCCACCTCCACCTTTCTTTGTCTGGTTACTGATAGTCTGAAAGTAGGAGCCACATCTGCACCCAGCGTGAACGCCTCACTGTCTTTACACAGCATCAGGGTATGTGACGGCCATCCATCCCTCAGGGACAGCAGAGGATGACATGCTAGCCATGAGTCACTGTGCTTTCAAGGCATTTTACACTCAATCAATTGTTTAAGTTTATGAATGGATACATCTGTCATTAAAGATTGACACTTGATACAGTTTAATCCACTTTCCTTGTTTGTGTACCAATGTACTGGAACAGCGCTCCTTGTGTTGGATTTTTGTTCTCACCTGCTCTGATAACATTGCACTGATGAGACTGCTCTGATCAAATTGCACTGATGACACTGCACTGACGAGACTGCTCTGATGACATTGCACTGATGAGACTGCTCTGATCACATTACACTGATGAGACTGCTCTCAAGATATTGCTCTGATGGTAAAGGAGGGCTCTGATGGTAAAGGGGGACTTTAAAGGTAAAGACTATTTAACCACAACCCCTTTTAAGCCACGCCTGTAGTATATTGTGTCTAATATATATATATATATATATATATATGTTATATATATATTTATTATATGTAGTGTTTTTATTTAGGCATTCTAAAGACAAGTTTATTCTAGGCAGGCCGCTTTGGGAGCCGTTATCTAATTGCGCATATTAAAAGAGGGTTTGTTGGTCAAAGGACAAATGGCCAGACCAGACTTAATCTAATCAGTATTCACACATATCAAAGGGGGAATATGCAAGAATGTAAATTGGGGCAGCTTTATAATTACAACTATTCACAGCGTGGGGTTGTCTCCGGTCACTCTGAAAGACCGGGGCAGATCAAAGCATTTAATGGAAACGCCCAATCAAATTGCTCAGACATTCAGTGTGTGTGGGGGGGATATAACAGGACGTTCAATCTGTTTAGAAGTGTGTTCTTACGAAGGCACCCAAGAGTCACATGGTTCCATGGGGCTCTAAATATTACTAGCACTGTCGTGATATGAACTCTGTTGGATTTTTGTCATCTGTAAGACTGTTCTGTTTGGAAGTCAATAAAATTGTCTCTCTCTGGGAGAATCGGGTTTTGCTGCGGAGACAATACTTTTAATAACTATATTCCATCTACGAGGAAGGAACGATTATATATTAGATCACTACATTGGTGCCGTGACCCGGATTAGACCGTCGTGAGACAGGTTAGTTTTACCCTACTGATGATGTGTTGTCGCAATAGTAATCCTGCTCAGTACGAGAGGAACCGCAGGTTCAGACATTTGGTGTATGTGCTTGGCTGAGGAGCCAATGGGGCGAAGCTACCATCTGTGGGATTATGACTGAACGCCTCTAAGTCAGAATCCCCCCTAAAGAAGGATGGAGTCTATGCAAAAATCCTAAAGATAATGGTCACAAATTCTAGAGACTGTCCTACAATTTTACAGTGGCCAGAACATGGACTTTTCCTTGAGCGGACTCAAAATTTAGTGTATAGCGATGTTTCATACTTATCATTACCATTATTGTTGAATTTACATCATTTAACATTCCAGAAAGTTGCCCAAAATCAATGGGGTTATGGTTTAAAACAGTCTTTCAAACACATATAAACTTATTTTGGGATGCTACACAAGGGCTTAATTTTAAGAAAGTTTCAAAGAGGGATCTGGGTACTGATATCATATCAGGCCTCAGTTTGGGTAGTTCGATTTGGAATAGGGTTGATATAGAGAGTCTAAATATGAGAGAACAAAATTTTGTGGGTGGATTACAGCAGATACTGCTTAAAGGGGGAAGAGTGGATTTAAACGCTCTAGCTGAAATGAAAATAGATATTCAGAACATTCACACCATTGCTGCAGATTTGCAGAACGTTCAAATGTCGGTGAATGCATTGAATAAAACCATTCAAACGAATAATGTATCCAAGTCTATAGTTTGTGGTATTATAGGAAACTTGCTGAGTGAGCATCTGAGCCTAGGGCTTCAAGAAATCAAACGAGGAGAATGGCCAAGGATAATGAACTCAACTTTATTATTCAATCTTATCAAAGACAGTGGTGTTACTTGTAGGAACTTTGCCCTTGCTAATGTAAGGAGCCTGGATACTCTTTGTAATAAAGATCGCATCGGAAAGCAGGAAGTACCTCTGACCATCGACATCCCTACATGGTCAACAAAACCCTTACCCGTATACAAGATGATCGTTCTCGGTGAGGTGGAGGTGAGAAATGGCACTAATATACTGAAACAACTGCTACCACAAAGCAGACTCGTCGTCAAGGATAACCAAGTATGGAAAACCATGGACCCCAACTGCTGTACCAAACGTGCCCAGGCCTGGCTTTGTTCCTGTTCTTTTGAGCGGCTGGAGTACGTAGAGGGTTGTGCTGCTACACACTCTGGAAACTGCCTGGTTCGATTACAAAAATTTGAACCGGCCTGGAAGAGAATAATTAATGGAGAAGACTCGAGGGTCTGTGCATTGGGGGTTCCCTCATTCACTTGGCAGAAGCAAGTTCAGTGCCGGACACCTATCACAGGCTGGTGTGTGAACCTCACATATGGACTGTTAACAATCGGACAGGAAGACATTCAAGCCAATATCCACATGAATCAAGTATCTGTAAACATTGAGGAAACAGATCTTGGCAATTGGGACTCTATGATTTCTCCTTTATTTAAGAAAATTCCACCACTTACAGTTGAATTGGATACATTATTTAAGAGGGATAGTAGGAAAATTATAGAATTACAAGAACTGGTGAAGGAAAACCTCATCAGTTCTAATAAAATTGCTAAAGAATTTCAGGAGCCTTGGTGGAGCATACCCAATAACACTCTTTCTCACCCGCTATTGAGAACTCTTTCCATGATTTTTGTGTTCGTTCAATTTATATTAATATGTTTTTTGTTTGGTTTATATTGTTGTGGTAGAAGACAACTAAGAACAATCCAGAAAAATAAGGAAAGCATAGAGATGGCTTCAATCTTAAGAGCCAGGGATGTCTGAGCGGTTTGATTGTGAATCGATTCTGATTCGAACCGATCCAAGTGGGGGTATATGTAGTATATTGTGTCTAATATATATATATATATATATATGTTATATATATATATTTATTATATGTAGTGTTTTTATTTAGGCATTCTAAAGACAAGTTTATTCTAGGCAGGCCGCTTTGGGAGCCGTTATCTAATTGCGCATATTAAAAGAGGGTTTGTTGGTCAAAGGACAAATGGCCAGACCAGACTTAATCTAATCAGTATTCACACATATCAAAGGGGGAATATGCAAGAATGTAAATTGGGGCAGCTTTATAATTACAACTATTCACAGCGTGGGGTTGTCTCCGGTCACTCTGAAAGACCGGGGCAGATCAAAGCATTTAATGGAAACGCCCAATCAAATTGCTCAGACATTCAGTGTGTGTGGGGGGGATATAACAGGACGTTCAATCTGTTTAGAAGTGTGTTCTTACGAAGGCACCCAAGAGTCACATGGTTCCATGGGGCTCTAAATATTACTAGCACTGTCGTGATATGAACTCTGTTGGATTTTTGTCATCTGTAAGACTGTTCTGTTTGGAAGTCAATAAAATTGTCTCTCTCTGGGAGAATCGGGTTTTGCTGCGGAGACAATACTTTTAATAACTATATTCCATCTACGAGGAAGGAACGATTATATATTAGATCACTACAACGCCCAATGTTAAACATATTTTAAGCCATGCCCATTTTCGCCGCATGTAGCCTACCGCAATTACTTTAAAAGACCGGACACACCCACAAAAAAGGATGCCACAACCATAATTAACATACTGCTCTGGCCACACTCTGCTCTGGCCACACTGGCTTTCTATGCTTGCAGTGTGGGTGCATCCCCATTGCAAGGGAAAACATTAACTTAGACCAGAACTAAAAATTGGTCAACCAAAAGAAAATTATTGGTGTGAAGGCCTAATCCTACTATAACAAACCCTTGATTTCAAAGGTAGGAAGCTAGGACAGATGGAATAATGCCAAGAAATATATAAACCAACAAGAAAAAAAAAACTTAGATTAATGTAGCACTGGTATTTTTGCCTTTTAATGCTATGTAATGTTAAACTATGGACAATGCTATAAATTGGTATTCGGCTCCCTCTAGTGGTATAAATGTGAAATGGACTTTGTTTATTTTCCATTTCAAGAGCATAGAGAGCCTAACAGGAAGTGACTTAATCATTTTTTTATTGAGAAAAGTACTCACCTACCCATAATGCCCACTCACTTACCCATGAACACTGAGTGGAAGAACTGCATGCTGGGTAGGCAATAAAAGGCCCTCTTTCTCTTCTTGCTGGGACACGTGGCTTGCCCACAGGGATCTGTGGGTGTGCGTCCGAAGAGCACCACTGCCTGCTCGGTGCGGAGCAACCTTTGAAGCCAGAGGAGAACTTTACACCACAGCGTGCTGGGGCAGCAGTGTGGTCGGATCGGGAAGGATCCAGAGACACCTGACAGAGGTAACTGAGGACTCCCGGTGACCTTGTGAAATGGAACAGCGTGACGGCGTGGCCACAGCAAATAGACTGAGATCTTGTGAAGCGGAGGCATCCATCTGTCTGGACCCGGTGTGGTAAGAGGGCTGTTGCCCAGAAGTCTAATACTGCACTTCACATATTTAGACTAACGTTATAGCGTTGCTGGGACCGGTAGTCCCACGGAACAGTTCATTTCAATAGAGTTGCACTTACATAGGCCACAAGCCTGATTTCATTACCAAGTAACTGCCACTGGAAGTACATTCCCAGGGAAGGAGTTCACAAATACTTTGCACAATTGAAGTTACTGCTTTATATTATTCTACACTGCTTTACTGGTGGAAAATCCTTTGGATTATAAGTACTGCAGTATAAATGGCTAGCTGAAGAAAAGAAGACAAGAGACTATATTCTTTACTGTAAGGCCTTACAGTGTTGCTATTACCTACTAGAGATTGTAGGGGGAATATTGAGTAATTATACTGTCTTATCATTCTGTTCAAATACTGTGTAGCACATTACAGATTACATACATAATGTCTGCACAGTGTGTTGGAAGTGGGAAGGTGCCCAGTGCTGAGGTTGTATTGCCTGAGCATTAGTCCCACTTGGAGACACACTGTCAGGGAATTAGTAGACCAGACTGTGTGGACTGCACAGAGGAAACCCAAAACAAATGTAAGGGAAATAATGATATTTATTAAGGTAATTAAGATAAGTGATAAATAAGAAAATACAAACAGTGCACAACCAACCCAACAAACCCACCAACAACAACAGTATATACAGCAAGGGGCAGTATCAGAAAGAGAGATGTCAGCCAGGCCAGGGTCCTACACAGCAGATCAGCAGAAGGACAAGGGATGTTCCAGAGACATAAACGTTAGCCAGGCCAAGGTCATACACAGGGAGATCAGTAGAAGAGGGACTGGGAACAAACAGGACAAGAAGGGGATCGATCAGGATGAAGGTTAAAGGTAAGGGTACAGGAACACAGGATCAGGATGGGATTGGGTACAGGCTCAGGTTACAAGGTTCAGGACGCAGGTCAGGGCACAAGAAAGATACCAAGGCAAACGTGTTAGTGTTTGCCAGGTATTTATACACCTGTAATTGGCTTCAAGTGACACCTGTTTGCAAGATGTGCTGTCTGCTCCACACTGGATCCATCCACTGGTGGACGCCAGTACTGCGGCCCAAAGATGACATAGCACCAGCAGGGAAAGTCTCTCCTGAGAGTTACAAACTGGTGGACCACAGTACTGCACGCCAGATGATGGATCTTACCAGCGGACGGATCCTTTCCTGACACACACCTGCAGGAGCAATCCAGGTAGCTCTCATGTGATAGTCATTCACAATTACTTGCTTCATTACTGTGTCAGGATTGTATACCAATTGCGGTTCTTGTGTTTGAAGTTTGAACCTGTTTTAGTAAACTTATCTTTTGGTTTAATACAATGATCTGTTGTGAGGCTTGTTCATTCTCCAAACAGATGTAGCAGTGTGTACCCAGGTGACAACACAGGTAAAGTGAATATAATCTGGGACTATTCAACTGTCTTTTATTATTGGGTTTTGCACCAACACTGTTACACAGCTGTGTCAAGTGGGTTAAGCCAAACCATTGGGGGTGGAAATAGCACAGGCCCAATTATTACCAACAGCTTCTTTGGGGGTAAGTGCTACATTAAGATATTCTTTACCTTATACATTGGGACACGGAAGGTCTGAAATGTACTATTAAGCCCCATACACACGGTCAGATTTTCGCATGGATTCTGTCCGATCGGACAATGTTGTTGATAAATCCGACCGTGTGTATGCACCATCGGACAGTGTACGTCGGATTGTCCGACGGACAAAGTCCTATCTCCTGCTGGATAGATTTTTTGACAACACGGTCCGATCACACCAAATCCGATCGTGTGTAGCATTGTCCGACGGACAAAGTGCTACGCATGCTCAGAAGAAATTCTGTGACGGAAGCGCTCGGTCAGGTAAAACTACCTTTCCTAATCGACACAGCACATTCGTCACGCTGCAATGTTAAAATGTCTTTAATGCAGCGCATTCTCTTTTTCTTTACAATGCAAGAAGAATGACATGTTTTAGCTGCTCCTATTCACCCGCACTTCTCACAAACTTAGTTCTTTATTACTTTTCAGGATTTCTACACTACAGTGGTGTGAAAAAGTGTTTGCCCCTTCCTCATTTCCTGTTCCTTTGCATGTTTGTCACACTTAAGTGTTTCGGAACATCAAACCAATTTAAACAATAGTCAAGGACAACACAAGTAAACACAAAATGCAATTTGTAAATGAAGGTGTGTATTATTAAAGGTGAAAAAAATTCAAACCATCATGGCCCTGTGTGAAAAAGTGATTGCCCCCCTTGTTAAAACATACTATAACTGTGGTTGTCCACACCTGAGTTCAATTTCTCTAGCCACACCCAGGCCTGATTATTGCCACACCTGTTCACAATCAAGGCATCACTTAAATAGGAGCTGCTTGACACAGTAAGGTCCACCAGAAGATCCTTAAAAGCTACACATCATGCCGAGACCCAAAGAAATTCAGGAACAATTGAGAAAGAAAGTCATTGAGATCTATCAGTCTGGAAAGGGTTATAAAGCCATTTCCAAAGCTTTGGGAATCCAGCGAACCACAGTGAGAGCCATTATCCACAAATGGCGAAGACATGGAACAGTGGTGAACCTTCCCAGGAGTGTCCGGCCACCCAAAATTACCCCAAGAGCGCAGCGACGACTCATCCAAGAGGTCACAAAAGACCCCACAACAACGTCCAAGGAACTGCAGGCCTCACTTGCCTCAGTTAAGGTCAGCGTTCATGCCTCCACCATCAGGAAAAGACTGGGCAAAAATGGCCTGCATGGCAGAGTTCCAAGGAGAAAACCACTGCTGAGCAAAAAGAACATCAAAGCTCGTCTCAATTTCTCCACAACACATCTTGATGATCCCCAAGACTTTTGGGACAACATTCTGTGGACCGATGAGACAAAAGTGGAACTCTTTGGAAGGTGTGTGTCCAAGTATATCTGGCGTAGAAGGAACACTGCATTTCAGAAAAAGAACATTATACCAACAGTAAAATATGGTGGTGGTAGTGTGATGGTCTGGGGCTGTTTTGCTGCTTCAGGACCTGGAAGACTTGCCGTGATAAAAGGAACTATGAATTCTGCTGTCTACCAAGAGATCCTGAAGGAGAATGTCCGACCATCTGTTCGTGTACTCAAGCTGAAACGAACTTGGGTTCTGCAGCAGGACAATGATCCTAAACACACCAGCAAGTCCACCACCGAATGGCTGAAGAAAAACAAAATGAAGACTTTGGAGTGGCCTAGCCAAAGTCCTGACCTGAATCCTATTGAGATGTTGTGGTATGACCTTAAAAAGGCCGTTCATGCTCGAAAACCCTCTAATGTAACTGAATTAGGACAATTCTGCAAAGATGAGTGGGCCAAAATTCCTCCAGGACGCTGTAAAAGCCTCATTGCACGTTATCGCAAACGCTTGGTTGCAGTTGTTGCTGCTAAGGGTGGCCCAACCAGTTATTAGGTTTAGGGGGCAATCACTTTTTCACACAGGGCCATGATGGTTTGGATTTTTTTTCACCTTTAATAATAAACACCTTCATTTACAAATTGCATTTTGTGTTTACTTGTGTTGTCCTTGACTATTGTTTAAATTGGTTTGATGTTCCGAAACACTTAAGTGTGACAAACATGCAAAGGAACAGGAAATGAGGAAGGGGGCAAACACTTTTTCACACCACTGTACATGTTTATTTTTACTCAGATCGTAAAAGAATCTTTGTTATATTTTTAGCATGATTTGTCTTTTTTTTTTTTGGAAGACATATTTGAAGGAGATTTTGTTATTTTTTTTTGGAGGGGGGTTGTGTGTCTCAACTTAGCAAAACCACATTATTAACATTTGTATTTGTTGCTTAAATTTACTATGAATTTGTTGGTTGTTGGTGCCCCTTGTTAATAATACTTTATGATTAGTGAAATGTACCTGCCTACTCACAAATAAACTGTCATTGTAGAAAAGTAAAACACAATAGGCAATGATTATTTCAAATCAAAAAGACCTTTATTTCGGTCTCAGCAACAAAACAAAGAGGAACGCAGCCATGGTGAAACTTGGGGAATTTGCAAAGCCTTGGACCCCCACGGCAACCATCATTTTTCAAGCTTAGAAAATTGGGGGCCTGAGGAGTACGTATATTAAGGGGAGTGCAATCTGGTCCTGAAGTCCAAAACATCCGGAACTGCAGCAGATGCCATCTAGGTCCCCAGGCTCTGGTACTACGAGAGGCTCCATCTTCTCTCAGACCAGACTGAATCCAGGTCGTCACTCTCAGGTCTTCCTTCCACGCTTCCTTGCACGCTGTGGCTGTCGTGCTGGTGGGGTGGCAGAAGGAGGAGGAGGCGGAGCATGGTCACTATGGCAAACATGTGTGAGTGGGGTCATCTCCCCAGCCATCCCCTTATTTAGGACATGGAGGATGAGCCCCTCACACATGTTGCATTGCCTCACCTCCATACCCTTCATTTTAGTGACAACCACGGAGCCAAAGGTCTCCTCATCGGTGGGTGTGGCATGTAGGGAGGCTGAAGCCTCTCTGATCATCCGGAGCGCTGACTCTCCCGCATCACCCCCCCTTCTCGCCCTTCTGTAGGGAAGGCGGAGGGGAGGGATTTGGGAGTCAGTCAGGCTCCGAGGCCTAGCCCCCTCTTGGCTGCCACTACCCACCTCTTGGCTACCACTAACCCCTTCCTCCTCCTGACTGCCACATTCCACAGCCTCCTCCTGGCTGAGGTCTTCCTGTGTATGAAAAAGGGACATAGTTTCAGTTATTTGTTCATCAAACACACACAATTTTCATCTAGTGACTGTTGCAAAATGTTTACAAATAGAAAACCATACAATTCTCAGCCCTGCAGTTTAGATTCTTGCCCCAAATGTCTCCAACACTACTGTCTGTTGATATGTCAAACACGTTAGGAACTAAGCAATTGGTGATCCTGAATTCAGTGAACATCATTCCTTTTTCACAAAAATGGTTCCCAAACTACTATACCTGGAACAAGCTGGGCTCCTCCACCTCTTCCAGACTGGAAGGCCCAGGTTGCTCCTCGGAAGCCTCATCAGGGGTGGCCTGCGCGCAAGGAAGCGTGGAAGGAGGAGTCGAGAGTGACTCCGTGACATCAGCCTGGTCTTTGAGAAAATGGAGACTGTCATAGTACCAGAGCTTGGGGGCATAGACCTCATCTGCTGCAGTTGCAGTTTCTTCAGACTTCAGGACCTTCTTGTGCTCCCTGATATACGCACTCCTCAGGCTGCCAATTTTCTTTCTTATATCATCAACAGTTGCCGTGGGGAACCTTGGCTTTACAAATTCCACAAGTTCCAGCAGGGCTGCGTACCTCTTTGTTTTGATGCCGTAATGGGGGTGTTTGGCCTGCCATAAAACTGGAAATTCCCTGTATTTCTCAATGAAGAGGGGGAGAAAACTCACGTCGTTGAATCCCTGCATAATCTCTGCAAGACACAACACCATACAAAACACTATAAATTATGTCAGGCTAAACTCTCCTAATCTTCTCCATTAAGAAGCCTCAAGGTCGAATCAGTCTAGGCTAGTTATGTACCAACGTCAAATTGTACCTTCGTTTATAGCGATCGTCTCGTGCGTGAGCTTTCTCTCCCCTCGTCTCCCAGATCGTGGCTACGACACAGGCGTGTGACGTTTTATATACAGTGCGCATGCGTCAAACTCCGCCCGCCCCTGACGATCTTTCTCGTCTATTCCCCACCCCTTCTCTTTACGGCGCAGTGGGGAGAGCACATGGCGGGGACACAGCAGGTGCGCCCGAAATATCCCACCAACGAGGAGGACGAGGAGGAGGACGAGGAAAGTCCGGAGGCAGAAACGTCCCGATCCCGGAGCCTGAAATTCAAGGCCACCAATATGTCATTTGGAGAAATGTTGAAGATGGTGGACATATTAAAGAGGAGCGACTATGATGGGAAGTATGGGCCTTACCTCAACCCCAATGTCCGCAAGGCCAAGATCATGTCTAATGAGCAACTGAGGAAACGCTGGTCAGACCTGAAACTGAGGGAGGCCGATCAGTACAGAAAGATCAAGCGAGTTCTTCAAAAAAGTGTTTTGTGTTTGATTTCTTGCTTGCATACTGCTCCATGTGTTTGGATTTATACAAAGTTGTACATTCCAAAATGGCCACTTTCAGGTTCGTCTGTGCATTCGATCGTACTCAACCTCGATCTTTCTGCCACTGTCATGTTCGTGTGTGTGTGTGTGTCCATTCGATCGTACTCAACCTCGATCGTTCGGCCACTTATAATACGATGTTTGTTGTTTTTTGGGGGAAAGGAAGTTTGTTCTCTCTAGAAATGTCATCAAGACTGTCCAGCCAATTTATTCAATGTAAAGGAGACGTCACCCAGTAGCTGTTTACCCATCTGGACTCTAGAGCACTAGTGCTGGGACACCTAAACCCCCTTTTTATTAGGCTTTTCCACACATGTGCTCCAGTGGATACTAGAGGGGGGTCTCCATAACCCAAACGTCAACCAAAAAGCTATAAGTTTAGGACCTTTACAAAGTGACTACATTCATGTTGGTGTCATTTGTAACTGGACACCCAAAAGTATTGTCCCTCACTTTCAAGCAATGTTTGTCATTTCCTATTTCTGCCCTCAATAGATTGTGTTGCTAAATCTTCCTTTTGTACATTCTCATAGGGGAGCGAAAACTTGGGACGTCTGAGGAAACCCCAAAACCAACACCTCCCAAAAAAGGGGAAAGAGCAGAAGCAGAGGAGGAGGAGGAGGAGAACTTGTCACCACAACAGGTGAGTGTGGGAGAACACAGCTACTGGTAAGCTAATCAATGTATGGCTGCCTCATTTCCAAGACCCTATTTTTTTTTTTGTGTTTGGTTTTTAGGTGACGTGGATGTTGTGGAAGAAAAATCGCACTTTACCACAGAGAGTGCCCACGTACTCATCGGGGAGATAATGGTCTGCAATAGAGATCTAGATTACATAAAGCAAAACATCAATGATGTTCAACAAAAATTGAAGAACATCATTGATGTTTTAGGAAAAATCTGAAAACGCACCAAGTAATTAACACACATTTGTGGCTGCTTCTGACCACATTTGCAAGTTAAGAACTGTGTGAAATTTGGAACATGCACACATTGTGTCCACATGTGCTAGCTCCCATCATGGTGAATGAATGACAACGTTTTTTTGGGGGTGCAACCACTTTACGAACTACTAAAGTGGTTGTGGTGAAGGGGTTGCACCCCCAAAAAACGTCCATTCATCCCCATGATGGAAAATGGCACTTTTGAAGATTCCAGGCATGTGTTTTAACATATAATGACCATTTTCACACCCAAATTGTGTGCATGTTCTAAATTTCCACTTTCCAGGGGTGACCCCCCCATGTGATGAAGTCAAGATCAAACACACTTTGAACATATAGTCATGTCTGATCTTGTCTTCACTTTAGAAAGTTGAACGTTCCTAGGTTCTGTTTTGCTCCATGCCTGGTTTTACAAAATGCGGAATGTTTGTAAACAATGTTGTAAATAACCAAGATGTTGTCAGTTTGGCCAAGAAGTTTGTAAACGCACTTGTGAATGTTTTGCAAGTAAACTTTTTTACTTTTCAAAATGTGTGGCTTCCTTATTTAAAAAACAAAATGCATTATGTATGTCAAATGTAAAGGATTTGGGGGGCAATGGGTGTTATTTACTAAAGGCAAGTCCAGTTTGCACTGCAAGTTTCTTTTCAAGGGCACTTTTTCACTGCACTTGTAGAGCATAGTGGATTTGACTTATGTAAATGACACCCACAGTGCTTTGTACGAAAACACGGAGCACAGCATTTTTGTGAATACACACATGTCTGACCTGGTGATGAAAAGGAGTATTTTGGGTGTCAGTTATGCACTACAAACCTTCTCTAGACCAAAGATTAGGTATCAAACACACAACATGAGAATAATCTTTTTGTGAAGAAGAGACTGTTACCTCCTTTTGCCCAGAAAGTGCATTCCCACTGTCGAAGGCAAAGGGAAAAAATTTCAAGGTAAAATAAGCTAAAAAGAATACGGAAATGACAAGAAATCATAGGTTGGTTGAAAAATAATATTTATTTAAAAATGCCTCTCACACATCGTCAGGCAGAGCAATGGCCCCCCTACCCACAAAGTAGTCCATATATTGCTCGCGGACCGCGCGGGCATTTAGAGGGGGCAAGCCTGGACATGCCACTTGTAGGGCTGTGAGGTCAGCATTTGGAGGGCCCTCCACATCTGGGCCAATGGCCACCACATAGTTCCTGTTATGTCTTTTGAGGAAGTTGTGCAATATGCAACAGGCAAGAACTATGTGGTTCAGTTTGTATTCCGCCAAGTTAATTGCCATCAAGAACAGGCGGAAGCGGCTGGCCAGGATGCCAAAAGTGTTCTCCACAACTCTTCAGGCTCTGGACAGCCTGTAGTTGAAGACCCTCTGGTCTGGGGTGAGGGTCCTCATCGGGAACGGCCTCATCAGATGGGGAGTCAACGCAAACGCTTCATCTGCGACAAAGACAAAGGGGAGTCCTTCTGCATTCTCCTCTGGAGGTGGCAAGCACAGACTGCCACTTTGGAGACGCCAGTAGAACTCCGTGTGCACAATGGCACCACCATCCGAGATCCGGCCGTTCTTCCCCACGTCCACATACATAAACTCATATGTCGCCGACACAACCGCCAACATCACTACACTATTAAACCCCTTATAATTATAATAGTAGGACCCGAGTTGGGCGGTGGGACGATGCGGACATGTTTCCCATCAATTGCCCCTCCGCAGTTAGGAAAGTCCCAACGGCTGGCAAAGTGGGAGGCCACAGTCTGCCATTCCTGTGGCGTGGAAGGGAACTGTGGAGTGAAACCAGAAAAAAAAATTAGTCACTTTGCACATAAACATTGCAAGCAGATTAGACAATCAACATCTTGGAACAAGAGCATTGTTTAAAATTGGAGGCTGGAAAGTATTTGCACAGAAAAGTAGAGGCTCCCCTTCACAGATTAATCACCCCCTATCAATCCCCCCACTTCTGATGGGCCATTGGCAATAACTAGGGTTTTGGGGGGGGGGGGGGTTGGACATGTAACCCTCTGCACTTCATTGATTGGCAAATGGCTCAATAATGTGTGCTAGTTTGGCCAGACCCTCTGTACTTAACACTATTGGCAGCCCCCAGGAAAGCTAAAATAACATTTCAACCCCCCCCCCCCCCAAAAAAAGGAAAGCACATTGTGATATTCTGAAATTACCAAGCAAGCTAATAGGAGGGAAAGAACACAAAAAAATAGGAAATGGAAAGTATGGAGGCAGCCCCTTGCACTACATGCTTTGCAGAATTCATCCCTAAAGATGCCCACTATAAAGAGGTAGGTATATAGTGTGTATTGACCTTGGGAAAGCCAGCAGATAGAGGATTGGTACCATCTGACAGAGCAGTTGGGGGAGGGGGTTCCTAATGAGTTTGCCCCCCCCCCCCCCCAAAAAAAATTAAAAAGGGGCTCTACATGAAGTAAACCACACAGCAAACATTAGTGCATATTTTAGGGGGTGTTTGGGGCAAACAATACTATGCAGCAGACAAAAGACATTGCTTAAGTGACTAGGCCATAGGTGTCTATTGGGGCAGAAGAGCATGCTGGGGAGGTAAGTGAAGGGAAAATGCATGAAGGAGAAAAGGGGCACAGCATATTAGAGCATATTGCAATCATGGTAATTAGGGAAGGAGGTCAAAAATACAAGACATTAGCAAACAGAGCATACATAGAAGGGAATAGTAAAGGAGAAATGTTACCTTAATATAGTCCTCCTGCAGGACCTCGATGATGGCAGAACAGGTCTCTGGAATAATGATTCCCAGGGCCTGGGGAGAGATACCTGAAGAGAACTTCAAATCCTGAAGACTTCTCCCTGTCGCCAAGTACCTCAACGTGACAACAACAAGCCTCTGCTCCGCAGTAATGGCTTGTCTCATGCAGGTATCCTGCCGGCTGATAAAAGGGGTCAGCAAAGCCAAAAGACGGTGAAAATCGGGGTCCGTCATTCTGAGAAAGTTCCTGAAATCATCAGGATTATTCTCCCGGATCTCAGGAAGCAAAGGCATGTGCCAGAACTGATCACGCTGAAGCAACCAATTCTTGGTCCACATACTCCTCGTCACTCTGTTCATGGACGGGTCTTGGGTCAAAGCTAAAAGCCCGACACCAATTCCGCGTACAGCACGAACTCGGCGACGAGTACGCATGGGAAACATCGCTCACAAGGTCACAAAAGGTCGGCTGGTCAGAACGGACAAACAGAAAGCACCGATAAACAGCAAGGCCTGAAAGAACGAAATGAATACCAGAAACGAGCAGACAATAAGCAGTGCAAATCAAAGCGTCCTATATCAAGATATAGGCCGCAATGACCAACAAATGCGAACTGACTACACACACTAATAAACAGATACGCACGACAAGCACAAACTGAAGAGCAGTAACGATCTGAGTCAGAAAACTGAGAAGCGCGAATCTTAAGTCACCAAACTTCGACTAACTTGCGATAAACACGGGATCAGCAGAAGGAGCCCAACGGGTGCCTGACGTGGTGCTGAACTTCCCTTTCCTAGTCTCGTGGAAGACGACTTACGTCACGACGTTCTTGCAGACCAGATATTCCGACAATGTTGTCCGACCGTGTGTACGCAACAACAACATCGGACAAAGTACGACGGACAGGATCCGACCGACCTGGTCCGCGGATAATCCGACCGTGTGTATGGGGCTTTAGGGATGTTCCCAAATTGGAAGCAATCTCTGAGGCTGGGTTCACACCTATGCAAATTGGATGCATCCAATTCGCATAGCAGGAGATTGTGACCGGCTCTCTATGGAGCCGTTCACACATCTCCACAGCAGCTCTGGTGCAATTTGCACAGGAGCCATGTGCTTCTTTTGGTCTGTTTAGGTCCGAATTCAGCCAAAAATTTGGGCTGAATTCGGACCTGAAACTGTGAATGGAGGCGCACCGGACTCCTGCTGTGAGCCGCTGCGTGTTATAGTGTGAACCCAGCCTAAAGGAGATGTATAAATATGAAAGTTTTCTAGGCAAAGAATATAAATAGAGAGAGAATAAGAATTGAAGAAGGAACTTATAGCAACTTGACCCATCTTAATAAAAAATAATGCTCTTTAGCAAGGAAGATAAAATTCCAAATGAATAATTATGCTACCAAAATTAGTGTGTACTTTAACCACTTGCCAACTGGGCACTTTTACCCCCTTCCTGTCCAGGCCAATTTTCAGGGCTGTTGCAATTTGAATGACAACATTTTTATGATTTTTTTTCACACAAACAGAGCTTTCTTTTGGTGGTATTTAATAACCACTGTTTTTTGTTTTTTTTTTTTCAAAACGAATAAATACCAAAAATTTTGAAAATAAAAATAAAAAACTTTTTCTTAGTTTGTTATAAAATTTAACAGGTCATTTTTCTCCTTCACTGATAGGCACTGATGAGAAGGTACTGAAGAGGCACATGTCTCTTTTTGGAGAAGCCAGTTATTGTCTCTCTTCTCCTCATGCTGTCAGCATGAGGAAAGGAGTACCGATAACTGGTTTCTATTTACATCTGTGATCAGCTGTGATTGAACACAGCTGATCACGCGGTAAATAGCCGCTGATTGTCTCTTTACCTCAATCTGATCAGCAGTGTCCTCCGGACACTGATCTCAGAGCGTGCCTCCTACGCCCCACATCAGGAGCGATTATGGGAGGCAATCATATGACGACCTCCTAGAACCAGCCATCCGCGCTGTAGCTGTCATTCGGCTATAGCGCGGTCAGAAAGTATAGTACCTTAAAAAAGAATTTGCACCCCTTGAAATTTTCCACATTTTGTCATGTTACAACCAAAAACGTAAATGTATTTTATGTTTCAATCGTTTTTATTAGGTTTTCACAAAGTACAAAATAAAGTACAACTTGCACATTAATAATTCTCACCCATTTTCCCTTTTCCACCCCCCCTCTTCCATTCTGGTCACATGGATAATACCTAGTAATCATACATTGTACATAGCAGATTACCTAGGGACTGACTAGTGGGTGTCTCAGGGCTTATAGAAAGTCCCAGCTCGGTATCGTATCATTGCATAGGCTTAGCCAGTGCTGAAGGAGTTATATAAATAGCAAAAAATATAATCTCTTTATAAAAACGAAAGGAACATAAATCAGAAAAGTGCAATCAGTTATAGATAAATCGTACCTTTACATCCAACCTTGCCGTGCCTCCTATTGGGGCCAATTCTACCCTATGGTTTGTGCTAGGCGGAGGTATCCCCCCCTGCTCGAGACCCCTGCCATGCCCCCTAACTGTGGGGGCAGTCAGTTCCTGGGCCTCCAGCAAAGGGTCTCCTCCCTATATTTGGTAGAGTAGCTTATTAGAGAACCTCTATATCCATCCCAGTAAGTCTAGGTAGGGATCGAGAAGAGTAGAGGTAAAAGAGAGAAAAAGGAGATTCAAGATCTGGGAGTAGAAAAGAGGGGAAGGGAGAGAAAAAGGGGAGGGAGGGGAGGAAGGGAGGGGGGGGGGGGGGCTCCACACCGCCAGTACAGTTAGGACATTTCCTCAGTCGGAAGGGTCCTAGGATCATTTGACAGGTACCTGATCCAGGGATCCCATACTTTATGGAAAATACACATTTTATCCTGTATCAACGCCGTTAATCTTTCATTTAACATAATCCATGACAGTTTACGTTTAAATTGGTCTAATGGTAGGCTCGCAGATTTCCAGTTTCTTGCTATGGTGATTCTGGCTGAAATAAAAATAAAAGTAAGGAGCCTCCCACTATATTTGGGGACCCCAGATACTGTGTCTCACAATAATGCATTCCTAGCTGCTTTTGGCAGGTTGTGCTGGGTGAGGGTGTACACAAAATTGTAGACCCTTATCCAGAATCTCCTAACCTTGGGACACGTCCACCAAATGTGGTAGGCCGTCCCTAGCTGTCCGCAGCCCCTAAAACAGTTCGGGGAGGCTCCTGTGACAAAAGTGGCCAGTCTGGTCGGTACCATATACCACCTTAACAAAACTTTGTAATTAGCTTCAATAATTGAGGTATTAATAAGAGATCGAGATGCCTTAATTGATATCGATTGCCATTCATCTAACTCTAATGTTTCCTGAATGTCATTTTCCCACATAGTCATATGGCTTAACTTTTCAGTATCATTTGTCAACATCAGGTATATAGCTGATATGTGTCCCCTCAGTTTGTCAAATTGTTTACACAGGCTTTCCATGGGGGTCACTGTTGTTAGGTCACCCCTTCGAGCCAGGGAGCGTAGGTAGTGCTGTATTTGGGTTAGCCTGTAGTTTTCTATCAGTGGCATCTGGAACTTATCGATCAACGTTCTTTCTGTTAATATACCTCTATGATCACATAATTCTGCAATCCTGATCAGCCCTTTGTTGGTCCACCATTCAAAAGAAGAGGGTGATGCGAGGCCCGGGGTGAACTCCTTATTCCCCAAAAGGGGTGCCAGCGGGTTATGGGGGGATCTAAATTTATGTGTTCTTGTGAGCCTGTCCCAAATTTCCAGGGAGAATGAGAAAGTGGGGCATAATACTAGTGGCCTTTCCTTCATTGTTAACCACATTAGATGTGAGACCGGGATAGGGCGACATGAGAAGGATTCCATAGTCATCCAACTCGTTTGGGGTGTATGGGAGTGAAATCTCACTAGTTTGGCTAACTGGGCTGCATTAAAATATTTTTGTAGGTCGGGAAGACCTAACCCCTCCTTCAACTTTGGAGTATACATTGTTTTCTTGTTCACCCTAGGCCTCTTATCTCCCCATACAAATTGTAAGATTTTTTTCTGAAACGAAAGTAAATCAGTACGACTTAAAGATATTGGTAAAGTACGAAATAGGTATAGCAACCTCGGTAACACGTTCATTTTTATAGAGTGTAGTCTGCCAAACCACGATGGGGGGTGTATCTGCCATCTCGCTAGGTCTTCTGATAGTTTTTTATACAGAGCCGGGTAGTTATGTCTATAGAGTGTTTGTATAGAGGACGTCAGCCGTACACCCAAATATGGGGGAGCTTCTTGTTCCCATGTAAATTGGTGAGATTGCTCGATTGTCTTCTGGACTGGGCTCGGTAGGGAAAGGTTCAGCGCCCTTGATTTACTATGGTTTATTTGAAGTCCTGAGATCTGTGAGAATGGTTGCAGTACGGCGTATAAGTTGGGGAGGGAAGTGATCGGGGATGATAGTGTTAGCAGCAGATCATCTGCAAAGAGTAAACATTTGTGTTCTCTGTCTCCACCCATTATACCCCTGATGTCAAGATTAGAGCAAATTTTTATGGCTAGGGGCTCTATAGCGAGAGCAAAGAGTAATGGGGAGAGTGGGCACCCCTGTCTCGTTCCTCGCCTGATGTCCAGGGATTTTGACATGTAACCCCTGACCATCAGTGATGCTGCCAGAGTTTTATATAATTTTTGGAGGAGTGTCAAGAAGCTCTCTCCAAATCCAAAGCGCCCTAGCACATCCAGCAAATAGTCCCATGACAGGGAATCAAAAGCCTTTTGGATGTCCAAGGATAGCAGCATACCCTGTCTGCTACCCCTGGCGTCCCAATCCGCTTGGATGGCTGTAATAAGGTCGATGACCCTACGAGTCTGGTCTGAGGCCTGACGATTAGGAATAAAACCTGCCTGGTCCGGGTGAATCTAGCGGGATAGAAAGGAGTTCATTCTGAAGGCTAATATTTTTGTCATTAATTTCAGGTCCGTATTAATCAAGGAGATTGGGTGGTAGTTGGCACAATCTCTGTGATCTTTCCCTGGTTTCGGTAATACGTGAATATATGCTGAGTTTTAGGAGGGATCGTGCCATCTCGCCGAAGATCATTAAAGTATGAGCACAAGTGAGGGACAAGCATCTCCTGGTATTTTTTATAGTAATGTCCCGGAAACCCATCAGGTCCCGGGGCTTTAGAAGGGTGTGTGGCCTTTATAGCCATTCTAACCTCTACTTCTGTGAATTCCTTGTCCATCAATTCTGCATGATCCCGTGTAAGTTGGGGCAATTGTATATCCTGAAAGTTGTTGCCTGTCTTGATGAAAATTTAGTTTGTGCACTATACAGATTGGAATAGAACCTATGGAATTCTTGAAGGATCAGTTCGGGGCTCTGCGTGAGGTGGCCATTTGATAGCCGCAGCTTAGGCGGTTGTATAGGTTCTAGGTACCAGTTTCCTTGCCAGTAACGTAGTCAGTTTGTCCCCCATAGTGTAGTAACGTAAATGTATTTTATTGGAATTTTTGGTGATAGACCAACACAAAGTGGCACATAGTTGTGAAGTGGAAGGAAAATGATAAATGGTTTTCCAAATTTTTTACAAATAAATATCTGAAAAGTGTGGCGTGCATTTGTATTCAGCCCCCTTTACTCTGATAACCCTAACTAAAATCTAGTGGAACCAATTTCCTTCAGAAGTCACCTAATTAGTAAATAGAGTCAGGGCCGGACTGGGAATAAAATTCAGCCCTGGAAAAAATTTCATACCAGCCCCACAGCATTATTATACCAGCGCAACAGCACAACGTCATTATTTTCTTGTTCATGAAAGGGAAAACCATACATTTTAAAGCACATTTGAAGAGTGTATTATATATAGATAAGACAAATGGGATTGTATGATATATATATATATATTTTTTTTTTTATTTGTGGTTGAACTGGATGGACTTGTGTCTTTTTTCAACCTAACTAACTATGTAACTAACTATGTAACATCAATTAAATCACATAGGGCTTTATATATATAAGCAAATTACAGTTAAAAGTGGTCAATCATCAAGGGGGACCCCAGGAACTCAGAACGTGGGGGGGGGGGGGGGGGGGGGGACCACCTTCCGCAGAAAGAATACACTAAGGTAAGGGGGGGGTTACTGATATAAGGGGGAAACCCTTTATATCAGTGCCCCCTTACATTATTGTACTCACTCCCCCCTTACATCAGTGACCCCCCCTTCAGACTGGCCTGGCGGTGCTGTCACTAACCTCCTCTCAGGTGCACCAAGCAGGGCTCAGTCAGTCGGCTCCAGCTTGGTGGCTCTGGTTTTATCCTATAGTCTCCTCTCCACAGTCCACACACGTCTGAGTCTGACTTCTCCCATGACCCCCATCCTGACGGTGCTCCCACTCTCGACTCCTCTCCAGGCTCCCTCAAAGACTGCAGACATGATACAGGAGATGGTCAGAGACTGCAGACATGATACAAGAGCTCAATGCAGCCTCACCAGTGCCCATCAAATGCAGCCTCACTGTGCCCATCAAATGAAGCCTTGCACGTGCCCATCAAATGCAGCCTCGCCAGTGCCCATCAAATGCAGCCTCACTGTGCCCATCAAATGAAGCCTCACTGTGCCCATCAAATGAAGCCTCACTGTGCCCATCAAATGAATCCTCACTGTGCTCATCAAATGAAGCTTTACTCCTTTTTGCCTGTGAATGTGGCCTCACTGTGCCCACCAATGCGGCCTCACTGTGCCCACCATTGCGGCCTCACTGTGCCCATCAATGCAGCCTCACTGTGCCCATCAAATGCAGCTTTACTGTGCCCATCAAATGCAGCTTTACTGTGCCGTGAAAGCAGTCTCACTGTGCCCATGAATGCAGCCTTACTGTGCCAATGAATGCAGCCTCACTATGCCCATCATTGCAGCCCCTCATATGCCCCATGTCCCAGTCTGCAGTCCCAGTCTGCAGTCCCTGTCTGTGGGAAGGTGTGTTTTTAATGCTCGGTACAGTACCTTGCATGCCAGCAGGATATCCATGATGGCCAGCAGCAGGCAGGGGCTGTTCTCGTTTTTGATGGGGACAGTGCTCCTTCCAAGGGATCTGTTTGCTGTGAAATGGAGTGGTCCCGGGCCACCTGCACCTTCAGCCGTCCTCACTTTCCGGCCCCAGTCAGCCTGTCCTGGGGAAGTGGAGAGCACTGGGTGGGAGCTGGAAAGAAGGGGGAGCAGAGAGTACTGACAGGGTTGGAGGGCACATGGGTGGGGGCAAAGAGCAGGGGGGAGTGGAGATCACAGGGGTGGGGAGCACGGGAGGCTGAGAGCACTGGGGGGGGGTAAGAGTGTGGGGTGGCGAAGAGCACTGGACGGGAGCTTGAGAGCACTGGGGGGGACAGAAAAACATGGCTGGAGAGCACTGGGGGGTACAAAGAGCAGTGGGGAGTAGAGATCAATGGGGGGGAGCTTGAGAGCACCCATGGAGGCCAGAAAGTACAGGGGTGGAAAGCACGGGGGACTGGAGAGCACTGGTGGGGTTGGAGAGCACATAGGTGGGGGCAAAATGCAGGGGGGAGTGGAGAGTGCTGGGGGGAGCTTGTGAGAGCACTGGTGGGGGAGACAAAAAGAACAGGGGTGGAGAACACTGGGGTGGGGAGCACGGTGGGGGCTGGAGAGCACTGTGGGGGGTGGAGAGCACTGGGGTGGGGGCTGGAGAGCATGGAGGGGGCTGGAGAGCACTGTGGGGGGTGGAGAGCACTGGGGTGGGGGCTGGAGAGTACTGTGGGGGTGGGGAGCATGGAGGGGGCTGGAGAGCACTGTGGGGGTGGGGAGCACGGAGGGGGCTGGAGAGCACTGGGGTGGGGGCTGGAGAGCACTGTGGGGGGGTGGGGAGCACGGTGGGAGCTGGAGAGCACTGTGGGGGTGGAGAGCACTGGGGTGGGGGCTAGAGAAGGATGGGGAGAGCTGGAGAGCAGGGGGGGCAGAAAGAACAGGGGTGGGGAGCATGGGGGGGGCTGGACAGCACTGTGGGGGGGGGGAGCATGGGGGGGCTGGACAGCACTGTGGGGGTGGGGAGCACGGGGGGGGGGCTGGAGAGTACTGTGCGGGGAGCACGGGGGGGCTTGACAGCACTGTGGGGGGTGGAGAGCACTGGGGTGGGGGCTGGAGAGTACTGTGGGGGGTGGGGAGCTCTGCGGTGGGTGGAGAGCACTGCGGGGGGCTAGAGAAGGATGGGGAGAGCAGGGGGGCAGAAAGAACAGGGGTTGAGAGAACTGTGGGGGGGGGGGCTGGAGAGTCTGGTGGGGGAGGAGAGCACTGTGGGGCAGTAATATAAATTGGATAGGAGAAGCAGGGGGGCGGCATATAGAGGAAATGAGCTTTCTATATTCCTCCATGCAGCCGATGAATGCTTGATTCTCCTCCTCTCCCTCCTCCAAGCATTCAGCGGCTGCATGGAGGAATATAGAAAGCTAATCTCCTCTAAATGTCGCCCCCCTGCCGATCCCCCTATCCAGGCACACAGGCTACTCACAGGCATCTTCTCCTGTGATCACGGAGCTGGCCGGGTCTGTGTTCGGCAGCCGCGTTGTAACACGGTCCCACCCCCCTAGACCGGCTGTGTAATAGGTGGATTCTATCTACTATCACACGAGCTGGTCTAGGGGGCGGGACCGTGTTACAACGCGGCCGCTGAACACAGACCCGGCCAGCTCCGTGATCACAGGAGCATGAGAGAGGAGAAATGCGGCCCCAGGGCAGGCAGCCTACCGGGAAATATCCCGGTATCCCGGTAGGCCAGTCCGGCCCTGAATAGAGCCCACCTGTGTGTAATTTATTCTCAATATAAATACAGCTGTTCTGTGAAGCCCTCAGGTTTGTTAGAGAACCTTAGTGAAAAAAAAACGCATCATGAATGCCAAGGAACGCATCAGACAGATCAGGAATAATGTTGTGGAGAAGTTTAAAGCAGGGTTAAGTTATAAAAAAATATCCCATGTTTTGAACATCTCACGGAGCACTATTTAATCCATCATCCCAAAATGGAAAGAGTATGGCACAACTGCAAACCTAGCAAGACATGGCCATCCACCTAAACTGACAGGCCGTGCAAGGAGAACATTAATCAGAGAAGCAGCCAAGAGGCCCATGGTAACTCTGAGATCCACAGCTCAGATGGGAGAATCTGTCTACAGGACAACTATTACTAGTGCACTCTGTAAATCTGTCCTTTATGGAAGAGTGGCAAGAAGAAAGCCATAGGAAGTCCCAGTTGTAAGTTTGCGAGAGGCCATGTGGGAGAAACATGTGGAAGAAGGTGCTCTGGTCAGATAAGACCAAAATGGAACTGTTTGGACTAAAAGCAAAATGCTATGTCTGGCAGAAAACTAACACTGCACATCACCCTGAACACACCATCTCCCCTGTGAAACATGGTGGTGGCAACATCATGTTGTGAGGTTTCTTTTCTTCAGCAGGGACAGGGAAGCTGGTCAGCGTTGATGGGAAGATGGATGGAGCCAAATATAGGGCAATCTTAGAAGAAAACCTGTTAGGCCATGTACACACGACCGGACTTTTCTGTTGAATCGGACTTGTCTACACACAATCACACCAAAGTCTGACGGATTCGACCACAATGACGTACGACGGGACTAAAATAAGGAAGTTCATAGCCAGTAGCCAATAGCTACCCTAGCGCCGGTTTTCGTCCGTCGGACTAGCATACAGACGAACGGATTTTTCTAAATCTAAAGTCTGTCTGATTTTTCGACAGCAAAGGCCTGACGAAGCCCACACACGGTCGAATTGTCCGACGGATTCGTTCTGTCAGACCTTTGCTGTCGAAAAGTCCGGCTGTGTGTACACGGCATTAGAGTCTGCAAAAGACTTGAGACTGGGGCAAAGGGTCACCTTCCAGCAGGACAACGACCCTAAACATACAGCCAGGTCTACAATAGAATGGTTTAGATCAAAGCATATTTATGTGTTAGAATGGCCTAGTCAAATTCCAGACCTAAATCCAATTGAGAATCTGTAGCAAGACTTGAAAATTGCTGTTCACAGATGCTCACCGTCCAATCTGACAGAGCTTGAGCTATTTTGCTGTGAAGAATGGGCAAAAATGTCACTCACTAGATGTGCAAAGCTGGTAGAGACAAACCTAAAATGACTTGCAGCTGTAATGGCAGCGGAAGGAGGTTCTACAAAGTTTTGACTCAGGGGGCTGAATACAAATGCACGCCACACTTTTCACATATTTGTAAAAAATTTGGAAACACAATTATAATTTTCCCTCCACTTCACAATATCGAGCGAGACTTCACATACTTTTCACCATGTCACAATTCCTACTCAAGGATTGATTTTTTCTTCTTGACAAATGGTTATTGCAAAAAGTGTAATCATCCCATATCGTGGTCAGATCATGCACCAATTAGCATTACACTCTCAGATCCCCCTTCACAACCAAACTCCTATGTCTAGCGAGCTAACAACTACAGGGGGTCCCCTACTTACAAACATCCGACTTACAAACGACTCCTACTTACAAACGGAGGGCGACAACAGGAAGTGAGAGGAAATCCACCCCTAGGAAGGGAAATTCACTCCTGTAAGAGTTAATATGGGAAAAAGGTGTCTCCACTGATGCTTTATCACCAGTCCATGTTTCCCTAACAACCCAAAATTTTCAAAATCCAATTGTCATTGGGACAGAAGGTGAGGTGAAATCTTCTGAACAGGGGAACGGACAACAAAACAAATGTTACAGGGGTGATAACCCTTCCCTATGTTATCTAAAAAACTTAAAAATAGATTTTTTGGCTGGAGCTACACTTAAAAAATGTACCTGTTCCGACTTACAAACAGATTCAACTTAAGAACAAACCTACAGTCCCTATCTTGTTTGTAACCCGGGGATCCCCTGTACCTGTTACAACAACCGCAACATGCTGCTAAGCTTTCACAGCAACTCTCCAAATTCTTTACTCTTAAAGAGGAAGTAAAGCGCTGTTTTTTTTTCTGACCTGCAAAAGTAAAGGCATAATGTGCTAGTATGCATCACATACTAGCACATTATGTTAAACTTATCGGCAAATGAAGCCGTGGTCGTCAGCGCTGGAAGCCGCATACATCTTAGCCCATCTTCCTTCAGGGTCCATGGGCTCGGGCTATGTGACTGGCCGGAGCTGTGTGACGTCACTCCCGTGAATGCGCATGGGAGCAGCCGGTCACGGCACAGGGTTCTGAAGAAACGGCACGGTTGGCCAATCCTTCAGATTGCATGCGCCGATGATGTAATCAGCTGCATATACAGTAAATATCTTTCAAGTGGAGGTTCACACAAAAATTGAACCTCCGCTTTTCGGAACCCTCTGGTGTGACATATTGGCACCTTTCAGGGGGTAGGGGGGTGCAGATACCTGTCTAAGACAGGTATTTGCACCCACTTCCAGGCATAGACTTCCACGGGAGTCTACGCCTCTTCCCGTCCCCCTGCGCTGTCTGCTGGGACACACACGGGTCCTAGAGACAGCAGGGACCATTCGAATTGCGCAGCGCGACTTGCGCATGCGCAGTAGGGAACCGGAAAGTGAAGCCACAAGGCTTCATTTCCTGATTCCCTTACCGAAGATGGTGGCGGCAGCATCCAGGGCCGAGGGATGGTTGCCGACATCACTGGACCCTGGGACAGGTAAGTGTCCTTATTTTAAAAGTCAGCAGCTGCAGTATTTGTAGCTGCTGACTTTTTAAAAAAAAAATTTTTGCGGGACCTCCACTTTAACCATCCAAATTCATCAGAAGACCAGCTAACCACTTTAAATGCCCCCTTTAACACATGGGAAATAACTTCGACCATCCTGACCCTTCCCGATTGCAAGTCACCTGTGCTCCCCACCTATGCTCCCTATACAACAACGCTGCCTCCAAAAAAAGCCCACTTCCCTACAGAATTGCCGGCTGATTTCCTTGCTGAACCCAGATTTGAAAATACGTGCCAAACTGTTAGTCAACAATCTGAACGACATTCTACCGAGTCTAATTTATCATGACCAATCTGGTTTCACATTCGGTAATCCATTTTTTTTTCCCTCATGCAGTCAGCGAGGGGGAAAAAAAGCTGATCACCGACTAATCGGTCCCTCACTCAGAGAGCCGCGGCTGCCTCATCTGTGCCCACCAGTGCCACCTGTCAGTGCCCACCAATGCCACCCATCAGTACCCACCCGTGCCGTCTACCAGTGCCCACCAGTGCCATCTACCAGTGCCACCTACCTTTGCCCACCAGTGCCACCCATCAATGCCCACCAGCGCTGCCAATCAATGCCCATCAGTGCCTCATCATCAGTGCCACCTACCAGTGCCCATCAGTGCCACCTTATCAGTGCCTATCAGTGCAGCCTATTAGTGCCCTTCAGTGCAGCCAATCAGTTCCGCCTCATCAGCGCACATCAATGAAGGAGAAAAATTACCTGTTTTAAAAATTTTATAGCAAACTATGAAACAAAATATTTAAAAAAAACAACGGTGATTAAATACCACCAAAAGGAAGCTCTATTTGTGGGGAACAAATATAAAAATTTCATCTGGGTACAGCATTGCATGACCGCATAATTGTCATTCAAAGTGTGACAGCACTGAAAACTGAAAATTGGTCTGGGCAGGAAGGGGGTTTAACTGACCAGTAAACAAGTGGTTAAAGAGCACCTGTAATTTTAGATCCATCGTGGCAGCGCCTGTTAGTGGGCATCCACTCACCGCCACGTCCCTCACCTTGTTGTGTCACTGCCACATCACCAGTCGTCCCATTAAAGTGAACGGGACTGTCGGTCAGTCAACAGTGGGTCAGAGGAGGAGCCGCTGCAGAACAGAGATGACAGTTCCTCTTTAAAAATAATGATTTAATTTGAGTTGATTTAAATCAAGCTTTTTTACTAGTGATTTCACCTTCCTAGAGCACGATTCGGCGTAAAATCCTTCCTGAGTGAATTTTCCATAATCTCCATTTGTAACAAAGCCTGCCATCAAGGATAAGACTATTCCTACCCCTTTTATCAGCATCTTTCTGACCACAGTCTATCAACACACCATTCTCTGGGGAAGGACCCTCAGTGGGTGCTTCTGGGCCTCCCATGCCTAGCAAGTGTGACCTCTTGTATGCCATTCTTCCTCAAACAGTGGCAGTATATCTCTGAACAGTAAGCAAGTATATCTTAAAGTGGATTTAAACCCTCACATATACCCAGTAAAGTGAATAGCCTCAAAATGATACACAGAGATGAAACAAATCTCCCTACATAAGTGTAGCGGTTTGTTACCACTAGTTGCTAACATCCACCAAATCACCCTGCTGCCAGACCCCCATCTATCACCTCTGAGACAATGAGCAGTCATTTGCGTTGTTTATTGCGGGATAACTTGGTTGGTGTAAAGGAAAATATGGGATGCCCATAGCACTTATTGAATTATCATCACATTTGTAGAACATTGATTAGCAGGTTTAGCCCTGAAAATTATGCACTTTTAACATTCACAGTCTGTTTCCCCTGCATATCTCCAATGCACATTATTGCTCCTCTTCCTCTGCACTCACTCCTGCAGATTATCACTCCTCTAGATTCCTCTCTTCTTGTACAAATCCTCTACTGCAAAACTGTTAGATTCCTGTTGCTTCACTTCCAGTAAGACAAAAAGGGACCACTCTGAATAATCCCAATTTGCTGGCTGTACTTGAATGGTGTTGCTTCAGCAAATCAACAAGCCAGAGGCATGCAATACCTCTCCCCGGTGACTCAGTGAATTGGTAGCTACAGTCTCTTGGAAAATATTACTGGAGTGCTTTCCCAGGCCAGAGATACTTGGTACTTCTCCCCGACGGCATAGCACACGGTAATAGGCGGACTACTGTTCCCCACCCAGTCCATAACTGCAAACGATGCGTTCCCCGGCCACAGCATTCTGCACTACGCTCAACACTTCTCTTCTTTCTTGTACACTGACCTTCTCCAAAGGGCAAGCTCTGTGTTCCCCGATCACAGAAATCTGCTCTTCTCAGTCCTACTGTTACTTCTCCTTCACCGATCTCATTTGTACAAGTCCTGTGTTTCCTGGTCACAGCAGCTTGTCACCAACTCCATGGTGAAGATCTATATCCAGGAATACATCCTAATAGCTCCTCCATCCCTCCTCCATGCTCGGCGCGCCCCCCACATGGGGACGCCCAGCGGCAGCTACCTAATACTCCATTCTCCTTTTCTCCTGTACCATCATAACCCCGGGCAGCATGTGACCCCAGCTTATATGGGAGGCCTGTCCCCTGCCAATACCGCATAGTAATTGGTCAGAGCTCCTCACATGAGCTGCCTGCCACTAAAACCTCAGGTCCAACCTCTGTTCCAGAACAATCTTCCTGAAAGCAGGGGAGGCGTCTCTTAGTCAGAGCACAGGTGGTCACACCCACCACTACACTAAACACTCACAATCTCAAATCTAAACAAACAGGCCTAACTTACAGCACAGGCCTGTCTAAATTTCCCTACACTGATATCTTAAACCCAGAAAAATACTATTCTAGCACCTACCTTCTAGTAGAGGGTGCTACATAAGTTTTACATGTATATCTGCTGTCTTCAGCTTTTCTTCTTTTTTTTTTTTTAAATCAAAAAGGTTTTTATTGAGCAATAGAAAAGATAAACATTCAGCTCAATTTACATCTCCAAACTCAGACAGTTACATAATTGCAATCTACAAGGGTACATACAGTCCTGCAGGAAGGCACAACAACATTTCAACATTATTGCTCCCCCATCCTCCATACTCCTGTATTGCCGATATAATACTCTGTATAATACAATCCCGGAACCGTCACAGCGTGCAAACATCAATTTATCCACCAATAATCCTCCAGCTCAACTATTATTTTTACAGCAATCTATCCATTATCAGGTCCACCGGTGACAGGCCTGGTGTATCCAACCAAGGAGCCCACAGGCTGTCATACTTTTCTGGTCGTCCCCTGTGCTGAAAGACATATTTCTCCATTCTAATAGTGTCCCCCATTTGTGTTATCCATTCCCCCAACGTTGAAGGGTCTGAGGCCTTCCAGTGCCGGAGAATCATCTTTCGTGCCTGAAACAAGGCCCTGGCGACCGCCTGCCTGGCAATGGCTGTCATAGGGATGTCATCCAGGATCCCCAATATACACGGTTTTGGGTCAGTTGGAATAGTGAGTAGGTATGCTCCGTTAATCGTGGCCACCACCCCCGTCCAGAGCAGGTGAAGCTTGGGGCATCTTCACAACAGGTGGATCAGATCCCCATGGTCCCTCTCACATCTAGGGCATTTATCGTCCTGTCGTACCCCCATTCTAAGGAGCCTAGCGGGCGTAAGGTGTACTCTAAGAACTAGATACAGCTGGGACAATCATTGAGCTACATTAACTGAGCACAATTGGACCGCCTGAAGAGCCTCCTCCCACTGCTCACTCTCAAACGTGCCTACATCCTCCTCCCATTTTGCAAATGCTGTCTGTGGGAATCCCTCAAGGTAAGTATGAAAAACTGACGAATAGATTTTTGATATAAACCCCCGAAACTGCAATACATCCGTCATTAGTCTGAAAATTGGGGTCGGTGAAAGAGTCCATGGGGCACCCCCGGATTGTGCCCTCACTGCATGCTGCAGTTGTAAATAATGAAAAAGCATAGTCTGAGGGAGTTGAAACCTCTCCCTCAGCTCCGCAAAAGGTGTCAGGCTGCCTGCAGTAAAAATATGTCTCAGATGCGTAATACTGCGTCTCTTCCACCGTTCCCCAGAGTCCAGCGATAGCAATTCCTCAAAATACTTATTTTCCCATATCGGGCTATATTCAGTAAAGCCCTCCACTCCCTGTATTTGTCTGAGCTTGTTCCAAACTTTCTGCATTAGTGTGTAAGTGGGATATCGTTTGTTTGATTTTGCATATGCAAGGGCCTCCATGCCTGTGGGTACATCTCCATGACCAGTAGCCAGACACATCAGTTCCCTAGTGGGATCGGATTGAGTGGGTGTCTCCGCCCCTTCTTCCGTTGTTAACATAGCCCTGGCAATATGTTGCGCCTGGGCTGCCAGGTAGTAAGCCCAAGGATTGGGGAGGGCAAGGCCTCCCGCCTCCTTGGGTTTTTGGAGCTGTTCCAGTTTTATCCGTGGGGGCTTATCCAACCATATAAAGCTTCTAAAAAGTGAATTAATAATTCTAAACAATTTTAGGGGAATCACCATAGGCGTGTTGTGCAGAATATACAGGAGTTGGGGCATGAAAATCATCTTTATTAAATTAATCCTGCCCCCCAGTGACATTTAGAGTTTTGCCCATATTTTGGTCCTATCCCGAATCCTATTCAACAATGGGGTCAGATTGAGTAGAATATACTCAAGCGGTTCCCGCGTTACTTGTATTCCCAGGTACTTCATGTTGGTAGAAACCGGTATATTGTGTAGTGTCTGATCCGTTTTGTCCGAGGTATCATCCAGCAGCAATAGCGCTGATTTCGACCAGTTAATGGTCAGGCCTGAGTAGATTCCGAAATTTCGGATTATATCCATGGCTCCTCTGAGAAAGTCCGAAGTGTCTCCCAGGAGGAGCATGGTATCGTCCACGTAAAGCATAACTTTTTCCTGAAAGGTTCCATACTGAAACCCGGTTACCTCCGGACTTGCTCTAATCAGGGCTGCCATGGGCTCGATGGGGATGGCGAAGAGGAGGGGAGACAGGGGGCAGCCTTGACGGGTGCCTCTATGCAGGGGAAATGTGTCCGAGATGTGTCCCGCCTCCCTAATGGTTGCCTGGGGCGAGCAGTACAGAAGCTTCACCCAAGACAAAAATCCCTTGCCAAAGCCAAACTTACCCATGACAGCCCAGAGATACTCCCACTGTACGCTATCGAACACCTTGTGGGCGTCCAGGGAAAGCAAGGCTCTGTCCCCCATATTGTCAGATTGTGTCTGAACATTCAGAAACAGCCTACGTAGGTTAATAGCCATGGATTTTTGAGGCATAAAGCCCGCCTGATCTGAGTGGATAATAGTGGAGATGGCTCCGTTAAGTCTGATGGCCAAGACCTTGGCCAAAATTTTAATATCGCTCTGCAAGAGCGATATCGGTCTATATGATCCTGGATCTAAAGGGTCCTTTCCTGGCTTTAAAATGAGAAAAATACTAGCTCTGGTCATGGATTCGGGCAGTCTCTGGGTTTCCCTTGCATCATTAAGTACTTTTAGGAGGCGAGGTAAAATTACCTCTTCATATTGTTTAAACACTTCCATTGGGAGCCCATCGTCTCCCGGTGCTTTAGAGTTAGGGAAGAGGCTAAGAGCGCCCTGCAGTTCTTCAAGACTTTTTGGGGAGTCAAGGAGTTCGCGCTGAGAGTCAGACAATCCAGGCAGCCCAATGCACCCCAAGTATGCTTCTAGGTCAGTAGTCGAGTAGGTCGCTCTAGAACGGTATAATTCAGAATAAAACCTCACCAGTTCCGTCATGACTTGGGCCTGATCATTTACCAATCTCCCACCCTCTGTGCGTAATGCTCCAATAGATGGAGACATCTGTGATGCTTGTACAATTTTAGCCAGCAGGCGGCCCGTCTGTTAAAAAATCTTTTCTGGTGGCTGTTTCCCCTGAGATGCGGGTAACCGCTTCTTGAGCAGCCACCCATGCGGCTCTAGCCGCATCCGAAGGGTCAGCAATGTACTCTGCCTCAAGTCGGCTCACCAAGCAGTCTGCTTGCTCCTTTATAGCATGTGTTTTGTCCTTAAGGGCCGTGACTTCTGTAATCATAATGCCCCTGAGAAACGCTTTAAACGTCTCCCAGGTCAGTATGAGATCAGGGTGGTCTTCGTGAAGCCTCCAAAAGTCAGAGATTTCAGCCGACACCCGTTCATGAGAGGGAAATAAATTAAGCCAGAATGCATTAAGCTTCCATGGCGCCCTTTGCAAGCTTACCGCCTGCCTGGGGAGCAAGGAGACCCCCCTTACAAGATAGACTATGTCCTGCAGCAGACGCACTGCCTGAGGCGTGCAGAGACACAGGTCAATCCTGGAGAGGGAGAGGTAGGATTTGGAAAAAACACGAAAATTGTTTCTGGAGGGGATTACGACCGTGCCACGGATCCATCCATCCAAACTCCTCCGTAAACTTCTGCAATGCCGTTCGAGCCCTTGTGCGGGAAGCCGGGGGAGGTGAATGTTTGTCTAAGACAGGATCCATGTAGCAGTTCAAATCGCCCACCAGAATAAAAGGGACATCTGGGTGTCCAAGCTGGAATTTCAGTAATACCCGTAAAACATCTGTGGAAAAGGGGGGTGGTATATAAACAGCAGCAAGTATGCACTGTAATTGGTAGACCTTACATAGTAATATCACATAACGCCCCTCATCATCAACAGCTTTATATACTGGTTAAAAAGTGCATGTCCTGAATTTTCTTTTCCTGACCCTGCGGGGGAGGGGAGTCTTGACATACACTGTGAGACAGCTGATTGGAGGAAAGGCACACACCCCCCTCCACATAGGCAGAGACTTGCAGAGATGTGAATTGACCAGCTGTCTGCTAATCTATTTATAGCCCCCGCCCTGACACATATTTCAGGTTGGTTTTATCATGTGTCAGAAAACTTGTCAGAAGTTATGCTGATAATAGAAGAACAAAGCAGGAGAAAGCCACAGAATTTAGGGCTTTGGAGAGAGATAAGAAAACATTGCAGATATATGTGCCCCGCTCAAATTTTTGGAATCGGGTTTACATCCACTTTAACCGTATAGCGATAACTGAGGATCAAGAGAAATATGACTCAATAGCAAATAACCCCGAGAGCAGAGGCAGACACTTTAATAACAACAGATCACAAATGGCAAACTTAATACTAAATTGGACGCCTCTTCACTTAAATTGTCTCTATGAGTCCAGGCAGGAGGAGAGCGGAGGAATGACCCTTTCTTATGTCAGACCTCTCTCTTCTGTCCCCTTACACCACAGGCCAACAAACTATAAACATTGTACTTAGTTCAGTGGTCAATGGCCTAACTCCCAAGACAGACTACCTTACCCATGCATCACACACACTGAACCCTGGGTATGTAAGCGTGTCTGTATGGCCAAAATAGCTTCAGTCCCTTTGAAGAAGGCCTTGAGTCTTCGGCTAGCCACTTTAGTTGATGCACTTTGAATTCCTATTGGGTATAGTGTAAAGGGCAATTGCTTAACAGTGCATCCTTGTGATCCAGGTTCTGGCAGGTGTGGGCAAAGTGAACAACGCTGTCTGCATGCAGTGTCTTTGTTTCCTGCAAATGGGTAAGTGCCCGCTCACCAATCCTGCGATTAAGACCAAAGCGAGAGAGGAAGCAGATTGAGCTGTTTTGTCTGTGTGTGTCTCTCACTCACTGCACAGTGAGAAAAGAAGGAGAGGGGAATTTCCCCACTGGAGCTGTGTTAATCCTGGCAACGGCCGGAGAAAGATGCAGGCCCGCGGGGGGACCCTCTACACCTAAAATATTTTTTTCCAGCAACAAATCATCTATGTGGTCTTTTATTAAACTCTCCAGTATCTTCCTGACTATGGTTAAACTAACAGGCCTATAGTTATTTGGTAAAGACTTTGATCCCTTTTTAAATATAGGCACCACATTGGCTGTAAGCCAAAGTGGTACTATTCTAGTAATTAACGAGTCCCTAAAAATTAGAAACAATGGCTTTGAAATGACAGAGCTCAATTCTTTTAGGATCCGTGGGTTATCTGAAGTTGCTCACACCAGATCCCCTCTTCTCCTGACCTGGCACTATCGAATTTGAATTTAGCATCTATTGATCCACCAGACATTCTGTTATGCACAAAATAATAAAGGAAAGCACTTGAATCCACTCAGAGATCTAATTCAATTTAAAGAATAATTCCGTCAATATGGCGGGCTTCCTTCCCAGGAGCAAAAACGTATTTTAGAAGCAAACAATGAGGGAGGATGTGAGACCATAGCAGACTCACGAATGCTCACATCGGGACAAGAAAGCTAAGAGATATAATGAATGAAAAAATGGTAAACTTTATTAGAAAATTCACGCAAACATCTTAAACAGTAAAAAGAGACTCCACGGGTAAATCACCCATCAAAACCTGTGGGGTCCTTTCTATGACAATACCAGATATACACAGGTGAAATAGATGGCTGTAGAAAAATGTGTAAAAAAAGAATCACAACAGAAAAACAAAAAAACAAAAAAACAAGACATGTGGTATAAAAACAATGCTGAACACTGCTATTAAAGGTGTGGGGTCATCCCCTCCTATGTTCCCTCCCGTCTTCCCTATGGACCCAGCTGAAGCTGATAGTAGATGAATGTGGGCCAGGCAAAAAATGCACACAGTTCTATCCAAAGATGTCCTTTTTGTAAGCCATGTCAGGCTCAATGAACATGCAGTCAGGAATAAGTTCTACAGATTATGGCATATAATATATGAAGTCAGAGATCCAAATGATCAGGTATATGTCCGTAGCTCTAACAAATTTACCTGAAAGTGCAAGTATCATCCATCATCTGGTGGTGCAGTCATATAGAATAACAGAGACCCAGTGTGTGCCGCTGGTGTCACGCTCTTCTTGGTCGAATATGCAGCGCTCACTGGTATCCAAAAAATTTTCTTTTTGTAAGCCGTATCAGGCTCAATGAAGGGGCAGTCAGGAATAAGTTCCACAGATTATGGCATATAATATATGAATTCAGAGATCCAAATGATCAAGTATATGTCCGTAGCTGTAACAAATTTACCTGAAAGTGCAAGTATCATCCATCATCTGGTGGTGCAGTCATATAGGATACCAGAGACCCAGTATGTGCCGCTGTCACGCTCTTCTAGTCCGAATATACAACGCTCACTAGTATGACTTTAATGGAGGTCCTGGCAGAACGATACCGCTATCAACTCAGACATCATCCAGAGACAAACGAGCGGATTCCGAATGGAGCAGAGCAGTTGCCGGTCACACAAAAGTTTATGCAGCATGGATCTCATGGATAACACATCCTGAGTCTATCCGGGTCACAGGTGAACTCAGAAAGAGCGAGTCTCCGTTAGTGTCCTGCAGAGGGAGCTCTGAATAGGAAATGCACCAGTCTAGTGAGAACTGAACAGAAAGTCTCTATGCAAATGCCCAAAACAGCCGTAAAGATGGGGGATCATGCGGGGGGAGCACAGGAGGGGATAGCAGCAGCGCTAGACCACACTAGGTCAACGCGTTTCGTGCCCTCAAATGGCACTTCAACTGGACAAGGTACAGAGGGGCAATCTTCACTTAATATAGGGTCAAATAACCAATCACAAAAATTCCCCTGTAACATTGAATTTTTGATTCTGCGCCATCTTGTGGATGGATAAAAATACTGCAGCCAAATTTGTAATTAAGCTAATAGTGGATGCAAACTGATGAATCTATACTCATATATAATAATACATTATATGTTAGGCCACCAGAGGTCATACATAGAAGGTTAAAGTAGATAAATAGGTACAATAAAAGTATCTGGATTAGGGTCTACAGGAAGTTAAGTATATTGCCAGATATTATAAATCTTATGTCATACCAGAAAAGGTGTTCATAACCGTGGGACTATGAAAAATGCAAAGAGCACAGATTCTCATAGTTATTCCTCCAGAAAGATCTTTAGGCTCAGCTCTGCATTAAGGCCTAGTGGCTGCAGAGTTTGGAGCCTGAAGATCCATCTCTTTTCATGTCTCAATAAGATGGTATTGAAGTCCCCCCTACGTTGGGATATGTTAAGCGCAAAAAAGCCCTTTACAGTTAGTCCCTGGGGGTTACCATGATGAAAATCGATGAAGTGTTGTGCTATAGGAGTTTCCTCTTTAAGACGGATACTTTTTAAGTGCTCCGCAAATCGTATCCTCAGTTGGCGTTTGGTTTTTCCAACATAAAGTTTACGACAGGGGCACTCCAAAATATAGAGCACCCTTGTAGAGCTACAATTAATGAAAGTTTTTTTTTTCATATTCATTAGTAGATCCTGAATCACGGAAAGTGGCAGTTCTGTCGACAAATTTGCATGTACCGCAATGTCCACAGGGGAACATGCCCTTTATCCTTGGCATTTCTGTGAGCCAGTTTCTACTGATGGGACGGACGTTTATACTCAAGACTTAGACTCAACTAGATCATCTTTGAGGTTTCTAGCTCGTTTAGCTGTCAGATAAGGTCTCTCTCCCACTATAGTTTTCAGGGTGTCGGATCTAGTAAGGATGTGCCATTGATTGGTCAAGATGGCACGTACCTTAGGCCATTGGATCCCAAAGGGGGTAATGAATCGTACTGGTTCATTAGACTTGCTTTTCCTAATCTTAGTTGTCCCCAAAAGGTCAGCTCTTGATCTCTTACTGCGATCATTTTAGCTCTTTTTAAAGTGCGATGGGAGTATCCCCATTCACGGAATCTCTCGTATAGCGATTCCGATTCACGGCGATAGTCTTCCTGAGAAGAGCAGTTTTTTTATACATTTTTCTACAGCCATCTAGTTCACCTGTGTATATCTGGTATTGTCATAGAAAGGACCCCACAGGTTTTGATGGGTGATTCACCTGTGGAGTCTCTTTTTACTGTTTAGGAGGTTTGCGTGAATTTTCTAATAAAGTTTACCATTTTTTCATTCATTATATCTCTTAGCGTTCTTGTCCCGATGTGAGCATTCATGAGTCTGCTATGGTCTCACATCCTCCCTCATTGTTTGATTCTGTTATGCACAGCCTACTGGCAACTAGACTTCGCATTGTGAGAATTTGGAAGACCCTGTCACGTTCCCATGTACCTTGTAGATGAGCCCGATAATGCAAAGGAAGGCCCCCCTTATGTATGAGGAAGGCCTCCCTTATGTATATCTGACTCACGGCCCCTCATATAGCAGAAAGGTGGCTCGGGAGTGCAGAAGTGGTATGAGTGCCTGGAAGGTAAGCTGTCAGAAGAGCAGCTCCAGGGTTCCTAAAGCCGCAGGGATGAATACCAGCAAAGTGAGAAATCAGAGCAGTGGGCAGGCTGGAAACTGGATCGACCGATATTCGGACACCACACACCGGGATGCAGGCACTGGCAGACAGCAGATCGGCCCAGAGGGATATGGAGCACAGGCAGGCCGGGTCATACACAGGCAGGAGATACTGGAACAGATGCAGTCCTGTTTAAATAGCTTGTTTGGCGCAGAGAGTCACGCACTCCACCAGCATTGTTTTTTCCACAGGGCATTTCCTGACATTGCCCCCTCTTTAAGGGCAGCCTCCGAATGCCCAACTGGGCTAATTTCATAGCATGGGATTTCTTAAAAGATTGCATCAATTTATTGGCTTCCCTTCCATTTAATTAAATATTGAATCTGATTATACCTTTTTCTGCAGTCCAGAATTGCTTCAACCTCAAATTCCTTCTCACCGTCAATTATTACAGGCTTCGGTGGACCAGTACTTCGCTCAGGGAAAGGATCAGGAATAGCAGGTTTTAACAGGGTCACATGAAAATCAAAGTGGACTTTAAACGAGTCAGGTTAATTCCAGCTCGTAAGCTACATAATTGATTTTCCTTTTTACAGGAAAGGGTCCCACGAATTTCCTGGAAGGGCAAGCCAGCTTTAGATTTACTGTGGATAGCCATACCTGGCTGCCAGGTTCCAAGGTTAGTTCTCCTCGTTTCTTGCTATCGAAGATTCTTTTGTTGTACTCCTGCATCTTGGTCATGGTTTCCTGTAACAGTTTATTATTAGGGATGCACCAAAATTTCGGCCACCGAAACATATCAGCCGAAAATGGCCCTTTCCGCAAATAGCCGAAAGAGAATTCTTGCCGATACTGGCGCCGAAATTCGCGCAAGAGCAGTAGAGGCGGCAGAACCGGCAGGTGACGTCACTCATCGTGTGGGCGGCGTGCACGTTCCTCGTGGTTAAGACGCTGCAATGCTGCACTCGTAAGCATGTTCCCTGCTGAGACGCTGGCACTTTCCCCGCGGACGCTCCTCGTGCTTGTGAGATGCTGCTGGGACCTGAGAGACAGTACTGGGAAGCGAGAGACGGTACTGGGAAGTGAGAGACCATACTAGGAAGCAAGAGACCATACTGGGAAGCGAGAGATGGTACTGGGAAGCGAGAGATGGTACTGGGAAGCGAGAGATGGTACTGGGAAGCGAGAGACGGTACTGGGAAGCAAGAGACAGTACTGTGAAGTGAGAGACGGCTTTATAGAGGGCTGCACATAGCATACTCAAGTACAAGAGTGGGCACTGTCACTCCTGGATGGCTACCATTACTATTTGCCGGTGAGCATTGCTGCTTTTGCCTTCTTAAACTGACAGAAACAAACTAGTAATTTTATTTCTTGATTGTTTTATTATAGTACTAGTACTGACTATTTAAAATGACTGTGTGCCTGCACTGCAGTACATCTGATCTGACTTGTAGCAAAAAAAAATATATAATTGAGTGATTAAATATGATTTGAAATGGAATGGATTGCAAATTGCAAGCTATTTTTTTTTCTTTTAGCTATTCTGTAGTATAGAGTATAAAATTCATGCGCTTGCTGTTATTGAATGTGTCACTTTGACAGCGTAGTATAAGTTATACAGTACTGACATGACAGCAAGCGCATTCATTTCTTAAACATGACAGTATGCAATAAATATATAATATATTATATATTATATTATTGAATTTATTGCATTAGACGACCAGCCATTCTCTGTTGTGGAGGACATTGGATTCCGTAGGCTCATGCAACATATGGAGCTGCGTTACTCACTACCAAGCAGACGCTACTTTGCAGATACCAGTCTACATGAATTGTTTAGCAGTGTTAGAAAACACGTTCAGGAGCTCATGACTACCGACATCATAGCAATCAGTTTTACTACCGACATTTGGAGTTCAGATGTCAGTCCAACGAGCATGCTCAGCCTGACAGCACAGTGGATAGATGACAAATTTAATTTGCAAAACATCCTACTTAATGCACGTGAGTTTGTTGGATCACATTCTGCATCAGCAATATCTGATGCTTTAAAAACCATGCTTGACACTTGGCACATTGAGAAGTCTAAAGTGCATTTGATTGTCCGAGATAATGCGCGGAACATGGCAAAGGCAATGGAGGACAGTGAACTTCAAAGCATACCGTGCATGGCACACACGCTACAGTTGGCTGTGAATTAAGGATTGCTGAGTCAGCGCACCATATCTGATATCGTATCAAAAGGAAGAAAAATTGTGGGTCACTTTAAGCATTCTCTGCTTGCTTTTTCCAGATTACAAGCTTTGCAGATGCAGTTTGGAATGGCACCAAAACGACTGCAGCAAGATGTAGCTACTCTTTGGAACAGCACCTACTATATGCTACAAAGTCTTTTTGAACAAAAGTGTGTTTTAGCTGCATACATTGCATAGATTACGAGCTGCCAGCAACACTGAGTGCACGTCAGTGGACGTTAGTTGAAAATAGTTTGTCTCTTCTATCTCTATTTGAACAGTTAACAAAAGAAATAAGCTCAACTAATGCTTCCATTGCTGAAGTTATCCCCTTGATTGCTGCACTGAAGCGTCTGCTTGGAAAAGAGGTAGAAACAGACCATGGCGTAAAAACGGCTAAAACCACTCTACTGGAGGCCGTTACCAACCGGTTTCAAGACACAGAGTCCAACCCTCTGTACTGCATTGCAACAGTTCTAGAGCCTCAATTTAAAGAGCATTACTTTAATGTGGAGAAAAAGCAGCATGCACGGGAAATGATACTGGCACAAATGGAGGTGGTGGAAGCATCTAGTGAAGGAGTTTTGTGGTGTCGCACAGAGGAAAGTGAGGAACGGTTGCATACAAGTGAAGAGGAACACACTCCCTCCATATCTGATATGTTTGAAGAAATTTTACATGAATGCACCCCAATACATAGCAGTGCCACAAGTGAAGCTACCCAACAGCTGGACATTTATATAGCTGAACAGCCTATTGCCAGAAGCGACAATCCCCTTGAGTACTGGCGCATCAACAAAGAACGTTTTCCCTTGTGTACACAGAATGCACGCAGATATTTATCTGCCCCAAGCACCAGTACAGAGAGTGAGAGACTATTCTGTCTAGCATCTCATATTCTTGATGAGAAGTAAACCGTCTCTCCTGTGAGAAAACTGAACAGCTTTTGTTCTTAAAGCAAAATCTACCACTTTTACTGAAATAGATTTAAAAATCCGTAGCATAGACCAATTAATTTACTATGTTGAACATAGTAAATGAATTGGTATTGGACTGTGCTATTGGACAATTGGAACATACAACATAGTATGACTGACTACCTAGTATGTTCCAATTGTCTAGTTGTGCCATTTGTTGGTTGTTCATTGTAGTTTTTCTACAGTTTTTTGCACTTCAATTTAAGAGAGAACTCCAGCTTTTGAACTACTGTCCCATAGTTTGTTGCTGTTGGGCCAAACTATGTCTCTCCCTAAGCTGTCAGCCCCTGCATGTACAAATGCAAAACTGTATGTTCTGTATCTGTGGCTGTCTACATACTACAGTACTATACCTCACTGTGTTCCGGGTATGGGCGGTGACTTCCATAAACACAGTCTAGTCTACATTGCTTGCTGTGATTGGCTGAGCACCGCTGCTGTAGACTAGTCTGTGTTCCCCTTCCAGGATGTCTCCACCCATACCCGGGGTTGGAACACAGTGCGGTCTACTGTATGACTAATGATGTTAGATGTATCTAACCTGCAGCTACATACACTTTTATATCGCACATCCAGCCGCTGACATCTTAGGGAGAGAACTTGGGGAAATAAAACTACTAGTTCTCATTTAAGTTGAAAGAAAATAATAAAATAAACATTTTATTATAGCATAGCTCTGTACTATGTTATATTTACAGAAACTGTGAAACAGAATAATGGCCTTCTGCCATATTTCTGTTTAGTTGAGTTGTTCTTTAACGTACTTACTTATACATAGTTTGTTCTGTTGTTGGGCCAAACTATGTCATTGTCTCTCCCTAAGCTGTCAGCCCGCTGCATGTGCAAAACTATATGTTCTGTATCTGTGGCTGTCTACATACTACAGTACTATATACACTATACAGCACTATGTTCTGGGTATGAACGGAGACTTTCAAAAACACAGACTAGTCTACATTGCTTGCTGTGATTGGCTGAGCCCCACTGCTGTAGACTAGTCTGTGTTCCAGGATGTCTCTGCCCATACCCGGGCCGGAACACAGTGCGGTCTACTGTATGACTATGTATGTAACCCGCAGCTACATACATACACTTATCGCACATCCAGCCGCTGACACCTTAGGGAGAGAGAACTGAATTACTAGTTCTGATGTAAATTGGAAATTAATAAAATATAAAAAAGTCAGTCTTTGGCATTTTTATATTATTATTATATTAATATTAATTATTATTATTAATATTATATATTTTTATTTTATGTTTATGCCTGTTTTATTTGGTATGGTGGTGCAATGTGCACTGACTGCAGCCTTATTTTATTTTATTTTTATCTTCTGTGTACATAGTCCAATTTTATGTAGGTTACTTTTTATTAAAGTACTTTTTGACATTACTGGATTGTAGTATTAATTTCTTCATAAAATTTATGATTAAGTTGAATATCAATAACGAATACGAATGTAACACAATTATGTAATCTAATAATTTTTTGGGGTAATATATCAAAAAAGTGCTTTCGGTGCTGTTTCGATATCGGTTTCAGTTTTCGGGATCAAGGAAGATTTATTTTCGGTATTGGTTTCGGCACCAAAAAACCCATTCGGTGCATCCCTATTTATTATTATTGTAGAAGAAGCCCATTTTTTCAGAGGCCGCAGGAACTGAACATTTTGGTATGGTACGGGGCAGAAAGGATGGGTGGAAGCCATAATTGGCAAAAAATTTAGTTTGTTTGATGACAAAATGAGAGGAGTTGTTATAGACAAACTCAGCTTTAGGAAGCAGGGAGACCCAGTTGTCCTGAGAGGACGACGAGAAGCAGCGCAGGTATTGTTCCAGGGTCTGGTTAGTTCTTTCTGTTTTCCTATTCATCTGGGGATGGTATACAGTGGAAAAGGACAGTTCAAGCTCTAGAAATCCACATATAGCTTTCCAGAACCTGGAAGTGAACTGTGCTCCCTAATCATACATGAATTTGTCTGGAACTCCATGGAGCCTTACTATTTTTTTGATGAAGATTTGTGCTGTTTCAACAGCGAAAGGAGTCTCTTTCATTGGTAGAAAATGGGCCATTTTTAAATCTTTCGATTGCCACGAAGATGGTAGTAAAGCCCTCTGTCGGGGGAAGTTCCACAATAAAATCAATTGAGATCCTCCTCTAAGGTCTCTCTGGAACAGTCAATGGCTTCAGCAAACCCCTGGCCTTGACTTTATTATTCCTACTTTGGGTATAGGTGGTGCAGGATTCCACATACTTTTTTACAGTCACCTACTACCTGGGGCCACCAGAACGTGCTTTGCACAAGTTCGGCAGTCTTCAAGGCGCCAAAGTGTCTGGCTTGTGATCATGGCAGAGTTCCTATAACGAAACCCTTAAGTCCCTAAGTACAAAGATTTTGTCTTCGTGCCATAGTAGGCCATCATTTGCCTGTAAGTTTCTGGGGAAGAGGCAGTTTCAGAAGAGGCTTTTTTGATCCGGGACAGTAAGTTTTTCTGTAACACAAGAAAGTTCCCGAGGGCATTGAACATGCCTGATAATGCATCAGGCTTTGTGTTCTTCGACCCAGGCCTATAAGTTATGTGGAATTAAAATCTAGAGAAAAATAGCGCCCACCTGGCCTGCTGTGTCTTTAATCTCTTTGCCGTCCTCAGATATTGCACATTTTTATGGTTTGTATAGACAAGAATTGGATGTGCCGCACCTTCCCGCAAATATTGCCACTCTTCCAGTGCTGACTTGATAGCCAGAAGCTCACGGTCCCCCACATCGTAGTTCCTTTCTGCTGTAGACAACTTACGAAGAAAAGAACGCAACTGAATAGAGTAGAGCTATGGACCCTTGCCGTTGTGAAAGTACTGCTCCGACCGCTATTTCAGATGCATCGACTTCAAGAACAAATAGCAGAGCAGGGTCAGGATACTTCAAGATGGATGCACAAGTGAACAACTTTTTAAGGGTTTCAAAGGCAGCCTGAGCTTCAGAAGACCAGAGAAATCAGATGCCTTGCCTAGTTAATTATGTGATGGGGTGATGATGTTAGAAAACCCACTAATGCATGTCCGGTACAAATTGGCAAATCTGATGAAACGTTGGACCCCTTTTTTGTCTGCAGGTACTGTCCAGCCTAGGATAGAGGTGACTTTCTGGGGGTCTATCTTAATACCTTCAACTGAGATAATCAACCCCAGAAATTGAATGCGCTGTAGTTAAAATTCACATTTTTCTGGTTTGGCGTAAAGGCCATGCTGCCGGAGCCGGATTAACAAACTTCTGACATGCCTGCGATGGTCGTCCATTGAGGATATCATCTAGGTATACTATGACGAACAGGTCTAGATAATCTCGAAAGATGTCATTGACAAAATGCTAAGAAAGTGGCCAGGGCATTGTATAGTGTAATGCCTTGTACACACGGTCGGACATTCCGACCACAAAATCCGTCAGATTTTTTCTGACGGATTTTGTCCGAAACTGGTGTTGCATACACACGTCGGACAAAGTTGTCAGAAAATCAGATGGTTCTGAATGTGGTGACGTTCAGTGCGTACGACGGAACTACATAGAGGCTAGTAGCCAATAGCTTTGGTCTCGTAATTTTATCTGAGCATGCGTGGCCCTTTGTCCGTCAGAATTCTCTACAAACGATCGGAAAAAGTCTGATCGGATTTTTTTTATCGGAAAATTTCAGATCCTGCTCTCAAATTTTTTACGTCAGAATTTCCGACGGAAAAAGTCCGATAGAGCCCACACACGATTGGATTTTCTGACAACATAATCCGATCTGACCTTTTCCATCTGAATTTCCGACTCTGTGTACAGGGCATTACAATTAATTTTGCACTGCTTTAAAAGGATAGCAGCTAACACAGCAAATTGGATAAACGGCAATGCAAAAGAAAACAAATAGTGTAGCGCTTATGAAAAATGTGGCTTAACACGTGTAACAAACAGAGGGTACTAAACCCAAATGAACACCACTGAAGATTATAGAAATATATACAAAAATATTGAACACTATAACAAGTGTTAAATATCAAAGGAAAAGTCCAAGTGAAACATTTTCAAAATGTGGTTCAAAGTTCCATGTGAAATGAAAATGTATTCAAAACTTTGTGTAAATATTCCAACCGTGAACAGGATATGTAATTGTCATTGAAGTGAGAAGTACCAAACTGGGAGGCTTACCGGAACATTTGAACCCACAAGAGCATATGTTCTGTGAGTCAAACAGGCTTGTGTTATAAAAACAACCAATGGGAATGAACACTGAAATCCTCAGATAGCTGGAACAGGAACGCCCGGCTATCCTCAGGGTGGTAGATAACTGTGTAGGTGTATCTCATGAGGGACGGTGATCAGTTGTCCATAGACGTAGTAAATGGAATTAAAGGGGGAGAACAAAAAGGGCCACAAAGCGTAATACCGTTTGGGTACACAATAAATTGAATGAAGTTAGAAAACTTACATTTAGCAGGTTAAAATCAGCACTTTAAAAACAAATGGTGGCAGTGGAGTCATTTCCAGCGCGTTTCGTCTCCAAGGACATCATCTGGGGTGTCCCTCCACTGCAGCCCTCCAGATATTTATAGAGGATATGTCCCCATATATGAGAGCCAAGCCCCCATTGTGTTTCCAATGATGGCAATGTTACTTCCGGCTTGGAAAGATGGCCAACCAGCATGCGTTCCACGCCTCGATCTGGACAATGTGTGATGTGTTCCAAGCCTGCTAAATAATGTTACTTCCGGTTTGGAAAAATAGCCGACCGATGTACGTTTCACACCTCGGTCTAAACCCTGAATGGAGTGTTCCAAGCCTCAATGTGGCAAAAATCATCCACTAGCAACCATATATGTCTCAAGCCTCGATATGGGAGGCTGGTGATATGACGTACCTCATCAAACAACCCCGCAGGAAGGCGCACGATCAAGTGATGGCATCATGCACCTCAACGGCGCAACAGGCTTGCGTTTCATGTGACAGGAGGCTTACTCAGCCTAACCGGCCAGAGTCTCACGTGCCACGCTGCTGTCTCACACCTGGAAGAATGTGTAGAAATGCCTATTATAAACAAGGATTGTTAACATTTAATGCAAGTATAAAAAAGGCTTAGTGGCATTTGTAAAAATAAATGGCTGCTAATTATTAGGTAAAGACCACATTAGTAAACCTATAGATTGTGTGGGAACACAAAAGTGGAATAAAAGTTACCTAAAAAATAACAAAAAACAAAAAGACACATAAGCTTACCTCTGAGAACATCAGAGGGGCTTAGTCTTAATGAAACTAATAAAAATATAAATTGCGAATCATAAAAATAATGTATTTACCACAGAAAAAATCTAAAAAGAATGGTATGTATGATAGGATAAAGTGTCCAATGGACAATGAATGGATGGCAGTGGTAAAATATGCAACAATACTGAATAATTGAAAAAGAAAATAAAGTCTTCCTGAAAAGTAATTTTTTTTTTTAAATGTTTATATGTACACATGTGAAGCGGACTCCCATGTGGGGTCATGTACAGATAACCAAAATACAGTGAAGTAAATAAGAACAAGAAAGAGAGCGAGAACTACCAGACTAAACAAAATAAATAAAAATATGAAAAACAAAAAACAAGTAATATATGTTTCTTAAGCTTTATTAATGAAGGAGTTGATGTTTAGTTTACCGTTCAGACCGAATGGAGAATAAGACTGCAACTCGTGGATCCAGAAGGTTTCCAATCTTGAAACGCCCCTGGTCATAGCACCCCCCTCCAAGGGGGGATGTACCTTCGATCACCACAAACTGTGTTCCTTTAAGATTACGATTATGTTATTTGTAATGTCTGTGTGTTTGATGTCACCACTTTTGATCAATGTGATGTGCTCAGCAACCCTGACTGAGAAGGAATGAATGGTTCGACCTACATATTGTTTACCGCATGGGCAGGTAATCAGGTATACAATGTAACTGGTGGTACACGTACAGAACTGTTTGATGGAATATTTTTTGTTGGTGACAGAAGATGTAAAATCAGCAGTCTTGCGTCCCACACCAGAATTGTGTTGACACACAATGCATTTTCTGCATGAGAAGAAACCATTCAATTAGTGGAAAAAAGACTGACAAACAGGGGGATTGATGATGTTAGGGGCTATTTTGCTTTGTAAGGTGGGGGCTCCTCTAAAAATGACCCTGGATTGATCAGGCAGAGATGTGTTAGGACTGTGATCATTCTTAAGGATGCCCCAATGTTTAGCAAAAATTGCTTTAACTTGTCGATGTTCAGTGGAAAATTGAGTCAACATGGCCCACTTATGAGAATCCTGTTTAGATTTGACTTCCAATAAAGACTATCTGTTCATTTCCAATGTACGTTGAAGTTCATGATCAACGTCATTGGGATTGTAACTTTTGTCAAGAAACCTGTTTTTTAATACATTAGCCTGTACCTTAAAGATTTCAGTATCGGTACATTTTCTGCGTAGTCTTAAAAATTGGCTACGTGGAACAGAATGGAGCCATGATCGATGATGGCAACTGTCCTTGGGATGAAGCCATTTCGATCTGTTGGTTTGAAATATGTTTGAAATTCAAACCGTCTGTTCTTAATTTTGATTTCTAGGTCTAAAAAGTTGATCTTATCAGTACTTGCAATGTAAGACAGGGAAATTCCTCTATTGTTGTTGTTCAAATGCTCAAAGAATGTTTTCAGTGATTCCGCACTGCCAGCCTGCTAATTTGTTCATGGCCAAATGGGAGGAGGATGGCGTCATTATAACGTGCCCATAAGACCAAGGAAGGAGTCTCGTAGGCATAGACGACATCCTCCTCCCATTTGGACATGAACAAATTAGTGAGGCTTGGGACGAATTTAGCCCCCATGGCCACTCCTCGTAGTTGGAGATAGTATTGTTGATTAAACCAAAAATAATTATGTTTGGTTGCAAACTCCAACAACTCAATAATAAAGGCACACTGGAAAGGAGCAAGGGATGGTTCCTTATCCAGAAAATATTAGACGTCTTCAATACTCTTTTCGTGTGGTATACACATATAAAGGAAGGCCACATCAGCAGTGGCCATAATATAGTCACCCCGCATGTCCAAACTTTACAATAATCTTATAGTGGCTCCCGTGTCTTTCAGATAACATGATGTCTGTCTAACTAAAGGTTGCAAATAAAAGTCTATGTAGCGGCCTATACGTGAGGTGACGGAATCAATGCCACTCACGATAGGCCGTCCAGGGGGGTGAAGTGGGTCTTTATGGATCTTGGGCAAATAATAAATTGTGGGAATCCTAGGGGCCAAAAGTTACTAGAAAATCTCTCTCTTTCTTGTTCAGAATATTACAATCGTAGCCCTTCGTAATGATGTTCTGAAGTTTTCTTTCTTTTCAAATATTTTATTGGTAACAGGCAGAAAATAAATACAGGAACAGTTACTGTTACAAACAGCATTGATATGGATCACAGTTACGTACAGAGTATATACATAAGAATGGTACATAAAAACAAACAATATTACAAAATGTATTTCACAATGGGGCATAGTATAGTGCCAACACAACTAGATAGTGAAAATATCAGCTTCCGTGGGGGCAAAGGCCCAACAAAGGCTTCGGGCCTCTAAGAGAACTCTGTTACAGTGAAAAGCGGTAACAGCAATAGTTACAGATACACAGATAAATATATTACCTTAATGGGGTTTCAGGTAAAAGGGAGAGACAAGGGAAGGAAGCAGAAAAGTGGGTAGCAGGGGGAGAGAGGAAAAGTGAGGATGAGTCGGAAGAGTTGAAGAGCGTGGAAAGAGAAGTTATAGAGAAGGAAGAGGGGTGGTGGTCAGGTGGCTCATACTGGACAGGTATGTTTGGGTTGATGCCGAAAGGAGTTTGAATAGGGAGCAGGGTTCCAGCAGGTGCTTATCAAAGTCAGGTGGGAGGAATTGTTCTATCCATGGGTGCCAAATTTTGAGATGTTGGGGGATTCTATCTAGGATTGTGGCTTCTATTTTACTGCGTATCATCGCCTGGGTAACTCTGTTCTTTACTTCAGCAATATTTAGAGTTGGTGTCTTCCAACCTCTTGCTATCGTCTGCTTGGCAGCTGTGGTAAGTTGAAGGAGGAGACGTAGTTGCGCTTTTGTGTAATCTTGCAGGGAATAGTTTAGTAAAGCGAGAGAGGGGTCAGGGGTGATCTCTCCCAGTAGGGCTGAGGCCATTTGAAATATAGTCACCCAGAAGCATTGTGCTATCGGACAAGTCCACCATATATGGAGGTGGGTGCCTTTTTCGCTACAGCCTCTGAAACAGTCAGGGGAGTAAGTTGGAGAAAACTTGGCGATCCTAGTAGGGACCAAGTACCACCGCATTAGAACCTTATAGTTTGCTTATGATGGGACAATATTTTGCGATGACAATTTGATGTTTGTCCATATATTTGACCAGTCCCCGGGGTCTAATTCAATGTTCAGGTCCCTAGACCAAGCTAATGCGTATGGAGGCATTGAGGTTGGGGGGGACGTAAGGTGTGCATAAAGCTGGGAAATTATACCTGGAGCATGCAGGTCTGAGTCGCACACATCTTCAAATAAAGACAGACTGCTGTTGGCAATATTCAAACCTAGAGTAGTTCGGATAATGCGGGAGATTTGGAGGTATCGGAAACACTCCTTAGGGGGAAGTTGTGATTGCGTCTGCAAGTCTGGGAATGGTATAACAGTGCCATGAGAGACTAGGTCATGAATGCGGCTCAGACCCGCCTGGGTCCAGGCCTGGAAGGAGGCGGGTTCAGAAAAGGCAGGGTAAAATAGTGGGTGGCCCAAAAAGGAGAGAAGTGGTAGGTGTGGGGAGACCAGTTTGAATGTTTTGGACAATTTATCCCAAATTCTTTTTTTTTTTTTTGAACAATAGATTTTTATTGAAGTTTTACAGGTAATACAGAATAAAAGAAACAGAAAAGGCCAGATTCTGGAAATACATTGAAACTGCAAGTGGTTTATCCCAAATTCTTAATGAATGTAGTGTAACTGGGTTCGTGATGGGTCCCCGACTTGTCATGGGTAGCCAAAGCAAGTTAGTGAGGGAAACAGGGTGTAGGTCTATCGTCTCTAGTGCTACCCATAGTGGTATCTTCGTTTTTGCGTGGTAGAGAGACATTTGGGCTAACTGGGCTGCATGAAAGTAATGGAGAAAATTAGGTACCCCTAGACCTCTGTGTAGTTTGCTGCGGAGCAACGTGGGTCTCGAAATTCTGTTTTTTTTGGCACCCCATATGTATTTATACACACGGTTTTGGATCACCCTATGGAAGTAAGAAGGGATTGTGATCGGTAGGACTCTGTGAAGGTAGAGGAGTTTAGGTAGCAGGGACATTTTCACTGCAGCTATTCCTCCCAGCCAAGAGACACAGAGTGGTAACCAGGTGTTAACCAGCGAAGAAAGATGTTTCAGCATTGGGAGGTAGTTGGACTGAAACAAGTGGGAGGGGTTGCTTGTAAGTTTGATCCATAGCTATGGGATCGAAGTAGAGGACCACACAAAGGGAAATTAGTTTGTAAGTGATTGAGATCTGACTGGGGAAGGGACACATTGAGAGCTTTGTATTTTGTTTGGTTGACTTCTAATCCCGAGACTTTAGCAAATTTGTCTAATAGTTGTAGGAGGTTAGGCAGGGTGATATGTGGGGAAGTAATAAATAGTAGAGCATCATCAGCAAAGAGGCATAATTTATGGGACGTGTTGGCTACTTCTAGGCCATGAATATTCTGGTTGGATCTGATCAGGGAGGCCAGGGGTTCTATTACTAGGGCAAATATTAGAGGGGATAGGGGGCATCCCTGTCTTGTACCTCGTTGGATCAGGAAACATTCCGAGCGGAAACCAGAGTATTTCACATATGCCTGTGGTTGAGTATAGAGGGCGTTTACCCACTGAAGGAAGGTAGGACCAAAGCCCCATCGCTGCAGGATGTAGTGTAGATATGGCCATGAAACCGTATCAAAAGCTTTTCTGATGTCAAGTGACAAGAGATGCATTGGGATTTTACGTGATTTGGCTAAATGTTGCAAGAGGATTATGCGGCGGATGTTGTCACTGGCTTGTCTACGGGGTATGAAACCAACCTGATCTTTACAAATTAAACTGCCTATAATTGGGTTGAGTCTCAGGGCTAGGATCTTGGCTAAAATTTTTCCGTCAACATTCAGTAGGGATATGGGCCTATAGTTGGACCATAGGGTGTGATCTGTGTTGGGCTTCGGGATCATGGCAATTATAGCTGTCAACATGTCTCGACCAAAAGATTCTGAAGTTGTCTTTTATACGAAGAGGATGGATTGTTAGGTAACTCCTTATAGGTATCGGGTTCATTTAAAATCTTGTACATCTCTGATTCATAATCTTTCTTGTCTAAAATAACGATGCCTCCACCCTTGTCAGCCAGACTTCCAAGTTTATTTACCAAGTCCTTTTGTTGACACAAGGACTTGAGGTCTACACTGGATGGCATATACGCTTCTCAGGTAGTTTGGCCAAATCTTTGCGGACAAGATCTCTGAAGTTATTTATAGCAGATGTCACTGGAACAAGTGGATTTAAACAATGATGGGTTTGACAATCCTGAATGGACAGTTCCAGAAGTATCTGTGCTACCTTCTATAAGGATTAGAAATGAGGTAGCGTTGTATATTGAGTCTACAGATGTATTTATGGACATCTATAAACGTGCCAGATTTGTCCAATTTTTTGGGAGGGGAAAATTTGAGGCCCTTATCTAAAACTGACTGTTCTTCATTTTGTAAAAAATTTGGTACTCAAATTAAAAAAGCCTTGACCCATCAAGTTCTCCTTTTTCCTCCTCTGTATTCTCCTCCCTCCTCTTGTGCCTCTCTTGGGTCTGGACCCCTTTTTCGCAACAAGTGGTCCTCAAGAAAAACCTGACTACCATATGTATTAGGGTTTGATTGTGCCCATAATGTTCATGGACATCGCTAAGGTCAGGTCGATAATCATTATCACGTGAATTCCTAAGGGGAGAAAACCTGTTGTGGGTGGTCACAGAGGGTTGGCTGTAATATTGCGGGGATGGAATAATGGGAGTCTGGGTATTCTCTATAGCTAGCCGGAGAGGCATCACGGTGATGGTTACCTTGATCATAGGTATAATAAGAATTGGAGTGGTAAGAATTTCCACCCCGTTAAACCCCTACCTCGTTTCCCTCTATTGTGACCCCTACCTCTATTAAAGGTATTGGGGGTGTGGGGACTATAATAGTGTACTTTAAATTGTGAAAAAGACTCACCACCTCGAGGGTCCCTGCCTTATGCATTCATAGGATAAGCAGGAGGCAGGACCCCCATACTAGTTATTCCCTATAAAGGGACCATTGGTACTGCTGACCGAGGTGGCAGAGGGGGCAGTGTCTAAGGTTGGATTGGGGGTAAAAAGTTTCTGCCAACCAAACACGGTTCCATTTTTGTAGTTGCTTACATCCCTGGAGTATTTTTTCTGTTTTTTGATTTTTTGATCTCTATCCTCCTTCTACAGAAAACTCTGAAGGTTAGAAGAAAGATAATTGTACTCTAATGAATTTTTATGTGATAAGAGTTTGTCTTTAAGTTCTTTAATTTCTCTATCCAGTACCGATAACTTGTTTGGTTTCTTTGAGATGAGGATTCTAAGGAAATTGATTCCCGCCTCATTAAAATATTCGAACCAAGAATCAATATCTGGATCTTCCTGTGTACATCCCACCTGAGGCTTCTGGGGACCATACGGTCAGAGATGTACTGTTCCAAAAATGCCAAGTCCCATTGTAGATGTAACTCAGAGGACATGACATTTTTGAGTCTTAAAAAAAGATCTCCTAATTCAGAGTCACTCCCTGTCACGATGAAAACACCTTCCGTGTTAACAGTGCGGGACACAATATGTAGACCGCACCATTCGTTCCTTCTCAGTCAGGGTTGCTGAGCACATCGCATTGATCAAAAGGGGTGACACCAAACACACCATCCCTAGACATTTCAAATTACATTATAATCATAATCTTACAGGAACACAGTTTGTGGTGATCGACAGGTACACCCCCCCTTGGAGGGGGGTGCTATGACTAGGGGTTTTTCCAGATTGGAAACCTACTGGATCCACAAATTGCAGTCTTATTCTCTGTTCGGTCTGAAAGTTGAACTAGACATCAACTCTTTCATTAATAAAGCTTAAGAAAGATATATTACTTGTTTTTTCATATTTTTATTTATTTTGTTTAGTCTGGTAGTTCTCTCTCTCTTTCTTGTTCTTATTTACGTACCTGTATTTTGGTTATCTGTACATGACCCCACGAAAGTCCACTTCACGTGTGTACATAAACATTTTTAATTTTTTTTTACTTTTCAGGCTTTATTTATTTTCTTTTTCAATTAGTCAGTATTGTTGCATATTTTACCACTGCCATCCATTCATTGTCCATTGGACACATTTATCTGTGCCCAATGGAATTACGTGGTGGGTCCTATCATAGATACCATTTTTCTTAGATTTTTTCTGTGGTAAATACATAATTTTTATGATTCGCAATTTATATTTTTATTAGTTTCATTAAGACTAAGCCCCTCTGATGTTCTCAGAGGTAAGCTTATGTGTCTTTTTGCTTTTTGTTATTTTTCAGGTAACTTTTATTCCACCTTTGTGTTCCCACACAATCTATAGGTTTCCTAATGTGGACTTAATAATTAACAGCCATTTTTTTTTACAAACGCCACTAAGCCTTTTTATACTTGCATTAAATGTTAACAATCCTTGTTTATAATAGGCATTTCTACACATACTTCCAGGTGTGAGACAGCAGCGTGGCAGGTGAGACTCTCTGGCCGGTTAGGCGGAGTTAGCCTCCTGTCACATGACGCCATCACATGATCGTTCGCCTTCCGGCGGGGTTGTTATATGAGGTACGTCGTATCATCATCCTCCCATATCGAGGCTTGAGACATATATGGTTGCTAGTGGCTGATTTTTGCCACACTGAGGCTTGGAACACTCCATTCAGGGTTTAGACCGAGGCGTGAAACGTGCGCCGGTCGGCCATTTTTCCAAAGCGGAAGTAACAATATTTAGCAGGTTTGGAACACATCACACAAGGTCCAGATCGAGGCGTGAAACGCACGCCGGTCGGCCATCTTTCCAAGCCGGAAGTAAGATTACCAACATTGGAAACACAACGGGGGCTTGGGTCATGTATGGGGACCTATACTCTATAAATGTCTGGAGGGCTGCAGTTGAGGGACACCCTAGACGATGTCCTTGGAGACGAAATGCGTTGGGAAGGACTCCACTGCCGCTATTTGTTTTTAAAGCGCTGATTTTAAACTGCTAAATATAAGTTTTCTAACTTTATTAAATTTATTGTGTACCCAAACAGTACTACGCTATGTGGCCCTTTTTGTTCTCCCCCCTTTAATTCCATTTACTACATCTATGGACATCTGATCACCGTCCCTCATGAGATACACCTACACAGTTATCTACCACCCTGAGGATAGCCAGGCGTTCCTGTTCCAGCCATCTGAGGATTTCAGTGTTCATTCCCATTGGTTGTTTTTATAACACAAGCCCGTTTGACTCACAGAACATATGCTCTTGTGGGTTCAAACGTTCCGGTAAGCCTCACAGTTTTCGGTGGTGGTACTTCTCACTTCGGTTACATATTCTGTTAACAGTTGGAATATTTACACAAAGTTTTGAATACATTTTTATTTCACATGGAACTTTGAACCACATTTTGAACATTTTTCACTTGGACTTTTCCTTTGATATTTATCACTAGTTATAGTTGTTCAATATTTTTGTATATATTTCTATAATCTTCAGTGGTGTTCATTTGGGTTTAGTATCCTCTGTTTGTTACACGTGTTAAGCCATGTTTTTCATAAGCGCTACACTATATGTTTTCCAGGGCATTGCATAGACCAAATGGCATGACCAGGTACTCAGAATGCCTGAATTGGGCACGAAAACCATTTTTTGACTTATGTCCCTCTCTGATGCGAATCAAGTTGTATGCTCCCTGGAGATCCAGCTTTGTGAAGATGATCGCAGCTCCCAGCCTTTGAAACAATTCGGGCACTGGGGGTAGCGGGTATCGATTTTTGATAGTAATTTTGTTCAACTCGGAATTAATCTATGCAGGGGCATAAGGAGTGATCCTTTTTTTCAACAAAGAAAATGCCTGCGCCTGCCGGAGAGGTGGGTGGGCATGTAAAGTGAACAAGAATAATGTTTATTTAAGATAAGTGATATAAATAAGTAAACACCCCAAATACAAATAGTGCTCAACCAACCAACAGGAACCCACAGACAACAGATAATATATACAGCCAAAAGAAAAGTACCGAAACAAACACGTTAGCTAGGCCAGGGTCATACACAGGGGATCAAATGAACAAGGGCAGGACAGGAGAGGGAGATAATGGATGGGATCAAGCTACAAGGGAACAGGAACACAGGAGGGACAGGATCAGGATAGGATTGGGTACAGGCTCAGGTGCAGGCACAGATACAGGTTACAGGGTTCAGGATACAGGTCGCAGGTACAGGTCAGGGCGCATGGAAGAAAGATACCAAGGCAAGCATGTGAGAGCTTGCTGCGTATTTATGGGACTGCCAATAATTATCCTCATGTAACACGGGAGTGTTGTCTGCTCCATACTGCCAAGATCCATCCGCTGGTGGACGTCAGTACTGCGGCCCAATGATGACATAACACTAGCAGGGAAAGACTCCCCTGTCAGTTCCAAACTGCCAGGAGACACCTGCTGGTGGACCTCAGTGCTGCACGCCAGATGATAGATCTTACCAGCGGACGGACCCTTTCCTGACAGTACCCCCCCCTAAAGGAGCGGCCTCCGGACTAGTTTTAATTGTCAATAGTCTATGGCATCAGGCAGAACGGTGGAAGAGTGTACTTCAGGCTGGTCATTAGGCACATCTGGGCAGACAGCGGGCACATCCAGGCAGACAGCGGGCACATCCGGGCAGACAGTGGGCTCCGGGTAATTGAGCTGGGCAACGGGGTCCCTAATGGCAAGCTGTGTAACAGGCACTGACTTGGCAAGCAGAGTAACGAGCATCGGTTTAACAGACTGGGGCACCAATATCAAGACAACAGGCTGAAAGGCAGGCACCAAGACATCAGGCTGGAAGGCGGGCAACAAGACATCAGGCTGGAAGGCAGGCACCAAGACATCAGGCTGGAAGGCAGGCACCAAGACATCAGGCTGGAAGGCAGGCACCAAGACATCAGGCTGGAAGGAAGGCACCAAGACATCAGGCTGGAAGGCGGGCAACGAGACATCAGGCTGGAAGGCAGGCACCAAGACATCAGGCTGGAAGGCAGGCACGAGACATCAGACTGGAAAGCGGGCACATCAGACTGGAAAGCGGGCACCAAGACATCAGCCTGGAAGGCAGGTGTCGAGACATCATGCTGAAAGGCAGGCACCGAGACAGCAGGCTGAAAAGCAAGCTTCAAGACATCAGGCTGAAAGGCAAGCACTGAGACAACAGGCTGGTAGGCAGGCACTGAGAAACAGGCTGGAAGGCAGGCACCAAGACAACATGCTGGAAAGTGGGCACCTCAGACTGGAAAGCAGGCACATCAGACTGGAAAGCAGGCACATCAGACTGGAAAGCAGGCACATCAGACTGGAAAGTAGGCACATCAGACTGGAAGGCAGGCACATCAGACTGGAAAGTAGGCACATCAGACTGGAAGGCAGGCACATCAGACTGGAAGGCAGGCACATCGGACTGGACAGCAGGTACTGGAACTTCAGAATGGGCAGCAGACACAGGCGCTGGCATATCAGGCAGAACAGCAGGTGCTGGCACAACAGGCTGAACAGCAGATGCATCGGACTGGATAGCAGGTACTGGAACTTCAGACTGGGCAGCAGGCACGGGCACTGGCACAACAGGCAGAACAGCAGGTACTGGCACAACAGGCTGAACAACAGGTACATCGGACTGGACAGTAGTCACTGGCGCATCAGACTGGAACATGGACACTGGAATGTCAGGCTGAGCAGCAGGCACTGGGACCTCAAACTGGACAGCAGGCACAGGCATTGGCACAACAGGCTGAGTAGCAGACACTGGCACATCACATTGGGCAGCAGACAGGAACACATCAGGCTGGGCAGCAGACAGGAACACATCAGGCTGGGCAGCAGACAGGAACACATCAGGCTGGGCAGCGGATGGGAACACATAAGGCTGGGCAGCGGACGGGAACACATCAGGCTGGGCAGCGGACGGGAACACATCAGGCTGGGCAGCGGACGGGAACACATCAGGCTTGGCAGTGGAAGGGAACACATCAGGCTGGGCAGCGGAAGGGAATACATCAGGCTGGGCAGCGGACGGGAACACATCAGGCTGGGCAGCGGACAGGAACACATCAGACTGGGCAGCGGACAGGAACACATCAGGCTGGACAGCGGACGGGAACACATCAGGCTGGGCAGTGGACAGAGGCACATCAGGCTGGGCAGCAGACAGTGGCACATCAGGTTGGGCAGCAGACAGTGGCACATCAGGCTGGTCATTGGACAGGAACACATCAGGCTGGGCAGCAGACAGTGGCACATCAGGCTGGGCAGCAGGCAGTGGCACATCAGGCTGGGCAGTGGCCCATCAGGCTGGGCAGCAGACAGAGGCCCATCAGGCTGGGCAGCAGACAGCGACCCATCAGGCTGGGCAGCAGACAGAGACCCATCAGGCTGGGCAGCAGACAGTGGCACATCAGGCTGGGAAGCAGACAGTGGCCCATCAGGCTGGGCAGCAGACAGTGGCCCATCAGGCTGGGCAGCAGACAGAGGCTTGGCAGAATCAGGTGGGTTATCAGGTTCAGCTGGCATGCAGACTGAAGCAGGTTGGTTGGTGTGGAAGTTGGGTTACTGGCATGATCGTGTGAGTGGGAAAGAACTTCCGTTTCTTCTTCATTTTAACTGCTGGAGATCTTTAGGTGGCTGTAGGACTGTATTTAGGATGTGAGACATACTGAAATGAAGGGCTGGGATATGACAAGGAAGGGGGAACAGCAGCCAGGGGAAGTTTTTGTGGGGAAGTTGTGGGTAGTAGAGAAGAGGCGGGTGGGTTAAAGGCAGGATAGGTGCAGGAAGTAGAAACAGGGTATTGATACTTGGTGGGGAGCAGGGTATATTGGACTGTAGCTGAGGTTGCCAGGGGTAATGTGAGAAAGGACGTCTGAGCAGGCAGGTGTTTAGTAGCAGGTCTGGGTTGTGGAGAGCTGACAGAAGCTGGGCATAACAGGTCTGACCATGCCTGAAGTACAGGTAGCACAGAAATGGGCTCACATACCCTCTGTCTGACCAGGGACTGCACTTCATCTATACAATCTTTCAACAACTGTTTGGAACAAACTGAATAGTGCTCCAAAAAGGATGCATCCTCCAACAGCCATACTAAGGACGCAACCTGGTTAATGCTGAAAGGGGGAGAAAAGTCATCACTGGACCACCCTTTCAATGTTTGGTGGAGCTACTCAGAACTCTCTGTTGCCAGCAGAGCATAATAAACAATTATATCTGAATTCATCCCAGCAACGTAAAACAGAACCAAGATGGTTCCCCTGTGCAGCCACTTCTGGTCAGAGATGGCCTTGGTATACTGTCATGAACAGGTGTGACCAGACTGTGTGGACTGCAAAGAGGAAACCAAAACGCATGTAAAGTGAATAAGAATAATGTTTATTTAAGATAAGTGATATAAATAAGTAAACACCCCATATACAAATAGTGTTCAACCAACTAACAGAAACCCACAGACAACAGATATTATATACAGCCAAAAGGAAGTACCGAAATCAAACACGTTAGGTAGGCCAGGGTCATACACAGGGGATCAGCAAATGAACAAGGGCAGGACAGGAGAGGGAGATAATGGATGGGATCAGGCTACAAGGGAACAGGAACACAGGAGGGACAGGATCAGGACAGGATTGGGTAGAGGCTCAGGTGCAGGTTCAGATACCGGTACAGGGTTCAGGGCGCATGGAAGAAAGATACCAAGGCAAGCATGTGAGGGCTTGTCGGGTATTTATGGGACTGCCAATAATTGTCCTCATGTAACACCTGAGCGCAGGGAGTGTTGTGTGCTCCATACTGCCAGGATCCATCCGCTGGTGGACGTCAGTACTGCGGCCCAATGATGACATAACACTAGCAGGGAAAGACTCCCCTGTCAGTTTCAAACTGCCAGGAGACACCTGCTGGTGGCCCTTAGTACTGCACGCCAAAAGATCGATCTTACCAGCGGACAGACCCTTTCCTGACACCCTGGCAGGAGCTCAATCGGACAGTCATAAGATCTGTGGGGAGGAAGGGTCTCTGCATCCTTCTTACTGAATACGTCTAGGAAATTGTGATACACCACTGGAACTGATTGGCATAACTCAGAGTCCAGACAAAGCAAGGGTGAGGGGTTGCCTATGGCATTTTGTATACAGTTTTGCTGGCAATAAGTTGAAGGGAATTTAATTTCCCCGGTGGCCCGGTTGATTTGAGGGTTGTGGGCCTGCAGCCAGGGCATGCCTAGAATGATGGGGAATAAAAGGAGAAGAAATGGTATCAAGGAAAAGTCATTCTTGGTGGTGGGAGGCAATGATATCCAACAAGGGAACCGTTTATTGTGTGACCGGACCGAATTTGATGGTGGACCTATCGGCCAGATGTACAGATAGTCCCCGGGTCTTTGTTTGAAGTGAAATCAGGTGTCTAGCTGCAAAAGACAAGTCCATGAAGCAGCTGCAGGCTCCAGAGTCAATTATGGCGGACACCTGGATACTCCTTCCTGGGAGCTGTAACAGGATGGGAAGAGCGAGATGAGAAGATTGGTTGGGTAAAGCAGGAACATGAGTAGAGGAGATTAATAGGCACTTAGGCAGTTTAGCTGGACAGGATCTCACGTTGGCGCTGGCATTCTTCTGTGGTGAGAGAAGGACGAAGCAAGCCCAACTGCATGGGTTCAGACGTATCGGGAGCAGGAACTACAGGAGCTGGAGGAGCCTGACTGGGGAAGCTGGGAACCTTGGGTAATATTCAAGTTTGACGATATTGTCCTGAAGATCTCTCAGATCGACATTCTTAGACATCGGTGGATCTGTATCGACAGGTTAATAAGGGCATCCAAAGATTGAGGTACCCCTACCCATGCCAGTTCATCTTTCAGTGGATCTGATAGGCCCATCCGGAATTGGTAACGAAGGGCCACATCGTCCCAATTGCTGTCAGAACTCCAGCGCCTGAATTTGGACACATAGTCCTCAGCCGCTCTGCGGCCTTGTTAAATGGAATGTAATGCTGCCTCAGCAGTGGCAGTTTGCCGGGGGTCCTCATAGAGTTGTGACATGGCATCAAAGAAGGTGGTGAGGTTTGTTAAGGATGCAGCGTTCTGTTCCAAGCAATGGTGTGCCCAGGCTTGAGGCTCACCCATCAACAGTGAGATGACAAAGCCAACCTTGGTTGCTTTCATGTAGAGAGTACGTGACTGTAAGGCAAAATAGAGTTCACAGGCATTGCGGAACACTCTGTATTTGCTGCGTTCCCCAGAAAACCTTTCAGAGGTAGGTATCCTTGGTTCTGGTGGTAGCATCACCACTGCAGGTGCGGACGATGTACCGGCTGAAGTAGCAGAGGGATGAGCTGCACCTTGAGGATTGGCAGGAGAGGACAGGGCTTGACCCCATTACTCCAGTCGGGTGTACCCCTCTTGCAAGTTTTTGACGGCTTGCGTCAGACCCGCCAGGTGTTGGCAAAGTTCATCTATGAGGGAGGTCCCTCGCTCGGGCTCAGAGATGGCTGTCTGATACTGTCACGTTCCCGCGTACCTTGTAGATGAGCCCGATAATGCAGAGGAAGGCCTCCCTTATGTATCTGAATCACAGCCCCTGGTAGAGCAGACAGGTGGCTCAGGAGTGCAGAGTGGTATGAGTGCCTGGCGGGTAAGCTGTCAGTAGAGCCACTCCGGGTTTTCTTATGCCACAGGGATAAATATCCAGCAAGGTGAGAAATCCGAGCAGCGGGCAGGGTGGAAACTGGTTTGACCGATATTTGGACACCACACACTGGGATGCAGGAACTGGCAGACAGCAGATCGGCCCAGACCGATATGAAGCACAGGCAGGTACAGGCAGGCCGGGTCATACACAAGCAGGGGATACTGGAACAGATACAGTAGCCAAGGCAGTTCGGGTCACAGGCCGGGTTGGTAGCAGGCAGGCAGCGTGGGAATTAAAGGAGCAGGCAGAATCAAGGTCAAAGACGAGCCAGGGTCAGATGCAGGCAGAAGGCAGGGAGAGTCCAAAGGCAAACGGGGGAAAAACACAGGAATAGATCACAGAAGCAGATTACAGGGAGCAGGGGTCACGGGAAGCTGCAGATCAGACAGCACTGGTCCTGCTTGCAGGTCCTGTTTAAATAGCCCGTTTGGCACAGAGAATCACGCACACCAACGTACGCAAGCGTGCACCAGCTCGGCCAGCATAATTTTTTCTTCCACAGGGCATTTCCTGACAGAATCCCAGTCCCCCCACAATATTAGATACCCTAGACATAGTTCACAAGCACTGTTCATATGAACTTGTGATGACCCCCAGCAGAGGTCTCTACGAAAAAACTTTGCTCCTTTGGCAACCCTCTTTGCAGGGGTTCCAAGCCAACTGCCTCATATTACCACCTTGAGGTATACATGGTATACTTGTATACTTTATAGAAATCACAAGACTTTTCCTTCTGTCCTTTACCATAATCACTCCCTGATACATTGTACTTATCCAATGGCTTTCCACTGAAATTCATTTTTGCTACTTTTACATGCGGTTCCCACCCAACAGTTTCTGTAACTTTGACCGGGTATTTGTAATTTTAAATTCCATATTTGAACTATTGTTAATGTTGGAGTATTTATTCCACTACTTGTAATTCATTTGCTTATCCCTTGTTAATTTTGAATTTTTTTTAATAAAAATTATGAAAAGAGAATATAAGATTGTAGGAATCAATATATTTTACTGTCATGAGCAGAATCCACAACAGTGGTAGTAGGGTTAGGAAGCATCTTAGGAGCACAAACAAGGGTGAGGATTTTTTTTTAAAAAAACTACTTGTCCAAGAGACTAAATCGGGGTCCCAATCTATGGCAACTGGCAAGAAAATGCACGCTTTGCCTTGCGTTTCGAAAACCAGACGAAATGTGTGTCAGTCTTGCCTTACCATTTAAGCTGCATTTTCAACCATTCTAAACCATTTGTGTATGTGAACAAATATAAATGTAAAAGTACAACAATGTGTGTGTGTGAATATAAATAGCAATACATAGACATGAGGGTGGGGCATCTGAAAAAATGAGTAAAAGAAAAAAAAAAAAGGGGGGGGAAGTCGTATGTCATGATGCATAAAACTGCAGCAAATATATTAGGTGGCCTTATGTATATGTACACATGAAAAAAATATTTGTTTTTATAAAAAATCAATAAAAAAAATGGAATATAATGTACACCACACATGTAAAGACATCTCCACATACAATGAGCAGGCCAAAGACGATGAAAAAAACATTGATGCTCAATTCAGTTCTATGAAACTCTGATGATATGTAACATGGCTTCTATGAGGTGATTGATCGTTAAAAGAATATATATATAACCACAACGGTCAATCATACTCCATGAAACTATAGCAATGTATGTCTTGGCAACCATGAAATGGTTAACCATCGTATTTGTAGCAGAGGCAGAATGTGTTGAATGATCTCAGTGGTGTGCTGCAATCAAGCACGGTTAACATGATATCATGGCAATGAATTGTGCTCTGTGAAGCTCTAATGCAGCATACACACGATCGGAATTCTCGTCGGAAAAAACTCTGACGGTTTTTCCGACGGAATTCCGACGGAATTCCGCTCAAGCTGTGTTGCCTACACACAATCACACCAAATTCCAACGGTCAACAACACAGCGGCATAAAACACTTTCGACAGCACTATAAAAGGGAAGTTTAATGCTTCCGAGCATGCGTCGAATTGTTTCCAAGCATGCGTCGGAATTTTGCGTGTCGGAATTGCATACACACGATCGGAAAATCCGATAGAAAGGTTTTCCGTCTGAAAAATTGAGAACAGGTTCTCAAAATAAATATAAATGTAAAGACATATGACCCTTTAGTGGACACAAAAATATTATTATGTATCTGTCAATAGGACGGCAAAAATTGCTTACAAGCCGCCTGGTATCAAGAGAGTGAGAAATCTTAATACATTTTTATAAATACATCTCACTCAAACCGGGCCGGGAAAAGATTAAAGCAGAACTCTATGTTGAGAACAGGTTCTCAATTCAAAGTCCGTCGGAAATTCCGACAGAAGAAGACCGCTGGGCATACACACGGTCGGAAAATCCGATGAAAAGCTCCCATCGGACTGTTTCCATCGGAAATTCCGACCGTGTGTACGCCGCATAAGGATGTGATCTTAGTGTCTATGGGATAGTTAAACATAAAAATGAAAGTAAAAATTTATAATTTTAAGTTCTCGCTGACTAACATCGTGAGCCTTCATATAGAGAAACATGCATATGAAACCTGCATCATGAACAAAGAAAAACAAAGAAAAAAATAATAATATAAAAAAAGTTAATAAAAATAAACAAACAAAAATATAGTTTTATACAGACGCATTGAACGAGTAAAACCTACTAGATATGTATATACCCTCTAACGTATACATATGCATGATTATGACAAATATTAAATAAAAAACACACTAGCATGAACATTCTGAGTGTATAGTAAAGGAGTAATAAATATAAATGTAAAGACATATGACCCTTTAGTGGACACAAAAATATTATTATGTATCTGTCAATAGGATGGCAAAAATTGCTTACAAGCCGCCTGGTATCAAGAGAGTGAGAAATCTTAATACATTTTTATAAATACATCTCACTCAAACCGGGCCGGGAAAAGATTAAAGCAGAACTCTATGTTACCAAATGTTCCTATATAGCACCCCCTATGGTAAATAGAACAGCTAACAAAAGCTAATGGTAAATACACCTAATGGTGTGTACATAAAGGGGGGGAAATGAATAAAACTATAAGGAAAAAGTCTATCTGCATGATAAACATGTGTACCGCAGCAAAATAAATAATGCTATTGGTATGTCAGAAGAAGCAATGATGTAATGGGTAAATGAATAAAGAAAAAAGATTAAATGAAATGGGAAAATGAAATGGGAAAATGACCGAACAACCATTTTTACTCGTAAAAGTGGGAAACATCCCATTCGAAATTTAGTCCGGTATAAATCTAGTATTGAGAGAAAATATCCATTTGTAACCTGTCATCCCCCCCCCCCCCCACTTTGGGAGTGAAAATTCTCTCAATACCCTGGATGGAAAGGCTAGTGGTGTTTTTATCATGCGTGTATATCCAGTGCTTGGCTACGTTAGTGGTTCTGTTCTTCTCAATATCATATAGGTGATCGCGTAGTCTGTCTTTTAGACGACGTGTAGTGCGTCCCACATACTGTATTTGACAGATATCACACGTTATCACGTATATGAGAAATTCAGTGTTGCAGTTGATGAAACAAGGGATATCAAAAGTGTCACCACTAACACATGATTTAACATGTTTCCCTCTCTTGATATGACAACAGTAATTACACCCCCCCTTTCCACACGTAAAGTTCCCTTTAAAATGTAGCCAACTAAACTCTGATTTGTCAGAAGTAAAGAGACTGGGTGACAAAGAGCTACCCAATGTTGGTGCTCTGCGGGATACTACTTTAATGCCTTTGGAAAGGACATTGCTGTAAATGGAGTCATTATACAGGATGGGGAGATATTTTGTGATCTTTTTCATTTTGGTGAATTCTAGGCTGTATGGGGTATTATGCGAGAAACCAGATGACGTATTCTTTTTACATCTATTGGACTCAGCCCTGTTCTCACAAAGAAGAGAGCTCCTAAAAACAGCATCAGCTGTAGTGTACGCTCTATGAATGGCATTTTCCATGTACCCCCTGTCCCTGAAACGCTGGGTCATATCTATTGCCTCCGCATTGGAAGCTCTCAGACATGCTACATATGCGCTTTAGCCTGAGAAACTGTCCATAAGAAACACCTTTTAAGGTGTGTCCTGGATGGGCAGAATCCGCTCTCAGCAGGGCATTGCCAGCGGTAGGCTTTCTGAATAGTCCGGTATGGATGGCTCCATTGGCTCCTGTTAACCTGACATCAAGAAAGTCGATGCTGCTGGCACTCAGTGTTCCAGTAAATTTCAGATTCAGGTTGTTATCGTTTAAATACAAAAGCCATGCGTCAAGGTTCGCATTGTCATCTGAGGTGATGAATAGGAGATCATCAATGTATCGACAGAAAAAAAACGTATCCAGTCAGTGGGGGCTATCATGTCCAAAGATGCGAGCCCTCTCCCACCAACCCATGTAAAGATTGGCAAGGAAGGCGAAAATTTGGACCCCATGGAGGCCCCGCATCTCTGGAGATAGTAGCCCCCGTCAAACATGAAATAATTGTGAGTTAATAAATATTCTAATGCCTGTAAAATAAACTCTTGGAGCAATAAAGTATATTTACTGGATTTTTTCAAAAACCAAGCCACAGCCTGGAGACCTAAATGATGCTAGAATACAAACTGGTAACATCGCAGCTAATCCATTTATAGTTGTCATGCCATGAGAAATCCTGTAGTTTATTAGGTAGTTGTTTTGTATCTCTAAGATATCCTGGAAGTTCAAGGACAAGGGGCTGTAACTGGCTGTCCACCCACGCACCCAAACGTTCATTACGGGGACCTATGCTGGCAACTATAGGTCTGCCTGTGAGTGGAGAGAGACCCTTATGAACTTTGGGTAAGTGATGGAACACTGGGGTGACAGGATGTGCAGGAATGAAAAGCTCCTTCTCCTCATCAGTGAAAAGGCTAGCACGGACCGCTCCATCCAAAAAGAGTACACAAAACTTTTTTGAAAGCAGAGGTGGGATTGGATGCGAGCGGTTGGTATGTGTGTGTGGCTGATAGTTGGCGGAGAGCTTCCTGCTTATACACATCTGAATCTAAAACCACTACCATACCCCCTTTGTCCGCATTTCTAATGACAATATTTTTTTGTCGGCTGCCAACATTTTAAGAGCTGACCTCTCAGGTAAGGACAAATTATGAACAACTGATCCCCAGCGACAACTTCGGGCCAGGCGTGTCAACCCTCCACCATTTTTTGAAAGAGATCCATATCCTTACCCCGGGACCCTACCGGATAAAAATCCGATTTAACTTTAAATGAGATGCCATCCCGTGTGTCCACAGGGTCAACAGGGGAAGGGCTGGACTCCTCCATAAGATCAATTAAATCCTGCAGTGCACAAATTTCTGTAAACATAATAGGTGAAGGGGGAAAAGACTCACCTGGCCCGGGGTCATCAGGAAGGATCTCACTGTTATCCATGGGGGGTTTAAAATAATGTTTCCTGAGAGTTAAACTATGGGAAAATCTGTTTACGTCCAATATGGTCCCAATGGGATCAAAATGTTTGTTGGGACAAAAATTAGGTGATTTCTTTAGCCATCAGTTGCTCTAAAGAGATCAGAATTTTTGGGGATATCAGTTTCTCCTTGTCACAAATCCTGCGGGGCCTGAGGATCAAGAAATTTCCCACGTCAGAGCTTTTTGACGATACACTCAAAACGGAATGGATTGAGACTCTCAGTACATGCTCATTTAAATTAATGGACATACTAATTAGCAGACGTTCTACAAACGGAAATAAGCTCCCTACAAAAGGACCTCACTTATCTACAGACACACATAGGCTTCGCAGATTTAGAAGGGTGACTTAATGCAAGGCTGGATAAAGTGGAGAAATCTGTGATAGATTTTAAAAGGGGCAAGATGACCAGAGATAAACTGGACTATGAGAGTGAGAGGGTCTATGTCTGGAAAAAGCCATTCTCCTACCCGAACAGGACATGGAAGAATAGGAGGAAACAGGTCAGTTTCTCTGACCAGGAGCATGACACCATGGATGACACATTTGCTAATACAGCATCCGACTCCTCACCTGATAGATCCATGGGATCTTTGAGTCAAACCAGACCAGCCAACACTCGCAGCCCGGGAAACTTCTGAGGTTCCAATCAAACCAAAAAGAAGAAGAAGGCCAAAGTAAGAAAACCAGAAGAGGCGGCCGGAGACACCAGAACCCCAAAAGACAGTCACTACACTCTGCGGGGGAGGTCAAAGGAGTAGCCCTAAATGTTGTCAATATTTCAAAAAGAACATTAAACACGGAAGAAACCAGCTTATTAACCAGAGGACTTAATTTTTGTCCCAACAAACATTTTGATCTCTTTGTAAACAGATTTTCCCATAGTTTAACTCTCAGGAAACATTATTTTAAACCCCCCATGGATAACAGTGAGATCCTTCCTGATGACCCCGGGCCAGGTGAGTCTTTTCCCCCTTCACCTACTATGTTTACAGATATTTGTGCACTGCAAGATCTAATTGATCTTATGGAGGAGTCCAGCCCTTCCCCTGTTGACCCTGTGGACACACGGGATGGCATCTCATTTAAAGTTAAATCGAATTTTTATCCGGTAGGGTCCCGGGGTAAGGATATGGATCTCTTTCAAAAAATGGTGGAGGGTTGACACGTCTGGCCCAGAGTTGTCGCCGGGGATCAGTTGTTCATAATTTGTCCTTACCTGAGAGGTCAGCTCTTAAAATGTTGGCATCCGACAAAAATATTGTTATTAGAAATACGGACAAAGGGGGTATGGTAGTGGTTTTAGATTCAGATGTGTATAAGCAGGAGGCTCTCCGCCAACTATCAGACACACACACATACCAACCGCTTGCATCCAATCCCACCTCTGCTTTCAAAAAAGTTTTGTGTACTCTTTTGGATGGAGCGGTCTGTGCTGGCCTTTTCACTGATAAGGAGAAGGAGCTTTTCATTCCTGCACATCCTGTCACCCCAGTGTTCCACCACTTACCCAAAGTTCATAATGGTCTCTCTCCACTCACGGGCAGACCTATAGTCGCCGGCATAGGTTCCCTTAACCACTTGCCGCCCACCCTATTGTAAATAGACGTCGGCAAAGTGGTTGTAAAATCCTGACCGGACGTCATAGGACGTCCTCAGGATTTTGAGCCGCTGCGCACCCCCGGGGCCCCGCATCGCGGCGATCGTTGCTGCGGGGTGTCAGTTAGTGGTGTTAGTGGTGACACTTTTGATGTCCCTTGTTTCAGCAACTGCAACACTCAATTTCTCATATACGTGATTACGTGTGATCACATCGTTAGAGCTTCACAGAGCACAATTCATTGGCATGATATCGTGTTAACCGTGCTTGATTGCAGCACACCACTGACATCGTTCAACACATTCTGCCTCTGCTACATATACGATGGTTAACCATTTCATGGTTGCCAAGACATACATTGCTAAAGTTTCATGGAGTATGATTGACCGTTGTGGTTATACATTTATTCTTTTAACAATCAATCACCTCATAGAAGCTATGTTACATATCATCAGAGTTTCATAGAACTGAATTGAGCATCAGTGTTTTTTTCATCGTCTTTGGCCTGCTCATTGTATGTGGAGATGTCTTTACATGTATGATGTACATTATATTCGATTATATTTTTTTCGATTTTTATAAAAACAAATATTTTTTTCATGTGTACACATACATAAGGCCGCCTAATAAATATATTTGCTGCAGTTTTATGCATCATGACATACGGACCGCCCCTTTTTGTTTTTATTTTTTTATTTTACTCGTTTTTTCAGACGCCCCACCCTCATGTCTAGATCTCTCTGCCTGGAGAAGCTATTTTTGTGTTCTCTGGATTTGCCTAGAGCGGTGGTGTTTCTCATACCCCAAAGAAGATGTCTTGTCTGTATCAATCGTGGCTATAGGTGTGACAATGATTTTATTGTCCCTCCTATCCTGACAATCCTGGTCTTTTCATTGGTGAATGTTTTGAACGCTACCATACACTAGTGGAGTATTAGCGTAGGGTACAGCACTGCACAGACTAGGACACATTTTCACAAGGTCTCCCAAGATGCCATCGCATTTTGAGAGACCCGAACCTGGAACCGAACCGTTACGGTTACAAATAAAAGTGTGTAAAAAATATATATAAAAAAAAAAATAGTTGTCCTTTTATTGTTTTCTCTCTCTCTCTCTCTATTCTCTCTCTATTTTTCTGCTCTTTTTTTTACTGTATTCTATTCTGCAATTTTTTATTGTTATTATGTTTTATCATGTTTGCTTTTCAGGTATGTAATTTTTTTTATACTTTACTGTTTACTGTGTTTTATTGTTTATTTTGTTTTCCGGTACGCCATTCAGCTGCAGCGCGGATTTATATATCTTGACAGCAACAGCGTTTGCTCCCACAATACATAAAGCCAGCGCTGTAGAAGGTGATTTCACAATCACAGTTAAAAAAAAGAGCATATATGCCAAAGCATGGGGGCAGCAGGGGTGGAAGAGCGATTTGCTCCTAACTTTCGGGGCGGATACCCCCATGCTTCGGCCTATATTTTTTAGGCCATTCAGCTGCAGCACCGATTTACTTATCTTCACAGCAACAGCGTTTGCTCCCACGATACATAAAGCTGTGACTCCAGCGCTGTAGGAGGTGATTTCACCACCACAGTTACAAACAAAATGGTGCATGTATGCCCATCATTAGAAGTGGGTGGATGAAGGGAGGTGTTTTAATGTTGGGCATACCCACTAATCAATCTCTTTTTTTGTTCAGCCCACAGGTTGCATGAAAAAAAAAATATTACAATATATGCCCAACAAGGACCAGCAACGTACTGGTATGTTGCTGGACTTTGAGTGGCTATAGCAGAATGATTCCTGAGCGTTTAGGTATCATCTTGGTATCATTCTTTTTAGCCAGCAGTCAGCTTTCATGTAAAAGCAATCCTAGCAGCTAATGAGCCTCTAGACTGCTTTTACAAGCAGTGGGAGGGAATGTCCCCCCCACTGTCTTCCATGGGTTTCTCTGGCTCTCCTGTCCCAACAGGGAACCTGAGAATGCAGCCGGTGGTTCCGCCAGCTGACCATAGACCTGATCAGAAACCAGAAGCTACAAGCATGTCATGACTTAGATTTTGCCGGATGTAAACAGCGCCATTGGGAAATTGGGTAAGCATTTTATCACACCGATCTTAGGGTGGTCAGATGCTTTGAGGGCAGAGGAAAGATCTAGGGTCTAATAGACCCCAATTTTTTCAAAAAAGAGTATCTGTCACTACCTATTGCTATCATAGGGGATATTTAAATTCTCCAAGATAACAAAAATTATAAAAAAAAAATGAAAGGAACAGTTTAAAAATAAAATATAAAAGCAAAATAAATAATAATAATAAAAAAGCACCTCTGCCCCGCTCCATGCTCTCACGCAAAGGCGAACGCAAGCGTTGGTCTGGCGTCATATGTAAACAGCAATTGTACCATGCATGTGAGGTATCACCTCGAAGGTCAGATCGAGGGCAGTAATTTTAGCGGTAGACCTCTGTAAATCTAAAGTGGTAACCTGTAAAGGCTTTTAAAAATGTATGTAGTTTGTCACCGCTGCACGTTTGTGTGCAATTTTAAAGAATGTCGTGTTTGGTATCCATGTACTCAGCCTAAGATCATCTTTTTTATTTTATCAAACATTTGGGCAATATAGTGTGTTTTAGCGCATTAAAATAAAAAGTGTGTTTTTTCACAAAAAATGCATTTGAAAAATCGCTGCGCAAATACTGTGTGAAAAAAAAATGAAACACCCAGCATTTTAATCTGTAGGGCCTTTGCTTTAAAAAATATATAATGTTTGGGGGTTCAAAGTAATTTTCTTGCAAAAAAATGTTGTGCATAAAATGCCAGTACAGTTCAACCCCCCCCCCCCCCCAAATGTTTATATTTTATATTTTGCAGTTGCGGAAATAAGACAATTTTTTTTTTAATTTTTTGCACAAAGTTGTCACTAAATGATATATTGCTCAAACTTGCCATATGTGAAATTACACCCCAAAATACATTCTGTTGCTTCTCCTGAGTATGGGGATACCACATGTGTGAGACCTTTTGGGAGCCTGGCCAGTTTAAGCGGACATGGAATGCCTAGAAGGCACAACCCCCCCCCAAATGTCCCCATTTTGGAAAGTTGACACCCCAAGCTATTTGCTGAGAGGCATGGTGAGTATTTTGCAGACCTTGCTTTTTGTCACAAAGTTTTGAAAATTGAAAAAATAAAAAATAAATTATTTTCTTTCTTCATTTTCAAAAACAAATGAGAGCTGCAAAAGACTCACCATGCCTCTCAGCAAATAGCGTGGGGTGTCTACTTTGCAAAATGGGATCATTTGGAGGGGGGGTTGTGTTATCTTGGCATTTTATGGCCTTCGAAACTGATGCCGCGTACACATGGTCAGACTTTCCGGCAGGAAAAGTCAGACGGAATCTTTTTTTTTCGAAAATTCTGACGGACCTTGAAATAGAACATGTTTTAAATCTTTCAGACGGAATCAATTTCTATCAGGAAAACTGCTCGTTTGTATGCTGTTACGATGGACCAAAAACAACGCATGCTCGGTGTAGTAAAACCTTATATTGTAGCTAGCACATTCCTCACGCTGCTAATTCTGTGATCTTTTAATGCAGTGCATTCTTTTCTTCTTTATAATGCTAGAAGAATAAAGTTGCTTTGCTGCTCATATTCACACAGAGTTCTCACAAACTGATTTCTTCATTATTTATTCTGATCTCATGAATAATATTCTATTAATTTTAATCTAATTTTAAAAGCCAAATCTCCATAATAATGTTTACAATAATTTTTTATACTTATCTTTTTAAATTTTTTATTTCAATCAAGATTTATTTTAGGATTACTTAAAAAATATTTTCTAGTGTTCTCCATACATTATTATTTTTTTGAGTGTCAAGTTACCACAATAACATTATTATCTTGTATTTTTTCTTAACCTTAAGGAGGTTGGTGTCCCTTGTTAATTTGACATAGTCTTTTGAAATGTACCTGCCTACTCTACAAACTGTCCCTTTTTAATAAAAATACATAGTATTTTGTGAAAATAAAATATCCATTTATTCTGGGTAACAAAATAAAGATAATTGCAACGCTGGAGAAACTTTTGGAATTTGTGAAGCCTTTTGGACCCCAGGGCACACATTAAGTCTGTGGAAAAGAAAATTGGGATCTTGAGGAGTCCATATAATAGGGAGCACAATCTGGTCCAGGATCCCAGAGATCAGGACCAGCAGCAGATGACATATCTGTCCCCAGGCTGTGGTACTACAACAGCCTGCGTCTTCTGTAAGACCAGACTGAAGCCAGGTCATCACTTTCTTCTCTTCACTGCAGCCTTCGCTCCACTCTTCCCTGCAGCCTTCCTTGGAGGCTGTGCCTCTGGTGGTGGACTTGTGGCAGGAGGAGGAGGAGGATGGGTATGCTCATATATGTGGCTGTTCTCAGTCAGCTGGCCCCTCAACCCCTTCTGAAGGGCCTTTAGAAAAAATTCCCTCACAGAGGAGGCGTTGGCCCTTCTCCAATTCCAGCAACCTGGTGACTAGATAGCAGCCATAGGCATCTTCAGTGTTGGGGGGCTCCTGAGGAAATTACTGGCTTCCCTGATGAGGGCAAGTGATGCCTCCTCTGTCATTGTCCCCTCCCTGGGCCTTTTGGTGGTAAGGCAGAGGGGAGGCACCTGGGATTGAGTGAGGCTCCTACTGGGCCCGGCCTCCTCCTGACTGCCACTGGGCATGGCCTCCTCCTGGCTGCCACTGGGCATGGCCTCCTCCTGGCTGCCACTGGGCATGGCCACCTCCTGCCTGCCACTTTCCAGACCCTCCTCCTGGCTGAGCTCATCCTGTGTATAAAAAAGAGTTGTAGTTTTTGTTTCATCAATCACACACAATTTTCAGATCATGACTTGCAAATTGAATGTTAATAAATAGAAAACACTATCATTCTGACCCCAGCATTTTTCAAGCTGGTCACCAACATTTTTGCCCACTATTGTCTAGTGATATGTATACATCATTTTTGTTATAAAATCATTGATTTGTAAGCAATTATAACATCTAGTTAACATCATTAATATTAGGACAATAAATATGTCAAAAACGAATATACCTGGCTCCAGCTGGGCGCATCCACTTCTTCCAGGATGGAAGGCCCAGGTTGTTCCTCGTCAGCCTCTGCTGGGGTGGAGGGAAAGGTTGAAAGAGATTTTCTGGCTTCAGTCTGGTCGTCCAGAAACCTATTTGTTGTAGTACCACAGCTTGGGGACATACACATCATCTGCTGATGCTCCTGATCTGAGGGAAGCCTGGATCTTATTGTGCTCCTTCTTGTACATGGTTCTCAAGATCCCAATTTTATTTTCCAAAAACGTCATGTTTGCTTCGGGGACCCGAGTCTTGGCAAATACAAGAAGTGTCTCCAGCGTTGCCTTCCTTACTTGATTATTGTAATATAAACTGTGTTTGACCTCCTACAGATTTCTCATCTCCCTGTATTTATCAATGGAACTGGACAGAAATTCGTGGTCCTTAAACAGATTATTTTTTTCTGTAAGACAATACACAAGACAAAAATACTAATGTCAGCCCAAACTCTCATAATCTTATCCCAATATAGGCCTCAATCTTGAAGCAGTATAGGCCACTGTGATAGTCCAAGTTAAAATTTTACCTTCGTTTAGGACACTCGCCACTTCCGTTCATCACACACACACACAGATCGGATGTACGTACGTAACGCGTGTTAGCTTTATATAGACTGCGCATGCGTGAAACTGCGCCCGCGTCATCCACCCCTGACGTTCTTTTTCTCGAATATTCCCCGCCCCTTCTCTCTTCGGTGCGCAGTAGGAGCAATATGGCGGAGACACAGGTGTTCGGCAATTTTTCATCTAGTGAGAAGAAAAACCCGGAGCCCCAAACGTCCGGAACCAGGAGGATATTTAAGGCCACCAACATGGCCTTTGATGAAATGGTGGAGATCTTGCCCAGGGATGTTGATGATGGGAAAAATGGTCCGTACACCCATCCCAATTTGCGAAAGGACCAAATCATGACTACAGTTGTGAACACTCTGGAGCACAAGTTTGGAGTACGATGGTCCAAAGACCAATTAAGGAAGTGCTGGTCTGACATAAAACTGAGGGAGCCGGATCAGTATCGCAAAATAAAGAAGGTGCTTCAAAAAAGTAAGTACTTGTCGTGTGTTCCTATTATGATTATTAACTTGCATGCTGCTCCATGTGCTTTTCTTTACTGTTGTACAGTTTGAAATGGCTACTGTACTTCATGGTACTTAATGTTTGTGGGCACAATAATAAATAGTAAAATTAATAATAATCATTCGTAGGAAACATCGTTTGTAGGAAACAATGATTGTTTGCCAATAAATACGATGTATTTAGCTGATACAGGGTTATAACTACATTTTGGTCATGCTAATTTGTCTTATTAAAAAAAGTTTAGGACATTGTTATCTAGATGTCTTTGAAATTTGAATGAATTGCAAACTTGATTCAGTGGAATGTAAGGAGAGGACACTCAGCAGCTGTTTACACATCTGGACTCAGGAGTACTATTGTGGGACACCAGAGCATATTTTTTAGGGTAACCCACACTGAGGGAGCCGGATCAGTATCGCAAAATAAAGAAGGTGCTTCAAAAAAGTAAGTACTTGTCGTGTGTTCCTATTATGATTATTAACTTGCATGCTGCTCCATGTGCTTTTCTTTACTGTTGTACAGTTTGAAATGGCTACTGTACTTCATGGTACTTAATGTTTGTGGGCACAATAATAAATAGTAAAATGAATAATAATCATTCGTAGGAAACATCGTTTGTAGGAAACATTGATCGTTTGCCAATAAATACGATGTATTTAGCTGATACAGGGTTATAACTACATTTTGGTCATGCTAATTTGTCCTATTTAAGGCATAGCAGGCAATACAGAGTCACTGTAAATTGAGGTGTTGGAAATTGACCATGGATGTCTTAGGCGACAATTGGGTAGGCTTTATGTCTAACCTTAAAACTTCCTGTCTTAGTGATCATAAAATTGAGGATGATTTAAAATTTTTCATTTACATTGGCATATTGAATATTTCAAAATGTATGTCGTGGAGAGAATTTGCCCCCTTGGATTGCGGGGACACATTTTCCCCACTATTAAGGATCCTTCGGTGGATTTAAAAAAAACGTGGGAAAACACTCTCACCAGCTGCAGCATAGACCTAATGAGAATGTTGATTACCCAATACTCTGACGATATGAATGTATTAGACTCAGAGATTGAACGTCTTAATACCACTTACCTACATTTGGTTGACAGTCCTTTATTCCACAATAAGTGGAAGGAACTGAGAGACCGTTTGGAAATTATGAACAAAGAGATAATAACAAAAAAACAGAATAAATTAGGTAAAGACCAAATCGCATTCTCAGAGGGCTATGCTTATCGCTGGTCGGAGAGAAATACTAGCAGAAGGGGACAAACCAGAACCAACTTTCCGAGACCTACCAATACGGAGGGCGAATCTGACTCTTCCCTTTCTTCTACACTTTCTGTTCCTAATAGTACACAACCTACACCTGGAAGAAATTCCACTCGCAAACGGTTGAGATTTGGGGGAGGTACTCCTCCAACAAATCCCAAAAAGAACAAAAAGGTACCCAAAAGTACCAAAATAGTTACTTCAAGCATTATGACCAATAAATACACCAAAGTAAATGAAGATTTGATTTTTTTAGACCTGAAAAAACAACAACAAGGCAACCTCGACACTTTTGTGATCAAGTCCACACAGATAGCACCCAACACACTCCCACCACCCAACACCCTCCCGATCACTCAGAGTTAAACATTATTAACCTTACACCAACCCACCTCACTAAAGAAGAAACCTCAGTCCTTCAGCTGGGCTTAGGCTTCTGCACCTTTGATAATTTAAAAGTCAATGAGACTATAAAAGATTTATATCTCTTCGCACGTAACCTCACCTTCAAGTTCATGTTCGATAAAGACCGAGCCAATATCAACTTGGAACGGGAATTAGCAGAACGCACCAAACACTTCACAATACAAGAGTTTCGGGCACTTCGGGACTTGATGCTCCTTTATGATGAAGGCGCTGTTGAGGACCCCCAACCAACACAAACCCCGTCACATACAGTCACACCCCACACCAGCGTATGTAAACCTATAACCAAGGGTAAAACCTTTCGGTTACGTTCACGCCGTTTTCCAGATTTAATGACTTGTCCCACCATCTGGTCCTTTGTACAGGCTACTATAAGAGACCTTAAATTACAACAATGGCATAAAATATCTCCCAATTTAGATCCAGGACAGCTACAGGCCCTTAAGAACTTACAGTGCCGCTCAGACATCGTCATCAAACAGTCAGATGAGGGGGGAAACATTGTGATTATGACGCATCTCCAATACCAGACGATGTGCCAAAAAATCCTTGGCAATCGTAGCTGGTATTGCCCCATTACAGCATCCCTGGCCTCCTCATTTACCCAGGAACTCACTGCTCTTTGCGGTGAGGCCCTTTATTCGGGCCTCATCGACAAAGACACCTTTGAGTTCCTGGTTCCCAAGTTCCCTCGTACCCCAACTTTTTATTCACTCCCCAAAACCCATAAAAATGTTTGTATACCTCCGGGGAGACCTATCGTATCAGGGATTGGCTCCCTCACAGACAACGCTAGTAAATTCGTGGATGCATTTTTGATGCCCCACGTTCGCAGCCTTCCCTCTTACATCCAAGATACTACTGATTTACTACAACAGATTGAGGGGATCCAGGTCCCTCCGGGCTCCCTGCTCGTGGCGATTGACGTTGAAGCTTTGTATTCGAGCATTCCCCACGAGCAGGGGGTCCTGATGGCTGGATCCTTTCTTTTTGAACAGGACACCAAAACCTGGCCTCTCAATGAATTCATACTGACCCTTCTGAAATTCATTTTAACCAAAAATTACTTTACTTTTGATGAACAATTATTTTTGCAGACTCAAGGAGTCGCCATGGGGACTTCGTGTGCCCCGGCCTATGCCAACCTCTATTTAGGGGGTTGGGAACGATCGGTACAATCTGACGAGGGATATGCGGAATATTTGCTAGAAGTGTTGTTATGGTATCGATATATTGATGACCTGTTCCTTGTTTGGACGGGTACCAAAGATAAACTTATAGAATTCATTGATCTACTTGGCCACAATACCTTTAATTTATCTTTTACCTACACTGTTGATGATGGTCAGATCCCATTTTTGGATCTGTCCATCATCAAACAACCTGATGGTTACTTAGGGACCAACCTCTATCGGAAACCTACTGCGGGTAACACTTTATTATTTGCCACCAGTGCCCATCCTAAATCTCTGGTGCGAAGTATACCATTCGCGCAATACCTGCGTTTACGCAGGAACTGTGCTAGGGAGGAATATTTCAAGACACAGGCAGACGCCTTACGCAAGCGTTTACTAGCAAGAGGCTATTCCTCTTCGAACCTTAGAAAGGCCTTTAATAAGGCCTACCAAAGATCTAGAAGTTCTCTCCTAATTAAATGACCTAAACCTGTGCCAATTATGGAACCAGTCAGATTCATCACTCGTTACTCCGCCCATCATCATCTATTGAGAGATATACTTATTAAAAACTGGCACCTACTGACAGACCACCAGACCTTGAATAAGCATGTACGTTCCAAACCTGATCTGGTTTTCCGAAGAGCTCGCTCTCTCCGTGACTGCCTAACCAGTAGCCACTATGTATCTGCCAAATCCCCCAAAAGTAAACCTTATGGGACCTTCAAATGTGGTCAATGCCCTCGCTGTCCATGGGTTAGTGAAGGAAAACGTTTTGCGCTACCCAATGGGGAAATCTTTATTCCTCGTTGCCATGCGGATTGCGGCACCAGAGGAGTGATTTACCTCATGCAATGTAAGTGCAAGTCGTTTTACGTGGGTAAAACCATCAGAGAATTTAGGCAGAGGATTGGGGATCACCTCTACTATTCCGGAAGTGGCAAACTGACCACAATTGGACGGCATATCGGCCTTTACCACCGCTATGCAACGTCAGTGGTAGACTTCCGGGTATTGGAGGTGATACCCCAAGATCCTAGAGGGGGTGATTGGGATCGCCTTATTTTACAAAGGGAAACCCTATGGATAGAAAAACTTAACGCTACCCAACCCCCCGGCTTGAATGAGACGATATCGTATAAGCCTTTTCTGTAAAATTAGGCTACACCTAGCCTGGCCCCACATTTTTGGTTAAGATGGTACTAGCTATGCCGTCTAGCATTTTTGACAATCCCAATGCCTTTTTGACACAGTGATCTTTGTCTGCCGTTTATGTTACAAAAAGGATCTTCTTGGACTTCTATTAAAAAAGTCCACAAATACCGTATAACACGACTACGTCTTGTATTGCCTGTATGTGCATGTTTTTAATCTCATGTTACTTGTATAATATCTATTTGCTGTACAGGTTGTGCCACCTCACCGATGCATTGCCAAGGAGACCAGCCATTAGAGTCCGGTTCCCCTTTAAATAGGGCCTTCCCGGCAGATATGTGCCCATCTTGGAGGGATTACAAACCCTCTTACCTATGGCCCTAATTTATATTTGGGCCTCTTTGGAGCACATCCATCCACACTGGGTACCACCGGACACGTGCCTATGTGAATCAACTCAACTCTCTGTGATGCTTTCCAGCCTGGTAGTGACAGTTCCATGGCCTTGTTTACGCCTGGATGCCTTGGTTACAACCTTCCCGGACTGTTTGACGCATGCGCACTGGTTTTTCCATTGCGCATGCGCGAATCCGGCGCCACGGGCACTGCGTCATCATGCCGGGCCACACCGCCGTAAGCCAACATGGCGGTGTGCGCCCTGCACTGCACGGTCCGTGGGGGGTCCCATCGTATCCTGATGGATCTGTAGATGGGCTGATCCGTGACGCTGGTGCGCGCCACACCTGTGGCGGGCGCATGACGTCACTGATTGGGGCGCCTATATGACGGTGTTTGTTCACCGTCAATAGGCACATGGAACAACCTAGGACGCGGAACGATGTGTGGGAATCCAGCCCTTGGGTATGTACCCTTCTAGTCAACCTCTCTGATCATTCAATCTTTACCCTGGACCCATTACCCCTATTGATTGGGACCATTACATTTTTCCTGCCTAGACCGTGAATGCTGGACATTGTAACCCTTGAACGGCTTCCTGTTTAACTACAAATGCCAATCTTATTTACTTAACAACTACTACAACCAGCTGATACTCCCCATGTTCCGTTATCCTAGCCTGACATTGACATACTTTGTGTAAGTGTTTTACCAATCTTACTACTACTCTTTGGTATGGTTTGCACAGTCCTTCCTCCCTCACACTCTTTTTCCCCTTCTGTCCCCCTCTTTTTTTCCCCTTCCAACCCCTCCCCCCCCTTTTTCCTCTGTCCTTCCCATGGTGCCACCCCCCCCCCCACTCCCTTTCCCCTTGTTTCCCCCCCCCCCCCCCTTCCCCCCCTCCCCCTTCTCCCTCCCCCTGCCCAAACCCCCCCCTCATACCAACCCCCCCCTCCACTCGTACCCTCCTTTTTCCCCCCCTTTTCCTCTGCTTCCCCCCCCTCCCCCCCCTTTTGACTCCCCCTTCTTCCCCCCCTTCCCCCCCAAATCCCCCCCCACCTTCCCAAACCCTCCCCTCTTCACCCCCTCCCCTTCGTGTCCCTGGCCCCACGCTCTCACCTCCCCCTATACTAAACTCCCCCCCCCTATATTCTATCCTCTGGGGACCTTTTTCATGCACACTTATCCTAAAACCATCACGGGTGGTGATGTTAAATCTACCAACCAATATATTTATATTACACTTCCTCTTTCATTGTCATTGTCTAGTCCATGTAGTTACGCCCCCATATCTGCCGGGTAAGGCATCATTGGGCTCGATGGATACTTCTCTCCATATGCACTGGTGAGCTGACGCATCCTTTTTCTTCATATTGTAATTCCCATGTATCAATGCTGTTTATATATTATATATTGAACAATAATATCTATTTTAGAGCTTTCTCCTGAAGAAGCAGCCTATGCTGCGAAACCGGTCGAGACATCTCCTCCCTACGCTCAAACAGACGTCAAGCTTACGGGCCTAGGCCTGCATTCTGTAGTCAAGTTTGATGATTGTAAAGGAGGGATTAATGTGCTTGTTTATTTTTATGCAACTAAATACTCTTTTAGTGTCTATTATGTAATGTGTTTTTTCTATTAAAATTTATTGTTTTTCCAAAACATTTCTATTCCAGTCCCTGTTTATATTACTTACTAGTACCGAGATAGTCCAACTCCCCTTTCCCTATCCCTTGTGGGTTTTAGGTCCACCACACGCAGACTCAGCACCTGCGTTTTTTGACCTAGTTACCCCTTGTCTTTTTCAAGCATGATGGATGATGGTACTTATTTAAACTAAATATATCTCTACAACTTTAGACTATACTCACACCACTGACAAAAGAAGTTTAGGACATTGTTATCTAGATGTCTTTGAAATTTGAATGAATTGCAAACTTGATTCAGTGGAATGTAAGGAGAGGACACTCAGCAGCTGTTTACACATCTGGACTCAGGAGTACTATTGTGGGACACCAGAGCATATTTTTTAGGGTAACCCACACTGAGGGAGCCGGATCAGTATCGCAAAATAAAGAAGGTGCTTCAAAAAAGTAAGTACTTGTCGTGTGTTCCTATTATGATTATTAACTTGCATGCTGCTCCATGTGCTTTTCTTTACTGTTGTACAGTTTGAAATGGCTACTGTACTTCATGGTACTTAATGTTTGTGGGCACAATAATAAATAGTAAAATTAATAATAATCATTCGTAGGAAACATCGTTTGTAGGAAACATTGATCGTTTGCCAATAAATACGATGTATTTAGCTGATACAGGGTTATAACTACATTTTGGTCATGCTAATTTGTCCTATTAAAAGAAGTTTAGGACATTGTTATCTAGATGTCTTTGAAATTTGAATGAATTGCAAACTTGATTCAGTGGAATGTAAGGAGAGGACACTCAGCAGCTGTTTACACATCTGGACTCAGGAGCACTATTGTGGGACACCAGAGCATATTTTTTAGGGTAACCCACACAGGTGCTCCAGTTGATACTTGGGGTGTCTCTATCTGTTGAACTTGGCCAAAAAAGGTACCGTATATACTCGAGTATAAGCCGAGATTTTCAGCCCTTTTTTAGGGCTGAAAGTCCCCCCCTCGGCTTATACTCGAGTCAGCGCCGTCTGCCTACATAAACAGCGTGTCATGCAGACAGACGGCAGTGTTCAAAAGCCGCGCTTCCTCCTCCCCCCCCCCCCCGTCTGTGATAGGCGGAACACTAATTTTCCCAGCGGTAAGTCAGTGTGCAGCGTTCAATAAGTTTTCCCAGTTTTTTTGTGGTAAATTAGGGGCCTCGGCTTATATTCGGGTCAGCCTATACTCGAGTATATACGGTAAGTATTCCAGATTGGTTAAAAGGGAATTTTAATCATGTCTTCAACTTGGATCTCTGCCCAAACAGACAATTGTACACCACTTCAAAGCAATGTTTCATATTCCTATTTCTGAGTCTAAATATCTGTGTGCTAAGTATACCTTTTGTTTCATTCTCATAGGGGAGAAAAGACTCAGACAACAGTCAGAGGATCCCAGGGACCCCCGACCTCGCCAGCCTGATTGGGAAGTTACGTGTGGGTAAATACATTGATCTACAACCAGTGGTGGTGGGCACTCCCTCTTTTCTCAAAGACACTAAACATGTCCTAAATTTGTTGGGCGAAATTGAATGGAAGACATCTTACATGTTGGTTACTGTGGATGTCGCATCACTTTATACGGCGATATCTCATAGATTGAGCTATGAGGCCATGTGACATTTTCTATATCGAGACTCCAATATTTCCATCACGCAATGTAATTTCGTGATGGAACTATTGGACTTCTCGATGGGACATAATTATTTTTGGCATAATGGTATCCATTATTTAAAAATGAAGGGCATGGCCATGGGAGCAAAATTTGATCCCAGTATGGCCAATCTCTTCATGGCTAAATGAGAGGAGGATGTGGTTCTACATGACAAGTCTCCAAAACTTGTCATGTGGAAAAGATTAATAGATGATGTCCTGTGTATATGGGATGGGGATGCTGAATCTGTAGCCACCTTCCTATCCTTTTTAAACAATAATGATAGGGGTATGATACGAGGTCAGTTCTACTCAAATTCACTTTTTGGATCTAAAGATCGATATTGAGTATGACAGGATTGTAACATCCACCTTTTTTAAACCGACCGACAGGAACGGGTATATCCCAATGGATTCCTGTCATCACCGTTCCTGGCTGTCGGCTGTCCCAAAGGGTCAATTTTTACGCTTAAGGCGGAATTGTACCAATGTGGAAGAGTTTCGTAAGGAAGCCCTGGTTTTAAAATCCAGGTTCCTGAATAAGGGCTATGACCAAGCGGTCCTTGACTCCTTGACAAACTTTTTTGGGGGATTTGAAAGGCTTTTTCCCTTGTAGAAGGTGCAAAGTATGCAAGGTAAATGCTGTGCGTGAAAGGAGACTATTTAATTCACTTTGGAGGGTACGGGTGTCACAAATCCAATTAAATCATTCATAACATGCACCACTAAGTGTGTTGTGTACCTTTTGAGATGTCCTTGTGGTTTGGAATATGTGGGACTCACCATCCGAATGTTGCACGTCAGATTAAGTGAGCATATTGCAAATATAAAGAAGGGTTTAGACAAACACAATGTGTCTAAACACTATGACCTTAAACATGATAGAGATCCTAAGGGCACCATCTTTATAGCTTTGGAAAAATATGTTCCTCACTGGCGTGGAGGAAATGGTAGAAGAACTATTTCCTGATCTGATACTAATTGGATTCATAAGCTCGGCTCTCATGTCCCCAATGGGTTGAATGTAGAGTGGGACATCAACTGTTTTATAAGCAATTGTTGATGACTTCTCTATTGGTCCATGTGTCCTCTACATTCACCATTGTTATGATCTTTTGGTCTATCTAATGTTCTTTTTTTCTTTTTAATATTATTTTTGGCAATGCATTATCTCTGGTCATATATATTATTGTTTTATGGACTGTATATTTGGCAGTGAGGAGATGATTTAGATATTTGTGCTGTGGCATTGCAAAGGAGCGTATCCTATTGCAACCTAAATACTGAGGTTTTAATGGGTTGAGAACAAGAGATTAATTTATGTTGTATCTCCCATCCCCATTTTAGATATATTTTTCTTTTTTCCTTTCCCTTTTTTTTGATATTTTGGTAGTTGTCCACAAGATGGCACTATTCTAACAAAATATTTTAATAAAAAATTTGATATAGTGCTTTTGGAGCAGTATCATGACTGACCTGTAGGTGTCAGTAATTGGCAGGTGTTTGCTGGTTAGGATGACGTCAGCACCTTTTAGTATATATTTTTTTTTCCTTTTTCTTTTTCAGGTATTTTGGCAATTGTCCACAAGATTTTTAATATATTTTTTCATTATATTTTAATGAAATAGATATTTTATATAGTGTTCTTTGGAGCAGTATCATGACGGGCCTGTAGGTGTCAGTAATTGGCAATTTATTTCTGCTAGACAGGATGACACCAGCACTGGCAGGAACTGCTCTCTATGCTCTGCCCAATAAGCTTTGAACAATGCGCACAATAGCCTATGGATGTGCTTCTTCGCCATGCCAATAGGGTATATAAGGCGCACGCGTGCGTACCCCTGATGATGTTAGCTGTGACGAAACGGCCGCAGGGACGTTGTGCATACACGCAGTGCGTGTATCGCTTTTTTGGAGATTAGCAGAACTTTTTTATCTTTTATCCTTGCAAGGAACATTTTTATGTATTTTTGAACCTGTTGGTACCTTTTTTGAATAAATCAGTCAAAGGTATCTCTGCACTATTGAAGTCTTTTTTTCTCCTTATAACTTTTTGCGGAAATCCATTGGATGACTACATCCCACTGGTGGAAGGAAACGTCCATTGATGCGCAGTGATCATCTCCTGACAGAAGCGCCTTTGAAACCACTTTCCACAGCCGTTGGCCGGTTACCTGTGAGAACAGTCGGTGGTACTTCAACCACAAGCCTGCTGTTCTACTAAGCCTTATGTGACCCCCCTGAACAAGTGTGATCGCTGGCTTTTTGGTAAGCCTCGATTGCTTATTCCTAGGTGACGGACTGCACTAGTGGTGGAAACTTATCATTTGGATTTTGTTTGTGAACACTTCTTTGTTGGATTATTTCACCCATGAACTGTTTTTGCATTTGATACACGTGTTTGTTGCTTATGGATTGATCATATTAAACACATACGGACTATTATGATGTTTTTCTGATTATTTAGAACACACCTTTGTATAATCACGGTTTTTATTTATAATCACTTGCAATATTAGTTTATCACCCAGCGCTGCACTTTTTGTCGATTTATATTTATTTGTGCCCTATATCGGGGTTATAGTGCTTAGCTGCAGGGTATCCTTCACGGTTTATTTATTGGTTATTCCACACCTAGCACAATTCTTTAAATTTTTTTAGCCCGAGCCCCCCCTGAGGATCTGGAGGAAGGAGAGGTGGAGGAAATGGGTGAGATGTGCACACCACCAGGTGAGTGCCTGACACCCCAGCTTCAGGTAATCTATGCATGCCTGCATATTTCTAAATACATGTTTTTTCAACAATTTTAGGCGATGTTCTGGTTTTGGAAGAGGAAGCGGTGGAACATTTCAGTAGGACCAGCGCCCAAACCCTCATTCAAAAAATCATGGCATGGAATGGGGAGATAGACGCAATCGCCTTGACATCATGCAGCAGGAAATGAAGAACATGATCAATGTTTTGGGGAGAATATAATCCCTTTTTCCCTAAAACCAAATTGATCATGTTCTTCATTTTCTTTTTAGATGTACAAATACTAAAAAAATATTGTGGTAATTTTAAAAGCCAAATTTTGAAGATGCACATGGTGTGTCAACATGTGCTATCTGCCATTAGGGAATCTCAATGTACATGTTTTGTGGGTACAACACCTTCCTCATAACGCTAGTAAGTGAGAGGAAGGGATTGCTCCCCCAAAACACGTCCATTGATCCCCCATGATGGGAGATAGCACATATTGAAATTACCCATTTGGACTCCCAATTTGTGTGCATTTAAAAAATGTGGCTTTTACGGAAATATCAAGACATTTTGGACAATATAATGTCTGCTATTGCCTTCAGTTTTTATACGTTGAACTTTGTACGTTCCAGAGTTGTGTATGTTATGTTTTAAATCATGCCTGTTCGTTAAAACAGGGAGTTCCAGTGACATCAACGTCACCGGACTCCTCCCCCCTTCTCCAAGTGCCTTTGTCTGCCAACGAAGGGAAGGGGGGGGGGAGTCGTCCGGAGATGTTGAAGTTCTGATTGAACGTAACACATACAGGGGAGGAGCTACGAATTACATCACCCGCTGCTGCCCTACAAAACTAACACGATTGTCGGCTTTACATGCTGTGGTTTTATCATCTTTATGTGAGTAGTTTGCGTTTGAACACAAAAATGTAATCTTATACTTAAGCAGTGAGCACTTAGATCTTTTCTTTCTACCCATGACCTGGTGTCCTTGCTGAGATCTAAGGAGACGTGAGAGAAGTTTATGGTCCGTGTTAACCCTTTTGATACCCGCTTGCACGACCACCTGTTTGCACAGGGGTCCATGCCATAAAGGTAAGAGTGATTAGTTAGACCGGAAGTGGAGGGATTGTCACGCTACTGTGGAAAAAAATTACTTACATCAGTGCTACAGTTTGAATTTAAAAGTATTTGTGTGAACTGTGAAGTTAAGTAATGGATTATGGAAGCTAACTAGTGTTTGGTGATTGTATATAGTGTATACCACATTTACCACTGACTAATGCAGAGTTGCAATGCAAGGAGATCAACTAAAAGTAGTTGGATCTGTATGTGCGTTATAATTAAAGCGGAAGTAAACCCATCGATTTAACAGTCTAAAAAAAAAAGGCATGCGTGAATGCTAACTGCACATTGGCTGTGCTCTCAACCAAACAGTCAAACCTTCCAATGGCTGGTGTCATAACGGATCACATGTGCAGCACTGTGGCAGTTGAAGATTAAACAGAGGCAAAGATGGCAGCTTCCTTGGCTGAAAACGATAGGGGGGTTTACTTCCACTTTAATCAAAATTAGTTGATTAACTAAAAAAAAAAACGATTAATCGAACATGAAAATTTTTAATCAGTAACAGCCCTAATATATGTATTATATTGATGGAAAAAAAATATTTGTGAAATAAAAAATAATTTTTTTTTTTAAATACAACAATGTGTGGCTTCTTCTTTCAATACTCAATACCAGTTTTGTAAGTAATTTTGTGTTTACAGTGACAATGGGGCTTATTTACTAAAGGAAAATCCAATTGGCACTACATGTGCACTAGGAGAACCGAGGAGACAGCCAAAAAGAAAAGCAAGCAATAAAGACATTTCTAGATTTTATCTAATCATTTTTTTTTTTTTTTATTAATAAAAATTAGACATGCAGCTTCTTGTACAAGACAGACTATGGCTTGCACCTCCATAATATTGTGGAATGTTAGAGGATTGAAATCTGCCATCAAGCGCTCATTGGTATTTAAATACTTACAAAAATATAACCCCCACATTTGCATCTTCCAGGAAACTCACCTGACCAGTAATAAGATCCTAGGCATCAAGAGAGTGTGGGTAGGTACACATTATCATTCCACGCACTCCACCTATGCTAGGGGGGTAAGCGTGTTGTTCCGCAGGTCTCTCCCGCTTCAGATACTGGAAATTCGAACGGACCCGGGGGGTAGGTATATAAACCTTCATGTAATTCTCTATGAGAAAAGAATGGTTTTAGTGGGCCTATTCCCCCCCCCCCCCGGCTGATGTTAAAGTGTTGTATGACGTTATGCAGATTGTGGCAGATTTTGGTACTCCAGAAATTTTCCTCCTTGGAGACTTTAAAATGGTGCCCTCACAGAGCCTGGACAGACTTCACCCGGGGGGCCGCCCTACTTCAGCTCTCCAGAGCTGGGCCGACATGCATGCTCTCACGGATTTGTGGCGCCAATTTCATCCCCAGGAAAGGCAATACACCTGCCACTCCTCCTCCTATAGGGCCCTGTCCCGTATAGATCTGGCTTACGCTTCCTCTGGGGCATTGACATGGACTAGGAGGGCTGAACATCTGCCTAGGGGAAAATCAGACCATGCCCCACTACACCTCATGATTTCCCTGGCTAAACCTTCAGGGGTAAAACTTTGGCATCTGTCCAGGTTCTGGGCTTTAGATGAGAGGCTTCAGGAACCTATATTGGAAGCTATCTGTAACTACTAGACAAGAATGGGGAATCTACGGACAATAACAATGTGTGGGATGCATTTAAATCCCTACTGAGAGGGGTATATATCTCCCAAATCTCAGCTGTTATGAGAGAGGCAGCTGGTTCTCAGGAGGCCTTGGAGGGGCGAGCGGCTAGGTGTGAGGAGGGGTACATTCGCTCCCCCAGTGACGCCTCTTATTATGAGTGGCAAACAGCCTTGAGGGAACTCTCCCTGCACAACGTTGAGCAGACACATAAGGCTATGTTATACGCTAAACAAAGGGTATTTAAATATGGTGGTAAGAATGGCAGGATGCTGGCTTGGCTGTCCAGAGCTCAGTCGCCCTCCACTCACATTGCCTGCATCTGTAATGATCAGGGTCAGTTAGTGTCCTCCCCTGAGGGAACAAATGCCAGGTTCTTGGAGTTCTTCCAAGGGGTTTATTCCTCCAGAGCTACTTCATCCTCTGCGGAATTACAAGATTATTTAGCTGCCATACCTTTCCCTATTTTGTCGGATGAGGCCAGGTCAAAACTAGACGAAGACATCTCGCTTGAGGAAATTCAAATTGCAATATGTGGTCTGCAGGGTGGGAAAATGGCTTGCCCACGGAATTATATACCCAGTATATGGACACCCTTACACCTAAATTGAAGGCCCTCTTTTCTGGACTCACAGGTGGCACTGCTTTGCCCGAGTCGATGGAAGAGGCTGTCATAGTTCTTATACCCAAGCCTGGCAAGGACCCACAGGATTGTGCGTCGTATCGACCCATTTCCTTGCTCAATGTGGATGCCAAGATACTGGCGAAGATACTGGCTATCCGTTTGTCTACGGTGATATCCACATTGGTGCATGCAGACCAAACTGGGTTCATGCCGGGTAAGGGTACGGACATCAATATCAGACGCCTCTTTCTAAACCTTTCCATGACCCATGAAAACACTGGATCCCGAATCATTGCCTCCTTGGATGCCGAGAAGGCATTTGATTCAGTAGAATGGGGCTATTTATGGGGAGTGTTGCAGAACTTTGGCTTTGGCCCTAGATTTTTGCATTTGATCCAATTGCTCTACCGGGCGCAGAGGGCCAGGGTGCACACCAATAGCTGAATCTCTGCCCCGTTTCCCCTGTATAGGCGCACGAGGCAGGGGTGTCTCCTGCTATCTCCTGCTCTCTTCTCCCTGGCTTTGGAGCCCCTGGCGATTTTGGTCAGGGAATCTCTGGAAGTTAGGGGGTTGCAGATAGGTGGCATAGAGGAAAAGATTTCCCTCTATGCCGATGATACTCTGTTGTACCTAAATGATGCTGGCCCGTCTCTCACAGCTGCTCTGAACCTCTTTAACAAATTCGGGGCCCAATCAGGTGTTTGTATTAACTGGTCGAAATCCGTGGTCTTTCCATTAGACAACCAGGACCCACCCACGCCTAACCCGACTCCTCTACAATGGGTCATGGAGTTTAAGTATCTGGGAGTCAAGGTTGCTAGGGACCCTGCCAGTTACTACCCACTCAATATACTCCCTCTACTGCGCCTCCTGAGGGAGCGCTGCCAATCCTGGGCTGGCCTTCCACTGAACCTCATTGGTCATATCAATCTTTTAAAAATGGTTATTTTACCCAGATTTACTAATTTTTTTAGGAACAGTCCGGCCTGGGTTCCAGGGGCGTTCTTTCGGGAGGTGGACAGCGGTTTGCTCTCCTTCATATAGAGTGGCTCAGTCTTGCGCCTGGCCAAATCTACACTGCAATGGCCCACCAGACTAGGGGGCCTGGCCCTCCCGAACTTCAAAGTGTACTACTGGGCGGCAATGCTGGTTACAGTATACTGGTGGCTTGGTGCTGTACGCTCCAATGCTGCAGTTTGCCTTGAGGCGGCGAGACTGGGTTCCCTGACAGAACTGCAGAGTTTGGCCTACAGAGGGGTGGGGGCGTATACTGATCTTCCCAACCAGACCAAGGTGACACTCAGGATATGGAAGGCGGCGAGGCGTGGGCTCCTTCAGACTGGGCGCTGGTCTCCGGATCAGCCCCTCTGGGGGAACCCCGGCCTCCCACACTTTCGCTCTATGCCGGATCCACAGGTGTGGGCCAGGTTCGGAATTAAGACTCTGAGAGATGTTATGCCGTCGGGGATCTTGATGACATTTCCTCAACTGAGACACACGTATAATCTACCTGGCTGGATGTATTTCCGCTATGCCCAACTTAGACATGCTGCTAGAGCTCAATTTCCCGTACCGCCACTTCTTGAGCGAGATCCGGTAGAGGATCTCCTACTGACTGACAACTTATCCAAACCCGTCTGCTCTTTATAGCATGCTGCTACCTATTGACTCAGGTAAACTGGACAGGCTCTGGAACGTGTGGCATGGGGACATTCCAGATCTAGATAGGGAGGATTGGGAGGAGTCTCTGGATAGGAGCCCCAGGCTGGTTATCTCTGCTGGTGATAAGCTCGTGCAAACTAAATTTTTGCATAGAGTCTACTTCACTCCGGTACGCCTGGCCAGAATGTACCCTGACAGAGACCCGCAATGTCCAAGATGTGAAAGGTCTCCGGGGTCCTTCATGCACATGTTTTGGTCGTGCCCTAAACTGGTACCGTTTTGGTCTGGTGTATTTGAACACCTAAACATACGCCTAGAATTATCTGTCCCTATGTTGCCTGAACTAGCTCTGCTGGGAGTGATGGATGATGAACAAAGAACCCATCACACTAAACTACTCATTTTCTATCTTTTGTTCTATGCCAAAAAAAAATCCTCTGTAAATGGTCCTCCTCAGTCCCCCCCTCCTGGGAATCTAAAGTTAATGCTGCATTGTCGCTATATAAAATTGACATATATTAGTCGTGGGTGTCTATGGAAGTATGACAAAATATGGTCGTCTTGGACGACATGTTAATGGTGGTTGCCTGGGTCGGTCCTCCCCCCGCCCCCTCACAGTGTCCCTAATTCCCCCCCCCCTCACAGTGTCCCTAATTACCCCCTTCTTTTCCAGTGACAGGTTTACAAGACCTATGGGTTTGAGAATCATCTCATGATGCATGCTGTCGCTCCTCACTGTTATACACATGCCCAGTTGTACTAAGCTGTGAATAGGTTATTGAATGTTCAGTCTGGATAATCTTCTATATGTATTGCTCTAATTCTACATGTAATGTTGCATGGTGCTCTTCTGTATTGTTGGCATTTTGTACTGTTCCTTATTTTTTACAAATAAAGCACTCCTGATTGTTAAAAAAAATAAAAATTAGACATTGTCTGGCATTGCAATGGCCCCCCTACCCGTAAATTAACATATTTCTCCCGAACTTCACGAGCGTTTTGGGGTGCCAAGCCAGTACGGCCAGTATCCAGGCCCATCAGGGAATTCTCTGTAATAATTTAGGCCTCAGGCCCAACTGAGGCAAGATAATTTGTTGAATGTTTTCTTAAATAATTGTGCAGTATGCAGCATGACAGGATGATATGATGATATGATTGATTTTGTAGTCCGCCATACGGATTGCTGTCAGAAACAGGCGGAACAGGCTGGCCATTATCCCAAAGGCATTCTCAACAACTTTTCTAGCTCTCTGGCCAGCTGGTAGCTAAAAACCCTCCTCTTCGGGGTGAGGGTCCTTTGGGGAAATGGCCTCATCAGGTGCTTGTCCAGACCGAAGGCGTCATCTGCAATACAGACGTTATCCGCATCAGGTGGCAATGCCAGGCCACCACTCTGGAGACACTGGTAAAACTCCGTCTGGGCGAAGACTCCTCCATCCGACATCCAGCCATTCTGCCCCACGTCCACATACATGAATTCATATTGTTTCCGACACCACCGCCATTAACACTACACTATTAAACCCCTTATAGTTATAATAGTAAGACCCGAATGGGGTGGTGGCACGATGTGGACATGCTTCCCATCCATAGCCCCTCCACAGTTTGGAAAGTCCCAATGGTCTGCAAAATGGGAGGCCACAGTCTGCCGTTCCTGTGGCATTGAAGGAAACTGTGGAGTCAACAAGAAAAAAAATATATAAGTACTTTTGCACATAACATTGCAAGCAGATTACACAAAAAAACATTCTTGCCCAACATCAGTATAACATTTATTTTAAGGAGTATTTAAAGACAAAAATATAATGCCCCCTTATCAGATTCTCTCCCCCCCCCCTCTGATGGCCAATTGATAAATACGGACACACATAACATTTGGACACATTTTAGGGGGTGAGGGGGCACTTATAAATTTTAGGGGGGGTTTCAGGGAAAGCAGTGCAATGGAGCTGACAATATACATTGTTAAGGGACTAGACTATAGGTGTATATGGGCACAGGATAGCATGCTGGGGAGGTTAGTGAAGGCAAATATGCATGTAGGCCAAAAAAAAGGAGCATTAAAAGCTTCCAGCATGCATGAGGATAAAGGGGACATTTACAGCATATTCCAATCATGGTAATTCGGGAATGATGAAATACATTAAATTCATATAATGTGATTTTAAAGGAGAAAACTTACCTTAATATAGTCCTTCTGCAGGACCTGAATAATAGCAGAACAGGTCTCTGGAATAATGATCCCCAGAGCCTGGGGGGGGGGAGGTGCCTGTTGAGAACTTGAGGTCCTGCAGGCTTCTCACAGTCGCCAAGTACCGCAACGTGGCGACTAGCCTCTGTTCCGGAGGGATGGCTTGCCTCATGGAGGTATTCTGCCTGCTGATATAAGGGGGTCAGAAAAACCAACAGACGGTGAAAAACGGGTCCGTCGTTCTGAGATAATTCCTGAAATCATCAGGATTATTCTTTTGGATCTCACGAAGCAAAGGCATGTGCGAGAATTGGTCACGCTGGAGTAACCAATTCTTGGTCCATGAACTCCTCCCCACCCTGTTCATGGACTGGGCTCGGGGTCAAAGTATGAACCCCAACACCAAGCCCCCACACAGCACGAACTCTACGAGTATGTTCACGCACCATGGCTTCAAAACAGTCGGCCGGTCAGAACGAACTTAACAGAACGCACTGAAGAACAGCAAGGCCTGTGAAGAGCGAGCTGAAAATCAGCAACGAGCAGACCAGAACGCACTGAAAACCAGATACAAACCCACAAGCACAAACTGAACAGCAGTAAAAACTATCTGAAAAAGCTAGTAGGCAAGACCTCTTGAGCGGAATTCTTTCGGGACTCCGTCGGAAAAACCGCCAGAGTTTATTCTGAGTGAAAAACTTGGCGTGTGTACGCGGCATGATAGGTAGTGAGGATTGAAATCAAAAATTTACGTCCTTAGAAATCCTAAAGCCGGTGATTGGTTTTCAGGGGCCCCGTACGTGGCTAGGATCCCAAAAAGCCCCACATATGTGGTATCCCCGTACTCAGGAGAAGCAGCAGAATGTATTTTGGGGTGTTATTCCCAATATGCCCATGGCATGTTTGAGCAATTTATCATTTATTGACAACTTTGTGCAAAATAATAAAAAAAAAGTTTGTAAATTTTCCCGCAACTTGTGGCAAAATCTAAAATATTCCATGAACTCTCAGCCTCTCAGCAAATAGCTTGTGGTGTCTACTTTCCAAAAAAGGGTAATTTTGGGGGGGGGGGGGGTGAGCCATCTTGGCATTTTATGGCCTTCAAAACTGTGATAGGTAGTGAGGAGTGAAATAAAAAAAAAAAAAATTACGCCCTTAGAAATCCTGAAGGCGGGATTCGTTTTCAGGGCCCCGTACGCGGCTAGGCTCCCAAAAAGTCCCACACATGTGGTATCCCAGTACTCAGGAGAAGCAGCAAAATTAATTTTGGGGTGCAATTCCACATATAACCATGGCATGTGTGAGCAATATAACATTTAGTGACAACTTTCTTTTATTTTTTTTGTCTTTATTCAATCACTATGGACAAAAAAAAAAAATGTAATATTCAATGGGCTCAACATGCCTCTTAGCAATTTCCTTGGGGCGTCTACTTTCCCAAATGGGGCCATTTTGGGGGGGGCGGATGTACTTCCTTCCATTTTAACCACTTCCCGACCGGCGCACGATTATGTACGTCGGCAGAATGGCACGGACAGGCAAAAGGGCGTACAGGTATGTCCCATTAAGATTGCCGACGTGCCATCGCGTGTGCACCGCCGCTCGGGACCCCCGTGAGTCTGGTCGCGGGTCCCGCGGTGATACAGGAAGGCTGAACGGGGAGATGCGGAAGTAAACAGCATCTTCCCGTTCTGCCTAGCAATTAGTGACACTGATCTCTGCTCCCTGTGATTGGAGCAGAGATCAGTGTTTACTAAAAAACACAGCCACACCTCCTCACAGTTAGTAACACACCCCTAGGAACACTTAACAGGGGTTAACTGCCACCCCCTGGTTAACCCCTTCACTGCCAGTGTCATTTACACAGGAATCAGTGCATTTAAATAGCACTGATTGCTGTATAAATGACAATGGTCCCAAAAATGTCCGATGTGTCTGCCATAATGTCGCAGTCCCAAATAAAAATAAAAATAAAAAAAAGGCTGAGGCAATTAAATGCCATCAAAAGAAAGCTCTATTTGTGTGAACAAAAGGATGCACATTTTGTTTGGGTACAGCATTGCATGTCCGCGCAATTACCAGTTAAAGCAGGGCAGTGCCAAATTGTAAAACGTCCTCTAGTCTTTAGGCAGCCAAATGATCCGGGGCTTAAGTGGCTAATGAGCATTAGTCTAGCACAGCATTTATATATATTTAATTTATACAGCACGAATGTATGGAACATTATCAATGGGTGGCACAGTGGTGTAGTGGGTAACACTCTCGCCTAGAAGTAAAAAGGGGCGCTGGTTCGAATCCCAACCATGGTACTACCTGCCTGGAGTTTGCATGTTCTACCTGTGCCTGCGTGGGTTTCTTCCCACACTCCAAAAGACATGTTGGTAGGTTAAGTGGCTTCTGTCTAAATTGGCACTAGTATATGAACGTGAGTTAGGGACCTTAGATTGCAAGCTCCTTGAGGGTAGGGACTGATATGAATATACAATGTATATATTAAAGTGCTGTGTAAATTGATATTATTATTGGTACTTGAAAGTCATAATAATAATAATAATAATAATAATGGCAGCAGCTGAACATCTAGGCTTTTAAGCACATACATTACTAAGAGCTCGCAAGATTTTTGGTTTATACCATTTAGGCTGCATTCGAATCTGCACGTTTATGAACATGCATCAACCCGCACAAAAAATGCACACCTTGCGCACATTTCAGAGGTGCGGATCGCGTTTGCCTTGTCATTATGGCAACACAAGCACGGTGCATGTTTGCAGCACATTTTTGAAATGCACAGCAAAGCTTGAATTTTCTGTGAGGGTTGCATGCACATGTAAATGCAATCTATTTGTTAATGACACCCCAATCACAGTTAGCAGACGCGTGTTTTGCCATGCGAAAAAATGTGCTACAAAAGTGCCAAAATGCGCACTGAAAAAAACATGCGACACTCCACAACTGAAAATGTTCTAGAGCTACATTGTGGCATGTCACATGTAGGTGCAGTCCATTCAAGCGTAATGCATGTCCTATGTGCAATAACGGAAAATTTTATACTTACCTGACAGTAATTTTCCTTTCCTGATTCAAAGCATGACAGCATACACGAATGGCATAGGCTCCGCCTCTCACCCAATCAGGACTGGTTATACTATATTTAAATAAGTCGCCTCCCCCTAGGCGGCATTCTCGTAACTATACTAAAATGCCAAACGCACAAGGGAGGGACCAGTATGCTGTCATGCTTTGCATCAGGAAAGGAAAATTACCGTCAGGTAAGTATAACATTTTCAGTTTTCCTGACACAAAGCATGACAGCATACATGAATGGGATGTAGCACACCCACAAAACCTATAAGGGAGGGCCATGCTGAAGCGTTTGAATCAACATATCATTAGATTAGAACAGAAGTCGATTCCCCTGCTTCCAATGTTGCCTGATTGACTTTGCAATAGGCAAAAAAATAAAAAAAATATGGTTTGTAGTATATGAACCTGGTTGGTATCCTATGAAATTCTGGACCTCTGAATTATGCCCATGAGCACATCCATCTGATAAAGTGAGCTCTGCACTAGATTGATGACTATCTTCCTTCTATAAGCCCCTTAGGCTACTCTGACCCAAGATAATGCTATTGTCTAAGCGGACAGTGTAAGTCTTCTTCCGATACTGCCAGGCCTGAAGAGGCCATTGTCTGACCTTCTAGAAAAGGACCACTTCCATGTATTTCTTCCACATAGAGTCCATTACTTCAGCTTGTGGTGACGCTTGACAATTTAGTTTGGACATGCTGGAAGGGTGATGTCTTGACCCAGAAGCAAAGATGCAGACCTTCGTCTGGTGCTGGTGAAGGAGAAACCAGAGCCATTTTGTTTGAATATGGTAGCAATAAGGTAGTTTACTGCTTGACGCTTGGATCTCTGAAAGAGTTCTCAAAGATGTGATATCCTTAAGAAATACTACCTTGCTGTCACTGAACCTATTGAGGTAGTCTGGTAGTTGCAGAGGATTCATCCTGAAATTCTGCAAGATTTTCCATGTTCTAGTATACCTGGAGTTTGCCGCAGGTTCCCCCGGCTTCCACAAGGTTTCAAATTATGAAGGCGAGATCCCGCAATGAGCCTTTCCAACTTGGTCTCCCAGTTGCTAGATGTAACGTGGCTGAATTTGGATACACTTGGCTCTGCTGTGCAAGGTCTGAGATCTTAGGAAGACTAAAATAGGAGGAACTTGGGCCAAAGACTGTACTTTGAGGACACCATGGCCTGTAAGGCCACCAGATCATTGCCCTTGTCCCAGCTGTATGACTACGGATCCTGGTTGAACTAGACGGACTTGTGTCCTTTTTCAACCTGCCCAACCATGCACTATGATCCTGATGAGGAGCTTAGAGATCACGAGTCTGGTGGCTATACAGGCTAACCTGCTGACCCAGCTGGATGTTAGTAGATCTACTGCTTTCACTTCTGGGAAGCTCCTCTTGCAGGAACAACTTTCATTCCTGACCATTGAGTTTACTGCCAGGTTGAGATTCATTGAACTGCTTGTTGCTATAGGGCAGCCATTCTCAACCAGGGTTCCTCCAGAGGTTGCTAGGGGTTCCTTGAGCTGTTGCTGATGAACTACCTTTTTGATGGTGCCTACAGAGTTCAAGGTTCAGCATCTCTTCACAAAGCCAGCAGCATGACATAAAATATATTTTTAGCTGTCTCTAAGGGTGGCATTCTGAGCACCCTTTTAAGGGGAACATTCTTCCTATTGACCACCCTTGACATCCAAGGCTTTGTATTTTACTGTATCTGACAGGAAGTTCTGAGACACTAGAACGATGAGATGACAGGTTTTACCGTTGGCAAACCTGAATAGGAGATGCCTCTTGCCATGACAATAGAAGATACCTATAGCCGTCTGTTTGGAGCATACCTGAGGCCTCCTAGGCTGTGTTGCCCAAACGACTTCCCCACTGGCCTATGTCACTGACTTGAGCTAGGAGGTCACTGAGGTGAATAGACTAATGATTGTTAGGTCTGGAAGTTTATGAAAGTTGATAAGATTAAACTATCCTTAGCCACCATCAACGGGACTAGTCTCATATGTGGGGTAATCTTCCCTGGAGTAGGAAGCAAAATCTTTCATTACCTTAGAAGGCCAGTTTATGATGTTCTTAATCTTCTTGACAATTTGAGACCATGGGATAGAGCTAGGACTTGCCTCCACATAAGTCCTAATACTGTCACCCTTCGTGTGGGCAACTCTACAGTATTCTCCTGAACGTCTAAAATGTCATTATTATAATGAGATTAATTGGCTTTCCCTCTGGATCAGGGTTTGCCAGGACCTGGAGAATGTTGAGCCACCCACATCTGTTGTCCACATAAGGAACCTGAAGCCCTTGCTTCTGCAAGCCAGCCACTACTGGAAGCAATGTTCTGGAAAATGTGTAAAGGTCAATGGTTGCTGAACGAGCCCGCAGTGAAATTCTCAGAAGCCTGGGTGTAGCAAAGTGCGCATGTACACATCAGCTAGACCTAGAGAACTGTAGTGGTTTTATCCGATAGTTTTGAGTGACTGTTCTCAATGACTCCATATGACGTTTTGGATCTTGATCCTTTGTTACACATCTTGCCTGAATCTGATTTCCGAATCACAATGGACCGATTGTTTCCGTTGGACAAGATTTGGTAACATTTGCTTAAAGCCTTGATTGCTCTAAGGAACCATAGTGGGATTTAGAGGAGTTGAAAGAGTGGGAAGAAATTCTATTGACTTCCTTACTGTACAAAGTGCAACTCGCCAGCATACCTGGAATCTTCTGTTGTCCCAACAACAACAGAAAGTTGCAGACAGATCAAAACACAAAGACAAGTGCTGCACAGGCTCCACTGATCCCGAGTCTCCTGCCCAAATTTGCATTAAATGTCTGCAATATAACACCCACTGGGCACATTTTAGTGAAATGGAACTTTGCTGCTCCTCGATGTAGTATATTATAGAGGAGCAGGCTTGAGCTTAGGCGATTAAAGAAGATCATGGATCTTTCAATCTTTTCTCTAGCTCTTCTCAAGTCCTGTAACCAACTCTTTGTTCTGGGCCTAGGTGACTAGCCTAAGGGATTAGTCCCTGATCTGGACATCACTGATTCCATCTTAAATCATAATACAATCAACTTAGAAGAGGTATACTCCATCAGTGGGTTAAGCCATAGGGCTTTACTAACCCCACAGAATAGTAGGAGGAACAGCCTGCTGCATTCATAGTGGTTGCACTGCCTAACTGGACCAAACACCACAGAGGCGTATTACTGGCCAAGTTTGCCCTCAAATTGTCTGCTGAGAACCAAATAGCCTTGGCTACTGAAGTGAACTCCAACAAAGGCCATACCATACTCCTTAATGGTAGTATAAATCTTCATCTCCAAATCTATATTGTTGTTTTCATGTCTTTTTTTTTTTTTTTTAATCAGAAAAAACTTTATTGAAGCAAACTTAGTAAGTGTACATACATTCAGGAAAAGTTCGTATCACAGATTACAAGTATAATTACCTTCACTTTATAATAGCTTAAACTTTGACAGGTATAACAATTTCTGGGTGTTGTGCAACCTGAAACTACTGCTTATAGTCTAGTTACACATGGAATATAGAAAGATGCATTTCCCTGGGGCTGTATGACCTGTCTGCACTTCCTTGTCCCTAGAAGGGGCGAGTGATTCAATAAGAACAAAAGATGAATCATACTAACCGAAAATGATAAAAAAAATAAAAATTAACATCAACTATGTCCCTTAGGGACCCAATTCACCTAATTTAATAATCTGCTACAGATTTATTTATTATGTCCACCATAACACTGCTTTCATGGCTTTTCATGTGGTGTGTTATGCCCCATAGCCCCTATTGATCATAGTTCCCTCTCTAATTTCACATCTGTAACAGTCTATCTCTCACTAATTGGGCAGGGCCTAGCCCCGGAGTGTCTGGCCAAGATTGCCACATTGAGTAGAATTTTTTCAGAGCATTACGGTGTTGATACGTGAGTTTCTCGTATAAGTAAGCCGTTTACTAATTCCACCCATTGCTTGCCCGCTGGCACCCTCGGGGTGATCCACAGTCTTGCAATTGCTTTGCGAGCTTTATATAGCAGGCGAATAACTGCTGTATGGCCATTAGGTGATAGTGAGGGTATTTTCAAGGCCCCCCAGCAGGCATACAACCGGGTCTTGTAAGAGTGGTATTTGGTATACCTGGGATATAGTGGTGAGAACATATTGCCAGTACCTAAAGCGTTTCAGGCATTTCCACATCATGTGTAATAGGTCTCCTCTGTGGCTGTTACATTTTGGGCAAAGCGGGGATTCTCTAAACCCCCATTTATGGAGACGTGTTGGGGTTCTATATACTCTATGTAGTAAGTATAAGTGGGATAATCTCTGATGCCGATACCGACACTAATGGGGCAGATGCTAGGCAAAGTTCCCATGTTTCTCCGTCTATGGGTCCCAGATCTTTCCCAACCTTTTCTGCATGGGAGCTTGCTGGCGTCATGTGTGGAATTAAGTAGTCTCATATATACCTTTGAGATCATACCCTTCCTGTCCTCCACCAGCAGCACATTATTTGTTAGGAGATGCACAGTCTGGACATTCTCCTCTCACATTGCACAGTGTGTCTCAGCTGGAGGTACTTGTAGAACTGTGTTCTGTGAAGAGAAAATTCCTTGCTGAGTTCTGTAAAGGATTTAAATGCGATTGCAGTGTATAGTTGGGCAATGTAGTGAAACCCCTGCTTCCTCCCAGGTGTGAAAGTGCTTGAGTTTAATGAGCTCCTTGTAATATTTGTTCCTCCATATGGGGGTGAAGGGGCATACCCCTTTTACTTTGAAAAGTGATCTGATGTGTTTCCATAGTGTGTTCAGTAATGCGGGGGAGGTTAGTTGGTCCTGCTTCCAAATGAGCTATTGCTGGGAGATTAGACTCTGCTGGAACCAGTATAGCCCTTATGGGGTCTGAGTTGTCTACTCCCCCCCCCCCCCAATTACCCAAGTGTTGTATTTGAGACGCTACAAAATAGTACCTAATGTGAGGAACTGCCATACCTCCTTTATCTTTAGCTAGTTGTAGAGAGCTTAGTTTAATACGTGCTGGTTTGTTGCCCCATATTAAGTCCCTAAACTGTATCTATTTGTGTGAACCACCTAGGTGTTATCCATATGGGGGTATTATGTAGTATGTAGAGGAGTTGTGGGGTCCATACCATTTTAATTAGGTTTACCCTCCCAGTGACAGAGTGGCAACTTTTTCCATGCGATGCATTTTAATTTAAATTTTTGAAGTAATGGGGTCAAATTTAGTTTTAGATATTGTGCAGGGTCTGCTGTTACTTGTATGCCTAGGTATCGGAATTCCTCCACCGCGACAATATTTCGCACACTCAATTAGGGGTTTTGGTAAAGGATCTATGGGCATTAAAACTGACTTGTTCTAGTTAATGCTGAAGCCAGACAGCATCCCAAAGTCAGCTATCAGGTTCATTACATTACGTATGGATTTATCCATGTCTCCTAGATAAATCAAGGTATCGTCTGCATATAGAGATACTATGTCCTGCCTAGGGCCTCTTTGAAATCCTGTGATGTCCTGTGTTGCTATAATATGTATGGCTAGCGGCTCCAGAGCTATGGCAAACAGGGGAGACAGTGGGCACCCCTGTCGTGTGCCTCTGTGGAGCTTAAATGAGTCCGATACTTCCCCATTAATCCGCATTCTAGCCAATGAGGAGCTATACAATAGTTGGATCCATTTCAAGGACGGGCCCACCCCGAATTTAGTTAACACTTCCCATAAATAGGGCCATTCAACGCTGTTGAACGCTTTGGCCACGTCCAATGAGAAGATGGCCCTATTTCCTGGGTTGTCAGTGGGGATCTGAAGGTTTAGACATAGTCTGCGTAGATCCTGAGATGTGGATCTCATTGGAATGAAACCCGATTGATCCCTATGAATTATGTTTTGTATACATTTAGACAGTCTATTGGCCAGAACCCTAGCCAACAGCTTAATATCAAAATGTGAGCAGTGATATAGGTCTGTACAAATCAGGTGATAAAGGCATCTTTATCAGGTTTCAGCAATACTATAATAAGAGCCTCGTTCATAGACGCAGGTAGGGACCTGGTCTCAAATGGCCTATTGTACACTTTTAGGAGATTAGGAATGAGCTGCGTCGTGTAGCATTTGTATACTTCAGACGATAGTCCGTCAGATACGGGTGCCAGGCCATTTTGTGCATGAGCCAGTGCTTCAATTAGATCATCCTCAGTCAGAGGAGCATCTAATAGTGCTGTGTCCAAAGCTGAGAGACATGGTATGGGGTATCTAAGAAAGAACAGATGTCTTCCCGCGAGGGGTGAACTTTGGATGAGTAGACCTCCTGAAAAAAATAAATGAATAAAAATCGCTTAAAGACATCTATGATGTCTTTAGTGGAGTGGTGTGATGTACCCTGGGCGTCTTTTATAGCACTTATCTGGGAGGAGGTTTGTTGGGACCTGGCCAGCATATGTCCCGTATTTTCCCCTTCCTCGAAATGAGATTGTTGTAAAAAGAATCTCTTGTTCTCTGCCAGCTGTAATGATAGGTCTCTGACCATAGATTGAGCAGCTAGCCACAATCTTTTTTGCTATCGTCTGTTGGATCAGCCACATATCGTGCCTCTGACCCCTGTGCTTCCTCTAAAACTGTCTTTTCCCATTGTTTAGTTGAGGTTTTGATCTAAGAGATTACTCTAATAAACTGACCTCGTAGAAATGCCTAAGCTGCCTCCCATACTACATCTATGGGTGATGAGTCAAGGTAATTTAAAAGAAAGATGTCATGACTTTTGGTATTGGATCAGGGTTTGGGATTAATGACAGCCAGAAGGGATTGAGCTTCCATAAGGTCTTACTTTTGATCGCTCCCAGTCTTAGGTCTGCAGAGAATGGTGAATGGTTGGAGATTTGCCTAGGGTGATATTGTGATGATTCTAATAGTGGTAAGAGAAGGTAATTTCCTAATCCCATATCAATTCTAGATAAACCTCCCACCGAAGCTGACTGGCATGAATAAACCCTAGATTCTGGATTACTTAACCTCCATATATCTTTGAGGCCCATCTCAGACAGAAGGCAAGCGAAGGGGGTTAAACCGCGTCGCCTATGCATTCCATCCCCTGGCCGGGCATGCAATTTGTCCTTCTCATGTTCGAAATAATTGTTAAAGTCACTTATGACCGGCACACCTGGGCAGCAGGATAGAAAGTCTGCCAATGACTTCATCGTAACATTCGAAAATGGGGGAGGAATGTACATACCCGCCAGTATACATGAGGTCCCATATAAGGTACATAGCAAAAAAAATATATCTATCTTCTGGGCCAATCTTAACCTCTATAGCAGAGAATGGTGTATCCCGCTTTATCAGGAGGCACACCCCCCTCGAGTATACTGAGTGCGTGGCGTGGTATTGGTGACAAAATTGTCGGTTAGCCAATTGAGGAGTAGGGGACGGAGGGAGGCGAGTCTCCTGCAAACAGATCACCTCTGCACCAACTTGCTTGATCGTGCGAAGCACGGCCAAACGTTTAACTGGGCTATTCAGGAGATAGAGTGTGGAGGGGAGCAGCAGTAGTCTTACTGGGCTATGCAGTGGTAGTAAGTGTATAGAGGCAGTTACGCCATGTCCAGGGGTCTTCTCCTGTGAAGTGAGTAGCCTTATTGAGAGTCTTGCAGTGCGGTGGACATTAAAGTCAAAAGGTAACAGATAACCGGCCAACATGGCCAAACTAGTATGCCAAGGGGCTGTTGAAGGTCCATTCCAGACCATCCTGGGGGCAACAGCGTAAGCGCACATCAGTGTCTTAGCAACTTCTCGACAGCAAGAACAATAAGCCTTGGTATTCCTATGGATCCAAATAGCGACAGTTTTCTCCGCCTTGGCATACACTCATAAAAAGAGAGAAACAATGGCATGTTGCCTATTGGTGTAGTACTTTACCCATAAGGAGGAGCATGGCATCAGTTGCGGGCTTCTCGGACTGCCCTTTCCTCTCTGTCCAGCCATTGTGCGGCCGCTGCTGGCTGATCAAAAAAATGCACTGAGCCCAGTGCTTCTACCCTAAGGCGGGCGGGGTACAACATGGCGTACTTCAAATCCAGAGATCTTATGCGCTTCTTAATGTCTATGAACTTTGCACGTTGTTTTTGCAGCTCTGCAGAAAAGTCTGGGAAGAAAGATATTTTTGCATTATCAATTTTCAAGGCTTCTGGCGTTATGCAGGATTGAATCTCTATCTTTATAGTGAAGACGTTTAAATAGGAAGGGCCTCGGTGGAGCACCTGGTTGCAGAGGTCTCGATGGGACCTTGTGTGCCCGCTCAACTGAAAACATGGGGGTGAAGGCCTCTCTGGCGAATGCTGCAATCAGCCATTTTTCAATAAAATCCACCGGGTTCTTCCCTTCCACCCTCTCTGGCCCTATAGCTCTGACATTGCTTCTCATTCTATTCTCCAACTCCTCCAAACGTGAGGAATGTTATGCAAGGAGATGGTTGTTGTAGGAGAGATCCCTCTGCATGGGCGCCATGTCATCTTCCATGGAGCTCACTTTCCCTTCTAGTGTAGATGTTCGTTCCCGTTTTTGGGTGTCTTGCCTCAAGAAAGTGATTTCTGCTTTTACCCCTTTTATCTCAGCTGTAAGGGCCATGAGAGAGGCATTGCATGAGTTCACTGCTGAGAATATATCCCTAAGTGAGGGTTCGTTATCACCATGAGTGCCGGTTCACACAGGGGCGACACGACTTCCAGAGCGACTTTTGGAGGCAACTTGGACACGACTTGAGGAGCTACTTCAACGCGACTTGGGACGACTTACAACACGACTTTGGCCTATCAGAGAATAATCAGCTCTGGAGGGAGAACTCCACGCCAAATTTTAAACAAAAAACCGGCATGGGTTCCCCCTCTAGGAGCATACCAGGCCCTTAGGTCTGGTATGGATTTTAAGGGCAACCCCCTACGCCGAAAAAACGGCGTGGGGGTCCCCCCAAAATCCATACCAGACCCTTATCCGAGCACGCAGCCTGGACGGTCAGGAAAGGGGGTGGGGACGAGTGAGCGCCCCCCCCCCCTCCTGAACCATACCAGGCCGCATGCCCTCAACATGGGGGGTGGGTGCTTTGGGGAAGGGGGCGCCCTGCGGCCCCCCACCCCAAAGCACCTTGTCCCCATGTTAATGAGGACAAGGGCCTCTTCCCGACAACCCTGGAAGAAGAAGAAGAAGAAGAAGAAGAAGAAGAAGAAGGCGACAGCGGCAAGAACAGAAGAGACCCCGAAGGCAGAACAAGACCCCCAGACGACGACGAAGAAGAAGAAAGCCGGGCTCCTCAGCTCGTGAAAAAGCTAGGTAAAAGAGCAGAAGAGAGCGGAGGAGTCCGGCGAGAAGACCCCCCAAGACGGAAGAAGACCCCCGGAGCAGTGCAATAAAATATTACAAAAAAAAAAGTGTGTTTTTTTTATTTACACTTTTACACCTTGGGTGAATGGGTAGAGGTACATCGTACCCGCAGACCCCGACAACCAACGGCCAGGGTTGTCGGGAAGAGGCCCTTGTCCTCATCAACATGGTCATCATCGCTCGTCCCCCACCCCCTTTCCTGACCGGCCAGGCTGCGTGCTCGGATAAGTGTTTGGTATAGATTTTGGGGGGACCCCCACGCCGTTTTTTCGGCGTAGGGGGTTGCCCTTAAAATCCATACCAGACCTAAGGGCCTGGTATGCTCCTGGAGGGGGAACCCATGCTGGTTTTTTGTTTAAAATTTGGCGTGGAGTTCCTCCTCAAGGAGACACTGTCGCGTCTATATAGATGGAGATCCGACTTGGAGGCGACTTCCATTGAAATCAATGGGTACAAGTCGCCTAGAAGTCGGTTTGAAGTAGTACAGGAACCTTTTCCGAAGTCGGAGCGACTTTAGTAGTGTTCATTAAGACGGCTCTAATTCACTTGCATGTAATTTCTAATGTTAACCGACTTAGGGCAACTTGCAGTCTGACAAGTCGCCCCCCAAGTCGCGGTAGTGTGAAGGGCTCTTAGGGATGAGCAGAACACCCCCCTGTCCGGTTCGTACCAGAATATGCGAACAGACTTAAAGCTTGTGTGAACTTTAGAACCCTATTAAAGTCTAAGTCTATGGGACTCAAACTTTCAAAATCAAAAGTGCTAATTTTAAAGGCTAATATGCAAGTTATTGTCATAAAAAGTGTTTGGGGACCTGGGTCCTGCCCCAGGGGACATGTATCAATCAAAAATGCGGCCGTTTTTTCAGGAGCAGTGATTTTAATATTGCTTAACCACTTTAAAGCCCCATACACATGGTCGGACTATCCGCGGACCATGTCGGTCGGATCCTGTCCGTCGTACTTTGTCCGATGTTGGTGTTGCGTACACACGGTCGGGCTACGTTGTCGGAATATCCGGTCTGCAAGAACGTCGTGACGTAAGTCGTCTTCCACGAGATTAGAAAAGGGAAGTTCAGCACCACGTCAGGCACCCGTTGGGCTCCTTCTGCTGATCCGTGTTTATCGCGAGTTAGTCGAAGTTTGGTGACTTAAGATTCGCGCTTCTCAGTTTTCTGACTCAGATCGTTACTGCTCTTCAGTTTGTGCTTGTCGTGCGTATCTGTTTATTAGTGCGTGTAGTCAGTTCGCATTTGTTGGTCATTGCGGCCTATATCTTGATATAGGACGCTTTGATTTGCACTGCTTATTGTCTGCTCGTTTCTGGTATTCATTTCGTTCTTTCAGGCCTTGCTGTTTATCGGTGCTTTCTGTTTGTCCGTTCTGACCAGCCGACTTTTTGTGACCTTGTGAGCGATGTTTCCCGTGCGTACTCGTCGCCGAGTTCGTGCTTTACGCGGAATTGGTGTCGGGCTTTTAGCTTTGACCCAAGACCCGTCCATGAACAGAGTGACGAGGAGTATGTGGACCAAGAATTGGTTGCTTCAGCGTGACCAATTCTCGCACATGCCTTTGCTTCGTGAGATCCGGGAGAATAATCCTGATGATTTCAGGAACTTTCTCCGGATGACGGACCCCGATTTTCACCGTCTTTTGGCTTTGCTGGCCCCCTTTATCAGCCGGCAGGATACCTGCATGAGACAAGCCATTACTCCGGAGCAGAGGCTTGTTGCCACGTTGAGGTACTTGGCGACAGGGAGAAGTCTTCAGGATTTGAAGTTCTCTTCAGGTATCTCTCCCCAGGCCCTGGGAATCATTATTCCAGAGACCTGTTCTGCCATCATCGAGGTCCTGCAGGAGGACTATATTAAGGTAACATTTATACTTTACTATTCCCTTCTATGTATGCTCTGTTTGCTAATGTCTTCTATTTTTGACCTCCTTCCCTAATTACCATGATTGCAATATGCTCTAATATGCTGTGCCCCTTTTCTCCTTCATGCATTTTTCCCTTCACTTACCTCCCCAGCATGCTCTTCTGCCCCAATAGACACCTATGGCCTAGTCACTTAAGCAATGTCTTTTGTCTGCTGCATAGTATTGTTTGCCCCCAAACACCCCCTAAAATATGCACAAATGTTTGCTGTGTGGTTTACTTCATGTAGAGCCCCTTTTTTTTTTTTTTTTTTTTTGGTGGGGGGGGGGGGGGGCAAACTCATTAGGAACCCCCTCCCCCAACTGCTCTGTCAGATGGTACCAATCCTCTATCTGCTGGCTTTCCCAAGGTCAATACACACTATATACCTAGCTCTTTATAGTGGGCATCTTTAGGGATGAATTCTGCAAAGCATGTAGTGCAAGGGGCTGCCTCGATACTTTCCATTTCCTATTTTTTTGTGTTCTTTCCCTCCTATTAGCTTGCTTGGTAATTTCAGAATGTCACAATGTGCTTTCCTTTTTTTTTTTTTGGGGGGGGGGGGGGGGGGGTTTGAAATGTTAGTTTAGCTTTCCTGGGGGCTGCCAATAGTGTTAAGTACAGAGGGTCTGCCCAAACTAGCACACATTATTGAGCCATTTGCCAATCAATGAAGTGCAGAGGGTTACCTGTCCAACACCCCCCCCCCCCCAAAACCCTAGTTATTGCCAATGGCCCATCAGAAGTGTGGGGATTGATGGGGGGGTGAGTAATCTGTGAAGGGGAGCCTCTACTTTTCTGTGCAAATACTTTCCAGCCTCCAATTTTATACAATGCTCTTGTTCCAAGATGTTTAGTGTCTAATCTGCTTGCAATGTTTATGTGCAAAGTGACTAATTTTTTTTTCTTGTTTCACTCCACAGTTCCCTTCCACGCCACAGGAATGGCAGACTGTGGCCTCCCACTTTGCCAGCCGTTGGGACTTTCCTAACTGCGGAGGGGCAATTGATGGGAAACACGTCCGCATCGTCCCACCGCCCAACTCGGGGTCCTACTATTATAATTATAAAGGGTTTAATAGTGTAGTGATGTTGGCGGTGGTGTCGGCGACATATGAATTTATGTATGTGGACGTGGGGATGAACGGCCGGATCTCGGATGGTGGTGCCATTGCGCACACGGAGTTCTACTCGCGTCTCCAAAGTGGCAGTCTGTGCTTGCCACCTCCAGAGGAGAATGCAGAAGGACTCCCCTTCGTCTTTGTCGCAGATGAAGCGTTTGCATTGACTCCCCATCTGATGAGGCCCTTCCCGATGAGGACCCTCACCCCAGACCAGAGGGTCTTCAACTACAGGCTGTCCAGAGCCCGAAGAGTTGTGGAGAACACTTTTGGCATCCTGGCCAGCCGCTTCCGCCTGTTCTTGACGGCAATTAACTTGGCGGAATACAAACTGAACCACATAGTTCTTGCCTGTTGCATATTGCACAACTTCCTCAAAAGACATAACAGGAACTATGTGGTGCCCGTTGGCCCAGATGTGGAGGGCCCTCCAAATGCTGACCTCACAGCCCTTCAAGTGGCACGCCCAGGCTTGCCCCCTCTAAATGCCCGCGCGGTCCGCGAGCAATATATGGACTACTTTGTGGGTAGGGGGGCCATTGCTCTGCCTGACGATGTGTGAGAGGCATTTTGTAATAAATATTAGTTTTCAACCAACCTATGATTTCTTTTCATTTCCGTATTCTTTTTAGCTTATTTTACCTTTAAATTTTTTCCCTTTGCCTTCGACAGTGGGAATGCACTTTCTGGGCAAAAGGAGGTAACAGTCTCTTCTTCCCAAAAAGATTATTCTCATGTTGTGTGTTTGCTAACTAATCTTTGGTCTAGAGAAGGTTTGTACTGCATAACTGACACCCAAAATACTCCTTTTCATCACCAGGTCAGACATGTGTGTATTCTCCAAAATGCTGTGCTCCGTGTTTTCGTACAAAGCACTGTGGGTGTCATTTACATAAGTCAAATCGACTATGCTCTACAAGTGCAGTGAAAAAGTGCCCTGGAAAAGAAACTTGCAGTGCAAAGTGGACTTGCCTTTAGTAAATAACACCCATTGCCCCCCATATCCTTTACATTTGACATACATAATGCATTGTGTTTTTGAAAATTTAAAAAGTTTACTTGAAAAACATTCACAAGTGCGTTTACAATCTTCTTGCCCAAACTGACAACATCTTGGTTATTTACAACATTGTTTACAAACATTCCGCAATTGGTAAAACCAGGCATGGAGCAAAACAGAACCTAGGAACTAGGAAAGTTCAACTTTGTAAAGTGAAGACAAGATCAGACATGACTATATGTTCAAAGTGTGTTTGATCTTGCCTTCATCACATGGGGGGTCACCCCTGGAAAGTGGAAATGTAGAACATGCACACAATTTGGGTCTGAAAATGGTCATTAGATGGTAAAACACATGTCTAGAAGCTTCAAAAGTGCCATTTTCCATCATGGGGATGAATGGACGTTTTTTGGGGGTGCAACCCCTTCACCACAACCACTTTCGTAGTTCGTAAAGTGGTTGCACCCCCTAAAAAACATTGGCATTCATCCACCATGATGGGAGCTAGCACATGTGGACACAATGTGTGCATGTTCCAAATTTCACACAGTTCTTAAGTTGCAAATGTGTTCAGAAGCAGGCACAAATGTGTGTTAATTACTTGGTGCGTTTTCATATTTTTCCTAAAACATCAATGATGTTCTTCAATTTTTGTTGAACATCATTGATGTTTTGCTTTATGTAATCTAGATCTCTATTGCAGACCATTATCTCCCCGATGAGTACGTGGGCACTCTGTGGTAAAGTGCGATTTTTCTTCCACAACATCCACGTCACCTAAAAACCACAAACAAACAAAAATCGGGTGTTGGAAATGAGGCAGCCATACATGGATTAGCTTACCAGTAGCTGTGTTCTCCCACACTCACCTGTTGTGGTGACAAGTTCTCCAAGTTCGATGATCTCTCCTTCCTCCTCCTCCTCCTCTGCTTCTGCTCTTTCCCCTTTTTTGGGAGGTGTTGGTTTTGGCCCAAGTTTGCGCTCCCCTATGAGAATGTACAAAAGGAAGATTTAGCAACACAATCTATTGAGGGCAGAAATAGGAAATGACAAACATTGCTTGAAAGTGACGGACACTATTTTTGTTTGGCCAGTTACAAATGCCAACAACATGAATGTAGTCACTTTGTAAAGGTGCTAAACTTACTAGCTTTTTGGTCGAAGTTTGTCTGATGGAGACCCCCCTCTAGTATCCACTGGAGCACATGTGTGGAAAAGCATAATAAAAAGGGGGTTGGGTGTCCCAGCACTAGTGCTCTAGAGTCCAGATGGGTAAACAGCTACTGAGTGACCTCTCCTTTACATTGACTAAATTTGGTTTACGCTCTTGCTGACATCTCTAGTGAGAACAAACTTCCTTTCGCTAAAAAATTCACCAAACCTCGTATTATAAGTGGCCGAACGATCGAGGTTGCGTACGATCGAATGGACACACACGATCATGACAGTGGCAGAAAGATCGAGGCTGAGTACGATTGAATGCACAGACGAACCTGAAAGTGGCCATTTTGGAATGTACAACTTTGTAAAAATCAAACCACATGGAGCAGTATGCAAGCAAGAAAGCAAACACAAAACACAACTACTTACTTTTTTGAAGAACTCGCTTGATCTTTCTGTACTGATCGGCCTCCCTCAGTTTCAGGTCTGACCAGCGTTTCCTGAGTTGCTCCTTGGATCGTTGTATCCCAAAATGATTGTACAGCCTTCTCACAACTTTAGACATGATCTTGGCCTTGCGGACATTGGGGTTGAGGTAAGGCCCATACTTCCCATCATAGTCGCTCCTCTTTAATATGTCCACCATCTCCAACATTTCTCCAAATGACATATTGGAGGCCTTGAATTTCAGGCTCCGGGATCGGGACGTTTCTGCCTCTGGACTTTCCTCGTCCTCCTCCTCGTTGGTGGCATATTTGGGGCGCACCTGCTGTGTCCCCGCCATGTGCTCTCCCCACTGCGCCGTAAAGAGAAGGGGTGGGGAATAGACGAGAAAAATCGTCAGGGGCGGGCGGAGTTTGACGCATGCGCACTGTATATAAAACGTCACACGCCTGTGTCGTAGCCACGATCTGGGAGACGAGGGGAGAGAAAGCTCACGCACGAGACGATCGCTAGAAACGAAGGTACAATTTGACGTTGGTACATAACTAGCCTAGACTGATTAGAACTTGAGGCTTCTTTATGGAGAAGATTAGGAGAGTTTAGGCTGACATTATTTATATTGTTTTGTGTGGTGTTGTGTCTTGCAGAGGTGATGGAGGCCTTCTACGACGTGAGTTTTCTCCCCCTCTTCATTGATAAATACAGGGAATTTCCCCTATTATGGCAAGCAAAGCACCGCGACTACAGCAACAAACCAAAGAGGTACACAGCCATGCTGAAACTTGTGGCATTTGTAAAGCCAAACCTGCCCATGGCAACCGTGGCAAACTTAAAAGGCAAGATTAATAACATGAGGAGTACCTATTTCCGGGAGCGCAATAGGGTCCGGAAGTCCCTAGCATCTGGAGCTGCAGCAGCTGATGTCTATGTCCCCACGCTCTGGTACTATGAGAGGCTCCACTTTCTCAAAGACCAGGCTAATGTCAGGAAGTCACTCTCAACTCTTCCTTGCACGCATCTTTCCACGCACGCCACCCCTGATGAGGCTTCCGAGGACCAACCTGGCCCTTCCAGTATGGAAGATGTGCAGGAGCCCAGCTTGTTCCAGGTATAGTAGTTTGGTAACCATTTTTGGGAATAATGAATGATGTTCAGTTAATTCAGGATCCCCAATTGCTTAGTTCCTAACGTGATTGACATATCAACAGACAGTGGTGTTGGAGACATTTTTGGGAAGAATCTAAACTGCAGGGCTGAGAATTGTATGGTTTTCTATTTGTAAACATTTTGCAACAGTCACTAGATGAGAATTGTGTGTGTTTGATGAACAAATAACTGAAACTATGTCCCTTTTTCATACACAGGAAGACCTCAGCCAGGAGGTGGCTGTGGAAGGTGGCAGTCAGGAGGAGGCAGGGGTTAGTGGCAGCCAACAGGGGGGTAGGCGTAGGAGCCTGACTGTCTCCCAAGTCCCTCCCCTCCGCCTTCCCTACAGAAGGGCGAAAAGCATGGGGGAGGTGGGAGAGTCAGCGCTCCAGCTGATCCGAGACGCTTCAGCCTCCCTATATGCCACACCCACCTACGAGGAGGCCTTTGCCTCCTTGGTTGAAAATAAAATGACGGGTATGGAGGCGGGGCAATGCAGCATGTGTGAGGATGTCATCCTCAAAATCCTAAATGAGGGGATGGCTGGGGAGATGACTCCCCTCACACATGTTTGCGAGAGTGACCTTGCTCCGCCTCCTCCTCCTCCTTCTGCCACCCCACCAGCACCACGGCGTAGAAGGAAGAGTACAAGGAAGACGAGAGTGATGACCTTGATTCAGTCTGTTCTGAGAGAAGATGGAGCCTCCGTAGGACCAGAGCCTGGGGACCTAGACCAGATTGCACTCCCTTATTATTTAGATAGGTACTCCTCAGGCCCCCAATTTTCTAAGCTTGAAAAATGATGGTTGCCGTGGGTGTCCAAGGCTTTGCAAATTCCCCAAGTTTCACCATGGCTGCGTTCCTCTTTGGTTTGTTGCTGAGACCTAAATAAATGTTTTTTGGATTTGAAATAATCATTGACTATTGTGTTTTACTTTTCTACAATGACAGTTTTTCTTTGAGTAGGCAGGTACATTTCACTAATCCTAAAGTAGAATTAACAAGGGGCACCAACAACCAACAAACTCCTAGTAAATTTAAGCAACAAATACAAATGTTAATAATGTGGTTTGGCTAAGTTGAGACACACAACCCCCTTCCAAAAAACCCCAAAAAAATCTCCTTCAAATATGTATTCCCAAAAAAAAAAAAAAAAGACAAATCATGCTAAAAATATAACAAAGATTCTTTTACGATCTGAGTAAAAATAAACATGTAGTGTATAAATCCTATAAGTAATAAAGAACTAAGTTTGTGAGAAGTGCGGGTGAATAGGAGCAGCTAAAACATGTCATTCTTGTTGCATTGTAAAGAAAAAGAGAATGCGCTGCATTAAAGACATTTTAACATTGCAGCGTGACGAATGTGCTGTGTCGATTAGGAAAGGTAGTTTTACCTGACCGAGCGCTTCCGTCACAGAATTTCTTCTGAGCATGCGTAGCAGTTTGTCCGTCGGACAACCGTACACACGATCGGATTTGGTGTGATTGGACGTGTTGTCGGCAAATCTATCCAGCAGGAGATAGGACTTTGTCCGTCGGACAATCCGACGTACACTGTCCGATGGTGCATACACACGGTCTGATTTTTCAACAACATTGTCCGATCGGACAGAATCCATGAAAAAATCCGACCGTGTGTATGGGGCTTTAGACCAGCCTCGTTTTGGATTTTAGGTGTTTACATGTTTAAAACATTTTTTTTTTTGCTAGAAAAAAACTTAGAACCCCCCAAACATTATATATTGTTTTTTTTCTAACACCCTAGAGAATAAAATGGCGGTCGTTGCAATACTTTTTTTCACACCGTATTTGCGCAGCGGTCTTGCAAGCGCACTTTTTTTGGAAAAAATAAGATAACAGTAAAGTTAGTCCAATTTTTTTATATATTGTGAAAGATAATGTTACGCCGAGTAAATTGATACCTAACATGTCACGCTTCAAAATTGCGCCCGCTCGTGGAATGGCATCAAACTTTTACCCTCAAAAATCTCCATAGGCGACGTTTAAAAAATTCTACAGGTTGCATATTTTGCGTTACAGAGGAGGTCTATGGCTATAATTATTGCTCTCGCTCTACCGATCGCGGCGATACCTCACATGTGTGGTTTGACCACCGTTTTCATATGCGGGCACTACGCACGTATGCGTTCGCTTCTGCGCACGAGCTCGTCGGGACGGGGCGCTTTAAAAAAAAATTTTTTTGTTTTTCTTATTTATTTTTCTTGATTTTATTTATTTTTACACTGTTTTTTCAAAAAAAAAATAATTGGCTCACTTTTATTCCTATTACAAGGAATGTAAACATTCCTTGTAATAGAAAAAAGCATGACAGGTCCTATTAAATATGAGATCTGGGGTCAAAAAGTCCTCAGATCTCATATTTGGACTTCAATGAAAAAAAAAAAAAAAATGTCATTTAAAAAAAATGACATTTGAAAATTCCTCTTTAAGAGGTATGGGCGGAAGTGACGTTTTTGACGTCGCTTCCGCCCTCCTATGGTATAGAGATGAGTGGCGGCCATCTTAGCGTCACTCATCTCTAGACACAGGAGGGTAATGGACCCGATCGCCTCCGCCGCTGCCGACGGTTCCGGTAAGCGCCGAAAGGTGCGGGAGAGCGGCGGGAGGGGGGGGTCACCTCTCCCGCCGCCGATAACGGTGATCTCGCAGCGAATCCGCCGCGATGACCACCATTATCGGACAGCCGACCGGTTAGGTACCTGGGTGGAGAGCCTGACTTTGCTGGGAGGAGGCCTCTCTTACAGCTCTGGTTCAGGGGCCACTGGAATGGGGACAGTGGACCCGAGAGCGCAGCGGAGTAGGAGTGCCTGGACTGGATGCTGTAGCAGGTGCTGGAGATAGGCAGAAGTCCTCTGGTAGCAGGAACAGCGGGACCTGGTAGGTAGAAGCCCAGCACCCGGATGCAGGGTGGTCCCCAGATGACAGCAGCAGCTCTGGAAGCACACAGCATGTGTGGGGTCAGGCAGAGAATCGTCAGGCAGGCCGGGTCTGGTACACTGGGCAGGCAGGTGAGTGGGAGCAGACAGAAGCAGGGTCAACAAGCCGGGGTCAGCGTTCAGATATCAGTATAAGCAGAGTCAGACAAGCCGGGATCAGGGTTGGAGAAGGCAGCAGAGTCGGGAAGCCGGGTCAGAGATCAGAGATCCAAAAAACCCCAAAAAAATCTCCTTCAAATATGTATTCCCAAAAAAAAAAAAAAGACAAATCATGCTAAAAATATAACAAAGCAGGTAACTATAACTATGGAGCAGGTTAAAGGCAGGGTACAGCTGCAGACGGACAGCACCGCTCAGGTGCAACTGCCACTTCTTAAAAAGGGCCACTGGCGCCAACGCGCTCACGTGTGCGCCCGCGATGCGCGCGCCCGCGCTTGCCGCGCGCGCGCCCGAGACTCCTGCCGGCGCGCACACCCGCACTGATGCCTGGGCATTCCAGCAGCGCCTGTGCGCATGCGCACATGCCGATTAGTCCGCGCCGTGCGAGCAAAGCCCTGACATTGCCCCCCCACAAGGGGCAACCTCCGGGTGCCCAACTGATCGTCTTTCTCAGGGTGAGAAGTGAAGAAAGCCCGGATCAGTCTCTTGGCATGTAGATTGTCCTCAGGTTCCCAGGAGTTACTCTCTGGGCCATAGCCCTTCCACTTGATTAGGAATGGTCTCCGCCCTTGTCGCCTTCTGCAGTCTAACACGGCCTCAACCTCGTATTCCTCGTTCCCATCTATAAGGACAGGCGCAGGGGGTCCGGTCTCCCTATTGGGGAAGGGGTTGGGTACCGAGGGTTTTAACAATGAAACATGGAAAACAGGGTGCACTTTCATAGAGTCAGGCAGGGACAATTCGTAAGACACTTCATTGATTTTCCTTTTTACAGGGAAGGGGCCCAGGAACTTGGGTGCCAACTTCTTAGAGGGACAGGCTAACTTTAAATTAGAAGAGGAAAGCCATACCTGGCCCCCGATTTGCAAGTTAAGTTCTCCCCTTCTCTTTAGGTCAAAGAATCTCTTACTGTCCGCCTGGGCCCTTGTTATGGCTTCCTGAAGGATTTGACTGTTGCGGCTGAGAAAGGTCACCGTATCCTGGACTGCTGGAACGGAGGATTCTGCAAGAAAATCTGGGAGAAATGTTAGATGAAAACCATAATTAGCAAAAAACGGGGACTGTCCTGTGGTGGGGTGGCTGGCATTATTGTATGCAAATTCCGCTAAGGGCAGCAGAGACACCCAATCGTCTTGCACGAAGGAGGTAAAACACCTGATGTATTGTTCGAGTGTCTGATTCGTGCGCTCCGTCTGCCCATTAGTTTGGGGGTGGTAGGCTGAGGATAGGGCCAGTTCGATCTTCAGACTTTCAGACTTTGGGGTTCCCTCGAGGGGCAAAAAGTGGGCCATCTTTGAAAGTCGGTCAACGACTACAAAAATGGCCGTGTGGCCTTCAGAGGGTGGAAGCTCAACTATGAAATTCATAGTAATCATACGCCAGGGCCGGTCAGGCGCAGGAAGGGGTTTTAGTAGACCCCAGGCCCGACCCCTAGTGGTCTTGCTTCTGAAGCATACTGAACAGGAATTAACGTATTTGGTGCAGAACTCTTTCAGTCCAGGCCACCAGAAGGTGCGCTGCACCAGTTCCAAGGTCTTGCGGGCCCCAAAGTGTCCTGCTAGTGGGTGGTCATGCAGAAGGGCTAGTACTTTAACCCGGATGGGTTCAGGAACAAACACCTGGCTATCCTTCCATAGGAGCCCTTCTCTGGCGGTTAACAAAATCCCTGGAGGAAGGAGCGGGTTCACAGATGCTTCCCTGATCTGAGACAGTAGGTCCGGCTGTAACAGAAGGAAACTGCCTGCAGGAAGAATAGTGTCCGGAGGTGTGCAGTCTTTAGCAGAGTCATACATGCGGGAAAGCGCATCAGGCTTCACATTCCTGGATCCCGGGCGGTAAGTAATATGGAAACTGAAGCGTGAAAAGAACAGGGCCCAGCGGGCTTGTCGGGGTTTCAGTCGTTTTGCTGTTCTCAAGTACTCGAGGTTCTTGTGATCCGTGTATATCAGCACGGGGTGGACTGCACCCTCCAGCAAGTATCTCCACTCCTCCAAAGCTGACTTGATGGCTAACAGTTCTCGGTCACCAACATCATAGTTTCTCTCCGCGGGGGAGAGTTTCCGGGAGAAGAAGCCCACTGGGTGCAGTAAGTCGTTGTTACCTTGGCGCTGGGACACCACGGCTCCCACCGCTACCTCCTCTAAGAGGTACGGCAGAGACGGATCAGGGTGACTAAGGATGGGAGCGGAGGTGAAACGTGTCTTGAGCTTAGAAAATGCCTCCTGAGCCTCCGGACCCCAGTGGAAATGTACATTCTGCCTTGTTAGCTGTGTGATTGGTGCGATAATGGCAGAAAACCCCTTGATGAACTTCCTATAAAAGTTTGCAAAGCCCACAAAACGCTGCACACCCTTCTTGTCAGAGGGCGCCGGCCAGTCCAGAACAGCCGTTACTTTCTGTGGATCCATCTTAATGCCTGCTGGGGAGATCTCCAGGCCCAAGAATTGGATGTTCCGCTGCTCGAAGATGCACTTCTCTGCAAACAGTGTCCGTCCTTCATCCGAGAAAATATATACATTCCATGGTGTCCATGTTTTAATATATTGTTCATTTTGGTGACGTTTCGTGAGGATTAATTCCTCCATTTTCTTAATTTCTTCTACTTTTTTAAACCACATACCTATAGTAAGTGCAGAAAGTCCCTGAAGACCTCATTTATGAGGTGCTGGAATGTGGCTGGGGCGTTACAGAGGCCGGAGGGCATGACCATGTACTCATAGTGCCCAAAGCGAGTACGAAAAGCTGTCTTCCACTCATCTCCTGATCGGATGCGAACCAGATTATAGGCCCCCCTTAAGTCCAATTTAGAGAAGTAGCGTCTCTCAACTTCTGGAACAGTTCCGGTATCAGGGGAAGAGGATAACGGTTTTTAACCGTAATTTTGTTTAATTCCCGGTAGTCCACGCAGGGCCGGAGTGATTGATCCTTCTTGGTTACAAAAAAGATACCGGCGCCTGCTGGTGATGTGGAGTGTCGTATGAACCCCTTCTTTAAGTTCTCCGAAATGTAGACCTTCAGGGCCTCCTGCTCCTTCTCGGAAAGGGGAAAAATACGTCCAAAAGGGATCTCGGCCCCTGGCAAAAGTTCAATGGGGCAGTCGTAGGGACGGTGTGGAGGCAGTGAGTCTGCCCCTCGTTTACTGAAGACATCCAGAAACTCGTGGTAAGGTTCTGGCACCACTTGGTCAAGGTTTAGATCAGAGTCCAGACAGAAAAGCGTGGCAGGAGGTGCCGGGGTCTCCCGTAGGCAATGTTCCAGGCAGTAGGGGGATTGAAATTTTACCTCTCCTGTGGACCAGTTGATGGTAGGATCGTGGGCCTGCAGCCAGGGGATACCCAGGATCACGGGAAACAAGGGGGACGAGATTACGTCCAAGGTTAACAGTTCTTTGTGGTGAGACGAGGAGATGGTGAGCAGAGGAAGGGTCTCCTGAGTAACTTGGCCTGATCTAATGCGAGAGCCGTCAGCGAGAAACACAGATAGTCCGTGGGCCTTTTTCTGGAGGGGAATGTTGTGCAGACTGGCAAAGGTGGCATCGATGAAGCAGGTACAGGCTCCTGAGTCAAGGATAGCGCTGGTGTGAACCGTCCTTCCCAGGAACTGAAACGACAGAAAGAGAGCGATGTGGGTGGCATGGACCGGCAAAGACACAGGACTGGTTGAGACAGAGGAGAGGCACTTACGTGTCTTCACCGGGCATCTGCTCACGAAGTGCCCAGAGCCACCGCAGTACAGGCATAAGTTCAACTGCCGATGTCGGGCACGTTCCTCCGGGGACAGGGTAGGTCGCATAAGGCCCAGTTGCATGGGTTCGCCAACATCAGGAGTGGGATGACTAGGCCCTACCGGATGGGTAGGTAGGTAGCGGGTGGCAGGTAGTGGAGCTCTTGCAGTCATCCAAGCTGGCCGATGAACTTGAGCAGACCTCTCCAATCTGCGCTCCCGAAGCCGACGGTCGATCTGGATGCTCAGGGTTATTAAGTCCTCCAGGGTGTCCGGGGTACCCACCCGAGCGAGCTCATCCTTTAGTCCATCGGAGAGGCCCATACGGAATTGGTGCCTTAGTGCAGCATCATTCCACTGGGTATCTGCGCTCCAGCGTCTAAAGTCCGTTACATAGTCCTCGGCCGCTCTGCGACCCTGCTGGAGCGCATACAAAGCAGATTCAGCTGTAGTGGTCAACTGGGGGTCCTCGTACAGTTGTGCCATGGCTTCAAAGAAGGATGAGAGGGACTGGGTCAGTATGCTCCCTCCTTCCAGCAGTCGGTGTGCCCAGATCTGGGGTTCGCCCTGAAGCAGCGAGACCACGAACCCCACCTTGGTAACTTCAAGGGAAAAGTTAGGGCAAAGTATAGTTGGCAGGCATTGCAGAAGATCCGGAACTTGGAACGGTCCCCTGCAAATTTATCTGGGACGGGCACCCTTGGTTCAGGCGGTAACATTACCACTGCTGGTGGAGTGGCAGGCTGTGCAGGAGACTGAGGAGGTGCAGGAGCCGCAGCGTCGGCAGCGCTGGTGCCAGCAAGTTGCTGTACTTGTCCTTCCAATCTTGTATACCCATCTTGAAGGGATTGCACCGCCTGGGTGAGGGCTGCAAGGTGTGAGCAGATGTCCTTCATGGGAGAGGCTTCTCCCGCAGGCTCAGTCATGGCTGTCCGTACTGTTAGGTACCTGGGTGGAGAGCCTGACTTTGCTGGGAGGAGGCCTCTCTTACGGCTCTGGTTCAGGGGCCACTGGAATGGGGACAGTGGACCCCAGAGCTCAGCTGAGTAGGAGTGCCTGGACTGGATGCTGTAGTAGGTGCTGGAGATAGGCAGAAGTCCTCTGGTAGCAGGAACAGCGGGACCAGGTAGGTAGAAGCCCAGCACCCGGATGCAGGGTGGTCCCCAGATGACAGCAGCAGCTCTGGAAGCACACAGCATGTGTGGGGTCAGGCAGAGAATCGTCAGGCAGGCCGGGTCTGGTACACTGGGCAGGCAGGTGAGTGGGAGTAGACAGAAGCAGGGTAAACAAGCCGGGGTCAGCGTTCAGATATCAGTATAAGCAGAGTCAGACAAGCCGGGATCAGGGTTGGAGAAGGCAGCAGAGTCGGGAAGCCGGGTCAGAGATCAGAGATACACAGACTATGGAGCAGGTTAAAGGCAGGGTACAGCTGCAGACGGACAGCACCGCTCAGGTGCAACTGCCACTTCTTAAAAAGGGCCACTGGCGCCAAACGGCGCCAACGCGCTCACGTGTGCGCCCGCGATGCGCGCGCCCGCGATTGCCGCGCGCGCGCCCGAGACTCCTGCCGGCGCGCACACCCGCGCTGATGCCTGGGCATTCCAGCGACGCCTGTGCGCATGCGCACATGCCGATTAGTCCGCGCCGTGCGAGCAAAGCCCTGACACGTACATCGTCGTGCGCCGGTCGGAAAGTGGTTAAAGTGAAACAATAAAAGTGTAATATTCCTTAAAATTTCGTACCTGGGGGGTGTGTATAGTATGCCTGTAAAGGGGCGCATGTTTCCCGTGCTTAGAACTGTCCCTGCACAAAGTGTCATTTTTGCAGGAAAAAAAGCTATTTAAAATCACTCGCGGCTATAATGAATTGCCGGCTCCCGTAATACAGAGAAAGTCATTGATTAACCACTTCACATCCGGCCATAGACGAATGACGGCCTCGGCGCGGATGTGAAATCCCGGGAGGACGTCATATGACGGCCTCCCCTTTCCTCGTTCCCTGTGCGCGCTCACGAGCGCGCAGCAGGGAAATTCTGTGTTGGCCGTGTCCCTCGGACACGGCCAATCACAGATCGCTGTAAACGGCCAATCACAGCGGCCGTTTACAGCGCGATCGGCGTGTCCAATGGGAGATGATCTCATATGTAAACATATGAGATCATCTCTCAGCGCCGCTCCCCCTCCTCACACAGAGACAGCGTGTGAGGAGGGGGAGATGAACGGCTGCAGCGCCGTAAGTGTAAACTGAAAGTGTACCAAAATAAATGTGCCATCTGTGCCCACTGCCACCACTGCCACCACTGCAAACATCTGTCATCAGTGCCACCTGTCGTCAATGCCACGTATCAGTGCCATCTGTCATCAGTGTCACGTGTCATCAGTGCCACGTATCAGTGCCGTCTGTCATCAGTGCCACGTATTAGTGCCATCTCTCATCAGTGCCACATATTAGTGCCACGTGATATCAGTGCCACGTATAAGTGCCATATATTAGTGCCATCTGTCATCAGTGTCACGTGTCATCAGTGCCCCGTATTAGTACCATCTGTCATCAGTGCCACGTCAGTGTCACGTGTCATCAGTGCCACGTCAGTGTCACGTGTCATCAGTGCCACGTATCAGTGCCACCTGTCATCAGTGCCACGTCAGTGTCACGTGTCATTGTCCTGGTGCTCCAGGGCCTTCAATAGTGTAATAGGTAGTCAACAAGTTAGATGTGTAATTTATGCTCCTAGAACACGTGATGGCGCTCCCTGAATTTTGGGCCTCTCTAAGTGGCCAGGCTGTGAAAAAGTCCCACACATGTGGTATCGTAATACTCAAGAGGAGTAGCAGAATTTATTTTGGGGTGTCATTTGTGGTATACGCATGCCATGTGAGAGAAATAACCTATTACAAATGACAATTTTGTAGAAAAAAATAAATAAAAAAATAATTCATTTTGCAAAGAATTGTGGGAAAAAATGACAACATCAAAAAGCTCACCATGCCTCTTACTAAATACCTTGGAATTTCTACTTTCAAAAAAGGGGTCATTTGGGGGGTATTTGTACTTTCCTGGCTTGTTCGGGTCACAAGAACTGAGATAGGCCACCAGTGCATCAGGTGTGATCAATTTTGTATAATTTGCACCACAGATTGTAGACTCTCTAACTTTCACAAAGACCAAATAATATCCACTAACTTGGGTTATTTTTACCAAAGATATGTAGCAGTATAAATTGTGGCCAAAATTTATGAATAAAAATTAATAATTTCCTAAATTTTATCACAGAAACAAAGAAAAATTCGCTTTTTTTCAAAATTTTCGGTCTTTTTTTTATTTATAGTGCAAAAAATAAACCCAGAGGTGATCAAATACCACCAAAAGAAAGCTCTATTTGTGGAAAAAAAAAAAAGGACAAAAAAATAATTTGGGTACAATGTTGCATGACTGAGTAATTGTCAGTCAAAGCGTGAGAGCACCGAAAGCTGAAAATTGGTCTGGATGGGAGGGGGGTTTAAGTGCCCGGTAAGCAAGTGGTTAAAAAAAAAAAGCGCGGGGGTCCCCCTCAAAATCCATACCGGACCCTTATCTGAGCACGCAACCTGGCAGGCCGCAGGAAAAGAGGGGGGGACGAGAGAGTGCCCCCCCCCTCCTGAACCGTACCAGGCCACATGCCCTGAACATTGGGAGGATGCTTTGGGGGTCTGTGACCCCATGTTGATGAGGAGAAGGGTCTCTTCCCCACAATCCTTGCCGGTGGTTGTGGGGGTCTGCGGGCGGGGGGCTTATCAGAATCTGAAAGCCCCCTTTAACAAGGGGACCCCCAGATCCCGGCCCCCCCTTTTTGAAATGGTAAGCACCATTTCACAAAGAAAGTGTAAAAAAAAATTGTTAAAAAACACACAGACACCGTTGGCAAAAGTCCTTTATAAAAAAAAAAAAAAAAGAAGAAGGATTCCAGCGGTGGTAATCCACTCTTGCTATCCAGCGACGGGTGGTCTCTTCTCTGGCGTCCAGCAATGGCTGATCTCTTCGACGTCCAGTGCTGCGCTGTCTCCACGGAGACACTGAGGAAATTCCGTCTGCAGAGGAGGAGCGGGCCACTCCGTCACCTGACCCCGCCCCCCTCTAACGCAACGCAAGGGGGAAGCTGGAATTCCCCTGTGACGTACGGGTGACCCCGCCCCCCTCTGATGTAACCGAAAACTGCGTTACATTAGAGAGGGCAGGGTCACCCTTACATCACTGGGGAAGCCTGGGTTTCCCCAGTGACGTTCGGGTGACCCCGCCCCCCTCTGATGTAACGCAGGTTCCCATTACATCAGAGGGGGTGGGGGTCACCCGTACGTCACAGGGGAATCCCAGCTTCCCCCTTGCGTTGCATCAGAGGGGGGCGGGGTCAGGTGACGGAGTGGCCCGCTCCTCCTCTGCTAAGACGGAATCCCTCAGTGTCTCCATGGAGACAGGACGTGCTGCGCTGGACATCGGAAGAGATCAGCCATCGCTGGACCCCGGAGCAGAGACCACCTCTTTTTTTATTTTATTTTTATTTTTATTTTTTTAATAAAGGACTTTTCCCAACGGTGTCTGTGTGTTTAACTATTTTTTTACACTTTCTTTGTGAAATGGTAGGGGTACTTTTGTAATCCCTTACCATTTCAAACAGGGGGGGCCGGGATCTGGGGGTCCCCTTGTTAAAGGGGGCTTCCAGATTCTGATAAGCCCCCCCGCCCCCAGACCCCCACAACCACCGGCAAGGGTTGTGGGGAAGAGACCCTTCTCATCAACATGGGGGCATGGTGCTTTGAGGGGTCACAGACCCCCAAAGCATCCTCCCAATGTTGAGGGCATGTGGCCTGGTATGGTTCAGGAGGGGGGCTGCTCTCTCATCCCCCCTCTTTTCTTGCAGCCTGCCAGGTTGCGTGCTCGGATAAGGGTCTGGTATGGATTTTGAGGGGGACCCCGACGCCTTTTTTTTTTATTTGGCGTGGAGTTCCCCTTTAAATCCTGGTAATTGAGCTTTTTTTCCTGCAAAAATTACACTTTGTGCAGGGACAGTTCTAAGCACGGGAAACATGCGCCCCTTTACATGCATACTATACACACCCCCAGGTACGAAATTTAAAGGAATATTACACTTTTATTGTTTCACTTTAAGCATTATTAAAATCACTGCTCCTGAAAAAACGTCCGTTTAAAAAAAATAAATAAATTGCATTGATACATGTCCCCTGGGGCAGAACCAAGGTCCCCCAAACACTTTTTATGAAAATAACTTGCATATAGGCTTTTAAAATCAGCACTTGAGATTTCTCCCATAGACTTTTACAGGGTGCTCGCGACTTTTCGAATTTGCTGCGAACACCCCAAATTGTTCGCTGTTCGGTGAACAGGCGAACAGGCAATGTTCGAGTCGAACATGAGTTCGACTCGAACTCGAAGCTCATCCCTAATCACCATCAGGGCTGGTGGGGACATGAGGCCTAGTTAAGCCACAGACAGGGGTACTCACTGCGTCCCAGGCAAACCCCGATCCGCCGACATCCTCGAGTGGGACTGTATCATCTGCCTCGGATGAGCATCCGGAGGAGTTGTCCAGTGTGTTAGCTGCAGTGCCGGGCTCTGTAATCAGAGGTCTTTTCAGCTGCTTCTCGGTGTATCTCCTTAGCGGTGCGCTGTGGAAAGGCACCATTTTGGGCCATGCTGTCCGCAGTCCGGGCTGGATTTTGCCACTTGGGGAAGGACATCGGCTGTAGCAGGGGCTGTTGACTGGTTGGTTGTGTGCGGGGGACCTTCCGACAGCCTGTGGGTCTTAGTAGCCGAGATGAGGGGCAAGTCTGCAGGATATATGATCGGATGTGTGGCGGAGAGAACTGAAGGTGTGTCTGGCTACATCTGCTCCCTGGCCATGCCCCCTGTTTTCATGTCTCTGCGAAGGCTATCGCGTCATCCACATCCATCTCCTCTTTTTTTGCTAGTTTTTTATGCCTTAATATGTAGCAATTAGTCTAGCCTTTCCCATGCATTTTTTAATACAGATATCTGCAAGTCGAAATACTTTCTGTGCCTTGTGTCCTAGCCAGCACTTATTTAAGTGTTTATTACTAACACTTCCGGCGCCCCTGCTTTAATTCAGTTTATAAACCAATCAGTGTAAGTATCTGAGGCTATGTTAGTCATTTATAATGGGGATTAGGTCTATCCCCATATTGGTTATCACATATAATCTTACACCTTATAAACTCTTTAATTGCTAGGTCCTTGTTTGTCCTTGTTTGTCCCCTGCAGCCATAGACGTGGCATTGGAGCAGTGACTTTGCTTTGTGGTCTCACCCATCTGGTCTTGGTTTGCAGTTGCTGTTTGGGGGTATGTATTTGTTGGTGCACCTGATCCTGGGATTCTGTGTGGGTTTTTTTTTTGACCATGTCTATCCTCTGCTGCGATGTAGCTCTCACCCGTTCCGAGATTATCCTTACATAACTTCTTCATGTTAGTGCTGCTACCCTATGTCTCTGTTTTTCATGTTCTTTTTTTACAAATATATAAAAACTTTCTTCTTGGTAACTTCATATTTCAGACACTAGAGGGTGTTTTTAGGGGGTATCCTTTTCCTATCCCATTCTGTTAGGTTTTTTCTTTGGCCTTATCATTTATTTTTTGTTTACTAAGGAGCTATCTTGCACACCTATTGGTGGGCTAGTTCGACTAGTGGTCCTCTTCATGTTCTGGACATATGTATGTGATGCCATTGACCCCGTCCTGGTTCGCGCTGTGCTGCCCGGGGGCACGTCTCTGTCCCTCTGGGTTGCGCACGCACCGCCTGCCGGTTATTGCCCTGTTTGCTTGTGCGGCGCACATAATGCGCACGTGCGTCCATATTTTGACGCGACGGCGCATGCACTGGAAAATTTTCTGCGCATGCGCCAAACGTATGTGCTGCTAACACTGGAACTGGGGCAGAAGCCGATGGTCGCACATGACATGACGTCAGTACATGACGCCTTGCAGTGCGCCATCGCCCCCTATTTAAACATAGCCAGCATGCACAGGGATCGGGCAGCACTCTCCATCCGGACGGCGTACACATCCTTTGGAATATCTTTTGGGGTAAGCCACAATCTGTCCCACTACGGTGACTTGTTTGCTACCCATCCTATTTTTACTATTTGTTTGGTAAAACTTGTTGATATTTTACACTTTTATCATCATTATCTTTATAGGTTACTGTACCCATAAAAAATCCCCCCCCCCCCTCTTTGGACATTGATCCTACTGGGACAATATCTGGTGAGCCATATTGGGGGCTCACTTTATTTCCTTGGGGGTTCCGGAAATCATCTGCCAATTGTGTGTAGGGGTAGGCCCATTCTTTCAGTGTGGCATTCTATACTGGCCACCTGTGGTCATTTTTTGTTACACAGGTTGGATGTTCAACCTTTCCTGTGGGGACTTTCATAGGCACTGCTATGCTTTATACATCTGTGGTGGTTTCTTTTCTGTCTTTTCTCCTCTATTTTAGTTATCTCACTTCTTGGAATTGGGTCTATGATATTGGGTGCAATACGGCCACTATATTTCCATTCGGTGCTATAGGTGGTCAAGTCTCCCTCTTTAGGGACTTTTCGCCTCCTTTTCTGATGGGGGGGGGGTGACAATGGGGGGTATTTACTAATTGTATTTCCCTTCCCTAAATATCAATATAGGCCTTATACCGGTCTCCTGATTAATAGGAAAGGATATCTGGTCCTTGTTGGACACATAAGTCGGTCCATCGGTCCTATATCGAAGTTTCAATATTAAGATTCCAGCTGTACCCATGATTTTTTCATCAATTTTCATCTCGCACTGAGTGTTTGCTCCATCGCGGTATGTTGAAATGCACTTATTTATGCTTAGACATATATATATACAGGATTTTTGCCATCTTGTTTTTTCGGGGCATGGGGGAGGTTTTTTTTTCCTGACATCAACTTTGCTTTTTCATTTTATGTATGTTCCTATCTGTGATATGTCTGTTTTTATATTTTACAGCGATAATTGTATCATAACTCTACTCACTCTCTACCCCTGATGAAAGTTCTCTCACCAAAGGAACTGGAAACGCGTCAGGTTTTGGGGGCAACCTAACCCACACGAGTGCTTAAGTGCTACCCATTTTTTCTTGTTTGTTATGTTCAGTTTGTTTCATCATTTTGTATTGTGTATATTGCATTGCGTGTTGTGCCTTTGACGCTAGTCGTCCATTTTTAGCATTTACAATAAAAAATATTTCTTTTTACATTTGTGTTCATGGTGGTGGTCTGACTAAAGTCCCAATCTAGGGGGTCTTTTTTGGTCTTTTTGACCATGTCATGAACTCAGAATGCATAATACTTGTAATGCAAATAACTGATATCCCCTTTTTTGTGTATGTCTTTTAGAACTCTCAATTTGGCACAGGTATACACCATTACCCTGAAGAAGCCAATGCTTTGGCGAAACATGTCGGTTCTGATTACCTGTACCTTTGGCCCACATAACAACTAGGCCTATTTCTCCATTTTATTCGCCTTCTGTAAAACGGAATTGCTACCTGTGTTGCTATGTCATATTATGTCCCTTATATTATTGTCCTTTTGTATTTTGTAATAAAATGATTTTGAATTTTACTTCAAAGTACTCAAAATAGATTTTTTTTGGCACTGTTATAATCCCCCTTTTCTATCCCTGCTCAACATTTTATAACTATAACTTGGGATGAGGTGCCATCTATTGTGAGTTCTTTCCAGCCACATTTGTTCTTTTTCACAGGTGGTAAAGTGTTTCATAGAATATACCTGCTGGGTGACTGTGGATGTGAAAGTGTAAATTTTTCTTCTACCCAAAGCATCATGTGAACAGACATTACATTTTCTGCATGGGAAGAAGCCCTTACATTCTGGAAAAAAAAATGGGTTTGGGGATATCTATAGCATTGGGGGCAATATCGCCCTGAATGGAGTGGGCTCCCCTGAAAATGACTCCTGTTTTTTCTGGAATGGAAGTTCCAAGAATTTTGTCTCTGCGGAGTACCTTCCAGTGTTTATTGAAAATGTTCTTTATTTCATTATGCTGAATAGAAAAGGTAGTGAAAATGGCCATTTAAATTTATCATTCCTGATGGTTTCGGATTTTGTCTCAAGAAGGGAGACTCTGTCAATCTGTGAGGCTGCTGTTTTGTCTGCATCCAGGTCTGATGGTCTATATCCCTTATTGACAAATCTTTGCCTAAGAATGTTAGATTGCAACGCAACCAAAGGAATTGGCCATGGGGGACAGATTTCAGCCACTGATGGTAGTGGCAACTGTCAACAGGGATGTAGCCATTCCTATCGGTTGGTTTGAAAAAGGTTTTAAACTAGGCGTTTGTTTGTGGCTGTAATTTCCAGATCCAAGAAGTGTATTTTAGTTGTGATGGCTTCAAAATTCAGAACAATACGGCGATTGTTCTCATTAAGGACTGCCATGAAGGAGTCTAGGGAGGCCCTGCTCCCCCTCCATAGGAGGATTTCGTCAATGTATCTGGCACATAGGACCAATTCCGGCCTATTTAGGGCATAGACGACATCTTCCTCCCACTGGGCCATGAACAGGTTGGCCAGGCTTGGGGCGTACTTGGCCCCCATGGCTACACCCTTGATCTGTGAGAAGAATGAGCCCTGAAACCATAAATAGTTATGCTCTGTGGCAAATCTTAAAAGCTCCGTGATATAGTTCCTATGAATAGGAGGAAGTGTGGAATCTTCCATGCAGAAAATGTAATGTCTGTTCACATAATGCTTTGGGGAGAAGAAAAATTGACACTTTCACATCCACAGTCACCCAGCAGGTATATTCTATGAAACACTTTACCACCTGCGTAACTAGGTTCATAGTATATCTTATCACGTGCCCATGCAAAAAACAGAACGTGGGCCTAACCATCAGGAACTTAGGGTGAATGAGCACTTGGCACAAATAAAAAAAGGGGTGTGATAAACACACCGTTCCCAGTCACTATTTGGAACATCATGGAAAGGATCCAACAAGTATCCAGTTCCAGATTATTGACAGATTAATTCCCAATTGGAGAGGAGATTCATGCCTACAGGGCGTATCGCGCCTCAAAACTTTTTGAATTCATGAGCTGAGGTGTTATTCGCCCCATGGCATGAACACGGACTGGGATATTAACTGCTACATTAATCAGGCATAAGCATGTTTCTTGTCCAATCACCATTGCCTTTCTTTGCTCCAGCCTCTTCCCAATGTCATATGGCTATTTGCCCTCCCATATACATTTTTATAGACACACATATTCACATCTGCTATATAATACGAATTGATGTCCCACATTTTTCTGTCCAGCTGCTTGTCACATATGGGCCCCTGACTATGCATAATATTTATTTGCATTTTCATTGCCATTTATACAATTAATTCCATCTCTTTTTTCTTTTATCTTTTTAATTATCTTTTTTGTACATCTCATTTTTTAAGACAGATACTTAGTCTTGCTGTGACTGACTAGCAAAACCCTTATATAACATATATCATTATATATGTTTAATATATTCAGATACTCCATGGCATATCACATTTTGATCTATGTTCCCATAGTACTTATGTGTAATACCTGTTACATGTTTTATCACAATCTTCCATTTAATAAATTTTTTGTTCACCCCCATGTGGTGCCGGTCTGCCCTCTGGTAGCTTCTGCCTGCCAAAAGTTCCCAAAGGGGACACCGACGTGCAGCGAGGCCGTGGCGACGCCCCCTCCATAGCAGTGGATTACAGGCTTGTATGACGGGTGCTGCTGCGGTTACATGGGCCGCTGACGTTAGGAGCACACGTGAGCCCAAAACGAGGAAGTGGTCTCTCAGCGTCCCAGACAACGCCATGGTAACCGGGAGGACGCACGCCTCTGGTGTCACATGATCCATCCAGCAGCGAGCGCTCGCATCTACAGCGACGCCGCTGGTCAAGTGATGACACACTACAGTGACTCTGGAAGTAAAGATGTGGCAATGTCCAGCTTCGAGAGAGAGGAGTGCAGACTAGTGCCACATACTTCCGGTATCGGTCGATGCGCTCCTTGACCAGTCTAACAATGGACGACATATTCCACTCATATCCTCAGATAGCTCACACTCCTTGGATGATGCTTAGCTATAGTAAGTTAGGAGGTGTAATATAATGACAGACACCTGCCCTATTATGCCTCCACTTGTTGTTTTTTGACAACTTTGTGTGACATAACTTTGCTTAGGAGATTTTTACATTGTCTATATTTTAATTACATTTCACATTAATATGTTTTAAAGACTAATATAATATAAGAATGATTTCGCGCTCATGTATGACAAATAAAAATAAATAAATATAAATAATAAAACACAGTCTTAATCAATACATATACATAACAATCATACACCAAGTGCTATGAATGTGTAAAATAGTGTAAAATGGTGAATAAAAAATTGTGAATAAAGATTCATTAAATTAGTCTCCTATGAGTAAAATCACTACAAAAAAGTGCCTCATGAAGTGAATAATTAGTCCCAGTAACATTGGGCTAAAAATGAGTAAGTGAGAGATAAAAATTGGACCAAAATGCTAACGTCCAAAAAGTGACTGGTGCTGTTGATTGGTGCAAAACAGTTCTTCAGGGTAAATACAAAACACTGTATATAATATCCAGACGTAAATAGTGCAGTGGTTCAAGCTTGGGCTGTGGTGGGTGTGTGGGGATAGGATCCTTAAACGTGCTCTCTAGACTCTCACCTTAAAGCACGCATTCAAAAGCGTGAGTAGATATAGGAAGCTATCTTGTCTTGTCTTTACTCCTCGGATCCAATAGTTCCACCGATTTCCACCACTAGGAGCTATATGGTCTTCACTATGGTCTTGCTCTTGCTCTCCTATTCCCTGGATAACTCTAATCGGCCCACCGATCTATAAATTAGTTTGGGCTCTCCAGCCCTGTAGGCTCGTCAGCAAGTGGGGGATGTGAATACAAAAAAGGGGGAGCCCAATAGTGAAGTACGTCTTCAACAAAGTATTTAATAAAAACGATAAAATTCTTACATAAAAACGAAAAGATACTAGCAACTGACAGCAGGTGGATGCTAGTCTCACAGTACTTCCGGTATCTGGTCCGGCCACTCCCTACGTTTCGTCACAAGCATGTGACTTCCTCAGGGGAACCTGATTGGCTGAGATGGACTTCTATTTATTTCATGAAACCGGAAGTAGATTAGATATAAAAGTAGGGTAGACACTCCTCAAGGATTTGTGATCAGCTTGAAGGCAACTATGTATCTATATGTTTAGATGCTTTCAGTTGGATAGGAGATGTACCTAATGAATACAATTAGCCTGAGGACCACTACAAAATGGCCGCGGTCTATGTTTGACACGTGGACCATGACAAAATGGCCGCTAATCTACTTCCGGTTTCATGAAATAAATAGAAGTCCATCTCAGCCAATCAGGTTCCCCTGAGGAAGTCACATGCTTGTGACGAAACGTAGGGAGTGGCCGGACCAGATACCGGAAGTACTGTGAGACTAGCATCCACCTGCTGTCAGTTGCTAGTATCTTTTCGTTTTTATGTAAGAATTTTATCGTTTTTATTAAATACTTTGTTGAAGACGTACTTCACTATTGGGCTCCCCCTTTTTTGTATTCACATCCCCCACTTGCTGACGAGCCTACAGGGCTGGAGAGCCCAAACTAATTTATAGATCGGTGGGCCGATTAGAGTTATCCAGGGAATAGGAGAGCAAGAGCAAGACCATAGTGAAGACCATATAGCTCCCAGTGGTGGAAATCGGTGGAACTATTGGATCCGAGGAGTAAAGACAAGACAAGATAGCTTCCTATATCTACTCACGCTTTTGAATGCGTGCTTTAAGGTGAGAGTCTAGAGAGCACATTTAAGGATCCTATCCCCACACACCCACCACAGCCCAAGCTTGAACCACTGCACTATTTACGTCTGGATATTATATACAGTGTTTTGTATTTACCCTGAAGAACTGTTTTGCACCAATCAACAGCACCAGTCACTTTTTGGACGTTAGCATTTTGGTCCAATTTTTATCTCTCACTTACTCATTTTTAGCCCAATGTTACTGGGACTAATTATTCACTTCATGAGGCACTTTTTTGTAGTGATTTTACTCATAGGAGACTAATTTAATGAATCTTTATTCACAATTTTTTATTCACCATTTTACACTATTTTACACATTCATAGCACTTGGTGTATGATTGTTATGTGTATGTATTGATTAAGACTGTGTTTTATTATTTATATTTATTTATTTTTATTTGTCATACATGAGCGCGAAATCATTCTTATATTATACTTTTATGGGATTGTGTTTCACCGTTAGATTTTGCAGCTCTTTTAGGAATTAATTTCCACATTTTGTCACGATATATTGGTATTTTCACTGTTATTTACTACACATTATTGAGTGTGTGTATATGATCTAGTTAACCAAAGCGCGAAGGTCACCCACACTACCACTTTTTGTTTACACGCACATATTTCCCTTTGCTGCTACCATGGATGTGTTTACATTTATGGAAAACAGATCAATCAACTTAGATGAGATTTTTAATGCACAACTCAAAACACGTAACACAGATCTTGAGAGTATAGTGAGGAAACTAGGACACCAAATGGAAAAAAAGGTGAACCTCTGGTGGGACACAAACACGTTCGAGAGGTATATTCGAGAGGGCATTGTCCCCAGGAGGCTACGTTGGGATATTCCACCCAATGATGGCCTAATAGACAAAGAATCTATGGAGGAATGGTATGAGTTCTTCAACAGTAGAAGTATTGATTGTCTAAGACTACTCCTCAAAAGGAAACAGAGGAAAGCACAAAATTTAGAAAAACTGATTGAGGAAACGAAAACGAAATTAGAACCATACAAAGACTCCGCGGAGTTTAATAAACTGGCACTGCAGCTGAATAAAGATCTGATAACGAAAGATCTTGAGACACAACAACGTAAGATGAAGAAGTATCAACGTGATGTGGCGGATTATAAGGCTGAACGTGCATTCAAGTGGCAAAATAGACACGAACAAGCACCGCCCTCCTCGTCTTACTCTACCCCAGTAAGGGAAGTGAGGATACAAGACCCCACGGCCGCCTATCCACCAAATGGACCAAGATGGGAAGAATATAATAGAGAACCATTACCGGTGAGACCCAGTCAAGATCAACGATATGTATATCAATATGAAACACCTAAAACGTATCAAGATCCAAGAGGGCCACAGGGACAACAGACCCCAAAGAAATCTTGGAAAAAACCTTACAAAAAACCGTGGATTAACAAAAAAGCAAATAACCATTGGCAACAGAATCAACGTGATAATAAAGGACAGCCCCAATACCAACAACCTTATTATCAACAAGGTAGGCAAGAAAGGAGTCCAGTCTCCACCTATAATAGGTTTGAGCCCATCAGACAATACCAAGATCAACAACAATATCGACAAGGACCGTCTAACCAACAATACAATCAGGAGAGGAATTATTATGACAGAACTACTCAGGGATCTTTTTTAGATCGGGATCGGAGAGATCACTCTCCGAGAAGATCACCCCGAGAATTGCACCGCTCACCCAGGAACAGGATAGAAGATCAAAGAGCAGAAGACAGCCCCGAAGTCAGAGAGGCTGCAGAGCGGGAAAGAGACTACAAAAGAAAAAGAACATAATAGGAGAAGGGGTGGTCAATTTAAGTGGTAAACCCATCTCCGCAGAGGAGTTGGCGGTACTGGACAAGGGCCTTAAACATGCCCCTGTCAAGAATCTGAATAAGTTTGATACCTATATAGGCATACGTAAATATATTAGAAAGTTAAACATCAAAAAATATATTATGGGAAACCCATTCAAATCTACGAGAACGAATGTTCCTGAACAAGAAAGAATGGCACAAAGCACTTTACGTAATAATTCAATATTTAACCCTCAAGTTTCAAACAATCATCACATTGAAGTGTTCAAAAAGCTGGTATTGGAAGACCTAGAATCATTGGAGATCAAAAAAGTATCAGACCCCATTAATATTCGCAAAGGACTACAATCATTACAAAAACGCAAGGACATAGTAATTAGACCTGCGGACAAAGGGGGAGCTGTTGTTGTCCAGTCTAAAGAACAATATTTACAGGAATTAGACAGACAACTTCAAGATGCCAATACATACATCAAATTACAAGGTAATCCCACACAACAGTACAAAAAGGAATTAAAATTGGTGGTGAACCTAGGCATCAAGAAGGAGATATTAAACCAAAAGGAAGCTAAGTACCTGATTCCGGAAGCTTGCAGAATTCCAATTATCTACACCATTCCGAAGATTCATAAGAACAAAGAATCACCCCCTGGTAGACCCATAGTAAATGGGATAGACTCATTGACCTCCAGAATGGGTGAATATATCGATCACTTTATACAGCCTGCCGTACAAAATACGAGAGCTTATTTGAAAGACACCAAGCACGTATTACAATTGTTAAAAGAAGTGCCAGTACTGGAAGGTAGAACATTTTTAGCAACGGCTGATGTATCTTCCTTATACACTATAGTTCCCCATCATGAAGCGTGCACTGCCACTAAGTGGCTTTTAAGAGCACATAGCACTTTAGCCTGTAGGCAAAGAAAATTTTTAATTAAGTGCTTAGATTTTTGTCTAAAATGCAGTTACTTTTGGCATAACCAACTGTTTTATAAACAGGTCACAGGAATCGCCATGGGGGCAAAATTTGCCCCCAGTGTCGCCAACGCATTTATGGCACATTGGGAAGAAGAGGCGGTATATGCCAATATGCCATCAGAATTAGTACTCTATAAAAGGTATATCGACGATTTGGTGATAATATGGAACGGAAGTAAAACCGCGTTAGAACAGTTCCTCAACCATTTGAATACGAATGATAAAAATATTAAGCTTGTGTGGAATATAGATGCCCATAGCATCGATTTCCTAGATTTGAATATAGTGATCCAGGCTGATAAAATCATCACCAAAACACATTTTAAGAACGTTGATACGAACAGTTATTTATCTATGCATAGTTGTCACTTTAAACCGTGGCTCTATAACATCCCGAAAGGGCAACTGGTAAGAATATGGCGGAATTGCACTAGGGATGAAGATTTTAAGATGCAGGCTGAAATGATTGGTAGTAGATTTAAGGAAAAGGGATACGAAGAATCGTGGATAAAACAACAAATAGTCCAGGTGGAAAAAATGAATAGGATGAAGATGCTGGAAGATAAGTCTGCAAACAAAGCACCTTATGGCAATCAAGCTCCATGTTTGATACTTGATTTTAATGTACAACACAAACAGGTGTCCAAGTTAATCCAGAAACACTGGCATGTACTGACAAATGATAAGGATCTTCGAACCATTCTTCCTCCAAAACCTAAAATTGTATACAAACGAGCACCTACAGTTAGGGATATGGTTGTAAAATCTGTGGTGGAACCACCACCTAAAAGGGGATACACCTTTTTTACTGGGAAAGGCTTTTACCCCTGTAGAAACTGCTTCGCATGCCGCAAAGCCAAAAAATTCCAGAACAAAAGAATGGAATTTACGGCAACTACAACAGGACAAGTGTATACAATTAAAGATTTTATAAGTTGTCGAACTGAGGGTGTAGTGTATTGTTTACAGTGTAGCTGTAACCTCCAATATATTGGTAGGACAAAAAGGGAACTTAGAGTACGGATTGGTGAACATATCTGGAACATTATTAAGGGATCCCCTAAACACAGTGTGTCACGCCATTTTGCTCTTGTCCACAATAAAGACCCCAATCATTTACAATTTTGGGGGGTAGAGCGATACAATCCATCATGGAGGGGCAGTCACAAAATCAGGGTTATAAGCCAGAAGGAATCCATGTGGATTCACTCGATGAGGACATTGACCCCGGAAGGGTTAAATGTGGACTTTGATTTAAATTGCTTTTTAAGCAATTTTTAACTCAAATATTTGTCCCATCACTATAACATAACGATGGATAAAATCGAACACACTAGTCACTTTAACGTGGGGGAAGACTCCATTCCATTTGAATAGATACAATGTTTTTATTTTTGTTTATGCAGCTGTACCTAATATTTTGATGAGATAACTGTATATTGTAATAGTCATATACAATATTTCCGGAATCTGGTGTAATGAAAGGAGGGACACAGAAGGTAATCATTCTCTCATACTGCAGAGAGAACCAATCCCCCCATAGTATCTGGCCAGATACCCGAATATAATTGGAATTGCCTCCATCTATCCCGTTTGGGACACCACTTAGATATTTCATATTTTATAGTAATATCCCGCTATTAAAATGGAGTTTTAATGAAAAGTTTTAATATAGTCTTCACTTTTAGACATGATTTTAATCATATATTTAAATTATTTTTAATAATAAAGATAATGAAAATATTTTAAATATATATATATATACATTTTTATTATTTATTGTGGACCACATGATAGACAACACTGTGGATTCCACAATTTATTATTATATGTATTATTCGCTTAATGTCAGTTCAGGACCTGCTCTTCTTGGACTGAATATAGAGCGATACGAATGGTCTCAACTCCTTTTCTAATATCAGTTCTCGGAGTCATCACCGAGACGTTTTAATATTATGTTTATTTCTACCATTATGCTATGGTAGCTGCATCTTGGTGTATATTTGTCAACTATTGGAGAGCGTTGCTATTGAATGGTTATCATGTGGCGGACTCGATATAATCATCATTTGTATATAGGATGTTTTCTTGGGGCGTTTTAAGTTTGTATGCATGCCTCTATGTCACGTTCTAACATTCACCCTATGACAGCCAGCCAACTGTCAGCAAAGGACGTCGGAATTGCATGGTTATTCAGTTTAAAATGGCGCGGATATACCTTAGACCATGGGCTACTTAAAAATGGCTACAAGGTCATAGGCAGGTTCCCCCTCTTCATCTTATTGTCAACGGTCCCCGATAGTCTCATATATAAAAGTAGGGTAGACACTCCTCAAGGATTTGTGATCAGCTTGAAGGCAACTATGTATCAATATGTTTAGATGCTTTCAGTTGGATAGGAGATGTACCTAATGAATACAATTAGCCTGAGGACCACTACAAAATGGCCGCGGTCTATGTTTGACACGTGGACCATGACAAAATGGCCGCTAATCTACTTCCGGTTTCATGAAATAAATAGAAGTCCATCTCAGCCAATCAGGTTCCCCTGAGGAAGTCACATGCTTGTGACGAAACGTAGGGAGTGGCCGGACCAGATACCGGAAGTACTGTGAGACTAGCATCCACCTGCTGTCAGTTGCTAGTATCTTTTCGTTTTTATGTAAGAATTTTATCGTTTTTATTAAATACTTTGTTGAAGACGTACTTCACTATTGGGCTCCCCCTTTTTTGTATTCACATCCCCCACTTGCTGACGAGCCTACAGGGCTGGAGAGCCCAAACTAATTTATAGATCGGTGGGCCGATTAGAGTTATCCAGGGAATAGGAGAGCAAGAGCAAGACCATAGTGAAGACCATATAGCTCCTAGTGGTGGAAATCGGTGGAACTATTGGATCCGAGGAGTAAAGACAAGACAAGATAGCTTCCTATATCTACTCACGCTTTTGAATGCGTGCTTTAAGGTGAGAGTCTAGAGAGCACGTTTAAGGATCCTATCCCCACACACCCACCACAGCCCAAGCTTGAACCACTGCACTATTTACGTCTGGATATTATATACAGTGTTTTGTATTTACCCTGAAGAACTGTTTTGCACCAATCAACAGCACCAGTCACTTTTTGGACGTTAGCATTTTGGTCCAATTTTTATCTCTCACTTACTCATTTTTAGCCCAATGTTACTGGGACTAATTATTCACTTCATGAGGCACTTTTTTGTAGTGATTTTACTCATAGGAGACTAATTTAATGAATCTTTATTCACAATTTTTTATTCACCATTTTACACTATTTTACACATTCATAGCACTTGGTGTATGATTGTTATGTGTATGTATTGATTAAGACTGTGTTTTATTATTTATATTTATTTATTTTTATTTGTCATACATGAGCGCGAAATCATTCTTATATTATACTTTTATGGGATTGTGTTTCACCGTTAGATTTTGCAGCTCTTTTAGGAATTAATTTCCACATTTTGTCACGATATATTGGTATTTTCACTGTTATTTATTACACATTATTGAGTGTGTGTATATGATCTAGTTAACCAAAGCGCGAAGGTCACCCACACTACCATGTTTTAAAGACTACTATGTGTTCCTGAGCTTGAGCCAAATAGACTCACTTCCTGTTCCGCCCCCCCAATGTGTGGCGGACCCGAGACTTACCAGTCTATTTATTGAGTAGCAATGTGAGGTGATACAGCATGCCCCTGTTGAAGACCCTTAGTGTCGAAGCGCATCGGGACAGTATTTCCTGTACCCCACATTGCTTTTATCCAATCAATTTTACCTTGTGATCACTTTTTAACCAACTGGTTTGTTTTTTGACCTGCACCTGAAGCCCCTCTTTCTTTTTGTTTTCCCGCATATTATTATGATGAGCTTTCTATAAACTGCATCCTGGATACATCCAACCCTGAGTGTATGCCCTTCTGGAGTCCAGAGACGGATAAGCGAGCATCCCACACCAGGAGTAACTGCCCCATTTGGAGTCCAGAGATGGAAAAGTGAGGACTCCTCACCAGGATTCATCTAATCCACAGCACCCGATTGGGACCAATCGGGATTCTAAGCCTGATAGACTCACTGTCATATGACATGTGTGCCCAACCCCATCGGTAAGAGTACCCATCTTTTTTTTTCGATTATCGTTTTAGCTTCAGACAAGCATTTATTTCCATTGTTCCCGTTGCCCCATACGGTCTCCGTTCCTGTTTCACATCACCCTGCAGGAAGACCTCCACCTACACATCTCCATTTTGTATAATATACAGACTGCCTTACTGGCAGAAATATTCTATACTTTTTAGTATAGAACATATATACCCAGTTTATTGTGGACGTCACATTTGCATAATTTATATATTTTTTTTCACTCACTTGTATTCCAGTAATATTGGCACTTTGTATGTTTAGCCATTATTGGTATTTTGTATGTTCAGCTACACCTTTACACACATTTTTTACATCAGCGCTACACTAATTTTCTTCCATTTTGCTCAGCTTTGTTTGAGTGTTAGCTGCTGTGCTTCTTGTTTTTTTTTATTTTATTTTTTTCGCGCAGTGTTCTCCCCCTTTTTCCCATATTCCATTCAACATCTGGCAATTCCTAAAGGCATCAGGGCTCACTCGACCAGGGCAGTGGCTACCTCCTGTGCAGCATATTGCAGAGTCTCACCAGAGACGATTTGCAAGGCAGCAACTTGGTCCTCCAGACACACTTTCATTTCCCACTATAGAGTGGACTCTGCTCACTTAGCTATGGCAGACTTCGGTAGATCCGTTGTTAGATCCAATTCTTCTGCATTATAAGGAATAAATATTATTTTCTTGCACCTACCCGACTGGCGAGTTATTTCCCAGTGTGTGCTGCCATGAAGGCGTCAGGAAAATGGAAAATTGTATACTCACCTTTGCGTAACTTTCCTTTCCTGATGCATCTTCATGGCATCACACAGGATCCCACCCCGTTTTATGATGATATACACAGAGAATGCAGCGGGGTGTCTCACCTTCAAATTGTGTGTGCTGCCATGAAGATGCGTCAGAAAAGGAAAATTACAGAAAGGTGAGTATACAATTTTAAGTTTTTTACACAGATTACTCAGGCATGTTCCATTGTTTTCACAATCAGGAAACTGCCCTCAGAAACGCCATGCAGCCATTACCACTGGAGTCCATGTATGTAGACTAGAAATTCCTGCGGAGGAGCACTTGAGATTTTTTATTTTTTTTGTATTTCATCAAAAAGGCACAAAAAACAATTGTTTATTATATGCATTATTTTAGCATATGAATGCAATTCAGATAGTTTACATCTACTATGTGAAGTATGTGTAGGAGAGGAGCAGTGGCAGTATGTGCAGGAGACGAGTGTGATGGGTACGATGGCAGGCAGAAAGTGCAACAGAGTAATGCAGAAGATATAGACAGTTGGCAGTGTGTGTAAGAGAGAAGTGCTGAGGGTATAAGTGTAGACAGGGGTGCAGAAGAGGCGCGTAGAAAAAATTACAGCACACAGTATGTTCAGGAGAGGACTGTGGAGGTTATTACAGAGGGAAGTATATGCAAGAGTAGAGCGTGGGGTATGGCAGAGGTAGTGTGGAAAAGAGTGTGGAGGGTACGTCAGCAGGCAGAATGTGCAGCAAAGTAATACAAAAAGGTAGAGCCAGTGAGCAGCGTGTGCATGAGAGAAGTGCTGAGGGTATGAGTGTGGACAGGGAGTGATAAAGAGGAGCACAGAGGAATTTACAGAACAGAGTAGGTGAAGGAGGAGTGTGAAGGTTATGACAGCAGGCAGAATGTGCAAGAGAATAGTGTAGAGTGTATAACGGTGGGGAGTATGTGCAGGAGAAGAGTGTGGAGGGTATTGCAGTAGGCAGTATGTGCAAGAGAGGAGTGCAGAATGTATAACAATAGGCAATATGCATAGAACAGGAATACGGAGGGTATGATGGGGGTATTATGCGCAGGGAGGTGTGCAGCAGACATGACAGCAGGCAATGTGAGCAGAACAGGGGTGCAGAGGGTATGTGAGTGGGCAGAATGTGCAAGAGAAGGGTGTGGGGCTGTCATACTTACCAATAGTCACAAATTTTCCGGGACAATCCAGAAAATCCGACCTATATCCCAATTTTTGTCCCTGCATTTGGCCCGAAAATTGGCTTTTGTCCCAGCCCCCGGGCCGCTCTGTCATCCCCCCCACCTCCTCAAGGAAGAATTGCAGATTGGTCAGCGTGGGGCATGGCCAGCCCAGATGATCCGCCCATTAGCATAGCGTCATGACACACAGTGTGTCATGACGCTATGCTAATGTGCGGAATATCTTGGCACACGCAACAAGCTTAGGTTAGCTTAGCTGCTGTTGTCAGAAGACCGCCGTGGGACTCAGAGAGACAGGCAGCGAGCCGCTGTGTCTGCCAAGTGAGGAATGAACGGACGGGGCCTTAAGCATCACTGCTGTTCTAAACCCGCCCTATGCCATGCTGCCTGCATATTGGGGACGCTGTGGGGTAGGAGCTGCTGGGAGCGGTAGAAGGCTGTACTTACAGCCCGCGGATCGTGAGCAGAACTCGGGTGGTCAGCAGGACCAGGTATGTGCTGCCTTCTCACTGTTCCCAAACCCTGGCTGTGATGTTGCTCCATAAATAGAGAGCAAGGTTCACAGTGGCACACATGTTAACACTGCTGATGTACACTGCTCTGCAACCTGCTGACCTCTGTACACTTCCGTGCAACCTGCTGACCTCCGTACACTTCCCTGCAACCTGCTGACCTCCGTACACTGCCCTGCAACCTGCTGACCTCCGTACACTTCCCTAAAACTGCTGACCTCCGTACACTGCCCTGCAACCTGCTGACCTCCGTACACTTCCCTGCAACCTGCTGACCTCCGTACACTGCCCTACAACCTGCTGGCCTCCGTACACTGCATAGTTGCCAACTGTCACAATTTGGCCTCCCTCCCTTTCTTTCTTGTCTTCTTTCCTTCTTTCTTTCTCTCCTTTCCTCCCTATCTCTTTCTCTCTCCCTCTCTGTCTCCCTCCATCCCTCTTTCATCTTGGACTCTAACCACACCCCATGTAAGCCACACCCAATATGTAGTTTAAACCACGCCCATTATTTATCACACCTATGCCACACCTACAAATGCATGCCCCACCTCTAATTAAAATAAGACTCTGCCTACAGACAAAAAAGTGTCCCTATATTTTTTTTACAATGTTGGTAACTATAGGCTGTATGACAGTCAGCAGTATGTGCAGAAGAGAGATGTGTGGAAGATTTGACATAGGGTAATATGCGCAACAGAGGAGACTGCAAGGTATGACATGGGCAATATATGTGGGAGTATAGTGAAGACAGTATTACAGCAGGCACTATGTGCAGGAGAGGAGTGTGAGAGGTATGATGGCAGGCAGCATGTGCAGAAGAGGAGTGAAAAGGGTATTAGCTCGGGTTAGGTTTAGGCTCCCTGCAGTAGGTCTCCTACAGCAGGAGGGTTGAATCTCTTACAGGAAACCAGAACCAGCACTGAGTATGTCTCAGTTTGGGAGATCTTTATTTGTTGGGATCTGCTCAGCTGATAAAGGGAACACGTGCATGCATGTGTGTGTGTGTGTGTGTGTGTGTGTGGGGGGGGGGGGGTTATTGGGACCGAGAGGTTATTATAGTGCAGTAGTAGTAAAGGTGTGTATTTGCTGGAAGGCAGCAGTGGGCAGAGGAGATGTCAAAAGAGCGGTCAGGGATTGCAGAGGTGAGGTGCTCAGGGTTGTTAAACTGCCAGGAGAGATCCGAATGAGGAGGTGATGAGGTAATATGTAGAACAGCATGAAAATTTAAATAATAGGACGGTGCCTAGGAGATATTGTCTTTGTAGGATGTGAACTGCTTTTGGATGGCATCCTGGGGGACTTGCTGGGCCGGGGAGGGCAGCATGACAGTAGGGGCAATATAGTTGGCAATAGAAAGAAAATAGGGGGCAAACAGAAGAAGGAGGAAGAGGACTCGCTACTGGAGGCAGACCTAGGCATTATCCTCAATGGAAAAGCAAAACTGTGCCATAAAAGCAAAACTCTGACTTAGATATAATATTATTAAGGAAAGATAAGAATAAATGGCTTTGGAGTGTTTGAAAGTGTACTGCAAGGCTGGCTTTACAATACTGTGGTGCATTAACACATGCACATTAACATATACTATGCTGCACATTAACATTCCTTGTGAATATGCTGCCCATTTATTTCAGCATAACTACCTGACGATTAACAAAATAGCACATTCTTTATCCTTAGCAATGCCACATAGAACATTGTAATCCATGGCAACTACTCAGATGACACTGGTCTTCGATGAATGGCTTTTCAGAGGCTGGTTCATAGGCTATTTTAAAGCGATATGTTACCTCCTCACTGCCTATTATAAACCTAAAAAGCCTGAACCACCGACCTGCAACTGCATGCATTGCAGTGCAGCCCCATTTACTGCCCACAGAGCATGACAGGAGGTATATATAGAATAAGGGGGGGGGTATAAAAACCATGGAACAACCTTCTATTTTTACATCCCTGCCATGCCCCATGTTTGAAACAGCCCTTTGGCAGGTCATAAATGATTGGATTTTCTTTCCTACTATCACGGGTTGTAGGGAATAAAAATCGCTAGATTCACCCATTAACATTGATAGGGGAATGCTTCCGCAGTGCTATTGTGTTCTGCCGGTGGGGGAGGGGGAGAGGAAGGTTCCTGGCCAGGAGAAAAAAATAATTACTGCTCCCGGCTTTAGCCGCTGGCAGAGATAGCATTCCAAAATCCGACTGGCTGGTTGTACTGAACTTCAGTACAACCAGCCTGCCCATATGTGAATTGAATCTCGGTCATTCACTCCTGAACTGGCTCCACTGAAATTTGCTCCATCCATGGCATGGCATGGCTACAATGACCTTACACATTGCAATTTTCAGCAAATCATAATTGATTGATATTCCCAGAGAAGTTGGAGAAATAAAAGATTGTCCTAGGCAACAGCTCTGTTTTTACTTTGTTCCAGTCTCCATAAATTATGCAAATGTATTTTGCATAAATTCAACAAAGGCGAGTGTCATTAAATTTGCAAAACATAATTTGTAGTTTGTCTTTCCCATAGAAAACTGTTTATGTGTGCACAATGATGCAAAATGTACTCTGTTTAATATTGTACCCCTAAAGAAAAAAAAATACCACTTCCATTTTAAAGGTTGAATTCACTTTATAAAAGTTAGCATTTAAAGTAGTTTTGTGTGTGGGATCTTATAAGCTGTCAGGTGAGATCTAATTGCAAGATAAATTATCGTAAAGTACAAAAAACGACTTCCATCCAAAGATTTTACAGATAACAAAAAGATCTGTATCTCAGCTGCATGCTTTGTATATAAGAATAAGATAGCGGGGGGATCTAAAATATGTGGGGGTGGGGTGGGGGGGGGGGCAGATAAGCGATGGATGGTTCGGGCAGGGTACGACTAAAAACAGCATTTTTGTCCAGGAACCACAGCGACCACATGTCAACTTTTCATCGCTTTAGAGCGGGTATATGCAGTGGGGTAGGGTTGCTGGGACGTTTACCCTTTGTCTTTCTAAATTAGTTCAATGTAGCCACCGGTTGCATAGTAAATATTCAATAACAGACAAAAATGAATTGCGGTTTTGGAAGCCTGACCTCAAGATAAATGTTAATTACCGCATGAGTATCAGCTGATATACTGTAAATTATGCAGAGCGCACAAGATGGATAATGGACCTCCCAAAAAATAAAATTAGGTACATTTCCCCATTTCAATGACCAGAAAACCATGGAATATCATTAGTATGCTATCTCATAAGGGGAGGGGTGAGGACTGTGTAATGCTGAACAAAAACAAAACCGTAATGCAAACACAGATCAGGTCCAACTTACCTATACTGCTCACTAAACGCTCACCAGCTTCTCTCTTCGTCCAGCCGGCAGTCAAAACTGTCCTGAGAAATTACACGTAACACGATGCATCTTGGTAAATAATATGTTGATATTTACACACGTAGAAGGTGGTTTAAGAAATATGTGCCGTCTTAATACTCCTATTGGCTTTACCCATAAAGTGCTTGGAAGGAAATGCAAATAATTAAACCGTGTGCAATATTATGTTCTATTTTGCAAAAGTCGCATTGGTTCTGCATTCTTAAGCAACGTTCCCATTGGAAGTCAGATCCCACTTTACCACTTTCAAAGCTGCACTTTTTAAAGGGGGAGGGGATGTTTTTCATAGTGTATGCGCTTTTTTTCTATTTTTCAAGCCGACTATTGGTAAGGGGCGTGGCTTGTCGGCAGCTGCGAGTATTTGTTTGGCTGCTGTCTGCTATATTCCCTCCCTCTTAGGTCCCCTCTCAGCCCTCCCTCACTCTGTATTCCTGGAAGTGCTGAGGGTGATGTTGGTAAAGGGGTGGACTTGTAATGCTCGATCTCTTTTTTATTCTCTTTCCCTGCAGTCCAAATATCATTACAAACAGAAGCTAAAATGATAACAGGAAGTTACCCCCCCCCCCCTACACACTAGCCTTTTTATATCTCTCTTAATAATCTTATTAACGCTTTAATTATTGGAAATGGTTCTTCAAACAGCTGAGCTGCCCTTTCTAGCGTGTAGACTAAACCTGTCTGAATCAGTTCTATACTAATATAGTAACTATAAAATAAAATAAAAACTTTGCATGCTTTACAGACTCTGTTGTTTGCAATTGTTGAATAAATATTAAGGGTCCTTTCACACGGGGCGGATCCGTAATGATCCGCCCCGTGAAGATCCGCTGCTCAGCGGGGATCGCACAGCTGTTCCCCGCTGAGCCGGCTGATGACAGGGCGGTCCCTGCACATTGTGCAGGGACCGCCCTGTCAGTTCTCCGCTCTCCTCTATGGAGGATCGGATGAACACGGACCGTCTGTCCGTGTTCATCCGATCCATCTGCAGAACCGGACAATTGCGGAGGCGGACAAAAGCGGGTGTCAGCGGATTCTCATCCGCTGACACCCGCTGCCCCATAGACATGCATGTATGTCCGTTTTTCATCCAAAAACGGATGGATGAAAAACGGACATACGGTCCGCATGTGTGAAAGGGGCTTTTTTTTCATAAAATACTGTTCTTTAGCTGAAAGGGAGAACAGTGAACCATGCTTGGGGCAGGTATAATCACAGCCACTGGCAGTCTCTACCAAGAGCACATAAGACAGTACAAGCAGCACAATTAGGAGATAGTTGCCACCCCATACCAGGAAGTGCCCAGACAAGGACCTTTGTGGTAGGATCACCATGTACTATTTTAACCACTTGCCACCCGCCCTATTGTAAAATGATGGCTGCAAAGTGGTTTTGAAATCCTGACTTTGCCCCCTTGGACACAGCGCGTCCCCGATCAGGGTAAACAGCCAATGAAATTGTCTGCTTACCCACGTGATCAGCTGTGTCCAATCACAGCCGGCCACAAGTATAAACATTGTGGTGGTTTCCAGGGATCTCTCCTCTCTCCTCACACCGTTTGTGAGGAGAGAGAAGGAGAGATCTGATAAGTGAGTTTTGAAAGTTTTTTGATACAGTTAGTGTCTGCACAACACGAACCCCCCCTTACCAATAAAGAGAACCTGTCACAGCCCATCAGGATCTGTCACAGCCCATCAGGACCTGTCACAGCCCATCATAATCTGTCACAGCCCATCAGAATCTGTCACAGCCCGCCATCAGTGAGCTGTTAGTATCACCACCAGTTCCATCACACAGGCCTGCCAAAAGTACCACCATCATGTCCCAAAGAGTTTACTCAGCTGAGGAGGCATATGACATCCTTACCATGTCGGATGATGAGAGCAGCGGGGAGCCGAGTCAGCGGAGGAAACACCCCTCCTAAAAGAGTAAGGCGATCAGGACCTAGATCAGGACCAAGATCAGAACACCTGCCTACCGCCAGCAGCGCCAGACCCCAAGAAGAGGAGCCCAGTACAAGTACTGGAATTGCACATCCGGGCCCAGTCCTACCTTCCCGATGCCCTGGCAAACCCCTTATGGTTGCCTGCCAACTCAGGATCCGCTACAATCCCCCCTTTCACTGGACAGCCAGGTGTGCAGCCCAACACTTCAAATTTTGCACATTTGGACTATTTCTATTTGTTTTTCCCCGAAGATTTTTTGCAGTATATGGTGGACCAAACAAATCTCTATGCAGAGCAATTTATTGCTGCCAACCCCAGTTCGTCCTACGCCCGTATGTTCCATTGGCGACGTCTCACACTAGACAAATTCAAATTGTTTTTGGGCCTTACTTTTAATATGGGGCTTACAAAGAAAAACGAACAGCATGGCTACTGGTCCACCCACCCTATCCACCACATGCCCTTATATTCTTCTGTTATGTCCAGGACACGCTTCGATATAATTACGCGTTTCCTACATTTCAATGACAACTCGCAGTGCCCTCCCCAAGATCCTAACTACGACAATTTATATAAGCTTCACCCCCTAATAAATTCTTTTACCAAACGATTTTCTGAAGTCTTTATCCCCGACCAAAAACAGAAAATTGTATACTTACCTTTCCGTAATTTTCCTTTCCTGACGCATCTTCATGGCAGCATACACTTTGGGTTGTGACTCCGCCTCCACAACCTGATAGGACCACATAACTATAAGATGCGACAGGAAAGGAAAATTACGGAAAGGTAAGTATACAATTTTCCGTTTTCCTGTTGCATCATGGCAGCATACACTTTGGGGAGTAACTCGCAGACTGGGTGGGAATATGCAAGAAGACAAGTTTATTCACAAGGAATGGAAGAATTGGCTTGGATAACGGACTTTCCGAAATCTACGGTCGATAGGTGTGAAGAATCTACTTTATAGTGAGAGATGAAGGTGTTCCTGGAGGACCAGGTGGCGGCCCTGCAGATGGTTTCCGCCGAGACCATACAATAGGCCGCCCATGAGGTTGCCACTGCCCTGGTGGAGTGCGCCTTCAAGCTATCGGGAACTTGTATGGTACTTAGTGAGTAGGCCTTCTTGATGGTCTTCACCAGCCATGAAGCGATAGTGCTAGCCGATGCTGCTTGGCCTTTCCTAAAGCCGTGTGGGATTATCAATAGGTTTTCAGACTTCCTGATAGATTTGGAAGCTGAAAGGTATTCCAGGATGTTGCCCTTGATGTCCAGGGGGTGAGGATCGCCCTGGTCTGTGACAAGTGCTGGCAGGTTGATCTCTTGGTTGAAGTGGAATGAAGAGGAAACTTTGGGAATAAAGCGGTCCGAAAGTCTTAGGATTACCCTGTCTGGATAGATGACCAGGTATGGAACCTTGGCCAGCAAAGCTTGCATCTCGGAGACCCTTCTTGCTGATGTTATTGCAATCAAAAAGGTAACTTTCAGTGTCAGATCCCAGAGGGAGATGTTCTCCAGTGGGAAGAAGGGCTCCTTAGATAGGGCCTCCAGAACAATCGATAGGTCCCAGGCCGGGAATGAAGGCTTCCTAGGAGGTCTTAATTTGAGACATGCCCTCTGGAACTGTATGATGAGGGGGTCTTGTTCCCACCTAACCCCGGTCAGGGCTGAAACATGTACCTTCAGGGTGCTGGAGCCGAGACCTTTGTCTAGTCCCGACTGCAGGAACTCCAAGACTTGAGATGTCAATAGGGAGGATGGATCCCAGCCTTGTTGATGGGCAAAGGAAACAAACTTCTCCCAGACCCTTCGGTAGGGGCTGTTAGTGGTAGGCTTCCTGGCTTGGAGCAATGTATCTACTACCCTCTGAGAACAGCCCTGATCTAAATACCTAAGCCCTCTCAGTCTCCAGGCCATCAGATGTAGTTTCCCCGGATTGGGGTGGAGTAGCTGACCTTGGGAGAGCAGATCGGCTGATAGCGGGAGAGGGAGTGGGTCTGCCGTGTTCAGTTGTAGAAGGGTGGTGAACCACGGCCTCCTGGGCCAGAATGGTATCACAGCCACTACCAGCGCTGCTGACCTCTTGAGTCTCAAGAGGAATCTCGCTATCAGGGGGGTCGGGGGGAAAATGTAGCCCAGGTGAAAATCCCAAGGGTGTTGGAGGCAATCTGCTCCCTCTGCTGCGGGGAAGGGAATCCTTGACAGGAATCTCTGGCATTTCGAGTTTGCTGGTGTCGCAGCCAGGTCTATGTCGGGGGGACCCCAGGTCTGGGAAATGAGGGTGAAAGCTTGTGGGCTCAGGGACCACTCGTTGTTCGAGATGAAGCTCCTGCTGAGAGAGTCGGCTAGTAGGTTCTCAATGCCCAGGATGTAGGCTGCTCTCAAATCCAGAAGATTCTGTTGTGCCCATTCCATTACGGGGCGAACCTCCTGCAGCATGGTGGAGCTCCTGGTGCCCCCCTGCCTGTTGATATAGGCAACAGCCACCTTTTTGTCCATTCTTAAGAGGACTTGTTTCCCTCTCAGGAGAGAACTGAGGCCAGAAGGGCTTGGAAGGCTGCCCTCATCTCCAGCACATTGGAGACGGAATCCCGTGCTCTGAATGGCCAGCAGCCCTGTGCTGCATGATGAAGATAGTGTGCCCCCCATCCCTCCAAACTGGCATCTGAAGTAACTACTTCTTGTGGGGAAGAGACTATGTGTCTGCATCTGCTCAGGTTTGAGTCCACCATTCCAATGATCGCTTGACCTCCTGTGGGATATGGATCAATTAGGACATGGACGAGCCGTTCCATTGGTGTAGGAATGAGGTCTGTAGGGGTCTGGAGTTCCATTGCGCCCACTGAACCATCGGGATGGTTGCTGACAGGGAGCCTAGGAGGCTGAGGCACACTCTGGCTGATAGAGATGTTGCAGAAATCGCCCTCCTCACTTTCCTGTCCAGAGGGGGGACCTTCTCTGGAGGTAACTCTATGGTGTTCAGCCGGGTATCCAGTAAGGCTCCCAGGAAGACCATCCTCTGGGTGGGCTGAGCATTGCTCTTCCCCCAGTTTATGAGCCACCCCAGTCTCTGCAGCGTGGAGACTAGGATCTCTCTGTGCTGAGTAAGGGACTCCTGGCTGTTCGAGAGGAGGAGAATGTCGTCCAGGTAGTGGTGAACCCTTAGACCTTTCTCTCTCAAGGACGCGATGACTGGAAGAAGGACCTTCGTAAATGTCCTGGGAGTGGTAGAGATTCCGAACGGAAGGCTTCGGAACTGGAAATGGCGTTGATCTACTGAGAACCGGAGAAATTTTTGGAATGCGGTATGAATGGGAATATGCAGGTATGCGTCCTGGAGGTCTATGGACAGCATCCAGTCCTCCAGGTTTATGGCCTGGAGGATCGACTGCAGACTCTCCATTTTGAAGGACTCCACCCGGATGGAATGATTGGGCACCTCTGCTACCACCTTTTTCTGGAGCAGCTCCTGGACGTAATCTATTAGTAATGTCTTTTTTTCCTGAGAAGATGGGAGTCTGGTTGGGCAAAAATTATCCCCTGGGGGGCGACCCCTGAATGACCATCTGTGCCCGAACCGGACGGTGGCCACCGTCCAGGGATCTCTTATGGTCTCTGCCCAGAGCAGCCTGAACTTTGAGAGCCTGGCTCCCACTACTGCTGGCTGGGCGGGCGCACCTTCAAAAAGACTTCTGGTCGGTGGATGCAGAAGTCTTGGGCTTTTGGAACCTCGAGAAGGATGCTTGAGGGTTCTTCCAATTCCTTCTATACTCCTTGCCAGGCCTGTAGGCCTTTGCGTCCCTGTACTTATCGGGAAGATTGCGTCTAAAGGGGGGAGGCCTCTGCTGTTTTGGCCTTCTATCTGAGGGGATAAGCCCCGATTTTCCGCCAGTCACCTTAGATATGGCCGAGTCCAATTTCGCCCCAAAAAGGTTTTCGCCATCATAAGGGATGCAACACCAATTGGACTTGGAGGCAGTGTCTGCTGCCCAAGGTTTTAGCCAGAGTGCCCGTCTGGCCATAACGGAGGATAGCATGGCCCTGGATGTAGATTTTATTACATCTACAGAGGCCTCGATAGGAAGTGTCACGTGCCTGGCCAGGCGCATGAAGGATGCATCCACTACAGGCGGGATTACCAGCGGTTTGACCTTGGGCTCTTTAAGGGGGTACAGCTTAGCAAGTCTGTTATTAAGACTTGATTTCTTTTCAGGCCTCTGCCACTCTTCCCTAATCAGATCATCTAGCTCCTCGATGAAGGGAAAGGCCTCCGGGTCTCGTCTAAGATTGGGAAAGTATTTCTTTCGCTTCTGTTGGATCTCCTGGGGTTCATCCCAGTTTATCGCCTCCTTCACAGATCTCACGAAGGGTTCTATTAGGGAGAAGTCGAAGCCTGCTGATGCCTCCAGTTCCTCTTCATCCGACTGGGAATCCTGCTCCCTTGACGTACTCGGGGGGGCAGGAGAGGCACTTCTAGTGGATGTTTCCATGTCTGGAGCAAGCTGTGGGGTTGACGCCCCCGCGGGGTCTCTGGGATCTTGGTCCCCTCTGGTGACCTCATCAAAGCACCTGCGACAGGCTTGCTTATCGGGGAGAGCGATGGCCCCGCATATCCAGCAGGCGTTAGCAGCGGGCCTGGAGTGGGTCGCTGGTAAACGGTGTCTGTGCGCAGGTGATCTTCTGCGGTGGGAGCTGCTGCGTCTTGAGTAGGACCTGGAGCGGCTTCTTCTGCGACTCCCCCTATGACCTGAGCGACTCCTGCTCCGGCCTGAGCGGCTTCGTCTGTGGCCTGAGCGGCTTCTTCCATGCGAGGACCCTCTGCGTCTTGACTTGGAAGATCTTGAGGACCTGACGGGGCTGACCATTTAGGTAGCATTAGTGACCTCTGCTCTACTTACCAGTCCATCCTCCCCCTTACCTATTGGTCGGGATGGTTGCTGACTTGGCGGTGATCTGCTGGGGCAGTGGTCTCCATGGAAATGGAATAGACAGCCTAGGATGAGATAAGGAGATAAGCAGAGTAAGGGGGGGGAGGAAAAAACACAGTGCAATAACAAGTAAAGGCACTTACCTATTGGAGAATGAGCTGAGGGAAGCTCTGCAGTGGAGAAAACGAGATTCCTAGATCAAAATGACGGCCGCCGTCCAGCAGGGAAAACTCGCTCTCCTCATGTGTTCAGACTTATGCCGCGTACACACGATCGTAATTCTCGTCGGAAAAAACGGTGTCGGTTTTTCCGACGGAATTCCGAAGCTGTGTTGCCTACACACGATCACACCAAATTCCGACCGCCAAGAACGCGGTGACGTCCACCACGTATGACGAGACCATAAAAGGAAAGTTCAGCACCATGTCCGGCACCCGTTGGGCTCCTTCTGCTGATCTCGTGTTTATTGCGTGTTAGTAAAAGTTTCGCTATAGACGATTCGTGTTTTTTTCAGACTTGTGCTTCAGATCGTTCCTGCTCTACAGTTTGTGCTTGTCGGTGCGTATTTGCTTATCAGTGCGTGTAGTCGCATTTGTTTGTCTTTGCGGCCTATATATTTATATATAGGACGCTTTGATTATCAGTGCTTATTGTCCGCTCGTTGCTTGATTTGCATTTCGTTCTTTCAGGCCTTGCTGTTTATCAGTGCTTTCTTTAGTCCGTTCTGATCAGCCGACCGTTTAGAAGCGATGTTACGTGCACGTACTCGTCGTAGAGTTCGTGCTGTGCGGGGGCTTGGTGTTGGGGTTCTTACTTTGACACAAGTCCGGTCCATGAACAGGGCGAGGAGGAGTTCGTGGACCAAGAATTCGTTGCTCCAGCTTGACCAATTCTCGCACATTCCTCTGCTTCGTGAGATCCGTGAGAATAATCCTGATGACGGACCCCATTTTTCACCGTCTGTTGGCTTTGCTGTCCCCTTATATTACCAGGCAGGATACCTGCATGCGGCAAGCCATCACTGCGGAGCAGAGGTTAGTTGCCACGTTGAGGTACTTGGCGACAGGGAGAAGCCTGCAGGACCTCAAGTTCTCGACAGGCATCTCCCCCCAGGCTCTGGGGATCATTATTCCAGAGACCTGTTCTGCCATCATCCAGGTCCTGCAGAAGGACTATATGAGGGTAAGTTGTATTCTTTAACATCACATTCTATATATTTACTGTTTGCTAATGTATTGTATTTCTTTCTTCGTTCCCTAATTACCAGTATGGATGGGCCCGGTGCTCGATTCGAACCCACGTTCGAATCGGGCACCGGGCGTTCGCCTGCTCGGCGAGCCCAGAACTATTTGGGCCGTTCGCATCACATTCGTGTGATGCGAGTGGCCCGCAATGCATTGCGGCCGGCGCAGTGCATTGCTGGCTGATGATTGGCCAAGCGTGCACTGTGACCCCGCATGCTTGGCCAATCACAGCGCCGGAAACTAGGAGAGCAATAATTGGCTACAGGCAGGACGCCTGTAGCCAATTAAAGCTCAGGGGCTTTAGTACACGCCCCACTCTATAAAAGGCCGCCACGCCGTCGGCCCAGGGCACATGTGTTCCGGCTTCTGGAAGAGCAGTCTGCTGATTGATATTCTTCTTTGCTAAACCATTGCTAACTCCTGACCTGAGTCATTCAAATCATTACTGATCATTGCTGCTGATTGCACAGAGTGTGATATTAGCTGCTGCTGGGGATTAGTCTGGTGTGTGCGTGCTGTTAGTACAGCATTGCAATTGCATCAATCGCAGTGCTGTTAGAACAGCATTGCACCCCAACTTCTGTCCCAACCTTCTGTCCCATCCCAGGCAGGGATTTATAGGAGCCATATTGTGTTTGTGGCACCACACATAGGACCTATATTATCTTGTCAGCACACATAGTACCTATAGTGTGTTTGTGTCAGCACCCATAGGACTTATAGTGTGTTTGTGGCAGCACACATAGGACCTATATTTTCTTGTCAGCAGCACACATAGTACCTATAGTGTGTTTGTGTCAGTACCCATAGGACTTATAGTGTGTTTGTGGCAGCACACATAGGACCTATATTTTCTTGTCAGCACACATAGTACTTATAGTGTGTTTGTGTCAGCACCCATAGGACTTATAGTGTGTTTGTAGCAGCACACATAGGACCTATATTTTCTTGTCAGCACACATAGTACTTATAGTGTGTTTGTGTCAGCACCCATAGGACTTATAGTGTGTTTGTGGCAGCACACATAGGACCTATATTTTCTTGTCAGCACACATACTACTTATAGTGTGTTTGTGTCAGCACCCATAGGACTTATAGTGTGTTTGTGGCAGCACACATAGGACCTATATTTTCTTGTCAGCAGCACACATAGTACCTATAGTGTGTTTGTGTCAGCACCCATAGGACTTATAGTGTGTTTGTGGCAGCACACATAGGACCTATATTTTCTTGTCAGCACACATAGTACCTATAGTGTGTTTGTGTCAGCACCCATAGGACTTATAGTGTGTTTGTGGCAGCACACATAGGACCTATATTTTCTTGTCAGCACACATAGTACCTCTAGTGTGTTTGTGTCAGCACCCATAGGACTTATAGTGTGTTTGTGGCAGCACACATAGGACCTATAGTTTCTTGTCAGCACACATAGTACCTATAGTGTGTTTGTGTCAGCACCCATAGGACTTATAGTGTGTTTGTGGCAGCACACATAGGACCTATATTTTCTTGTCAGCACCCATAGTACCTCTAGTGTGTTTGTGGCAGCACACATAGGACCTATATTTTCTTGGCAGCACACATAGTACTTATAGTGTGTTTGTGTCAGCACCCATAGTACCTCTAGTGTGTTTGTGGCAGCACACATAGGACCTATATTTTCTTGTCAGCACACATAGTACTTATAGTGTGTTTGTGTCAGCAGCACCCATAGGACTTATAGTGTGTTTGTGGCAGCACACATAGGACCTATATTTTCTTGTCAGCACACATAGTACCTATAGTGTGTTTGTGTCAGCACCCATAGGACTTATAGTGTGTTTGTGGCAGCACACATAGGACCTATATTTTCTTGTCAGCACACATAGTACTTATAGTGTGTTTGTGTCAGCACCCATAGGACTTATAGTGTGTTTGTGGCAGCACACATAAGACCTATATTTTCTTGTCAGCACACATAGTACTTATAGTGTGTTTGTGTCAGCACCCATAGGACTTATAGTGTGTTTGTGGCAGCACACATAGGACCTATATTTTCTTGTCAGCAGCACACATAGTACCTATAGTGTGTTTGTGTCAGCACCCATAGGACTTATAGTGTGTTTGTGGCAGCACACATAGGACCTATATTTTCTTGTCAGCTCACATAGTACCTCTAGTGTGTTTGTGTCAGCACCCATAGGACTTATAGTGTGTTTGTGGCAGCACACATAGGACCTATATTTTCTTGTCAGCACACATAGTACTTATAGTGTGTTTGTGTCAGCAGCACCCATAGGACTTATAGCGTGTTTGTGGCAGCACACATAGGACCTATATTTTCTTGTCAGCACACATAGTACCTATAGTGTGTTGGTGTCAGCACCCATAGGACTTATAGTGTGTTTGTGGCAGCACACATAGGACCTATATTTTCTTGTCAGCACACATAGTACCTATAGTGTGTTTGTGTCAGCACCCATAGGACTTATAGTGTGTTTGTGGCAGCACACATAGGACCTATATTTTCTTGGCAGCACACATAGTACTTATAGTGTGTTTGTGTCAGCACCCATAGGACTTATAGTGTGTTTGTGGCAGCACACATAGGACCTATATTTTCTTGTCAGCACACATAGTACTTATAGTGTGTTTGTGTCAGCAGCACCCATAGGACTTATAGTGTGTTTGTGGCAGCACACATAGGACCTATATTTTCTTGTCAGCAAACATAGTACCTATAGTGTGTTTGTGTCAGCACCCATAGGACTTATAGTGTGTTTGTGGCAGCACACATAGGACCTATATTTTCTTGTCATCACACATAGTACCTATAGTGTGTTTGTGTCAGCACCCATAGGACTTATAGTGTGTTTGTGGCAGCACACATAGGACCTATATTTTCTTGTCAGCACACATAGTACCTCTAGTGTGTTTGTGTCAGCACCCATAGGACTTATAGTGTGTTTGTGGCAGCACACATAGGACCTATAGTTTCTTGTCAGCACACATAGTACCTATAGTGTGTTTGTGTCAGCACCCATAGGACTTATAGTGTGTTTGTGGCAGCACACATAGGACCTATATTTTCTTGTCAGCAGCACACATAGTACCTATAGTGTGTTTGTGTCAGCACCCATAGGACTTATAGTGTGTTTGTGGCAGCACACATAGGACCTATATTTTCTTGTCAGCACACATAGTACCTATAGTGTGTTTGTGTCAGCACCCATAGGACTTATAGTGTGTTTGTGGCAGCACACATAGGACCTATATTTTCTTGTCAGCACACATAGTACCTCTAGTGTGTTTGTGTCAGCACCCATAGGACTTATAGTGTGTTTGTGGCAGCACACATAGGACCTATAGTTTCTTGTCAGCACACATAGTACCTATAGTGTGTTTGTGTCAGCACCCATAGGACTTATAGTGTGTTTGTGGCAGCACACATAGGACCTATATTTTCTTGTCAGCACCCATAGTACCTCTAGTGTGTTTGTGGCAGCACACATAGGACCTATATTTTCTTGGCAGCACACATAGTACTTATAAGCCCCATACACACGGTCGGACTTTTTCATGGATTCTGTCCGATCGGACCATGTTGTCGAAAAATCCGACCGTGTGTATGCACCATCGGACAGTGTACGTCGAATTGTCCGACGGACAAAGTCTTATCTCCTGCTGGATAGATTTGCCTACAACCCGGTCCGATCACACCAAATTCGATCGTGTGTACGGTTGTCCGACCGGACAAAGTGCTACGCATGCTCAGATCACATTACAAGACCAAAGCTATTGGCTACTAGCCTCTACGTAGTCCCGTCGTAGGCAACAAACGTCACCACGTTCAGAATGATCGGATTTTTCGACAACTTTGTCCGACCGTGTGTACGCAAAACCAACATCGGACAAAGTACGACGGACAGGATCCGACGCACCTGGTCCGCGGATTGTCCGACCGTGTGTATGGGGCTATAGTGTGTTTGTGTCAGCACCCATAGTACCTCTAGTGTGTTTGTGGCAGCACACATAGGACCTATATTTTCTTGTCAGCACACATAGTACTTATAGTGTGTTTGTGTCAGCAGCACCCATAGGACTTATAGTGTGTTTGTGGCAGCACACATAGGACCTATATTTTCTTGTCAGCACACATAGTACCTATAGTGTGTTTGTGTCAGCACCCATAGGACTTATAGTGTGTTTGTGGCAGCACACATAGGACCTATATTTTCTTGTCAGCACACATAGTACTTATAGTGTGTTTGTGTCAGCACCCATAGGACTTATAGTGTGTTTGTGGCAGCACACATAAGACCTATATTTTCTTGTCAGCACACATAGTACTTATAGTGTGTTTGTGTCAGCACCCATAGGACTTATAGTGTGTTTGTGGCAGCACACATAGGACCTATATTTTCTTGTCAGCAGCACACATAGTACCTATAGTGTGTTTGTGTCAGCACCCATAGGACTTATAGTGTGTTTGTGGCAGCACACATAGGACCTATATTTTCTTGTCAGCTCACATAGTACCTCTAGTGTGTTTGTGTCAGCACCCATAGGACTTATAGTGTGTTTGTGGCAGCACACATAGGACCTATATTTTCTTGTCAGCACACATAGTACTTATAGTGTGTTTGTGTCAGCAGCACCCATAGGACTTATAGTGTGTTTGTGGCAGCACACATAGGACCTATATTTTCTTGTCAGCACACATAGTACCTATAGTGTGTTGGTGTCAGCACCCATAGGACTTATAGTGTGTTTGTGGCATCACACATAGGACCTATATTTTCTTGTCAGCACACATAGTACCTATAGTGTGTTTGTGTCAGCACCCATAGGACTTATAGTGTGTTTGTGGCAGCACACATAGGACCTATATTTTCTTGGCAGCACACATAGTACTTATAGTGTGTTTGTGTCAGCACCCATAGGACTTATAGTGTGTTTGTGGCAGCACACATAGGACCTATATTTTCTTGTCAGCACACATAGTACTTATAGTGTGTTTGTGTCAGCAGCACCCATAGGACGTATAGTGTGTTTGTGGCAGCACACATAGGACCTATATTTTCTTGTCAGCAAACATAGTACCTATAGTGTGTTTGTGTCAGCACCCATAGGACTTATAGTGTGTTTGTGGCAGCACACATAGGACCTATATTTTCTTGTCATCACACATAGTACCTATAGTGTGTTTGTGTCAGCACCCATAGGACTTATAGTGTGTTTGTGGCAGCACACATAGGACCTATATTTTCTTGTCAGCACACATAGTACCTATAGTGTGTTTGTGTCAGCAGCACCCATAGAACTTATAGTGTGTTTGTGGCAGCACACATAGGACCTATATTTTCTTGTCAGCACACATAGTACCTATAGTGTGTTTGTGTCAGCACCCATAGGACTTATAGTGTGTTTGTGGCAGCACACATAGGACCTATATTTTCTTGTCAGCACACATAGTACCTATAGTGCGTTTGTGTCAGCACCCATAGTACCTCTAGTGTGTTTGTGGCAGCACACATAGGACCTATATTTTCTTGTCAGCACACATAGTACTTATAGTGTGTTTGTGTCAGCACCCATAGGACTTATAGTGTGTTTGTGGCAGCACACATAGCACCTATATTTTCTTGTCAGCACACATAGTACCTATGGTGTGTTTGTGTCAGCACCCATAGTACCTCTAGTGTGTTTGTGGCAGCACACATAGGACCTATATTTTCTTGGCAGCACACATAGTACTTATAGTGTGTTTGTGTCAGCACCCATAGGACTTATAGTGTGTTTGTGGCAGCACACATAGGACCTATATTTTCTTGTCAGCACACATAGTACTTATAGTGTGTTTGTGTCAGCAGCACCCATAGGACTTATAGTGTGTTTGTGGCAGCACACATAGGACCTATATTTTCTTGTCAGCACACATAGTACCTATAGTGTGTTTGTGTCAGCACCCATAGGACTTATAGTGTGTTTGTGGCAGCACACATAGGACCTATATTTTCTTGTCAGCACACTGTCACGTACCTGGTGGTGCGAGCCCGAGATTGCAGGGAGAGGCCTCCCTTGCGTCTCCCACTCCTGGTCCCCTGGCGTGGGAACAGGAGAGCCAGGAGTGAGGAGGAGCACGGGTGCCTGGCAGGATCAACAGACCGGTGAGCAGGAAGCAGGTTAGCAGAGCTGGCAGGATCTTTGGCAAGCAGGCTCACAGGTAAACCGGATAGCAGAGCTGGCAGGATCTTTGGCAAGCAGGCTCACAGGTAAACTGGATGGCAGAGCTGGCAGGATCTTTGGCAAGCAGGCTCACAGGTAAACTGGATAGCAGAGCTGGCAGGATCTTTGGCAAGCAGGCTCACAGGTAAACTGGATAGCAGAGCTGGCAGGATCTTTGACAAGCAGGCTCACAGGTAAACTGGATAGCAGAGCTGGCAGGATCTTGGGCAAGCAGGCTCACAGGTAAACTGGATAGCAGAGCTGAAGCAGGCTCACAGGTAAACTGGATAGCAGAGCTGGCAGGATCTTTGGCAAGCAGGCTCACAGGTAAACTGGATAGCAGAGCTGGCAGGATCTTTGGCAAGCAGGCTCACAGGTAAACTGGATAGCAGAGCTGAAGCAGGCTCACAGGTAAACCGGATAGCAGAGCTGACAGGAACTGGACAACGGCTTGGCAAGCAGGTTCACAGGTAAACTGGATAGCAGAGCTGACAGGAACTGGACAGCGGCTTGGCAAGCAGGTTCACAGGTAAACTGGATAGCAGAGCTGAAGCAGGCTCACAGGTAAACCGGATAGCAGAGCTGACAGGAACTGGACAACGGCTTGGCAAGCAGGTTCACAGGTAAACTGGATAGCAGAGCTGACAGGAACTGGACAGCGGCTTGGCAAGCAGGTTCACAGGTAAACTGGATAGCAGAGCTGAAGCAGGCTCACAGGTAAACCAGATAGCAGAGCTGACAGGAACTGGACAACGGCTTGGCAAGCAGGTTCACAGGTAAACTGGGATAGCAGAGCTGACAGGAACTGGACAATGGCTTGGCAAGCAGGTTCACAGGTAAGCTGGATAGCAGACCTGACAGGAACTGGAAGCAGGAAACAGAACCACTGAATGGGCTGGAGACCAACAGGTGATCAGGTTCGTTACAGGAATCAGACTGCAAACTGGACAGAGACTTTGCAGGGAACCAGAGTTCATCAAAGAAGTCAGGTAATGAATCTGAACTGGGAGCAAGGTACAATGGATCAGGCAGGAGGATGGTCATAGGAAGCCGGGGTCGGGTACAGGCAGAAAGCTGGATAGTCTATGGCAAGCCGGGTCAAGGAACAGATATAACAGGATCAGGTTTTATTACACCACAACGCTGTAGAGCAGACAGCAAAGACCGTCTGCACAGGTCAGGCTTAAATAGGCCGGCTGGTGCTAACTAGAGCGCGCGCCCGTTTCCCTGTGCGCGGTTGTGCACGTGCCCGCGCCCGGGCGCGCATGCGCATGCGCAATGGAATCTGAGGGCCGGGACGGCCCGGGTTTAAGTTTCTGGCAGGATCTTCATGACATTGCCCCCCTCCTAGGGGCAACCTCCGGGTGCCCCTCTGGGCAAATCTCTCAGGATGTGCTCTCTTAAAGGCTTGAACTAGACTCTTAGCGTGGATATTACACTCGGGCTCCCAGGAATTCTCTTCAGGACCATATCCCTTCCATTTGATCAAGAACTGATTCTGATTTCTCCTTCTTCTAACATTTAGTATGGCCTCCACTTCATATTCTTCCTCGCCATCTATCAGGACTGGATCCGGGGGTACAGTCCTTCTGTTGGGAAAGGGGTTGGGAGTGGAGGGTTTCAACAGAGAAACATGAAAGACCGGATGGACCTTGAGGGAGTCAGGAAGTTCCAACTCATAGGCTACTTCATTAATTTTTCGTTTGACTGGGAAGGGACCTAAAAACTTAGGGCCCAGTTTTTTCGAGGGACAAGCCATCCTCAGATTCAAGGTAGAGAGCCATACTGTGTCACCCGGTGTCAGTACCAATTCTCCACGCCTCTTTCGGTCAAAGACCGTCTTGTTATGTTCCTGGGTCCGGGCCATGGTGTCCTGCAGGAGTCGGTTATTGGAAGCAAAGAAGTCAATCTTTTTCTGAACTGCGGGCACAGTACATTCGGGAAGAGAATTGGGCAGGAATGAAGGATGAAAGCCATAGTTGGCGAAGAAGGGTGTCTGTTGGGTGGCCGAGTGGATAGCATTGTTATATGCAAATTCGGCAACTGGTAATAGGGAGATCCAATCGTCTTGGGAGAAGGAAGAAAAGCACCGTAGATATTGTTCCAGGGTCTGATTGGTTCTTTCGGTCTGCCCATTGGTTTGAGGGTGATAAGCGGATGAAAACGATAGTTCAACGTTGAGGGCCTTGCAGAGCGATTTCCAGAACCGAGAGATGAATTGTACCCCTCGGTCGGACACTATGTTGGCCGGCACCCCATGGAGTCTGATGACTTCTCGGATGAACACTTGTGCGGTTTCTGAGGCAGAAGGGGTGCCCTTCATAGGAACAAAGTGTGCCATCTTTGACAGACGATCAACTATCACGAAGATCGTAGTGTGGTCCTCTGCTGGGGGTAGTTCCACGATGAAGTCTATGGACAGCATTTTCCAGGGACGATCTGGGACTGGTAATGGCTTGAGTAGGCCCCAGGCTTTGGTTCTGTAACTCTTGCTCCGTATACACACAGTGCATGTTTCCACAAATTTCCTGCAGTCTTCCCTTAGCTGAGGCCACCAGAAGGTACGTTGTACCAATTCAGTGGTTTTGGTGACACCGAAGTGTCCGGCAAGTCTATGATCATGGCACAATTCCAGGACGGTTACCCGCAGACCCTCGGGAATGAAAATCTTATCCCCATGCCACAATAGCCCATCCTTGGCCCATAACCCAGGACCGGGAGTGGGTATGAGGCCACTGGAAGCCCGCCTGAGCCGGGACAGCAGGTCTTCCTGTAGCAGGAGGAAATTTCCAGGGGCAAGGATAGTGTCTGGAGGGGAACCATCCTGGGATTTGTGATACATACGAGACAGAGCGTCCGGCTTCGCGTTTTTGGAACCCGGACGATAGGTCACGTGAAAAGTAAAACGAGAGAAAAATAAGGCCCAACGGGCCTGTCTAGGTTTCAACCTCTTGGCAGTCTTCAAGTACTCTAGATTCTTGTGATCCGTGAAGATCAAGATTGGATGAGTAGCCCCTTCCAGCAGGTAGCGCCATTCCTCGAGGGCGGTCTTTATAGCCAGTAATTCCCGATCTCCCACATCGTAGTTCTTCTCGGCTGGGGACAGTTTTCGTGAGAAGAATGCCACGGGGTGTAGCAGGGCCTTGATGCCGTGTCTCTGGGACAGGATGGCCCCTACAGCTATCTCTGAGGCATCCACTTCTAAAACAAAGGGTAGAGAAGGATCTGGATGCTTCAGGATAGGAGCTGAGGTAAAGAGCCCTTTGAGGGCCTGGAAGGCCCCCTGGGCCTCAGGAGACCAATGAAAACGGGTACCTTGTTTGGTGAGTTGAGTAATGGGTGCCACTATGGCCGAGAATCCCTTGATGAATTTGCGATAAAAATTGGCGAAGCCAATGAATCGCTGGATCCCCTTTTTATCTGCGGGAACAGGCCAGTCCAGGATGGCTGAGATCTTCTGGGGGTCCATCCGGATGCCTCTACTGGAGATGATCAAGCCTAGGAAGGGTATGCTTTCTACCTCAAAGAGGCATTTTTCGGCCTTGGCATAGAGGCCATGTTGCCGGAGGCGGCCCAGAACACTTTTAACATGTCCACGATGCAACTCTAGGGAGGAAGAGAAAATTAGTATGTCATCAAGATAAACAACAGCAAAAACATCAAGGAAGTCCCGAAGCACATCGTATATGAAAGACTGGAAGGTAGCGGGGGCGTTACAGAGTCCGAACGGCATCACCAGGTACTCAAAGTGCCCAAATCGAGACCGAAATGCCGTCTTCCATTCATCCCCATCCTTTATACGAACTAAATTGTACGCCCCTCTGAGGTCCAGTTTGGAAAAGATGGAGGCTGTGCCAAGCCTCTGAAACAGTTCAGGTACCAGGGGAGGCGGGTAGCGATTTTTGACAGTGACCTCGTTTAGGGCACGATAGTCCACACAGGGTCTGAGAGAATGGTCCTTCTTCTCTACGAAAAATATTCCTGCACCTGCAGGAGATGTAGATGGGTGGATAAAACCTTTTTTCAAGTTATCATCAATGTAGTCTTTCAATTTCCCCTGCTCCACCTCTGTTAACGGAAAAACCCTACCGAAGGGAATCTTGGCCCCGGGAAGGAGTTCAATGGGACAGTCATAGGGCCTGTGGGGTGGCAGCACATCTGCCCTTTGTTTGCTGAACACATCCAGGTAGGCATGGTAGGCTTCGGGGATGGACTGACGTTGACCTGCCTCGGTTTCTAGGCAGAGCAAAGCGGAGGGTCCTGCGGGGACCATGGAGCCGCAGGACCTTTGGCAGTAGGGAGAGAAAAAGGCCACTTCTCCTGTGGACCAGTTGATGACAGGGTTGTGTGCTTGCAGCCAGGGGATCCCTAGAATGACTGGGGACAAGGGAGAAGAGATTATGTCCAGACGTAACAGTTCTTGATGTGACTCTGAGATCACTGTGTGCAATGGGGCAGTCTCCTGAGTCACTGGGCCAGATCTAATGGTGGACCCATCCGCCAGATGGACGGACAGGCCCTGTTCCCTTGGACGGAGAGGAATTCGATGCCGGGCAGCAAAAACAGAGTCCATGAAGCAACTACAGGCCCCAGAGTCAATGATAGCGGTGGTCCGCAGGGTCCTTCCTGGGAGCTGGAAGGAAACAGAAAGGGCAAGATGAGATGAAACCCCGGTCACAGGATCCACATAACTGGAGAGAATAGTGGGGAACTTACGGAGTTTAGCTGGGCAATTCCGGACATAGTGACCAGGCTCTCCGCAATACAGGCACAGATTGTTGCTGCGGCGTCTCTGGCGTTCTGCTGGAGTGAGAGAGGGCCGCAGGAGTCCAAGTTGCATGGGTTCTGATGCCGAGGAAGTATGAACAGGTTTAACAGAGGGAGCAGTGCGGAAATGACTTGGGGCCCTGGGGAGCATCCAGGTAGGTCTTGGGGACCCCAAGGTTCGTTCGGCCCTACGCTCCCGTAGGCGCCGGTCAATTTGGATGCTCAGGTCTATGAGGGAGTTCAGGGTCTGGGGCACCCCTACTCTGGCGAGCTCATCCTTGAGCGCGTCTGAGAGGCCCATGCGGAATTGGTGACGGAGAGCAGCATCGTTCCAGTCGGTGTCGGCACCCCAACGCCTCAACTCAGCCACATAGTCCTCTGCTGGTCTTCGACCCTGTTGGAGAGAACGTAGGGCGGCTTCCGCAGTGGTTGAGAGTTGGGGGTCCTCGTATAACTGCGCCATGGCATCAAAGAAGGTGGAGAGACTGGTTAATGCTGCATCTTTTTGTTCCACGAGACGGTGGGCCCAGATTTGGGGATCCCCAGTCAGTAGGGCTACCACAAAGCCCACCTTGGTGGTCTCTAGAGAAAAGGTCCTAGGTTGCAGAGAAAAATGGAGTTCACAGGAGTTGCGGAAAGTTCTGAAGCTACCACGGGCACCTGAAAATTTCTCTGGAGTAGGAACCTTGGGCTCAGGTGGTAGCATCACTATAGTCTGGGTAGGTGCAGGCCCCGTTGGGGGTATTGCCGGGTGAGGAGTTCCTTGGGTACTGGGTGGACCAGACAAGGCCAGTACCCGCTCCTCCAGCCGGGTGTACCCTTGCTGGAGGTTCTTCACCGCCTCGGTCAGACCTGCCAGGTGTTGGCATAACCCCTCCATGGCGGGGGCTCCCTGCTCGGGCTCAGACATGGCTGTCTGCTACTGTCACGTACCTGGTGGTGCGAGCCCGAGATTGCAGGGAGAGGCCTCCCTTGCGTCTCCCACTCCTGGTCCCCTGGCGTGGGAACAGGAGAGCCAGGAGTGAGGAGGAGCACGGGTGCCTGGCAGGATCAACAGACCGGTGAGCAGGAAGCAGGTTAGCAGAGCTGGCAGGATCTTTGGCAAGCAGGCTCACAGGTAAACCGGATAGCAGAGCTGGCAGGATCTTTGGCAAGCAGGCTCACAGGTAAACTGGATGGCAGAGCTGGCAGGATCTTTGGCAAGCAGGCTCACAGGTAAACTGGATAGCAGAGCTGGCAGGATCTTTGGCAAGCAGGCTCACAGGTAAACTGGATAGCAGAGCTGGCAGGATCTTTGACAAGCAGGCTCACAGGTAAACTGGATAGCAGAGCTGGCAGGATCTTGGGCAAGCAGGCTCACAGGTAAACTGGATAGCAGAGCTGAAGCAGGCTCACAGGTAAACTGGATAGCAGAGCTGGCAGGATCTTTGGCAAGCAGGCTCACAGGTAAACTGGATAGCAGAGCTGGCAGGATCTTTGGCAAGCAGGCTCACAGGTAAACTGGATAGCAGAGCTGAAGCAGGCTCACAGGTAAACCGGATAGCAGAGCTGACAGGAACTGGACAACGGCTTGGCAAGCAGGTTCACAGGTAAAATGGATAGCAGAGCTGACAGGAACTGGACAGCAGCTTGGCAAGCAGGTTCACAGGTAAACTGGATAGCAGAGCTGAAGCAGGCTCACAGGTAAACCGGATAGCAGAGCTGACAGGAACTGGACAGCGGCTTGGCAAGAAAATATAGGTCCTATGTGTGCTGCCACAAACACACTATAAGTCCTATGGGTGCTGACGCAAACACACTATAAGTACTATGTGTGCTGACAAGAAAATATAGGTCCTATGTGTGCTGCCACAAACACACTAGAGGTACTATGGGTGCTGACACAAACACACTATAGGTACTATATGCGCTGACAAGAAAATATAGGTCCTATGTGTGCTGCCACAAACACACTATAAGTCCTATGGGTGCTGACACAAACAAACTATAGGTACTATGTGTGCTGACAAGAAAATATAGGTCCTATGTGTGCTGCCACAAACACACTATAAGTCCTATGGGTGCTGCTGACACAAACACACTATAGGTACTATGTGTGCTGACAAGAAAATATAGGTCCTATGTGTGCTGCCACAAACACACTATAAGTCCTATGGGTGCTGACACAAACACACTATAGGTACTATGTGTGCTGACAAGAAAATATAGGTCCTATGTGTGCTGCCACAAACACACTATAAGTCCTATGGGTGCTGACACAAACACACTATAGGTACTATGTGTGCTGACAATAAAATATAGGTCCTATGTGTGCTGCCACAAACACACTATAAGTCCTATGGGTGCTGCTGACACAAACACACTATAAGTACTATGTGTGCTGACAAGAAAATATAGGTCCTATGTGTGCTGCCACAAACACACTATAAGTCCTATGGGTGCTGACACAAACACACTATAGGTACTATGTGTGCTGACAAGAAAATATAGGTCCTATGTGTGCTGCCACAAACACACTATAAGTCCTACGGGTGCTGCTGACACAAACACACTATAAGTACTATGTGTGCTGACAAGAAAATATAGGTCCTATGTGTGCTGCCACAAACACACTATAAGTCCTATGGGTGCTGACACAAACACACTATAAGTACTATGTGTGCTGCCAAGAAAATATAGGTCCTATGTGTGAAAATATAGGTCACACATAGGACCTATATTTTCTTGTCAGCACACATAGTACTTATAGTGTGTTTGTGTCAGCAGCACCCGTAGGACTTATAGTGTGTTTGTGGCAGCACACATAGGACCTATATTTTCTTGTCAGCACACATAGTACTTATAGTGTGTTTGTGTCAGCACCCATAGGACTTATAGTGTGTTTGTGGCAGCACACATAGGACCTATATTTTCTTGTCAGCACGCATAGTACCTATAGTGTGTTTGTGTCAGCACCCATAGGACTTATAGTGTGTTTGTGGCAGCACACATAGGACCTATATTTTCTTGTCAGCACACATAGTACCTATAGTGTGTTTGTGTCAGCACCCATAGGACTTATAGTGTGTTTGTGGCAGCACACATAGGACCTATATTTTCTTGTCAGCACACATAGGACCTATAGTGTGTTTGTGTCAGCAGCACCCATAGGACTTATAGTGTGTTTGTGGCAGCACACATAGGACCTATATTTTCTTGTCAGCACACATAGTACCTATAGTGTGTTTGTGTCAGCACCCATAGGACTTATAGTGTGTTTGTGGCAGCACACATAGGACCTATATTTTCTTGTCAGCACACATAGTACCTATAGTGTGTTTGTGTCAGCACCCATAGTACCTCTAGTGTGTTTGTGGCAGCACACATAGGACCTATATTTTCTTGTCAGCACACATAGTACTTATAGTGTGTTTGCGTCAGCACCCATAGGACTTATAGTGTGTTTGTGGCAGCACACATAGGACCTATATTTTCTTGTCAGCCCACATAGTACCTATGGTGTGTTTGTGTCAGCACCCATAGTACCTCTAGTGTGTTTGTGGCAGCACACATAGGACCTATATTTTCTTGTCAGCACACATAGTACCTATAGTGTGTTTGTGTCAGCAGCACCCATAGGACTTATAGTGTGTTTGTGGCAGCACACATAGGACCAATAGTTTCTTGTCAGCACACATAGTACCTCTAGTGTGTTTGTGTCAGCACCCATAGGACTTATAGTGTGTTTGTGGCAGCACACATAGGACCTATATTTTCTTGTCAACACACATAGTACCTATAGTGTGTTTGTGTCAGCACCCATAGTACCTCTAGTGTGTTTGTGGCAGCACACATAGGACCTATATTTTCTTGGCAGCACACATAGTACTTATAGTGTGTTTGTGTCAGCACCCATAGGACTTATAGTGTGTTTGTGGCAGCACACATAGGACCTATATTTTCTTGTCAGCACACATAGTACCTATAGTGTGTTTGTGGCAGCACCCATAGGACTTATAGTGTGTTTGTGGCAGCACACATAGGACCTATATTTTCTTGTCAGCACACATAGTACCTATAGTGTGTTTGTGTCAGCACCCATAGGACTTATAGTGTGTTTGTGGCAGCACACATAGGACCTATATTTTCTTGTCAGCACACATAGTACCTATAGTGTGTTTGTGTCAGCACCCATAGTACCTCTAGTGTGTTTGTGGCAGCACACATAGGACCTATATTTTCTTGTCAGCACACATAGTACTTATAGTGTGTTTGTGTCAGCACCCATAAGACTTATAGTGTGTTTGTGGCAGCACACATAGGACCTATATTTTCTTGTCAGCACACATAGTACTTATAGTGTGTTTGTGTCAGCACCCATAGGACTTATAGTGTGTTTGTGGCAGCACACATAGGACCTATATTTTCTTGTCAGCAGCACACATAGTACCTATAGTGTGTTTGTGTCAGCACCCATAGGACTTATAGTGTGTTTGTGGCAGCACACATAAGACCTATATTTTCTTGTCAGTACACATAGTACCTATAGTGTGTTTGTGTCAGCACCCATAGGACTTATAGTGTGTTTGTGGCAGCACACATAGGACCTATATTTTCTTGTCAGAACACATAGTACTTATAGTGTGTTTGTGTCAGCACCCATAGGACTTATAGTGTGTCTGTGGCAGCACACATAGGACCTATATTTTCTTGTCAGCACACATAGTACTTATAGTGTGTTTGTGTCAGCACTCATAGGACTTAGAGTGTGTTTGTGGCAGCACACATAGGACCTATATTTTCTTGTCAGCACACATAATACTTATAGTGTGTTTGTGTCAGCACCCATAGGACTTATAGTGTGTTTGTGTCAGCACACATAGGACCTATATTTTCTTGTCAGCACACATAGTACCTATAGTGTGTTTGTGTCAGCACCCATATTACTTATAGTGTGTTTGTTGGAGCACACATAGGACCTATATTTTCTTGTCAGCACACATAGTACCTATAGTGTGTTTGTGTCAGCACCCATAGGACTTATAGTGTGTTTGTGGCAGCACACATAGGACCTATATTTTCTTGTCAGCACACATAGTACCTATAGTGTGTTTGTGTCAGCAGCACCCATAGGACTTATAGTGTGTTTGTGGCAGCACACATAGGACCTATATTTTCTTGTCAGCACACATAGTACCTATAGTGTGTTTGTGTCAGCACCCATAGGACTTATAGTGTGTTCGTGGCAGCACACATAGGACCTATATTTTCTTGTCAGCAGCACACATAGTACCTATAGTGTGTTTGTGTCAGCACCCATAGGACTTATAGTGTGTTTGTGGCAGCACACATAGGACCTATATTTTCTTGTCAGCACACATAGTACCTATAGTGTGTTTGTGTCAGCAGCACCCATAGGACTTATAGTGTGTTTGTGGCAGCACACATATGACCTATATTTTCTTGTCAGCACACATAGTACCTATAGTGTGTTTGTGTCAGCACCCATAGGACTTATAGTGTGTTTGTGGCAGCACACATAGGACCTATATTTTCTTGTCAGCACACATAGTACTTATAGTGTGTTTGTGTCAGCACCCATAGGACTTATAGTGTGTTTGTGGCAGCACACATAGGACCTATATTTTCTTGTCAGCACACATAGTACCTCTAGTGTGTTTGTGTCAGCACCCATAGGACCTACAGTGTGTTGTGAGCACACATAGGAGCTCTATTTTTTATACAATATACACTACCCACTACAATGGCTGGAAGACCGCCAAGAAGAGGCAGACCATCCCGAGGCAAGAACACAGGGCAAGCAGGCTCTGTTTCTAGAGACAACAGTGCTGGTCGTGGACGTGGTCGTGCATCTTCATCAGAACGTGGCCATGGGACACGCTTGTCTTTGTTTTCGGCAGCTGGACATGTTGAGCCGCATCATGCCGAAGGCTTGGTAGTATGGATAACCAAGCCCTCCTCATCCTCCTCATCCTCTCTCACCCAGGCTCAGGGTACTGGCAGAGCAGCTGCCAACGCGTACTCAATGGCATCATCAGCCACCCCTTCCCTAGACCCACCATGTCTTCCTGAGGAGTCTCCCAAACTGTTTGAGCACAGTGTTGGGTACATGCTCCAGGAGGATGCCCAACGATTCGAAGGCTCGGATGATGATACCCAGCTTGAGGAAGGCAGTAGTGTGCGCGCAGAGAGAGGGGATGCTGAAGGACAGCAATCTGGCAGTAATGTTCCACCAGCTGCAGCTTACTGCCAGGTTTGCTCTAGTGGTGAAGAGGGAGGGGATGATGAGGTCACTGACTCCACGTGGGTGCCTGAAGGGAGAGAGGAGGAGGATGCAGCGGCACATGTCCAACGAGGCAGGATGCCCCCTGGAGGCCAGCTAGAGGCCAGCACACCAACTGTATCACACCGCAGAGCTCCGCCTGTGCAGGGCGCTGCCTCTGCACGTTATCACAAAAGTTCTTTGGTGTGGGCCTTTTTTGAGATGAGTGCATCAGATCGCACCACTGCTATTTGCAATATTTGTCTCAAGCGTATCTCGCGTGGCCAAAACATCAGCCACTTGGGCACCACAAGCATGAGCAGACATATGTCGACCTGCCATGCAGCTCGTTGGCAAGCGCACATTAAAGACCCACACCAAAGAACAAAGCGGACCTCTCCTTGCTCCTCATCAGCTGGGATCTCCATCCCCACTATATCTTCAGTCCTCTCTGAAAGCTGCTCTGAGAGGACTGAAGGTGTAGAATTAGGTGTGTCACAACCAAGTACTTGCAGTACACCGACGTCCGATTGTAGCAGGCAAATTTCCCTGCCCCAGCTGCTGGACCGTCGAAAAGAAGTATACTCCCAGCCATCCACATGCCCAGCGGTTGAATGCTAGCTTGGCTAAATTGCTAGCACTTCAACTGCTGCCTTTTCAGTTGGTAGACTCGGCCCCCTTCCATGAGTTTGTTCAATGTGCGGTTCCTCAGTGGCAGGTTCCCAAACGCCACTTTTTCTCACGGAAGGCGATTCCGCCTCTCTACCACCATGTGGAAGGCAATGTCCATGCCTCGCTGGACAGGGCGGTCAGTGGTAAGGTGCATATTACCGCTGGCTCATGGTCCAGCAGGCATGGACAGGGACGTTATCTGTCTTTCACGGCCCATTGGGTCACTCTATTGGCAGCTGGGAGGGATGCAGGACAAGGTGCAGTAGTGTTGGAGGTTGTTCCGCCACCACGCCTCCAAAATGCTACTACTGGTTGTGACACACCTCTCTCCTCCACCCCCTCCTCTTCTTCTTCCTCCATGGCCTCTTCGAGTGCTCTGTCCTCGGAACCAGCGGTGCTCCGTAGGCGTACAAGGGGCTACCCGAGTACGCAGGCAAAAAGATGCCATGCCGTGCTTGCGCTGGTGTGTTTGGGGGACAGGAGCCACACTGGGGCAGAGGTTCTGGCAGCTCTGCAGGGGCAGGCCGAGAGGTGGTTGACGCCACACCAGCTTAAGCCAGGAATGGTGGTTTCTGACAATGGCACCAACCTCCTCTCCGCCCCGCGACAGGGGCAGCTCACCCATGTGCCCTGTATGGCTCACGTCCTCAACCTGGTGGTGCAGTGGTTCATGGGCAGGTACCCAGGCTTACAGGATGTCCTGAGGCAGGCCAGGAAAGTCTGTGTGCATTTCCGCCGATCGTATAATGCCAGTGCTCGGCTGGCTGAGCTGCAAAAGGAGCTGAACCTGCCCAAGAACCGCCTAATATGTGACATGCCCACCAGGTGGAACTCAACGTTGGCCATGCTGCAGCGACTGCACACGCAGCAGAGGGCCATCAATGAGTACCTTTGCGACTACGGCACCAGGACAGGGTCAGGGGAGCTTGGCTTTTTTTCCCCACGCCAGTGGAGCATGATCAGGGATGCATGCACTGTCCTCTCACCATTTGAGGAGGCCACGAGGATGGTGAGCAGTGACAGTGCATGCATCAGTGACACTGTACCTCTTGTCCACCTGTTGGAGCATACGCTGCATGGGATAATGGACAGGGCACTTGAGGCAGAACAGAGGCAGGAAGAGGAGGACTTCCTTGCCTCTCAAGGACCCCTTTATCCAGACAGTGTTCCTTCTGTCCCACCCATCACACAGGAAGAGGATGAGGAGGAGGAGGAGGAGGAGGAGGAGGAGGAGGATTGTGCTGGCACTCAGCATCAGCATCAGCAGTCTTTTAGGGATGATGTACAGTCCCAACAAACCAGTGGACTTGTACGTGGCTGGGAGGAGGTGGCTGGTGATCATGTCGTCCTCAGTGACCCAGAAGACTCCGGACCGAATGCCTCAGCTAACCTACGTTGCATGGCCTCCCTGATCCTGCAAAGCCTGCGGAAGGATCCTCGTATTCTTCGGATCAAGGAGAGGGACCATTACTGGCTGGCCACTCTCCTTGATCCACGGTACAAGGGTAAGGTTGCGGACCTTATCTTGCTGTCGCAGAGGGAGCAGAGGATGAGACATCTCAGGGAGGCCTTGCAGAAAGGTCTGTGCAACGCGTTCCCAGAAACTGGGAGGTTACAAACTCCTGGTCCTGGACGACGAGTTGCTGAGGCTTCGGTCAGTAGCAGAAGGAGCGGTGGGGAAGGTGGACGTCTGACCGATGCGTTCAGGCAATTTTTTAGTCCGCAGCCCCAAGGTATGATCCGTTCCAGCAACCATCGCCAGCGTCTGATATACATGGTGCAGGAATACCTAGGGGCAAGGTCAGACTTGGACACCTTTCCCAGCGAAAATCCTCTGGCTTACTGGGTCTTGAGGATGGATCACTGGCCAGAGCTTGCACAGTATGCAATTGAGCTACTGGCCTGTCCTGCATCCAGCGTTCTTTCCGAACGCACATTCAGTGCTGCTGGAGGATTTGTCACCGATCACAGGGTGCGCCTGTCCACCGACTCGGTTGATCGACTGACCTTCATAAAAATGAATCAGTCTTGGATCACCACCAGCTACCAGGCACCTGAAGCGGATATAACTGAATAATTTATAATGTCACATCCCTTCAAGACTGCCTATGCTGATGCTGAGTGACTGTCCTGTTATGTTCACTGACTATCCTCTTCCTCCTCCTCAATGATCCATTCCTTGATAGCTTGGAAGAACATTTTTGTTTCTGGGTGTCACCACACCAGTGCCTAAGGCACAATTTTTCAGCCCCTGTATAACAGGGGCATGTAATTAAAATTTTTTAAAAAAATGCTTCACAACAGGTGTGACTGCTGTGCTCCAAGTACAGTATCTGTGAGGGGTTGCAGTGTTGTGGCACCAGCACCGTTGCCTAAGGCACAATTTTTCAGCCCCTGTTTAACCGCTTCCCGACCATCTAACGTCGATATACGTCGGCAAAATGGCACAGGCAGGCAAAATCACGTACCTGTACGTGATCGTGCATGTGCCTGCCTGTGGGTCGCGCGCGCGTGCGCCGCCAGCGGCACGCTCGCGACCCGGTCGGGAGCTCCGTGACCCCGGCCGCGGGACCAGCGGACCCGATCGCCGCTGGTGTCCCGCGATCGGGTTACGGAGCTGAAGAATGGGGAGAGGTATGTGTAAACAAACCTCTCCCCGCGCTTCCTACACTGACTGTCAGTGATCGGCTGTTCCCTGTCATCGGGAAAGCCGATCAATGACGTCAGACGTCAGCCCCGCCCCCTAATCTAAAAAAAAACACACACGTCACAGCCCATAACCCCTCCCCTCCCCCTTGTGGTTAACCCCTTCACTACAACTGTCATTTATACAGGAACCAATGCATTTAAATAGCATTGATTGCTGTATAAATGACAATGGTCCCAAAAATGTGTCAAAAATGTCCGATGTGTCCGCCATAATGTCGCAGTCACAATAAAAATTGCTGATCGCCACCATTACTAGTAAAAAAAAAAATATTAATAAAAATGCTATAAAACTATCCCCTATTTTGTAAACGCTATAACTTTTCCGCAAACCAATCAATAATCGCTAATTGCGATTTTTTTTGTCAAAAATATGTAGAAGAATAAGTATCGGCCTAAACTGAGGAAAAAAAATGTTTTTTTATATATGTTTATTCGCCAATAGTGTAATTAAGGAGGAGCTGGCCAAACTATCACACATTACTTTGTTACTCCATTACGTAGTGGAGAGGGTGGTTACCTGTCCAAAACATACCTCCCCCCTAAAATATTTACAAGGGGCCATCAGAGGGGGGAGGAATCTGATAAGTGGACCTTATATTTTAGCCTTTAAATACTACAAGAAATGTTATACTGATGTTTGCCAACAATGTTTGTGTAGAATCTGCTTGTAATGTTTATTATCAAATGTACTAATTATATTTTTCTTGTTTAACTTCACAGTTTCCTTCCACGCCACAGGAATGGCAGACTGTGGCCTCCCAGTTTGCCCAGCAGTGGGATTTCCCGAACTGCGGAGGGGCAATCGATGGGAAGCATGTCCACATCGTCCCACCACCCCATTCGGGGTCATACTATTTCAACTATAAGGGGTTCAATAGTATCGTGTTGATGGCGGTGGTGTCGGCGACATATGAGTTCCTATATGTGGACATGGGGATGAATGGTCGGATGTCGGATGGAGGAGTCTTTTGCCGGACGGAGTTCTACCGACATCTCGAGAGTGGTGGCTTGGGATTGCCACCCCCGAAGGAGAATGTCGAGGGACTCCCGTTTGTGTTCGTGGCAGACGAGGCGTTTGGTTTGCCTAACCATTTAATGCGACCGTTCCCCCAGAGGACCCTCACCCCGGAGAAAAGGGTATTTAATTACCGGCTGGCCAGAGCCAGAAGAGTCGTGGAGAATGCGTTTGGTATTCTGGCCAGCCGGTTACGCCTGTTCCAAACGGCCATAATTATGGCGGAATATAAACTGAACACCATAGTGGTAGCATGTTGCATTTTGCACAATTTTTTCAAACGGACAAACCCAAATTATGTGGTAACACTTGGGCCTGACGCTGGGCTACAATCTCTCACGTCCCTGGAAGCGGCCCGTCCTGGCTTGCCCCCCCAAAGCGCCCGTGAAGTGCGGCAAAATTATTCAGACTATTTTTCGGGGAGGGGGGCCATTGCTTTGCCAGCAGTGATTGAATAAATGTTACCTTTTTTTTTCTTAAAAAATCTTGCTTTGAATTTCCTGCTTGTGTTTCTTTTTTGTGTCTCCTAGTGCACTTGTAGTGCCAAGTGGTTTGCACATTATTATCTAAACACCCATTGTCACTGTAAACACCAATTTAAACACAAAGAAATGGTATTGATCATTGAAAGAAGAAGGCACACATTGTTGAGCAAAAAATATTTTTTTTACTCCGTACACATTCACATGTTTTTTTTTTGTTTTTTTACAAAAATAACAAGTTTTGCATTTTCACCCCCCAAAAATTGGGGTTACGGTATATAAACAGCCATGTTTCCAAAAATAAAATACACAACTCTGGTGCATAACAAAGTTCTACGTAGAAAAACTTTTGAAGCCAAGATCACACATTACATTGTCCAAAATGTGTGGATCTTGCCTTCATCAGATGGGGTGCAGTCACCCCTGTAAAAGCCTAATTTTGAAGATGCACACAAATTGTGCGGCAAACTGGGGATTGACATCCTGATCCCATGCCTAATGTCAACATGTGCTATCTCCCATCATGGGGGATCAATGGATGTGTTTTGGGGGTGGAACCCCTTCCTCTCACCGACTTGAGTTTTGAGGAAGGGGTTGCAGGCACAAAACGCGTACATTGATATCCCCTGATGGCAGATAGCACATGTTGACATACAGTGTGCATCTTCAAAATTAGGCTTTTGAAAATGTTGTAAACTTTTAAACAGCAAAACTAAAAGGTTGGACATTTTGGGAAAAATTAGATTCTTCCAAGGACATCAATCATGTTTTTAAGTTTAACTTCAATATCCCTAGTTTTTTCCGAATCATTTCTAAATCCTGACTACAAAACATTATGTCCTGGATTAGCCTTTGGGCACTGTCAGTGGTGAAATGATGTGACTGTGACTGTTCTTCCACAACCTGTACTTCACCTAAAAATTAAAAAAACACACCATGTATTATAAATAGGCAGGCATACATGTCTTATTACCTGAATCTGGGGTGTCAGACACTCACCCGTTGTGGTCTCAATCTCAATCACTTCCCCTTCCTCCACATCCTCATACTCTGGTGGTGACCTTGGTTTCCTTTGTTCAGGAGATGGGCGGTCCCTGGGAACATGATATTTGCCAATTCTTTGTTCCCCTATGAGACTAAAACAAAAGGTATACTTAGCACACAGATATTTGAGCCAACAAATATGAATGATAGACATTGCTTGGAAGTGGGGGACAATTGTCTGTTTGGGCAGAATTCCAAGATGAACAGATGATTTATTCCCTTAATTCCTCAGGCTGGAATACTTACCTTTTTTGGATAATTTTCCCACCTGGAGACACCCCAAAGTATCCACTGGAGTACCTGTGTTTGACACCCTAAAATGTGCACCTGAGTCCAGATGTGTAAACAGCTGCAGAGTGTCCTCTACATACATTACACTGAATGAAGATTGATATTCCTTCTAGGTTCAAACACATCTAGACAACAATGTCCTAAAAACTCTTTTGGATAAATGTTAAAAATTGAAGGCCCTACAGTATTTAATCATTTATCTGTGAAGACATCGTATTTTGGATAACGAACGAGGTTTACAACGAACGATTACTGCGTATGACCATGAAAGTAGCCATTTTGGACTGTACAAGACCTTATTAGGGGAAAACACATGGCGCAGCATTCAATATTAATAATAATAGGTACACACGACATAATATACTTACTTTTTCGAAGAACTTTCTTGATCTTCCTGTAGTGATCGTGCTCCCTTAATTTGAGGTCCAACCATCGTTTCCTCAGTTGATCCTTCGTTCGTCGTACCCCAAAATTACTGTGCAGACTCTTCACAACTTTATTCATGATCTTGGCCTTTCTCATATTTGGGTTGGGGTACGGACCATAATTCCCGTCATAGTCGTTGCTCCTCAAGATGTCCACCATCTCCACAAAGGCCATATTTGAGGCCTTAAATCTCCTCCTTGATCGTGACGTTTCAGGCTCCGGGCTATCCTCCTCCTCATTACTGCTCTTATTATGCACCTGCTGTGTCTCCGCCATGTTCCGCTCCCACCTCAACGAAAGAGACTGGGCGGCGAATATTCTAGAAAGAACGTCAGGGGCGGGCGACGCGGGCGGAGATTCACGCATGCGCAGTGTATATAAAGCTTCAAACACGTGTGTGTCGTAACTACGTTCTGTGTGCACGGGAAGGAGGACGGACGCCACGAAGAACGTCGAACAACGACGAACGTTACAACGAAGGTAAGATTTTAAACTTTTTGGAGTCATGTGCGGCCCATACTGGATCTAGATTGATGCCTATATTGTGTTGAAAGATTATCCTGAGATTTTTATTTTTGTATTTTGTTTGGTCTTGCAGAGAAAATGCTGCCATTTAAGGACCCAGAATTCCTTGGGGAATTCATAGATAAATACCATGAAATGAGAAACCCCTTGTATCACAATAAACCAGCTAGGAGGGCAACGCTGGAGAAATTGCTTCAATTTGTGAAGACCCGGTCCCCGATGCAGACATCAAATTTGTTGAGGCAAAAATTGGTAGCTTGAGAAGCACCTATAAGAAGGAGTACCGGTCCGGAGTAGCAGCAGATAAGGTGTATGTACCCAGTCTGTGGTACTACAGCAGGATGAGGTTTATAGATGACCAGATGGAGGGCAGGGAATCCCTTTCTACTCTTCCGGCACCCCTTCCCTCCAGCCTTCCAACCAGCCTTCCATCCAGCCTTCCCTCTACCCAAGCTGAGGCATCTGTGGACCAACCTGGGCCTTCCATACAGGAGGAGATTGAGGAGCCTAGATGGAGTCAGGTATACCTTTTTTATACATAATTTATCTGTGCAAAACAAAAATTGTTGGTAAGTAGATGTTATTATTGCTAATAAATGAATGCAGTAACAAAAGGTGTTTCACATATCAATAGACAGAAATGGCCAAAAAAGATTAGGACAAGAAGGAAAAATGCTGGGCTCACAATGATAGTCTTTTCTATTTCTTCAACATTAAATTTGCAACAGTCATGAGCTGAAAATTGTGTGTGTTTGATGAAAAAACAACTAAAACTATGTCCCTTTTTCATACACAGGATGACCTCAGCCAGGACGAGGCTCTGGCTAGTGGCACACAGGAGGAGGCAGGGGGAAGTGTCACCCAGGAGGGGGCAGGGCCCAGTAATACCCAATCGCAGGTGCCTCCCCTCATCCTTCCCTACAAACAACTGAGGAAGGGCACAAAAGCAGAGGAGGCAGCACTGGCCCTGATCAGGGAGGCTAATGTGTCCCTCAGATCCCCCCTTGATGCTACAGAGGCCTATGGCATCTATATTGCCTCTAATTTGCAACAGATGGAGGAGGGCCAACGGCGAAAGTGTGAAAGAATAATTTTTGATACTATACACAAGGGGTTGAGTGGGGAAATGTCGGACAACCAACATCTATGTTCTCTCCCCCATCCTCCTCCTCCTGCCACAATGCCACCTCCAGAGCCACAGCCTCCAGGAAAGGCTGCAGGGAAGGCTCTATGGAAGACCAGGAAGTGATCCCCTGCCTTCAGGTCTCAAAGAACCCACAGCCTGTTGTAGGACCACAGACTGGGTACATATACCATCTGCTGCTGCTCCGGTTCTCTGGGACTCCTGGACCTCATTGTACTCCTTTTTCTATGGACTTTTCAAGCTACCAATTTATTTGATGTCTGTCTTGGGGGCCAAAGGCTGCACAAATTGAAGCAATTTCTCCTGCGTTGCCTTTATCTTTATTTTGTAATTCTGATGTGAAATACATTTTAATTTTGTTTTCAGAAAATACTTGCCTATGTGTTTTAATACAAAGAGCAAATACATTTATTTTGGGGGAGTAGGCAGGTACATTTCAAAAATACAATGTCAAAATTAACAAGGGACACCAACAACAAACAGGTTTACAAATAATACATAATAATGGTGTTGTGGAAACATAACATAAAAAAAAAAGGAGAGCACGAGAAAATAATACAATAATACAAATATTCTTATTAAAGAAAAAAAAACACTTTAAAAAATTATATATATTTTATGCAGATCTGGCTTAAATTCTAATATAAATATTATTCTGGAGAGACCTAGAAATACTAAAGAAATACGTTTGTAAAAACTCTGTGTGAATATGAGCAGCAAAACAACTTCATTCTTCTAGCATTATAAAGAAGAGAATGAGCGGCGCATTGAAGAATTTAAAAAAATCCAGTGTGAAGAATCTGCTAGCTCCATTACGAATGCTAGTTTTACCAGACCGAGCGGTTCTGTCTCGTAGTGGATTCTGAGCATGCGTGATTTTTGGGGTGTCGGAATTGCCTACACACGATCGGAAAATCCGATAGAAAGGTTTTCCGTCAGAAAAATTAAGAACTGGTTCTCAATCCAAAGTCCATCGGAAATTCTGACAGAAAAAGACAGATGGGCATACACACGGTCGGAAAATCCGATGAAAAGCTCCCATCGGACTGTTTCCATCGGAAATTCCGACCGTGTGTATGCGGCATTAGAAGCTGTGGCAAACCAGACTAGACTCATTTACATTATAGAAGACAACAGACAGGTGGCTGGAGTTGATGACATTAGCATCTAACAGTATGTGTCTCAACAGTATGAATCAGTCACTATTTCTAATATGGCATATACAGGGTTCCCAGAGTCTGTGTGTCTTTGGGACATGGACCTGAATCTAAAGTAACACCACCTCAAGGGTCCCCAGGCATACAGCTCGCAAAGAGCACCATTCCCCCAAATGCCAGGGCCCGTAATCAGTAGGCAAGAGGCCAGCATCCAGTCCCCTCCAAAAGCCTCTGTCCCGGGTGAGTTTGTCACAACCAGGGGCGGACTGACAGGTCGGTGACTCGGGCGCCCCCCGAGGGCACGGGGCCATTAGGGGCCCGGACTCGGCCACATGAGGGGCCACTTGAAACGGCTGTATTTCATGCCGCTAACAATACAGCTAACGGCGTGCGGCTCCCAGCCGGCCCCTTCTTCCCTCTCGTCCGTCCCAGGTGCTTCTACTGTATGTGTCGTGACGTCACCTGGGACGGACGGGAGGGAAGAAGGGGCAGGCGGGGAGCCGCGCGCCGTTAGCAGTATTCGCGGCATGTAATACAGCCGCTTCAACCTGCCGAGTCCGGGCCCCTAATGGAAGAGAAGAGTGGAGGGGCCGGCGGGGAGCATTGGCATCGGTGAGTTAATTTACCAGGACCGCCACAAGTGATGGGGGGGGTGGTACAGAGTCACGCCCCCCCTAGAGTGTCACGCCCCCCCCCACAGTGTCACCCCTACCCCACAGTGTCACCCCCAGCCCACAGTGTCACCCCCAGCCCACAGTGTCATCCCCAGCCCACAGTGTCCCCCTAGCCCACAGTGTCCCCCTAGCCCACAGTGTCACCCCAGCCCACAGTGTCACCCCCAGCCCACAGTGTCCCCCCAGCCCACAGTGTCACCCCCAGCCCACAGTGTCACCCCCAGCCCACAGTGTCCCCCTAGCCCACAGTGTCCCCCTAGCCCACAGTGTCCCCCCCCAGCCCACAGTGTCACCCCCTAGCACACAGTGTCACCCCCAGCCCACAGTGTCCCCCCAGCCTACAGTGTCCCCCCAGCCCACAGTGTCCCCCCCTAGCCCACAGTGTCCCCCCAGCCCACAGTGTCCCCCCAGCCCACAGTGTCCCCCTAGCACACAGTGTCCCCCCCCACCCCACAGTGTCCCCCTGTGTGCATGTCCCCCCCTGTGTGTGCGCTCTCCCTCCAGTGTCCCCCCTGTGTGTGCGCTCTCCCTCCAGTGTCCCCCCTGTGTGTGCGCTCTCCCTCCAGTGTCCCCCCTGTGTCCCCCTGTGCGCTCTCCCTCCAGTGTCCCCCTGTGTGTGCGTGTCCCCCCTGTGTGTGCGCTCTCCCTCCAGTGCCCCCCTGTGTGTGCGCTCTTCCTCCAGTGTCCCCCTGTGTGTGTGTGTGCCCCCCTGTGTGTGCGCTCTCCCTCCAGTGTCCCCCTGTGTGTGTGCCCCCCTGTGTGTGCGCTCTCCCTCCAGTGTCCCCCTGTGTGTGTGTGTGCCCCCCTGCGTGTGCGCTCTCCCTCCAGTGTCCCCCTGTGTGTGCTTGCCCCCCCCCTGCGTGTGAGCTCTCCCTCCAGTGTCCCCCTGTGTGTGTGTCCCCCCTGTGTGTGCGCTCTCCCTCCAGTGTCCCCCTGTGTGTGCGCTCTCCCTCCAGTGTCCCCCTGTGTGTGCATGCCCCCCCGCGTGTGAGCTCTCCCTCCAGTGTCCCCCTGTGTGTGTGTCCCCCCGTGTGTGCGCTCTCCCTCCAGTGTCCCCCTGTGTGTGCATGCCCCCCCCTGCGTGTGAGCTCTCCCTTCAGTGTCTCCCTGTGTGTGTGCTCTCCCTCCAGTGTCCCCCTGTGTGTGTGCTCTCCCTCCAGTGTCCCCCTGTGTGTGCGCTCTCCCTTCAGTGTCCCCCTGTGTGCATGTCCCCCCCTGTGTGTGTGCTCTCCCTCCAGTGTCCCCCTGTGTGTGTGCTCTCCCTCCAGTGTCCCCCTGTGTGTGTGCTCTCCCTCCAGTGTCCCCCTGTGTGCGCGCTCCCTTCAGTGTCCCCCTGTGTGCGTGTCCCCCCCTGTGTGTGTGCGCTCTCCCTCCAGTATCCCCCTGTGTGCGTGTCCCCCTGTGTGTGCGCTCTCCCTTCAGTGTCCCCCTGTGTGCGTATCCCCCCCTGTGTGTGTGCTCTCCCTCCAGTGTCCCCCTGTGTGTGCGTGTCCCCCCCCCTGTGTGTGCGCTTGGTCCCCTTGAGTGCGGGGACCAAGGGGGCCCCATGATCTTCTATTGCCCGGGGGCCCCATGAGTTGTCAGTCCGCCCCTGGTCACAACTCTCCCCCATCAAAAGTTGACTAACAAGGTCCCAGACCTCAACCTGGTGTTCAGACTTATGCCGCGTACACACGAAGGGACAATCCCGCGGGATTATCCTCTGGACTCAAGTCCAGCGGACAATCCCCTCGTGTGTGGGCGCCGGCGGACTTTTTGGCGCCAAAGTCCGGCGGGCCAAAGTTTTAAGTTTGGTTTTAAAATTATCCGCTGGACTTGGCAGTCCGGCGGACAATCCCGCCGTTAGTAGGCTAGTCCGCGGGACTTTTGAAAATGAACGGACTTGCCGCTCATCGGCAAGTCCGTTCATTTAGCACGTGACTTCAGGTTACGTAGCTAGCGCAGGCAGTAAATGCCGCCGCGCTAGCTCCGTGACCTGGCATGGATTTAAAGGGAATCCCCACGCCAAAAAACGGCGTGGGGGTTCCCCCCAAATCCATCTCAGACCCTTATCCGAGCACGCAGCCCGGCCGGCCAGGAAAGGGGTGGGGACGAACGAGCGCCCCCCCTCCTGAGCCGTACCAGGCCGCGTGCCCTCAACATGGGGGGGTGCCCTGGGGAAAGGGGGGCCGTGCGGCCCCCCCACCCCAAAGCACCTTGTCCCCATGTTGATGAGGACAAGGGCCTCTTCCCGACAACCCTGGCCGTTGGTTGTCGGGGTCTGCGGGCGGGGGGCTTATCGGAATCTGGGAGCCCCCTTTTATAAGGGGGCCCTCAGATCCCGGCCCCCCACCCTATGTGAATGAGTATGGGGTACGATGTACCCCTACCCATTCACCTAAGGTGTAAAATGTAAAGTACAAAAACACACACACTTTTGAAAAAATATTCGCTGCCGTCGTCTGGGGGTCTCGATCCGCCTTCGGGGGTCTTCCGGGGTCTTCCAGGGGTCTCTTCTGTTCTTGCGGCGGTCGTCGTCTTCCGCGCCGCCGTCTCCTTCTTCTTCTTCTTCTTGTTCTTCTTCTTGTTCCGATGTTGACCCGTCGCTGTCTCTGCCCGGAATGGCAGAGCCGCGCTGCGCTGGGACTTATATAGGGACATGGGGACAGGGTCACATGCTCATGTCACATGGTGACCCCGCCCCCTTGCGATGTCACAGTCCCGGAGGATGCTGGAACAAGAAGAAGAACAAGAAGAAGAACAAGAAGAAGAAGGCGCCGGCGGCGCGGAAGACGACGACCGCCGCAAGAACAGAAGAGACCCCCCGGAAGACCCCCGAAGGCGGATCGAGACCCCCAGACGATGGCGGCGACGACGACGAAGAAGGTAGCCGGACTTCTCCGCTCGGTAAAAGAGCTTGGTAAATGGCGGAGGAGTCCGGCGAGAAGACCCCCAAGATGGAAGAAGACCCCCGGAGCAGTGCAATAAAATATTTTTTCAAAAGTGTGTGTGTTTTTGTACATTTTACACCTTAGGTGAATGGGTAGGGGTACATCGTACCCCATACTCATTCACATAGGGTGGGGGGCCGGGATCTGAGGGCCCCCTTATAAAAGGGGGCTCCCAGATTCCGATAAGCCCCCGCCCGCTGACCCCGACAACCAACGGCCAGGGTTGTCGGGAAGAGGCCCTTGTCCTCATCAACATGGGGACAAGGTGCTTTGGGGTGGGGGGGGCGCACGGCCCCCCTTTCCCCAGGGCACCCCCCCATGTTGAGGGCACGCGGCCTGGTACGGCTCAGAAGGGGGGGCGCTCGTTCGTCCCCACCCCTTTCCTGGCCGGCCAGGCTGCGTGCTCGGATAAGGGTCTGACATGGATTTGGGGGGAACCCCCACGCCGTTTTTTCGGCGTGGGGAGTCCCTTTAAATCCATGCCAGGTTACGGAGCTAGCGCGGCGGCATTTACTGCCTACGCTAGCTACGTAACCTGAAGTTACGTTCTAAATGAACGGACTGCTCCGTGTGTGGGCAAGTCCGTTCATTTTCAAAAGTCCCGCGGACTTTGGCCGGCGGATTGTCCGCCAGAGAAGTCCGCACGTGTGTGGGCAAGTCCGCACGTGTGTGGGCAAGTCCACACGCTCGGAAAGTCCGGCGAAGCCAGCTGGAAAGTCCGGCGGATTGTCCGCTGGACTAAGTCCGCCGGCAAAAGTCCGCACATGTGTACGCGGCATAAGAGGTTCTTAGAGGTTCTAAGAAGCTCTTAGTCTGAACACATGAGGAGACTTCGTTTTCCCTGCCGGACGGCGGCCGCCATTTTGTGTTGTAGGAAGTTGGTGAGGTACCCCTATTAGAAGTACCCAGTGAGTGGAGCCATTGGAGGAGCATAGCTGAGGCAAAGTGTACCCATTCTCTGGATGCCTGCTGACACCAAGCACCAAGTTAGCGGAGCCATTGGAGGAGCACAGCGGAGACAGAGTGTACCCCTCCTTTTTCTCTGGATGCCCATTAACAGGGATTTTCAGGTGAGAGGCTAGTGAGCACGATTTAGGATCAGGTCCTTACACACCCACTATCCCCGTTTGGATATAGAAGACCACTGATATGGCGGTTACCCCTCCTTATTTTTAGAGACCATTCCGGGGTTAATCGACTTCATTGATGTTTCTATGATTGGTGGCTATATGATTATACCACCTGGACTTTACCATTTCATTTTATTATTGCACTTATGCGATAGAATGTTTATTTCTTATACATAATTTGGTACTTACCAGGAGTACTGTGTTTATGCATGTTTATACACTTTCTTGTGAAACCTTTTGTGTTAATTAGCACGTTGTGCATTTGATTTTCAGAATATTTATTTATTTGACACTTTATTAGGTTCATGTACATAGTATTTTAATCACTATTGATTATTTATATATTAGCACTTGGTGCACTATATACCAATATTCATCTTTATATATATATATATTTTATAGACACTTATATATTTTATACTTTTTGGTGCTTTTAGCGCAAAATCACTATTGTTTTTTATGTTATTTGTGGGATTGTGTTCACCATCAGATTTTGCTGCTTTTTTAAGATATTTATTCTACACTTAGCACTTTAAGTTGGCTTTTTATTAGCCATTCACCGTTTTATTTTTATATTGCATTATATATTGTTTTTATTTTTTGTGCATGATTTCTAGTTCGTAAATAGCGCGAAGGTCACCCACATCACTATATATTGAAAACATTATCACTGCCCTTATTTACCAGCAAGGACCCGCCCCAGGAAGCATTTGCTCTGATAGTGTGAGTCGACTTCATGAGCAACATTTTCCCTATAAGGTTCCCCCAACAGAATCTGGAAGAAGACGCCAAAAGAAATGTCATGTATGCTCAAGTGTATGTCCCGATTGTCCCTCCCAACCTGGCATATGTATCGGTGATTGCTTCAAAAATTATCACACATCCATCAGATATTAGTTCCCCTTATTAGTAACAGACTGCCATTTCCCCATTTCAATTACCTGTGTGCATCATTTGCCTGCCACCATGATTCTACCTTCCATGTTAACTGACCCTGGCCTGTTTACCGACAATGTCTTTGCCTGCCGTTTTAACCACGTTTCTGACTTCCACGTGCACCAACCTCAGCCTGTTTACCGACGATGCCTTTGCCTGCTGTTTTAACCACGTTTCTGACTTCCACGTGCATCGACCTCGGCCTGTTAAATCGACCATGTTTTTGCCTGCCACTTGGACTGATCTTTTGCCCTTCTACTTCAGTACACAGGGGTCTCACATATGTGAGGAGCTTCAGAATAGCGTTCTGAGTAGAGAAAATCAGTTTTTGGTTTTCTGTGTTCCCAGAACAGGGTCTGGTTGTCCGGAGGCATCTGTGTGCGCGCATTGGCGCGCATATGTGTGCGCACATTGGCGAACATGTGTGTGCGCGCGTTGGTGCGCGCATGCGCCAATACACACTGATGTGCCCGTGCTTGTGTGCAGGTGCACGTCTGTTAGCCAAACTTCCCTTACATTGCCCCCCCCCCCAATGGGCAACCTCCGGATGCCCATTTGTAGTTTCTAGTCAGGGTGAGCCTGGAAAAATGCCTGCCATGCAAATTGGACTCTGGTTCCCAGGAGTTGTTTTCAGGTCCGTAATCTTTCCATTTAATCAAAAACTGGATTACATTTCTTCTTTTTCTACAGTCCATAATGGCTTCAACCTCATACTCCTCGTTACCGTTGATTAAGGTAGGTGCAGGTGGATCCGACTCACGACCAGGAAAGGGATCTAACCTTGCATTCTTCAGTAGCGAGACATGGAAGACTGGGCGGATCTTGTAATTCTCCGGAAGTGACAAATCGTAGGCTGCATGATTGATCTGTCTTTTGACAGGGAAGGGACCAATAAATCTTGGTCCGAGTTTCTTAGATGGACAGGATAATTTTAAGTTGGCAGTGGATAACCAGGCCTTGTCTCCAATTTGAAGTTTTAGGTCTCCTCTTCTTTTCCTGTCCAAATTTTTTTTATTGTCCTGTTGTGCCTTGGAGATGTTCCTTTGTAAAACTTTATTGTTCAGGTGGAGGGAGTTTAATCTTTCCTGGACTGCAGCAACCAAGGAGTCGGGTAAGATTTCAGGTAGGAAAGTTGGAAAGTATCCATAGTTTGCAAAAAACTGGGCTTGTCCCATAGCTGAGTGAACCGCATCATTGTATGCAAACTCTGCCAGGGGTAACAGTGATGCCCAGTCATCCTGGGCAAAGGATGAGAAACACCGGAGATATTGTTCCAGAGTCTGGTTTGAACGTTCCGTTTGACCATTGGTCTGGGGATGGTATGCAGAGGAGAAATACGTTTACATTTTCAACATCTTACAGAGCTCTTTCCAAAATCTCGCAGTAAATTGCACCCCCTGATCCGAGGTGATGCTGCTGGGTACCCTATGGAGTTTGACTACCTCCCTGATGAAGGTGCAGGCAGTCTCTGTTACTGATGGAGTACCTATCAAAGGAATGAAATGGGCCATCTTGGTCAATCTGTCCACAATCACGAAAATGGTGGTAAATTTTTCAGATGGCGGAAGTTCTACGATGAAATCCATATTAATCATCTCCCAGGGCCTCTTAGGAATGGGCAGTGGTCTTAGCAGACCCCAGGAATTGACTTTATCGTTCTTATTTCGGGCACAGACTGTGCAAGGACCGTTGCACAAGTTCCACTGTTTTACAACTGTCTCTGTGATCTGGGGCGGCATTCTCTGTGAAATGTACAGCAGTCTCTGTGACTGGCATACATAAACCCCCTCCCCCTCTGCTCTTACAGAACTGGTGCATCTTTCTCCTAGACAGTGAAGGCGAGGGCAGTCTTCTATGACCTGGGAGCAGTCTCTGTGAAATGTACAGCAGTATCTGTGACATGGAGGGCAGTCTCTGTGACCTGGTGGGCAGTCTCTGTGAAATATACAGCTGTTTCTGTGACCTGGGGGGTGGGGGCAGTCTCTGTGAAATGCACAGCTGTCTTTGTGACCTGGGGGGGGGGGGCAGTGTAGTCTCTGTGAAATGCAGCATCTTAAGCAGTGGTGACTTTGGTTGGAAGTTGGTAGTATAGTCAGAAGAGAGCATGAGGGTGAATACCAAAAGTACATTCACCTACTCCCTTTAACACTAGTATAGGAATTTGAGTATACTAGTATTAGATGCATTTTACTTGAATTACATCAGTATTTTATCAAAATACAATATATGTGCAATATATGTGCTTAGCGGGTAAGGGGTTTAATACTGTAGTAGTGGAAGGGACTCAGGGAGTGCTAAAAGTCCATGGGTTAGGGGGCACAAATGAATTGCCTTGCCCCGGACGTTGACAAGCCATGCTACACCACTGGTTGTTTCTAACACAGTCTAGGCGTAGCGCTCAACCCTAGTGATTGACTGATAGACCATTGAGCTGTCAAAGGGAAGAGGTCACAAGTTCCCTCATGCCTAGGATAATTGAGTTTTTTATCCAGCGACAACAGAGGCCAGAGCAGCACAGGTTCACTGCTAATGTGAGCAGGCTGCTATTAGAAATCATGGGGCCTGACAAGGCACCTTTTCCCCAGAAAATAGCAAAACAATATTTTTGCGAAAAATAGATAAAAATTATTATTAGCAGACATAAACAACATAACTTACAAAATTCCTGCTACATCTAAAAAAATAAAACTGTATTGAGTTAATAAATAAAGCTCTGTGTGTGAATGAGTTCTTGGGGATGATTCACATGGGCACTGCACAGCCTGTACAGTGTGAATCTGTGGTTTATTGTGACTGGAGCTGTGTGCACTTAAGCAGGTTAGGCTCTGACCCGGCTGGGAGGGTAGGAGTTAATGCCTTTCCCAGTAGCTCTCATCCAGCCGCATCTCTGCCCAGACCAGCCTGCTTAATTCAGCTGTCTGCTCCTTGTGCGGTTTTTCTCCCAAAAACAGAACCCGCAATTCATACTGCGACCAGTACCTTTCCTGGATGGAGGGGAGAACTTTTCCCTGGTGTCGCTGCTCACGGGCTAGCACTTCCTTCAAGAGTTCGCAGCGGATAGAATCAAACCATCCCAGCACGACCTGCTCAGACACTGGTCCTCTGTGCTGTATCTGCATCTCTCGCAACCTCCTGAATTCCTCTTCCATGGTGGCTGGTATCTGTACCTCTCCTCTCCTGCTATCCGAACCTTAGATCCAGGTGGAAGTTTGGATGTCCCAGACTGCAGGAAGCATGATTTTATGCACAACATTTAGAAGCTTATGTCACACATCACCCACTCTTCTAACCACTTGAAGACAAAGCCCTTTCTGACACTTTTTTGTTTACATGAAAACATATATTTTTTTTTGCAAGAAAATTACGTTGAACCCCCAAACAATATATATATTGTTAAAGCAAAGGACCTACAGATTAAAATGGTGGGTGTTGCATTTTTTTTTCCACACAGTATTTGCGCAGCGATTTTTCAAACGCATTTTTTTTGTGGAAAAAATACACTTTTTTTTATTTTAATGCACTAAAACACACTATATTGCTCAATTTGATGAAATAAAAAATATGATCTTAGGCCGAGTACATGGATACCAAACACGACATGCTTTAAAATTGTGCACAAACACGCAGTGGCGACAAACTACATACATTTTTAAAATACCACATTAGATTCACGGAGGAGGTCTACTGCTAAAATTACTGCCCTCGATCTGACCTTCGTGGTGATACCTCACATGCATGGTGCAATTGCTGTTTACATATGACGCCAGACCAACGCTTGTGTTTGCCTTTGCGCAAGAGAAGGGGGGGCAGGGGTGCTTTTTTTTTAGTTTTTTTTAATTTATTTAGCTTTTTTATTTTATTTTTAAACTGTTCCTTCCATTTTTTTTCTTAGTTATCATTTTTATTGTTTGGGAAAAACGTGAATATATATATATATATATATATATATATATATATAAAGTGCGGCGCTCCTAAAGTGTTTCAAAAAATTAATATTTGAACAGATAAATAAATACAACTATTAGAATATAGATTGTGAATGAGTAGTGAAAAATCAATAATGCTGAAAATTATTGATAATAAATATGCCGCGACAGTTTTTGGCTGGCAGAGATTTGTGGCAACCAATACCTCGTCTGAGGTTCCTATGGAATCTGAAACCACCACCACTGATACTAGTGGTGTAAGTCAAACGTATCCTACCCCTAATAGACCTACCCAAATGTCCAAAGTCGAGAAAGGCCAAAATAGAGGTCCCCCTGCCCCCTATGTAAGAAACGTTGAGGCAACATTAAGGGGCCCAACACAATCACAGAGGGGAGGTAGCCATTATATGGCTCACCCCCAAAAAAGAGGAGGTAACAACCCAATTAAAAGGGGTGGCAGAGGTAACTCTAGGGGAAACCAGCGAGACATTAGAACTCACTCACAAAATGATCGCAATTATTATCCCCAATACAATGCTCCACAATTGTGGAACGAGTATTCAGCACCTTCAAATGCGCAAAGACGGCCATCTGCCCAAACTTATCCTGCTACACACAACAGGTTTGGCCCGTTGCAGGACACGTATAATGACGAGTATCGCCATTATATTGCGGATGAATTCGAACCTCCGTCATATGAGACAGATAGATACGACTACCAGTCCTATGATAACCAGGTTTTTCACCAGGACACTCAAGGACGAAAAAGGGCCCCAGACGTAAAAGAGGTCTCAGAGGGGGCAGGAGAGTTCAGAGGAAAAAGGAGAAGAGTGTAGTTGGCCATGGTGTTTTTAATTTGAGTTCGACAGTACTCACTAAAGATGAACTAATGGTTTTGGACAAGGGCCTCAAATATGCCCCTCCTAAACAATTAGACAAGTTTCACACCTTTATTGATCTACAGAAGTTCATCAGAAAAATAAATATACAGAGATATCTTGCATCCAATCCATGTGACAAATTAGACAGAGCTGCGACTTCAGGAACGGTTCATTCTGGACTATCTAACCCTTCGTTGTTTAGTCCACCCGTCCCTGTAGCGCCAGCTGTAAAAATCTTTAAAGATTTAGTTTTGAAAGATTTGTCACAATTGCCTATGAAAAAACCATATATGCAACGTTCTTTCCAAGATGCTATCAAATCACTTGGCGAGAACAAAAATATTGTCATCCGCCCTGCGGATAAGGGCGGAGGCATAGTTGTATTAAATACCCATGATTACGAACAAGAAATGTATAAGATTCTTGGAGATGTGGAGACGTATAGAGAATTATTATGTAATCCTACACATTCTTTTAAAAACCAATTGATAGAATTGGTACAAACAGGCTTCGATAGTAAAATATTAAACAAGAAAGAACAAGTTTATTTAGTACCCCTAGCACCCAGAATTCCCACCATGTATTTCCTTCCAAAAATACATAAAGACCCTATCCATCCACCAGGCCGCCCTATTATTAGTGGCATAGATTCGGTCACTTCAAGAATAGGCCGTTATATCGACTTTTTCTTGCAGCCACTAGTAAAGAAGGTCCCCTCTTATCTGAGAGACACGAGCCATACCATTCAGGTTTTGGAACAAATTAGTCTCAAAGATGGTTATTTAATAGCAACAGCCGATGTTGCTTCATTATACACCTGTATTCCCCATTCTTTGGGGATACAGGCTGTACAGTATTTTTTGGAGAAGGATCTTTCAATTATGCAGGACCAGAGGCAATACATTATTAATTTGTTGGAATTCGCTACAAGCCATAATTACTTCTGGTTCAACCAGAAGTATTATATCCAACAGAAGGGCGTGGCTATGGGGGCCAAGTTTGCCCCCAGCCTCGCCAATCTTTTTATGGCCAAGTGGGAGGAGGATGTCGTCTATCAACAAGGAGGAACTTCCCTAGTTCTATGGACTAGGTATATGGACGACATCCTCCTCCTATGGGATGGCACCCCAGAATCTCTCACCAATTTTTTCTCCACTTTGAACTCCAATGATCGTGGGATTACCTTAACTCACGAATGGAGTAGAATTGGTGTTCATTTTCTGGATCTGGAGATCAGAATGAAGTCAAGACATTGGGAGTTTCAAACGTTTTTTAAACCCACTGACAGAAACAGTTTTATCCCTAGGGACAGTTGCCATCATCATACATGGCTTAATGGAGTCCCTAAAAGTCAATTTTTGAGACTCCGACGGAATTGTACAAATGTCGAAGTTTTTAAACAACAGGCGTCCATCCTTACTAATAGATTTCTTGAAAAAGGATATGACCCGACATCTGTACAGCTTCAATACCAAAATGTTCTTTCTTTGGATAGATGCTCTCTTTTTAATCGACCACCCAAAGAACAAGATACGTCATACAAGTGGGCGGTTCTTACCTCCTACTCGGTGCAACATCGAGACATCCAAAATATTTTGAATAAACATTGGGACATACTGAAAACCGATAAGGTTTTGTCCTCTCTTATACCTGAAAGAGCTAAAGTGACTTTTAGGGGCGTCCCTTCCCTACAAAGTAAGATAGCCCCAAACATCATTAATCCGCCCGTTAGACCCTCATTTTTTCATAATTTGAAGGGTTATTACCCTTGTAAAAAATGTGGGGTATGTCGCTGCAACACAGCGGGCAAGTCTAAAAGCGTCCAATTCCATTCCACAGTTACAAAACGCATTTATCAGATTAAGGGTTTCCACACTTGCGCATCTAGATACGTGGTTTACCTCATAACCTGTCCCTGTGGGAAGCAGTATATTGGACGCACTACACGTACATTCTCCATCAGAGTAGGAGAACACTTGGCCAAAATCAGAGGGGGGGACACTAAACATACTGTCCCCCGTCATTACAAGGAATGCCATGACCGCAATCCTGAAGGGACTTCATTCATTGTAATTGACAGTTACATTCCTTCCTGGCGGGGCGGAGCAATGACACGGGGTGTCTCACAGCTTGAAACCTTTTGGATTTTTTCTTTACAATCGTACCAACCTTGGGGACTCAATGTCGAGTGGGACATCAATTCTTTTCTTAATAAAGCATAATAACATTGCGCAACATACATATTTTGCGCCATCTTTTACACTTTTTATATTTTATTTCGTTTTTGCCTGTCTATTTATAGCGTAGTTTTTTTGTTCTCCACGTTCTCCAATTATCCAAATATACATATAAATAATAAATAATGAGATGGGATCAACTATAATTCTTATTTATTATGCATCATGCAGATTCATTTAAGATTTTATCCTATGATTTCTTTTTGTATATATTGTAGCTTTTGAAATGTACGAGGTCAGCCGTATATCACAGCTATTTCAATTCCAATTATAACTGTATACTTCAAAAAGAATCAATGTTAATATACAAAGCCAAAGAATATATAAATACCTTTATATGACATAAGTGTGCTAGGAAGTTTTTCCTGCCCTACCAGCTGGCTCTTTGTGCCAGTTGGTTTGGTTCTGTTCTAGTCCGTGTTTTATTTCCATTGGCCGTGTATGTTTAATGTCATTTAGTGACCTCTTAATTTTAATTTTAATTTTAATATTCTTATACCCGAGATTTGCCTGTGCTATAGCTATATTGTTAACCACCACAGACTCACAATGAGGCTTGACACACAAGCCATGGGCGCCATCTTCCCTGGAACAGGAAGTAGTTCAACTATAGTTAACCACCACAGACTCACAATGAGGCTTGACACACAAGCCATGGGCGCCATCTTCCCTGGAACAGGAAGTAGTTCAATTATTGAACCAGCAGTGATGTTAGATTGACCTCATTTGTGAGTACCTCTGTACCTCTATATAAGCGGTGGCCCCAGTGAATCAGCACCCCCAGATGCAGACCCTCCCCTTCCATCACTCCTCTCCTCATATCGGTCTTCCCTCCCCCCATACACTACCCATCTACCCTCCCTCCCCCTTCCAAAACCTCCTCCCCCTTCCCCCCTCCTTTTCCCTCCCCCCCCCTCTTCCGCCACCCTCCTTTTCCTTGCCTCACTCCCTTCCCCATGGTTCCCTCTCTTCCTTTCTTCCCATCTCCACCCTGGGGAACTCCAAACTCTATGCACACCTATCCCATAGACCCATCACTGGTGGTGATGCTAATTTACCAATCAATATCAATATACTTACATTTATACATTCCCCCTCTATTGTCATTGTCTTAGTCCATGTAGTTACGCCCCCATATCTGCCGGGTAAGGCACTATCGGGCCTGATGGACACTCCTCTCCATATGCACTGGTAAGCTGACACATCCTATTTTTTCATGATGTAATTTCCCTGTATCAACGCTGTTTATATTCTACATATGTAACAATTATATCTATTCTAGAGCTATCTCCTGAAGAAGCAGCTTACGCTGCGAAACCGGTCGAGACATCTCCTCCCTATGCTCAAACAGACGTCAAACTTACGGGCCCAGGCCTGCATTATTTGGTTAAGTTTGATGGCCATAAAGGAGGGGTCACCGTGCTTGCTTGTTTTTTATGTAACTGAACGCTTTTCAGTGTTTATTATGTAAATTGCTTTTTTCTATTAAAATTTATATGTTTTTCTAATACCTGTTTATCAGTCCCTGTTTATATTATTCACCAGTACCGAGATAGTCCAACTCCCCTTTTTTCCTTGTGGGTAGCCGGCTCACTATACGCAGATTCAGCACCTGCGTTGTTCTGACCCAATTACCCCTTGTCTTTCCAAACATAATGGATGATGGTACTTGTTTAAATTAAACGTATCCCTAAAACACTAGACTATACTCACACCTTTGACATAGTTGTAGGGTGGATAATACACCCGTTTCTCCCTTTTAGGGTACTTTGACTGCTCAGCAACAGCTCAGCTACCCTCCCCCTTTAGTGAGTGTCTTTTATAACAATCCTTATTGATTATGTATTACTATTGATTTTATTATTTGTACATGTTGTCTTTTTTTGTCATAGTAGGCAATACAGAGTCACTGTCATTTGAGGTAACCAGAGATTGACTATGGATGTCTTAGGCGACAATTGGGTAGGCTTTATGTCTAACCTTAAAACTTCCTGTCTCAGTGATCATAAAATTGAGGATGATCTAAAATTTTTCTTTACTAAGATGTTTGGATTCTTGAAACGTAAGTCACATTTACATTGGCATATCGAATATTTTAAAATGTATGTCGTGGAGAGAATTTGCCCCCTTGGATTGCGGGGACAAATTTTCCCCACTATCAAAGACCCTTCGGCGGAGTTCAAAAAAACGTGGGAAAACACCCTCACCGGCTGCAGCATAGACCTAATGAGAATATTGATTACTCAATACTCTGATGACATGAACGTATTGGATTCAGAGATTGAACGTCTTAACACCACTTACCTACATTTGGTTGACAGTCCATTATTCCACATCAAGTGGAAGGAACTGAGAGACCGTTTGGAAATTATGAACAGAGAGATAATAACCAAAAAACAGAATAAATTTGGCAAAGACCAAATCGCGTTCTCAGAGGGCTATGCTTATCGCTGGTCGGTGAGAGATACTAGCAGAAAGGGACAAACCAGAGGCAACTTTCCGAGACCTACCAACACGGAGGGTGAATCTGACTCCTCGCTTTCTTCTACAGTCTCTGTTCCCAACAGTACACAACCTACACCTGGAAGAAATTCCACTCGTAAACGTTTAAGGTTTGGGGGAGGTACTCCTCCTACAAACCCCAAAAAGAACAAAAAAGTACCCAAAAATACTAAGTTAGTTACTAACCCCACAGTCCCTACTACCACTGAACTTCCACTCGAGGGAGCAATTGGTCATACTACCCTCCATAATACCATTCCAAAAATTCTAAATTCAAGCATCATGACTAATAAATACACTAAAGTAAATGAAGATCTAATTTTTTTAGACCTGAAAAAACAACAACAAGGAAATCTCGACACATTTGTGATCAAGTCCACACAGATAGCACCCAACACACTTCCACTTCCCAATGCCCCTCTGACCACTCAGAGTTAAATATCATTAACCTTACACCAATGCATCTCACTGAAGAAGAAACCTCAGTCCTCCAGTTGGGCTTAGGCTTCTGCACCTATGATAATCTAAAAGTCAATGAGACTATAAAAGATTTATATCTTTTTGCACGCAATCTCACTTTCAAGTTCATGTTCGATAAAGACCGCACCAATACTAACTTGGAACGGGAATTAGCAGAACGTACCAAACACTTCACGATACAAGAGTTTCGGGCACTCAGGGACTTAATGCTCCTTTATGATGAAGGCGCTGTTGAGGACCCCCAATCTACACAAATCTCGGCACACACAGCCACGCCTCACACTTCTTTATGTAAACCTAAAACCAAGGGTCAAACCTTCCGGTTACGTTCACGTCGCTTTCCAGACTTAATGACTTGTCCCACAATCTGGTCCTTTGTACAGGCCACTATAAGAGACCTCAAACTACAAGAATGGCACAAAATATCTCCCAATTTAGATCCAGGACAGTTGCAGGCCCTCAAGAACTTACAGTGTCGCTCAGATATCGTCATCAAACAGTCAGACAAGGGGGGCAACATTGTGATTATGACGCATCCCCAATACCAGACGATGTGCCAAAAAATTCTTGGCAATCGTAGTTGGTATTGCCCGATCACGGAATCCCTGGCCTCCTCTTTTACCCAGGAACTCACTGCCCTTTGCGGTGAGGCCTTCCACCTGGGCCTCATCGACAAGGACACTTTTGAGTTCCTGGTCCCTAAGTTTCCTCGTACCCCAACTTTCTATTCGCTCCCCAAAACCCACAAAAACGTTCGTACACCCCCGGGGAGACCCATTGTGTCAGGAATTGGCTCCCTCACAGACAATGCGAGCAAATTTGTGGATGCGTTTTTGATGCCCCACGTTCGCAGCCTCCCTTCTTATATCCAGGACACTACCGATTTACTACAACAGATTGAGGGGATCCAGATCCCTCCGGACTCCCTGCTCGTGGCGATTGACGTCGAAGCGCTGTATTCGAGCATTCCCCACGAGCAGGGGGTCTTGACGGCTGGATCCTTCCTTTTTGAACAAGACACTAAAACCTGGCCCCTCAATGAATTCATATTGACTCTTTTGAAATTTATCCTAATAAAAAATTACTTCACTTTTGATCAACAATTATTTTTGCAGACTCAAGGAGTCGCGATGGGGACTTCGTGTGCCCCGGCATACGCCAACCTTTATTTAGGGGGTTGGGAACGATCGGTACAATCAGATGAGAGATATGCGGAATACCTATTAGAAGTGTTGTTATGGTATCGATATATTGATGACCTATTCCTTGTCTGGACAGGTACCAAGGAGAAACTTATAGAATTTATTGATTTACTTGGACACAATACTTTTAACTTATCATTTACCTTTAATGTTGATGATGGTCAGATCCCATTTTTGGATCTGTCCATCATCAAACAACCAGATGGCTATCTAGGGACCAACCTCTACCGGAAACCTACTGCGGGCAATACCTTATTATTTGCCACCAGCGCCCACCCCCAATCACTGGTGCGAAGTATACCATTTGCACAATACCTGCGTTTACGCAGGAACTGTGCACGTGAGGAAGATTTCAAGATACAGGCAGACGCATTACGCGAACGGTTACTAGCGAGAGGATATTCCTCCTCGAACCTTAGAAAGGCCTTCAACAAGGCCTACCAAAGGCCCAGAAGCTCTCTCCTAATTAAACGACCTAAACCAGTACCAACTATGGAACCAGTCAGATTTATTACCCGTTATTCCGCTCACCATCATCTTTTGAGGGATATATTAACCAAAAACTGGCACCTCTTGACAGACCATCACACTTTAAATAAACATGTACGCTCCAAACCTGATTTGGTCTTCCGGAGAGCCCGTTCCCTGCGTGATTGTCTAACTAATAGTCACTATGTATCTGCTAAAACTCCCAAAAGTAAACCTTATGGGACCTTTAAATGTGGTCAATGCCCTCGTTGTCCTTGGGTCAGTGAAGTAAAGCGCTTCGCGCTACCTAATGGGGAGATCTTTATTCCCCGTTGCCATGCGGATTGTGGCACCAGAGGGGTGATTTACCTCATGAAGTGTAAGTGCAAAGCGTTTTACGTGGGGAAAACCATCAGAGAATTTAGGCAGAGGATCGGGGATCACCTTTACTATTCCGGAAGTGGGAAACTGACCACAATTGGACGGCATATCGGCTTTTACCACCGCTATGACACGTCAGTGGTAGACTTCCGGGTATTGGAGGTGATACCCCCAGATCCTAGAGGGGGTGATTGGGACCGCCTCATTCTACAAAGGGAAACCCTTTGGATTGAAAAACTTAACGCTACCCAACCCCCAGGCTTGAACGAGACGATATCGTACAAGCCCTTCCTGTAAAAATTAGGCTACATTCAGCCTCGCCCCACATCTTGATTAAGATGATAATAGCAATGCCGTCTGGCATTCTAACCATTCCCTTTACCTCTGTGACACAGTGATCTCAGGTTGCCGATTATGATCTATAAAGGGCTCTTTTGGACTCTTATATAGTAGTCCATTAATACTGTTTAATATGACATTTTTGTTTTGCTTTGCCTTGTTTTACATTGCCTGTTTGTGCATGTTTTTAACCTCATGTTATATGTATGATAACCATTGCTGTACAGGCTGTGTCACCTCGCTGATGCATTAATTAGGAGATCAGCCATTAGAGCCCGGTTCCCTTTAATTAGGGCTTTCCCGGCAGGTATGTGCCCTTCTTGGAGGGATTACCAACCCTCTTACCTAATGGCCCTATTTTTTATTGGGCCTCTTCTGGAGCGTATTCACCTACTAGGGACCCACCGGACACGCGCTTATGTGATGTACCATTACTGCGTGTGATACTGCCTTACTAGCAAGCAGCATCCCACGGATGCTTGTAAACCTGGCTCAGACAGTCCCATGGGCATCGTATATGTTCAAGTTGCCCTGGTTACATCCCTCCCGCACCCCCCGACGCATGCGCACCCTATGAGCTAGTGCGCATGCGCGAGCCCGGCGCGATTAGTATTACGTCATCACGCCGGGCCACGCAGCCTCTAGCCATCATGGCGGTGGGGGTTTCACACAGCGCGGCCCGACTGGAGCTCTGTCCCTGCTGGATGGATACGTAGTGGGGCTGATTGATGACGCCGGCGCGCGCCACACTTGTGGCGGGCGTTGACGTCACTAATTGGGGCGCCTATATGACGGTGTCTTTTCACCGTCAGTAGGCACATGGAATTCCTCGAATGCGGAGCGTTTGTGTGGGAACCTCAGCTACTGGGTATGTACTCTCAATATGAATCCTTATGATTATTCATCCTTGTTCTGGATTCTCACCCTCATTTAATTGGGATCATTATCCTCTCTTCGTCTAGACTCTAAAACGCTGGACATTGTACCCCTTGAATGGTCTTGATGTTGAGATCATAAACGCCATAATTGTCCATCTAATACAACCCTAACTAGCTGACCCCCCACGCTCCTGCATCCTGGTCTGACTTTGACATAGTCCGTGTGAGTGTGATTTAAATATTATTATATTTGGGTATTATTGCATAGTTTCCCCCCCCCCCTTTCTTTTCCCCCCCCCCCCCACCACAACCTCCCTCCTCTCCTTCCCCTTCCCTCCCCCCGTTTCCCCCCCCCCCCCCCTCCCTTCCCCTTCCCTTCCACATTTCCACCCCCTTTCCCCCCCCCCCCCGCCCTTCCCCCCCCCTCTCCTCCCCCCCTTTTTCCCTCCCCCTCCCCTCCCCCTGTCCATCACGGGCTTCCTATTTTCCTACCCCTCACCCTCTCCTTCCCCTCCCCCCCTCTTCTCCTTGTCGTTCTCTCTTCCTCCCATCCCTTTCCCCTCTTTTTCCCCCACTCCCTTCCCTTCCCCCCCCCCCCTTCTTCCTTCCCTTTTTCCCCCTTTTTTCTCCCCCTCCCTTCCCTCCCCTTCCATCACTCCTCTCCTCCTATCGGTCTTCCCTCCCCCCATACACTACCCATCTACCCTCCCTCCCCCTTCCAAAACCTCCTCCCCCTTCCCCCCTCCTTTTCCCTCCCCCCCTCTTCCGCCACCCTCCTTTTCCTTGCCTCACTCCCCTTCCCCATGGTTCCCTCTCTTCCTTTCTTCCCATCTCCACCCTGGGGAACTCCAAACTCTATGCACACCTATCCCATAGACCCATCACTGGTGGTGATGCTAATTTACCAATCAATATCAATATACTTACATTTATACATTCCCCCTCTATTGTCATTGTCTTAGTCCATGTAGTTACGCCCCCATATCTGCCGGGTAAGGCACTATCGGGCCTGATGGACACTCCTCTCCATATGCACTGGTAAGCTGACACATCCTATTTTTTCATGATGTAATTTCCCTGTATCAACGCTGTTTATATTCTACATATGTAACAATTATATCTATTCTAGAGCTATCTCCTGAAGAAGCAGCTTACGCTGCGAAACCGGTCGAGACATCTCCTCCCTATGCTCAAACAGACGTCAAACTTACGGGCCCAGGCCTGCATTATTTGGTTAAGTTTGATGGCCATAAAGGAGGGATCATCGTGCTTGCTTGTTTTTATGTAACTGAACGCTTTTCAGTGTTTATTATGTAAATTGCTTTTTTCTATTAAAATTTATATGTTTTTCTAATACCTGTTTATCAGTCCCTGTTTATATTATTCACCAGTACCGAGATAGTCCAACTCCCCTTTTTTCCTTGTGGGTAGCCGGCTCACTATACGCAGATTCAGCACCTGCGTTGTTCTGACCCAATTACCCCTTGTCTTTCCAAACATAATGGATGATGGTACTTGTTTAAATTAAACGTATTCCTACAACACTAGACTATACTCACACCTTTGACATAGTTGTAGGGTGGATAATACACCCGTTTCTCCCTTTTAGGGTACTTTGACTGCTCAGCAACAGCTCAGCTACCCTCCCCCTTTAGTGAGTGTCTTTTATAACAATCCTTATTGATTATGTATTACCATTGATTTTATTATTATTTGTATATGTTGTCTTTTTTTGTCATAGCAGGCAATACAGAGTCACTGTCATTTGAGGTAATCAGAGATTGACTATGGATGTCTTAGGCGACAATTGGGTAGGCTTTATGTCTAACCTTAAAACTTCCTGTCTCAGTGATCATAAAATTGAGGATGATCTAAAATTTTTCTTTACTAAGATGTTTGGATTCTTGAAACGTAAGTCACATTTACATTGGCATATCGAATATTTTAAAATGTATGTCGTGGAGAGAATTTGCCCCCTTGGATTGCGGGGACAAATTTTCCCCACTATCAAAGACCCTTCGGCGGAGTTCAAAAAAACGTGGGAAAACACCCTCACCGGCTGCAGCATAGACCTAATGAGAATATTGATTACTCAATACTCTGATGACATGAACGTATTGGATTCAGAGATTGAACGTCTTAACACCACTTACCTACATTTGGTTGACAGTCCATTATTCCACATCAAGTGGAAGGAACTGAGAGACCGTTTGGAAATTATGAACAGAGAGATAATAACCAAAAAACAGAATAAATTTGGCAAAGACCAAATCGCGTTCTCAGAGGGCTATGCTTATCGCTGGTCGGTGAGAGATACTAGCAGAAAGGGACAAACCAGAGGCAACTTTCCGAGACCTACCAACACGGAGGGTGAATCTGACTCCTCGCTTTCTTCTACAGTCTCTGTTCCCAACAGTACACAACCTACACCTGGAAGAAATTCCACTCGTAAACGTTTAAGGTTTGGGGGAGGTACTCCTCCTACAAACCCCAAAAAGAACAAAAAAGTACCCAAAAATACTAAGTTAGTTACTAACCCCACAGTCCCTACTACCACTGAACTTCCACTCGAGGGAGCAATTGGTCATACTACCCTCCATAATACCATTCCAAAAATTCTAAATTCAAGCATCATGACTAATAAATACACTAAAGTAAATGAAGATCTAATTTTTTTAGACCTGAAAAAACAACAACAAGGAAATCTCGACACATTTGTGATCAAGTCCACACAGATAGCACCCAACACACTTCCACTTCCCAATGCCCCTCTGACCACTCAGAGTTAAATATCATTAACCTTACACCAATGCATCTCACTGAAGAAGAAACCTCAGTCCTCCAGTTGGGCTTAGGCTTCTGCACCTATGATAATCTAAAAGTCAATGAGACTATAAAAGATTTATATCTTTTTGCACGCAATCTCACTTTCAAGTTCATGTTCGATAAAGACCGCACCAATACTAACTTGGAACGGGAATTAGCAGAACGTACCAAACACTTCACGATACAAGAGTTTCGGGCACTCAGGGACTTAATGCTCCTTTATGATGAAGGCGCTGTTGAGGACCCCCAATCTACACAAATCTCGGCACACACAGCCACGCCTCACACTTCTTTATGTAAACCTAAAACCAAGGGTCAAACCTTCCGGTTACGTTCACGCCGCTTTCCAGACTTAATGACTTGTCCCACAATCTGGTCCTTTGTACAGGCCACTATAAGAGACCTCAAACTACAAGAATGGCACAAAATATCTCCCAATTTAGATCCAGGACAGTTGCAGGCCCTCAAGAACTTACAGTGTCGCTCAGATATCGTCATCAAACAGTCAGACAAGGGGGGCAACATTGTGATTATGACGCATCCCCAATACCAGACGATGTGCCAAAAAATTCTTGGCAATCGTAGTTGGTATTGCCCGATCACGGAATCCCTGGCCTCCTCTTTTACCCAGGAACTCACTGCCCTTTGCGGTGAGGCCTTCCACCTGGGCCTCATCGACAAGGACACTTTTGAGTTCCTGGTCCCTAAGTTTCCTTGTACCCCAACTTTCTATTCGCTCCCCAAAACCCACAAAAACGTTCGTACACCCCCGGGGAGACCCATTGTGTCAGGAATTGGCTCCCTCACAGACAATGCGAGCAAATTTGTGGATGCGTTTTTGATGCCCCACGTTCGCAGCCTCCCTTCTTATATCCAGGACACTACCGATTTACTACAACAGATTGAGGGGATCCAGATCCCTCCGGACTCCCTGCTCGTGGCGATTGACGTCGAAGCGCTGTATTCGAGCATTCCCCACGAGCAGGGGGTCTTGACGGCTGGATCCTTCCTTTTTGAACAAGACACTAAAACCTGGCCCCTCAATGAATTCATATTGACTCTTTTGAAATTTATCCTAACAAAAAATTACTTCACTTTTGATCAACAATTATTTTTGCAGACTCAAGGAGTCGCGATGGGGACTTCGTGTGCCCCGGCATACGCCAACCTTTATTTAGGGGGTTGGGAACGATCGGTACAATCAGATGAGAGATATGCGGAATACCTATTAGAAGTGTTGTTATGGTATCGATATATTGATGACCTATTCCTTGTCTGGACAGGTACCAAGGAGAAACTTATAGAATTTATTGATTTACTTGGACACAATACTTTTAACTTATCATTTACCTTTAATGTTGATGATGGTCAGATCCCATTTTTGGATCTGTCCATCATCAAACAACCAGATGGCTATCTAGGGACCAACCTCTACCGGAAACCTACTGCGGGCAATACCTTATTATTTGCCACCAGCGCCCACCCCCAATCACTGGTGCGAAGTATACCATTTGCACAATACCTGCGTTTACGCAGGAACTGTGCACGTGAGGAAGATTTCAAGATACAGGCAGACGCATTACGCGAACGGTTACTAGCAAGAGGATATTCCTCCTCGAACCTTAGAAAGGCCTTCAACAAGGCCTACCAAAGGCCCAGAAGCTCTCTCCTAATTAAACGACCTAAACCAGTACCAACTATGGAACCAGTCAGATTTATTACCCGTTATTCCGCTCATCATCATCTTTTGAGGGATATATTAACCAAAAACTGGCACCTCTTGACAGACCATCACACTTTAAATAAACTTGTACGCTCCAAACCTGATTTGGTCTTCCGAAGAGCCCGTTCCCTGCGTGATTGTCTAACTAATAGTCACTATGTATCTGCCAAAACTCCCAAAAGTAAACCTTATGGGACCTTTAAATGTGGTCAATGCCCTCGTTGTCCTTGGGTCAGTGAAGCAAAGCGCTTTGCGCTACCTAATGGGGAGATCTTTATTCCCCGTTGCCATGCGGATTGTGGCACCAGAGGGGTGATTTACCTCATGAAGTGTAAGTGCAAAGCGTTTTACGTGGGGAAAACCATCAGAGAATTTAGGCAGAGGATCGGGGATCACCTTTACTATTCCGGAAGTGGGAAACTGACCACAATTGGACGGCATATCGGCTTTTACCACCGCTATGACACATCAGTGGTAGACTTCCGGGTATTGGAGGTGATACCCCCGGATCCTAGAGGGGGTGATTGGGACCGCCTCATTCTACAAAGGGAAACCCTTTGGATTGAAAAACTTAACGCTACCCAACCCCCAGGCTTGAACGAGACGATATCGTACAAGCCCTTCCTGTAAAAATTAGGCTACATTCAGCCTCGCCCCACATCTTGATTAAGATGATAATAGCAATGCCGTCTGGCATTCTAACCATTCCCTCTACCTCTGTGACACAGTGATCTCAGGTTGCCAATTATGATCTATAAAGGGCTCTTTTGGACTCTTATATAGTAGTCCATTAATACTGTTTAATATGACATTTTTGTTTTGCTTTTCCTTGTTTTACATTGCCTGTTTGTGCATGTTTTTAACTTCATGTTATATGTATGATAACAATTGCTGTACAGGCTGTGTCACCTCGCTGATGCATTAATTAGGAGATCAGCCATTAGAGCCCGGTTCCCTTTAACTAGGGCTTTCCCGGCAGGTATGTGCCCTTCTTGGAGGGATTACCAACCCTCTTACCTAATGGCCCTATTTTTTATTGGGCCTCTTCTGGAGCGTATTCACCTACTAGGGACCCACCGGACACGCGCTTACGTGATGTACCATTACTGCGTGTGATACTGCCTTACTAGCAAGCAGCATCCCACGGATGCTTGTAAACCTGGCTCAGACAGTCCCATGGGCATCGTATATGTTCTAGTTGCCCTGGTTACATCCCTCCCGCACCCCCCGACGCATGCGCACCCTATGAGCTAGTGCGCATGCGCGAGCCCGGCGCGATTAGTATTACGTCATCACGCCGGGCCACGCAGCCTCTAGCCATCATGGCGGTGGGGGTTTCACACAGCGCGGCCCGACTGGAGCTCTGTCCCTGCTGGATGGATACGTAGTGGGGCTGATTGATGACGCCGGCGTGCGCCACACCTGTGGCGGGCGTTGACGTCACTAATTGGGGCGCCTATATGACGGTGTCTTTTCACCGTCAGTAGGCACATGGAATTCCTCGAATGCGGAGCGTTTGTGTGGGAACCTCAGCTACTGGGTATGTACTTTCAATATGAATCCTTATGATTATTCATTCTTGTTCTGGATTCTCACCCTCATTTAATTGGGATCATTATCCTCTCTTCGTCTAGACTCTAAAACGCTGGACATTGTACCCCTTGAATGGTCTTGATGTTGAGATCATAAACGCCATAATTGTCCATCTAATACAACCCTAGCTGACCCCCCACGCTCCTGCATCCTGGTCTGACTTTGACATAGTCCGTGTGAGTGTGATTTAAATATTATTATATTTGGGTATTATTGCATAGTTTCCCCCCCCCCCTTTCTTTTTCCCCCCCCACCACAACCTCCCTCCTCTCCTTCCCCTTCCCTCCCCCCGTTTCCCCCCCCCCCTCCCCTCCCTTCCCCTTCCCTTCCACATTTCCACCCCCTTTCCCCCTCCCCCCCGCCCTTCCCCCCCCTCTCCTCCCCCCCTTTTTCCCTCCCCCTCCCCTCCCCCTGTCCATCACGGGCTTCCTATTTTCCTACCCCTCACCCTCTCCTTCCCCTCCCCCCCTCTTCTCCTTGTCGTTCTCTCTTCCTCCCATCCCTTTCCCCTCTTTTTCCCCCACTCCCTTCCCTTCCCCCCCCCCCCCTTCTTCCTTCCCTTTTTCCCCCTTTTTTCTCCCCCTCCCTTCCCTCCCCTTCCATCACTCCTCTCCTCCTATCGGTCTTCCCTCCCCCCATACACTACCCATCTACCCTCCCTCCCCCTTCCAAAACCTCCTCCCCCTTCCCCCCTCCTTTTCCCTCCCCCCCTCTTCCGCCACCCTCCTTTTCCTTGCCTCACTCCCTTCCCCATGGTTCCCTCTCTTCCTTTCTTCCCATCTCCACCCTGGGGAACTCCAAACTCTATGCACACCTATCCCATAGACCCATCACTGGTGGTGATGCTAATTTACCAATCAATATCAATATACTTACATTTATACATTCCCCCTCTATTGTCATTGTCTTAGTCCATGTAGTTACGCCCCCATATCTGCCGGGTAAGGCACTATCGGGCCTGATGGACACTCCTCTCCATATGCACTGGTAAGCTGACACATCCTATTTTTTCATGATGTAATTTCCCTGTATCAACGCTGTTTATATTCTACATATGTAACAATTATATCTATTCTAGAGCTATCTCCTGAAGAAGCAGCTTACGCTGCGAAACCGGTCGAGACATCTCCTCCCTATGCTCAAACAGACGTCAAACTTACGGGCCCAGGCCTGCATTATTTGGTTAAGTTTGATGGCCATAAAGGAGGGGTCACCGTGCTTGCTTGTTTTTTATGTAACTGAACGCTTTTCAGTGTTTATTATGTAAATTGCTTTTTTCTATTAAAATTTATATGTTTTTCTAATGCCTGTTTATCAGTCCCTGTTTATATTATTCACCAGTACCGAGATAGTCCAACTCCCCTTTTTTCCTTGTGGGTAGCCGGCTCACTATACGCAGATTCAGCACCTGCGTTGTTCTGACCCAATTACCCCTTGTCTTTCCAAAAAGAATCAATGTTAATATACAAAGCCAAAGAATATATAAATACCTTTATATGACATAAGTGTGCTAGGAAGTTTTTCCTGCCCTACCAGCTGGCTCTTTGTGCCAGTTGGTTTGGTTCTGTTCTAGTCCGTGTTTTATTTCCATTGGCCGTGTATGTTTAATGTCATTTAGTGACCTCTTAATTTTAATTTTAATTTTAATATTCTTATACCCGAGATTTGCCTGTGCTATAGCTATATTGTTAACCACCACAGACTCACAATGAGGCTTGACACACAAGCCATGGGCGCCATCTTCCCTGGAACAGGAAGTAGTTCAACTATAGTTAACCACCACAGACTCACAATGAGGCTTGACACACAAGCCATGGGCGCCATCTTCCCTGGAACAGGAAGTAGTTCAACTATTGTTAACCACCACAGACTCACAATGAGGCTTGACACACAAGCCATGGGCGCCATCTTCCCTGGAACAGGAAGTAGTTCAACTATTGTTAACCACCACAGACTCACAATGAGGCTTGACACACAAGCCATGGGTGCCATCTTCCCTGGAACAGGAAGTAGTTCAATTATTGTTAACCACCACAGACTCACAATGAGGCTTGACACACAAGCCATGGGCGCCATCTTCCCTGGAACAGGAAGTAGTTCAATTATTGAACCAGCAGTGATGTTAGATTGACCTCATTTGTGAGTACCTCTGTACCTCTATATAAGCGGTGGCCCCAGTGAATCAGCACCCCCAGATGATGCCTCCATAAGGCGAAACATGTCGGGAGACTAATTTGCTGATGCCACTGCTGCCAATTCTTTCCATATATGCTTGCATTTTCTCTGCACATGTGAGTACCCATCTGCTTTTTTAAAAATAAATTTTATTAGCCTATACGGTATTACACTATATGGCCTCATTCCTTTTTTGCCGGTAATACTGCTGGGGATGAACTACACTGTACACCTTCCACCACCCCCACCTTGGGCTTCCATTGAGCGTCCACTGTCTGCATTTATCCGTGGTTTCCACTGCATCATAATCCTGGAACAGCTGCTCATCTAGGTGTCGTCTAAACACCATTTAGCACGTTTGACTCACACGGCATAAGCCTACTGAGTCCACGAAAGTCGGTAAGCCTTTTGTCCAGTTGGTGATTGAAAACTTCAGACAAGCCGCACAAGTCACTTTATAATATTTTGCACACACCTATGTCACTATTTTTGGTGTAATATTGTTGCTTTGTCTCATATAATCACTTCTAATTATGAATATTTATTATTAATATCCTTCAGCATATTTATTATCAATAATTTTCAGCATTATTGATTTTTCACTACTCATTCACAATCTATATTCTAATAGTTTTATTTATTTATCTGTTCAAATATTAATTTTTTGAAACACTTTAGGAGCGCCGCACTTTATATATATATATATATATATATATATATATATATATATATATATATATATATATATTTCACGTTTTTCCCATACAATTATTGTTGTGCAGGCTGCTACATTCACCATTGTTAGATAGCGCGGTTTTTCATCTTTCTATTTAATCATCATTTTTATTGTTATCGCAGGGAATGTAAATATCCCCTATGATAGCAATAGGCAGTGACAGGTACTCTTTTTTTGAAAAAATATGGGGTCTATTAGACCCTAGATCTTTCCTCTGCCCTCAAAGCATCTGACCACACCAAGATCGGTGTGATAAAACGCTTTCCCAATTTCCCAATGGCGCGGTTTATATCCGGGAGGGGGGGACATTCCTTCCCACTGCTTGTAAAAGCAGTCTAGAGGCTAATTACCTGCTAGAATTGCTTTTACATGAAAGCCAATCACTGGCTGAAAAGAATGATACCAAGATGATACCTAAACCTGCAGGCGTCATTCTGGTATAACCATTCAAATTCCAGCAACATACTGGACATATATTGTAATCTTTTTTTTTCATGCAGCCTCTTGGCTGAACGAAAAAAAGAGATTGATTGGTGGGTATGCCCACCATTAGAATACCTCCCTTCATCCACCCACTTCTAATGATGGGCATACATGCACCACTTATATATGCCGAAGCATGGGGGCATCCTCCCGCAAAAAAGTTATGCCACGTACACATGGTCGGACTTTTCCACGGGCAAGCCTCCGTCGGAATTTCAACCGTATGTACGTGGCATTAGGAGCAAATCGCTCCTCCGCCCCTGCTGCCCCCATGCTTCGGCATATATGCTCTTTTTTTTAACTGTGGTGGTGAAATCACCTCCTACAGCGTTGGAGTCGCGGCTTTATGTATCGTGGGAGCAAACGCTGTTGCTGTCAAGATAAATAAATCCGCGCTGCAACTGAATAGCGTACCTGCTAAGCAAATTATGGTTAACATTAAAACAAAGTAACATTACAGTATAACAGTAAGACCTTACCATACCATACCTGCAAAGCAAATACCAAATAAAACATAGTAAAAAATAAAACATTTTTTTAACGCAACCGATGCCTAAAATATATATATGCCGAAACATGAGGGCATCCTCCCGCAAAAAAGTTATACCACGTACACATGGTCGGACTTTTCCACGGGCATGCCTCCATCGGAATTTCGACCGTATGTACGTGGCATTAGGAGCAAATCGCTCCTCCGCCCCTGCTGCCCCCATGCTTCGGCATATATGCACTTTTTTTTTAACTGTGGTGGTGAATTACCTCCTACAGCGTTGGAGTCGCGGCTTTATGTATCGTGGGAGCAAACGCTGTTGCTGTCAAGATAAATAAATCCGCACTGCAACTGAATGGCGCACCTGAAAACAAAAAAATGGTTAACAATAAAACACAGTAAACAAAATTACATACCTGAAAAGCAAGCATGATAAAACATAATAAAACATTGCAGAATAGAATGGAGTAAAAAGAGCAACAATAGAGAGAGAATAGAGAGAGAGAGAGAACAATAAAACGACAACTATTTTTGGTTTTTTTATTTTATATATTTTTTGATACCTTTTTGATATTTGATGATACCTAAACCTGCAGGCGTCATTCTGGTATAACCATTCAAATTCCAGCAACATACTGGACATATATTGTAATCTTTTTTTTTCATGCAGCCTCTTGGCTGAACGAAAAAAAGAGATTGATTGGTGGGTATGCCCACCATTAGAATACCTCCCTTCATCCACCCACTTCTAATGATGGGCATACATGCACCATTTATATATGCCGATCACCTCCTACACCTCAATCACCTCCTACAGCGTTGGAGTCGCGGCTTTATGTATCGTGGGAGCAAACGCTGTTGCTGTCAAGATAAATAAATCCGCGCTGCAACTGAATAGTGTACCTGCTAAGCAAATTATGGTTAACATTAAAACAAAGTAACATTACAGTATAACAGTAAGACCTTACCATACCATACCTGCAAAGCAAATACCAAAAAAAACAGTAAAAAATAAAACATTTTTTTAACGCAACCGATGCCTAAAATATATATATGCCGAAACATGGGGGCATCCTCCCGCAAAAAAGTTATGCCACGTACACATGGTCGGACTTTTCCATGGGCATGCCTCCATCGGAATTTCGACCGTATGTACGTGGCATTAGGAGCAAATCGCTCCTCCGCCCCTGCTGCCCCCATGCTTCGGCATATATGCACTTTTTTTTTAACTGTGGTGGTGAAATTACCTCCTACAGCGTTGGAGTCGCGGCTTTATGTATCGTGGGAGCAACCGCTGTTGCTGTCAAGATAAATAAATCCGCGCTGCAACTGAATGGCGCACCTGAAAACAAAAAAATGGTTAACAATAAAACACAGTAAACAAAAATACATACCTGCAATGTTATTGCATATTCTGCAATGTTTTATTATGTTTTATCATGCTTGCTTTTCAAGCAAGCATGATAAAACATAATAAAACATTGCAGAATAGAATGGAGTAAAAAAGAGCAACAATAGAGAGAGAATAGAGAGAGAGAGAACAATAAAACGACAACTATTTTTGGTTTTTTAATTTTATATATTTTTGGGTTTTTTTTTTTTTTTTGTACTTTTTTTTTATTTTTATTTTTTACACTTTTTTTTTTCAAACTATAACTATAATTTTAACTGTAACGGTCGGGTCTCAAAATGGGATGGCATTCTTGAGACCCTGTAACGGTCGGGTCTCAAAATGCGATGGCATTCTTGAGACCCTGTGAAAGTGTATCCTAGCCTGTGAAATGCTGTACCCTACGCTAATACCTCACTAGTGAGTGGTAGCGTTCAAAACATTCACCAATGCAGAGACCAGGATTGTCAGGACAGCGTGGACAATAATAACGGGTTTCACGCCTACATCCGCGCTTGCTACAGACACGACATCTTTTTTGGGGGGCTTGTTGGGTAGGGGTACTCGGGAGGACATAAGAATAATGCCTCTCATGCAGCTGGCTTACTGCATTTGGTAGGGGATGTTGAGGTGCAGAACCGCCTGGATACAGGAGTTCTGTGACAACCTCTTCCTGGAATTCAAGGAAGGGTAAAGTCCCGCCTGAAGCTCCGTGAGCACATGAGCGTTCAGCAAAGCCAATTGGAACAAATAAATAGACACTTTTTTGTACCAGCGTCTAGCCTTACGGGCAACTAGATACGGCGCCAACAACTGGTCGTTAAAGGTCCACCCCTCCCATATTTTGGTTATACTAGTGGACATAGAGGGGTTTCGTCACAACACCAGCCGCCGTACGAATTTGGACTGTCGTGTCTGCATGAAGGGAGGTAAGAACGAAAACATTCTTATTATCCCTCCACTTCACAGCGAGCAAATTATTACACTGAAAGCAGGCTCTCTCCCCCAGCCTAAGAGGGGAATCTACAAGCCGCTGGGGAAAGCCCGGCGATTAGGTCGCACGGTGCCACATGCTGCAATCTGCTGATCAAACAAGTAACTAAACAGTGGCACGCTCGTGTAATAATTGTCCACGTACAAGTGGTACCCCTTTCCGAATAAGGGTGACACCAAGTTCCACACTATCTTGCCAGCGCTCCCTATGTAATCTGGACAGTTCTCCGGCTCTACGTAACTATCTTTTCCCTCATACACCGAAAAGCTCCATGTATAGCCTGTTGCCCTGTCACAGAGCTTGTAGAGCTTGACCCCGTATCTGGTACGCTTGCTGGGAAGGTACTGTTTGAAAGACAAGCGGCCAGAAAACTTAATCAGGGACTCGTCAATGCAGACAACTTGATTGGGAGTAAACAAGGCTGAAAAACATTGGTTGAAGTGGTTTATGAGGGGCCGAATTTTGTAGAGCCGATCAAATTCAGGGTCTCCACAAGGACGACAAAGTTCAATGTCACTGAAGTGCATGAACCGCAAGATCTTTTCGTATCGTGCCCTGAACATGGAGCAAGAGAACACGGGCATTTGGTGGACTGGTGAGGTGGACCAAGTCCTCAGAGTCGGGAATTTATGTATGCCCATGTTGAGGGAAAGGCCCAGAAAGGACTTAAATTCTGAAACCGTAATTGGTTTCCAATCTCTGGCAAGGGAAGGCAACTGGGGATTAGCGGCGATGTATTGACCAGCGTATATATTACTTTGGTCCACAATAGATCTATAGAGATCTTCCGTGAAAAAACAGCAAATAAAAATCGGATGGCTTAAAATCAGCTGTTTCCACCTGAATACCGGGTTGGCCAGTGAATGGGGGAAGTACGGGTTCTGCAGAAGTGGTGGGCACCCAATCAGGATTGGCGAATTCTGCAGGAAGGGCACTATGTGATCGACGGGCCTGCCTTTGTCTTCTTCTTCTTGGTGGCAGCGGGACACTACTTGTGCTTGCCACCTCGATAGCTTGAACTGCACTTATGGGACACGTCACCACGTGTTACTGCAGTGCTGGATGTACGTCCAGGGTGTACTAGGTCGCTGGTGCTTGCCAGTTCACCAGAAGGAATAGCGGCGCTAGTACTTCTCCGCTCCATACGAGAGACCTGCGGTTCTTGCACCTCAACAACAGCAGAAGATCGGGATGGGGTACGCCTGACCTTAGCAGGGACCACACCTCTGTCGCCAGAGCTATCTGTTATGGAGCCGCTGTCGTCTACTGGATCGTATTCTGAGCCTGATTCTGACAGATGAGTGACCTCCTCTTCACTATTTGTCATACAAGAAACAAGTAGGCCTGTTCACTAGTGTACTTTCGATTTGCCATTTTGGGCTCTAAATTTACTAGTACACTAGTGAGATTCACAGGTAAAAAAGCTCCTGACTGTTAGCGACTGAATGAAAACGCTACCAAAAAAACTGTTAGCGATCGCAGGGATCAGGCCTGACTCTGCGAATGCTGCAGTTATGTGTGCTTAGTGTTTTGTAAGTGACAGTGATCGATCGATACTGCACTTGGGTGGGCTGGGCTGGGCTGGGCGGAGGGGGAAAACGCAGGTGCTAGCAGGTATCTGGGCTGATCCCGCTAACAATGCGTTTTTTGGAACCCTAAACTGCTGGGACGCTAGTATAGATCTGATCAGATCAGATATTGATCTGTTCATATACTATACCACTAAGGGAGGTGTATGCTTTGCGCGTGGGTGTTTGCGGTACTGGCACTAACCTGGGGCGACGCAGACCTTATTTGACCCTAAACCTTAATTGATATCACCCGCCGGGCGATCAGGGGGTTAAACCGTTATTGGGTAATAAATGGCGGGTGCCCTGACAGTATAAAAAACAAACTAACTAACCAGCGTCACCCGTAACAGTTATACGGTGATCACTGGTGAAAGGGTTAACTAGGGGCAATCAGGGGGTTAAAACCTTTATTAGGTAAAATATGGGGGTACCTGACGCTATATAAAAACCTGACGGGGAACCTAAATAACTAAATAACTAACTGGCTAACCAGCGTCACCAGTGACACTTATACGGTGATCACTGGTGAAAGGGTTAACTCTAGGGGCAATCAGGGGGTTAAAACCTTTATTTACGTTGTAATATGGGGGTACCTGACCTATAAACCTATTTATGAACCTATATAAACCTGGCGGTTAACCTAAAAAAAAACTGGCTACCTAGTGGCACCAGTGACACTAATGCAGCGATCAGAAAAATGATCGCTTAGTGACACTGGCAAAAGGGGGTGAAAGGGTTACCTGGGGGGCAATCAAGGGGTTAAACCTTTATTAGGGGGGTAGGGGGCTACCTTAGACCTAAAGGGGCCTAAAACTAACTGCCCTGACAGTTATTGCAGTCACAACTGACACTAAATGCAGTGATCAGTAAATAAATGATGGAAATAGTAAAGCAAACACTGCGCTAGACCCTAACCAGTGAAATTGGATAGAATGCAAAATTAATTAAATAGGGTGTGAAGGATGAAAGAAGCAGCAGCTAAAAAAAATTGAGATATACACACTAAACAGAACTATATGATACAAAAAGCCGTGCTAAGTATTAAGTGTTAATTAAATACCAATAAGTGAGAAAATATACCAATTATAAGACAATATTAGTCCATAAAGTCTATGCAAAAAATCAAATGACTAATATAAACAATAATTTAATGTGCGCTAGCAGATAGTAAAACAAATACGCCGGCCGGCTTGCAAAACACCCGCTCTCAATGCGGAACGTGATGATGTCAGTGCGTCAGCCTCCCTACGTCCGCTTCGTCTATTGACGTCTTCTGGGGAACGGTTGTTTTACTGTCTGCTAGCGCACATTATTCTTGTGTAAGTAGATCTTTTATTTTTGTTTTAATAAATTTATCGGGTTTCACACTATGGGAGCATCCCTTGTCTTCATATAATTTCATGCTGATGCTGAGCGGTTGCCAGTTTCACATCTCTAGAGTAGTCCCATATTAAGGCAGATTTTAAAGGGAAAAACTGCTCATATCCGTGTCTTTGGTCAATCACATCGGTGGAGATTTGGATTCGGTGCTGAGGTCTGACGGTCCAGGTTATACCCCGATACCATTGAGTTACAGGCTTATCCAAGCTTGCCTTCTGGTAAGCACATCATTAAGCCCCATACACACGCTCGGACAATCTGCGGACCAGGTCGGTCGGATTTTGTCCGTCGTACTTTGTCCGATGTTGGTGTTGCGTACACACGGTCGGACTACGTTGTCGGAATATCCGGTCTGCAAGAACGTCGTGACGTAAGTCGTCGTCCACGAGACTAGAAAAGGCAAGTTCAGCACCACGTCAGGTACCCGTTGGGCTCCTTCTGCTGATCCCGTGTTTATCGAGAGTTAGTCGAAGTTTGGTGACTTAAGATTCGCGCTTCTCAGTTTTCTGACTCAGATCGTTACTGCTCTTCAGTTTGTGCTTGTCGTGCGTATCTGTTTATTAGTGCGTGTAGTCAGTTCGCATTTGTTGGTCATTGCGGCCTATATCTTGATATAGGACGCTTTGATTTGCACTGCTTATTGTCTGCTCGTTTCTGCTATTCAGTTCGTTCTTTCAGGCCTTGCTGTTTATCGGTGCTTTCTGTTTGTCCGTTCTGACCAGCCGACCTTTTGTGACCTTGTGAGCGATGTTTCCCGTGCGTACTCGTCGCCGAGTTCGTGCTGTACGCGGAATTGGTGTCGGGCTTTTAGCTTTGACCCAAGACCCGTCCATGAACAGAGTGACGAGGAGTATGTGGACCAAGAATTGGTTGCTTCAGCGTGACCAGTTCTCGCACATGCCTTTGCTTCGTGAGATCCGGGAGAATAATCCTGATGATTTCAGGAACTTTCTCAGGATGACGGACCCCGATTTTCACCGTCTTTTGGCTTTGCTGACCCCCTTTATCAGCCGGCAGGATACCTGCATGAGACAAGCCATTACTCCGGAGCAGAGGCTTGTTGCCACGTTGAGGTACTTGGCGACAGGGAGAAGTCTTCAGGATTTGAAGTTCTCTTCAGGTATCTCTCCCCAGGCCCTGGGAATCATTATTCCAGAGACCTGTTCTGCCATCATTCAGGTCCTGCAGGAGGACTATATTAAGGTAACATTTCTACTTGACTATTCCCTTCTATGTATGCTCTGTTTGCTAATGTCTTCTATTTTTGACCTCCTTCCCTAATTACCATGATTGCAATATGCTCTAATATGCTGTGCCCCTTTTCTCCTTCATGCATTTTTCCCTTCACTTACCTCCCCAGCATGCTCTTCTGCCCCAATAGACACCTATGGCCTAGTCACTTAAGCAATGTCTTTTGTCTGCTGCATAGTATTGTTTGCCCCCAAACACCCCCTAAAATATGCACAAATGTTTGCTGTGTGGTTTACTTCATGTAGAGCCCCTTTTTTATTTGTTTTTGGTGGGGGGGGGGCAAACTCATTATGAACCCCCTCCCCCAACTGCTCTGTCAGATGGTACCAATCCTCTATCTGCTGCCTTTCCCAAGGTCAATACACACTATATACCTACCTCTTTATAGTGGGCATCTTTACGGATGAATTCTGCAAAGCATGTAGTGCAAGGGGCTGCCTCCATACTTTCCATTTCCTATTTTTTTGTCTTCTTTCCCTCCTATTAGCTTGCTTGTTAATTTCATAATGTCACAATGTGCTTGCCTTTTTTTGTGGGTGGGGGGGGGGGGTTAATGTTATTTTATCTTTCCTGGGGGCTGCCAATAGTGTTAAGTACAGAGGGTCTGGCCAAACTAGCACACATTATTGAGCCATTTGACAATCAATGAAGTGCAGAGGGTTACCTGTAACCCCCCCCCCCCCCAAAACCCTAGTTATTGCCAATGGCCCATCAGAAGTGGGGGGATTGATGGGGGGTGAGTAATCTGTGAAGGGGAGCCTCTACTTTTCTGTGCAAATACTTTCCAGCCTCCAATTTTATACAATGCTCTTGTTCCAAGATGTTGATTGTCTAATCTGCTTGCAATGTTTAAGTGCAAAGTGACTAATTTTTTTTTCTTGTTTCACTCCACAGTTCCCTTCCACGCCACAGGAATGGCAGACTGTGGCCTCCCACTTTGCCAGCCGTTGGGACTTTCCTAACTGCGGAGGGGCAATTGATGGGAAACACGTCCGCATCGTCCCACCACCCAACTCGGGGTCCTACTATTATAATTATAAAGGGTTTAATAGTGTAGTGATGTTGGCGGTGGTGTCGGCGACATATGAATTTATGTATGTGGACGTGGGGATGAACGGCCGGATCTCGGATGGTGGTGCCATTACGCACACGGAGTTCTACTGGCGTCTCCAAAGTGGCAGTCTGTGCTTGCCACCTCCAGAGGAGAATGCCGAAGGACTCTCCTTCGTCTTTGTCGCAGATGAAGCGTTTGCGTTGACTCCCCATCTGATGAGGCCGTTCCCGATGAGGACCCTCACCCCGGACCAGAGGGTCTTCAACTACAGGCTGTCCAGAGCCAGAAGAGTGGTGGAGAACACTTTTGGCATCCTGGCCAGCCGCTTCCGCCTGTTCCTGACGGCATTTCACTTGGCGGAATACAAACTGAACCACATAGTTCTTGCCTGTTGCATATTGCACAACTTCCTCAAAAGACATAACAGGAACTATGTGGTGCCCGTTAGCCCAGATGTGGAGGGCCCTCCAAATGCGGACCTCACAGCCCTTCAAGTGGCACGTCCAGGCTTGCCCCCTCTAAATGCCCGTGTGGTCCGCGAGCAATATATGGAGTACTTTGTGGGTAGGGGGGCCATTGCTCTGCCTGACGATGTGTGAGAGGCATTTTTTAATAAATCTGATATTTTAACCAACCTCTGATTTCTTGTCATTTCAGTCTTCTTTTTAGCTTATTTTACTTTGACATTTTTTCCCTTTGCCTTCGACAGTGGGAATGCACTTTCTGGGCAAAAGGAGGTAACAGTCTCTTCTTCCCAAAAAGATTATTCTCATGTTGTGTGTTTGCTACCTAATCTTTGGTCTAGAGAAGGTTTGTCCTGCATAACTGACAGCCAAAATACTCCTTTTCATCACCAGGTCTGACATGTGTGTATTCTGAAAAATGCTGTGCTCCGTGTTTTCGTACAAAGCACTGTGGGTGTCATTTACATAAGTCAAATCTGCTATGCTCTACAAGTGCATTTGTCAAGAAAAGCGTTCAGTACCTTTTTCTGCCAGCAGGAGAATCGGCTATGGTATGTCCAGCAAAAGAGCCGCTCAGCGCGCACGCGGGCGCACGGGAGCACGCGCGCACGGGAGCGCGCACGCACGCGCGGGAGCGCGCACGCACGCTGTTTGAGTCCGTTTTGGCGCCAGAAGCGCTATTTAAGGAAGTGCCTGTCCATGCTGTCTTGCTGTCCGGTCTACAGCGTTCCCGTGACCCCCAGCTACCAGCTACCTGTGAATTACCTGACTTCTGATACCTGACTACCCGGCTTGTTCCTGATACCCCGTACCTGCTGCCTGTCCTCGATCCCGGCTTGTCCTGACATCTCTTCTGCCTGCTCCTTGGTACTCTGCTGTCCGCCTGTTAAACGACCCGGCCTGCTTCACGACTACGCCTTGCCTGCTGATTTGGTACCGCACCTGCCTGCCCGTGTTTGACCCGGCCTGTCTGTGACCTGCTTCAGCTCCTGACTCCAGTCTCTCCCGGCTATCCGCAAGTTCCACCTGCCTGTCTACTACGACTGGGTTCCTGCCCTAGTCCTCTACTGGTCGTCCTACAGTACTCCAGACGTCGGGACCAGCCCTACACCTGTAACCCGCCAGGCACTTGTGCCCCTTTGTGCTTCCGAGCCCCTGTCTATTCTACCAGGGGTTCCCGAGCCGGAGGTATATGAGACGCCGCTCCCTGCATTCGTGGGCTCAACCACCAGGTACGTGACAGTACCGGACAGCCATGTCCGAGCCCACGCAGGGAGCTGCTCCAGTGGATGATCTGTGTCGCCACCTGGCTGGCCTAACCCAGGCAGTGAAGAGTCTTCAGGAAGGCTATACCCGGCTCGAGGAACGTGTTCAGATCCTATCCACAGTTACGTCACCTTCACCTGCGATTCCTGCTGCTCCTTCAGTAGTGATGATGCCACCTGAACCTAAGGTTCCCACTCCTGAGCGGTTTTCTGGGGACCGTAGCAAATTTCGAGCTTTCCACAATGCTTGTGAACTTTTCTTTGCTCTGCAGCCTAGGACTTTTTCGCTTGACGCCACCAAAGTAGGCTTTGTCATTTCCCTGCTGTCAGGAGATCCACAAGCTTGGGCCCATCGGCTTTTGGAACAGAAGGATGCCGCCCTTGACAATTTGAACTCTTTCTTTCATGCTATGTCCCAGCTCTACGAGGACCCGCAACTAACAGCAACTGCAGAAACGGCCCTGCATTCCCTACAGCAAGGTCGCAGACCAGCGGAAGATTATGCGTCCGAATTCAGGCGCTGGAGTTCCGATACTAACTGGAATGACTCCGCTCTGCGGTACCAGTTCCGCATGGGCCTCTCTGAATCATTGAAGGACGAACTGGCCAGAGTGGATACACCTGAGACTTTAGACGCACTCATTAACCTGTCCATACAGATTGACAGGCGACTACGACAACGGAGGTCTGAACGTGCCGCCGGTCCCTCCAGACCAATCTGGATGCTTCCCCGTGTACCCAGTCAGCCTCCACCGAATCCCAGAACTTCCGTGGCCTATACCTCTGATGCTCCGGAACCTATGCAGCTAGGATTGCTGCGCCCATCTCTGACACCTGAAGAGAGATAACGCAGGCGATCCAATAATCTGTGCCTCTACTGTGGCGAATCGGGACATTATGTGAGATCCTGTCCTGCTAAACTCCGTAAGTCCTTCACTACCTCTTTTGCTCTTACTCCCACGCTGCCGAATAATACGTCTCACCTGGCTGTCTCCGTTCTTTTTCAGCTCCCCAGAGGGAATATCCGGGTAACCGCTATCATTGACTCCGGAGCCTGCAGCGGTTTCATGGACTCAGCTTTCGCCACCCGGCATCATGTTCCTCTTCGACCAAAAGCAAAAGGCCTCTCTATACACCTGGCAGACGGCTCGGCTCTTAAATCTGGACCTGTCACACAAGAGACTGTGCCAATATTTACCACTATGGCCGGTAACCACCAAGAACTATTATGCCTGAACATCATCCAATCCCCTCTGTTTCCAGTTATTCTAGGCATGCCCTGGTTGAGGGCTCATAACCCATTCATTGATTGGACCACTGGGGAGATCAGCTTTCCCTCCTCCTATTGTCACCAATATTGCCTACCTGAGACGGCTCAAGCACTTTCACCCCTACTCTGCATGGAAGCTGATGAAGAGACCCGTCAAGCCGTGCCTGAAGTCTACCATGAGTTTTTAGACGTCTTCAGCAAGAAGGGCGCAGATACTCTTCCTCCTCACAGGCCTTATGACTGCCCAATTGAAATCCTTCCTGGCGCAGAAGTTCCATTTGGGAGAATCTTCCCCTTAACTGAACTTGAACTTGGCACTTTGAAGGCCTATATTGATGATAATCTGGAGAAGGGGTTCATTCGGCCCTCCACTTCCCCAGCAGGGGCAGGAATTTTCTTCGTAGAGAAAAAAGACCATTCCCTACGCCCCTGCGTAGACTACAGGGAACTTAACAAAGTTACCATCAAAAATCGGTACCCTCTCCCTTTGGTACCTGAATTATTTCAAAGACTGGGATCTGCAGCGACGTTCACAAAACTGGACCTTCGCGGGGCATACAACCTTATTCGCATCCGGAGCGGTGATGAGTGGAAGACTGCCTTTCGCACCCGATTCGGGCATTTTGAATATTTGGTTATGCCATTCGGACTCCCTGCTACGTTCCAGCATTTTGTGAACGATATCTTCAGAGACTACCTTGACCTGTTCGTCATAGTATATTTGGACGACATCCTGATCTTCTCGCCTTCCCTGACAGAGCATCGCCAACATGTTAAAAAGGTGCTAACCAGACTTCGACGCCACGGCTTGTATGCGAAACCGGAAAAATGTGTATTCGAGCAACAGAGCATCCAGTTCCTAGGATTGATTATTTCCGTGGAAGGTATCAAAATGGACCCACAGAAGGTCTCTGCCATCCTGGCATCCTGGACTGGCCAGCTCCTACCGACAGGAAGGGTGTTCAACGCTTTGTGGGATTCGCAAATTTCTACCGGAAATTCATCAAAGGATTCTCCACTATCATTTCACCCATCACGAATCTAACCAAGCAGAGCACTAAGTTTTCTTGGTCTCCCGGAGCGCAGGCAGCCTTTGCAACCTTGAAAGATCGATTCACGTCGGCATCAGTTCTGAAGCATCCTGACCCAGCGTTACCGTACATACTTGAGGTTGATGCCTCGGAAATTGCAGTCGGGGCAGTGTTATCTCAGAGACAAGGGCCTAAAGCTCTGTTGCATCCAGTTGCGTTCTTCTCCCGCAAACTATCTGAGGCGGAACGAAATTACGACGTGGGAGACCGAGAACTATTGGCCATCAAAGCGGCCCTTGAAGAATGGCGATATCTTTTGGAAGGAGCGACACATCCGATTCTTGTGTATACGGATCACAAGAATCTCGAATATTTAAAAACCGCTAAGAGACTGAGACCACGCCAGGCCAGGTGGGCACTTTTCTTTACGCGATTTTCTCTCCACATAACTTACAGGCCCGGATCGAAGAACACCAAACCAGACGCCCTCTCTAGGATGTTTAGTGAACCTGAAACTTCTTCTCTTCCGGACACCATCTTGTCTTCTGGAAGTTTTCTTTTGCTCCAAGAAGATTTGCTGGCTCAGATAAAACAGGCTTCCGCAGGAATTTCTTCCCCACCTGATACCACTCTACAAACCAGAGACGATCTGTTAGGTACGAAGATCTTTTCTCCGTACCATAAGGAGGTGCGAGTGGCTGTTCTGAACTTCTGTCATGACCATGAGTTAGCTGGTCATTTTGGGGTGCACAAGACATCTGAATTGCTCCAACGCATGTTTTGGTGGCCACAGTTAACGTAGGGATTATGTGGAATCATGCACCGTCTGTATCCAGAACAAAGGCAACAAATCAAAAGCTTGGGGGCTGTTGAAACCATTACCTGTCCCAGAGAGACCATGGAGAATGATCTCTATGGATTTTATTGTTGAGCTGCCTCCCTCGGAAGATCATTCAACCATCTTCGTAGTGGTGGATAGACTCTCTAAAATGGCTCACTTCCTTCCCATGAAGGGTACTCCTTCTGCGGCCGAAACCGCGAGAATTTTCATTAAGGAAATCGTAAGACTTCATGGCATTCCGGCAAACATAACCTCAGATCGTGGGGTACAATTCACCTCAAAATTCTGGAGGGCATTATGTGGCTCTCTGAAGATCAATCTGTCCTTTTCTTCAGCTTACCATCCTCAAACAAACGGCCAGACAGAAAGGACGAATCAAACATTGGAGCAGTACTTACGTTGCTTTTCATCATTCTCACAAGATAATTGGGTTCCTCTATTGCCGCTGGCCGAATTTGCCTATAACAATTCAATTCATTCTGCTACAAAACAGACTCCTTTCTTTGCAAATTATGGTTTTCACCCTTTATTTCTATCAAACAGTATACCGGAATGTCCTGTACCTGCTGCTCAGGAAACTGAATTTTTTTAGTGCCAATAATAAACTACTCCGGGAGACAATGACAAGAACTCAGGAATATTACAAGGAGGTCTTTGACAGGAAGAGAAGGGGAGAACTCAATTTAAAACCAGGAGATCAAGTCTGGCTGTCTACATTAAACTTGAAATTGGCATGCCCCTCCAAGAAGCTTGGCCCTAAGTTTGTGGGTCCTTTCCCTGTGGAAAAAAAATCAATAGTGTAACTTATAAATTAAAACTACCCGAATCATTCCGGATCCACCCAGTCTTCCATGTAGCTCTGCTCAAACCTACTGTCCCAGATCCTTTTGTTGGCCGAAATACGGGGCCTCCTGAACCGGTACTCATTGATGGGGAAATGGAATTCGAGGTGGAGTCGATCCTGGATTGTAGGAGAAGAGGCGGGCGTGTGCAGTATCTGGTGAAATGGAAGGGGTACGGCCCGGAAGAAAATTCGTGGGAACCGGAATCCAACATTCATGCAAAGAGGCTGATTCGGGCATTTAATAATGCACACGCAAGTAAGATGGTTCAGTTGGGCATCCGGAGGCTGCCCCTTAGGGGGGGGCAATGTCAAGAAAAGCGTTCAGTACCTTTTTCTGCCAGCAGGAGAATCGGCTATGGTATGTCCAGCAAAAGAGCCGCTCAGCGCGCACGCGGGCGCACGGGAGCGCGCACGCGCGCACGGGAGCGCGCACGCACGCGCGGGAGCGCGCACGCACGCTGTTTGAGTCCGTTTTGGCGCCAGAAGCGCTATTTAAGGAAGTGCCTGTCCATGCTGTCTTGCTGTCCGGTCTACAGCGTTCCCGTGACCCCCAGCTACCAGCTACCTGTGAATTACCTGACTTCTGATACCTGACTACCCGGCTTGTTCCTGATACCCCGTACCTGCTGCCTGTCCTCGATCCCGGCTTGTCCTGACATCTCTTCTGCCTGCTCCTTGGTACTCTGCTGTCCGCCTGTTAAACGACCCGGCCTGCTTCACGACTACGCCTTGCCTGCTGATTTGGTACCGCACCTGCCTGCCTGTGTTTGACCCGGCCTGTCTGTGACCTGCTTCAGCTCCGGACTCCAGTCTCTCCCGGCTATCCGCAAGTTCCACCTGCCTGTCTACTACGACTGGGTTCCTGCCCTAGTCCTCTACTGGTCGTCCTACAGTACTCCAGACGTCGGGACCAGCCCTACACCTGTAACCCGCCAGGCACTTGTGCCCCTTTGTGCTTCCAAGCCCCTGTCTATTCTACCAGGGGTTCCCGAGCCGGAGGTATACGAGACGCCGCTCCCTGCATTCGTGGGCTCAACCACCAGGTACGTGACAGCATTGAAAAAGTTCCCTGGGAAAGGAAATTGCAGTGCAAAGTGGATTTGCCTTTAGTAAATAACACCCATTGCCCCCCATATCCTTTACATTTTACATACATAATGCATTGTGTTTTTTAAATAAGGAAGCCACACATTTCAAAAAATAAAAAAGTTTACTTGGAAAACATTCACAAGTGCGTTTACAATCTTCACGCCAAAACTGACAACATCTTGGTTATTTACAACATTGTTTACAAAGATTACGCAATTGGTAAAACCAGGCATGGAGCTAAGCAGAACCTATGAAGTAGGAAAGTTCAACTTTGTAAAGTGAAGACAAGATCAGACATGACTATATGTTCAAAGTGTGTTTGATCTTGCCTTCATCACATGGGGGGGGGTCACCCCCGAAAAGTGGAAATTTGGAACATGCACACAATTTGTGTCTGAAAATGGTCATTAGATGGTAAAACACATGCCTAGAAGCTTCAAAAGTGCCATTTTCCATCATGGGGATGAATGGACGTTTTTTGGGGGTGCAACCCCTTCACCACAACCACTTTCGTAGTTCGTAAAGTGTTTGCACCCCCAAAAAAAACGTTGGCATTCATCCACCATGATGGGAGCTAGCACATGTGGACACAATGTGTGCATGTTCCAAATTTCACACAGTTTTGAAGTTGCAAATGTGTTCAGAAGCTGGCACAAATGTGTGTTAATTACTTGGTGCGTTTTCATATTTTTCCTAAAACATCAATGATGTTCTTCAATTTTTGTTGAACATCATTGATGTTTTGCTTTATGTAATCTAGATCTCTATTGCAGACCATTATCTCTCCGATGAGTACGTGGGCACTCTCTGTGGTAAAGTGCGATTTTTCTTCCACAACATCCACGTCACCTAAAAACCACAAACAAAAATGGGGTGTTGGAAATGAGGCAGCCATACATGTATTAGCTTACCAGTAGCTGTGTTCTCCAACACTCACCTGTTGTGGTGACAATTTCTCCAAGTTCGATGATCTCTCCTTCCTCCTCCTCCTCCTCTGCTTCTGCTCTTTCCCCTTTTTTGGGAGGTGTTGGTTTGGGGGTTTCCTCAGACGGCCCAAGTTTTCGCTCCCCTATGAGAATGTACAAAAGGAAGATTTAGCAACACAATCTATTGAGGGCAGAAATAGGAAATGACAAACATTGCTTGAAAGTGACGGACACTATTTTAGTTTGGCCAGTTACAAATGTCAACTACATGAATGTAGTCACTTTGTAAAGGTGCTAAACTGACTAGCTTTTTGGTAGAAGTTTGTGTGATGGAGACCCCCTCTAGTATCCACTGGAGCACATGTGTGGAAAAGCCTAATAAAAAGGGGGTTTGGGTGTCCCAGCACTAGTGCTCTAGAGTCCAGATGGGTAAACAGCTACTGGGTGACCTCTCCTTTACATTGAATAAATTGGCTTTACATTCTTGATGACATTTCTAGTGAGAACAAACTTCCTTTCCCCCAAAAAAACACCAAACATCGTATTATAAGTGGCCGAACGATCGAGGTTGCGTACGATCGAATGGACACACACGACCATGACAGTGGCAGAAAGATCGAGGCTGAGTACGATCGAATGCACAGACGAACCTGAAAGTGGCCATTTTGGAATGTACAACTTTGTAAAAATCAAACCACAATGGAGCAGTATGCAAGCAAGAAATCAAACACAAAACACAACTACTTACTTTTTAGAAGAATTCGCTTGATCTTTCTGTACTGATCGGCCTCCCTCGGTTTCAGGTCTGACCAGCGTTTCCTCAGTTGCTCCTTGGATCGTTGTACCCCAAACTGATTGTACAGCCTCCTCACAACTTTAGACATGATCTTGGCCTTGCGGACATTGGGGTTGAGGTAAGGGCCATACTTCCCATCATAGTCGCTCCTCTTTAATATGTCCACCATCTCCAACATTTCTCCAAATGACATATTGGAGGCCTTGAATTTCAGGCTCCGGGATCGGGACGTTTCTGCCTCCGGACTTTCCTCGTCCTCCTCCTCGTTGGTGGGATATTTGTGGCGCACCTGCTGTGTCCCCGCCATGTGCTCTCCCCACTGCGCCGTAAAGAGAAGGGGTGGGGAATAGACGAGAAAGATCGTCAGGGGCGGGCGGAGTTTGACGCATGCGCACTGTATATAAAACGTCACACGCCTGTGTCGTAGCCACGATCTGGGAGACGAGGGAAGAGAAAACTCACACGAGACGATCGCTACAAACGAAGGTACAATTTGACGTTGGTACATAACTAGCCTAGACTGATTTGAACTTGAGGCTTCTTTATGGAGAAGATTAGGAGAGTTTAGACTGACATAATTGAGAGGGTTTTGTGTGGTGTTGTGTCTTGCAGAGATTATGCAGGGATTCAACGACATGAGTTTTCTCCCCCTCTTCATTGCCAAATTCAGGGAATTTCCCGTTTTATGGCAGGGTAAACACCCACATTACACCAACAAACCAAAGAGGCACGCAGCCCTGGAGGAACTTGTGGAATTTGTCAAGCCAAGGTTCCCCACGGCAACTGTTGATGATATAAGAAAGAAAATTGGCAGCCTGAGGAGTGCGTATATCAGGGAGCGGAAGAAGGTCGTGAAGTCTGAGGAAACTGCAACTTCAGCAGATGAGGTCTATGTGCCCAAGCTCTGGTACTATCAGAGTCTCCATTTTCTGAAAGACCAGACTGATGTCACGGAGCCAACCTCGACTCCTCCTTCCACGCTTCCTTGCGCGCAGGCCACCCCTGATGAGGCTTCCGAGGAGCAACCTGGGCCTTCCAGTCTGGAAGAGGTGGAGGAGCCCAGCTTGTTCCAGGTATAGTATTTTTGTTACCATTTATGGGAATAATGAATGATGTTCACTTAATTCAGGATCCCCAATTGCTTAGTTCCTAACGTGTTTGACATATCAACTGACAGTAGTGTTGGAGACATTTGGGGCCAGAATCTAAACTGCTGGGCTGAGAATTGTATGGTTTTCTATTTGTAAACATTTTGCAACAGTCACTAGATGAGAATTGTGTGTGTTTGATGAACAAATAACTGAAACTATGTCCCTTTTTCATACACAGGAAGACCTCAGCCAGGAGGTGGCTGTGGAAGGTGGCAGTCAGGAGGAGGCAGGGGTTAGTGGCAGCCACCAGCTGGGTAGTGGCAGCCAAGAGGGGGCTAGGCCGCGGAGCCTGACTGACACCCAAACCCCTCCCCTCCGCCTTCCGTACAAAAGGGCGAGAAGGGGGGATTATGCGGCACAGTCAGCGCTCCGCATGATCAGAGAGGCTTCAGACTCCCTACATGCCACACCCGCCGACGAGGAGACCTTTGGCTCGGTGGTTGTCACAAAAATGATGGGTATGGAGGTGAGGCAACGCAACATGTGTGAGGGGCTCATCCCCCATGTCCTAAATAAGGGTAGGGCTGGGGAGATGACCCCAGTCACACATGTTTGCCATAGCTACCATGCTCCGCCTCCTCCTCCTCCTCCTCCTCCTCCTCCTCCTTCTGCCACCCCACCAGCACGACAGCCACAGCGTGCAAGGAAGCGTGGAAGGAAGACCTGAGAGTGACGACCTGGAATCAGTCTGGTCTGAGAGAAGATGGAGCCTCTTGTAGTACCAGAGCCTGGGGACCTAGATGGCATCTGCTGCAGTTCCGGATACTTTGGACTTCACGACCAGATTGCACTCCCCTTAATATACGTACTCCTCAGGCCCCCAATTTTCTACGCTTGAACAATGATGGTTGCCGTGGGGGGCCAAGACTTTGCAAATTCCCCAAGTTTCACCATGGCTGCGTTCCTCTTTGGTTTGTTGGTGTGACCTAAATAAAGGTTTTTTTGATTTGAAATAATCATTGACTATTGTGTTTTACTTTGCTACAATGACAGTTTTTCTTTGAGTAAGCAGGTACATTTCACTAATCCTAAAGTAGAATTAACAAGGGGCACCAACAACAAACAACCTCCTAGTAAATTTAAGCAAGAAATACAAATGTTAATAATGTGTTTTTGGTAATTTGAGACACACAACCCCCCTCCAAAAAAAAAAACATTCAAATATGTATTCCCCAAAAAAACAAAAAAGACAAATCATGGTAAAAAAATAACAAAGATTCTTTTCCGTTCAGAGTCAAAATAAACATGTAGTGTATAAATGCTGCAAAGTAATAAAGAAGTAAGTTTGTGAGAAGTGCGGGTGAATAGGAGCAGCTAAAAGATGTCATTCTTGTTGCATTGTAAAGAAAAAGAGAATGCGCTGCATTAAAGACATTTTAACATTGCAGCGTGACGAATGTGCTGTGTCGATTAGGAAAGGTAGTTTTACCTGACCGAGCGCTTCCGTCACAGAATTTCTTCTGAGCATGCGTAGCACTTTGTCCGTCGGACAAGCGTACACACGCTCGGATTTGGTGTGATCGGACCGTGTTGACGGCAAATCTTTCCAGCAGGAGATAAGACTTTGTCCGTCGGCCAAACCGACGAACACTGTCCGATGGTGCATACACACGGTCTGATTTTTCAACAACCTTGTCCGATCGGACAGAATCCATGAAAAAGTCCGACCGTGTGTATGGGGCTTTAGAGTGGTGGTGGATCACGTTTCTTTGGTGGATTTCTTACAGTCACTGTTTTGGACTTCACATTGTCATATATAATTTTCCAGCTACACGAGATTTCACTTGTCACTGTAAACATGGACTTTAAGTTATTGTTGATATTAGTCATTTGATTTTACACATAGACTTTATGGACTAATATTGTCTTATAATTGGTATATTTTCTCACTTATTGGTATTTAATTAACACTTAATACTTAGCGCGGCTTTTTGTATCATATAGTAAATAAATGATCACTGCAATCAGTGACACTGTGACTGGGGGGGGCAGGGGGTGATCTGGGGGGTGATCAGGGGGTGACAGGGGGGTGAAAAATGTGTGCCTAAGTGTCCTGGTGTCAGTGTACTGTTGTGCACTTACTTCTGTGTCTTCTCAGCTCGGCGTCCCGGTCAGAAAGACCGGCACGAGGAGCGTGACATCACTTCCCCTTGCCTGTATTTACAATTACACAGGCAAGGGAAGCATCTGATTCACCAGGAGCGATCGCAAGGGGGTGGCCAGAAATTTTGCCTGTATGTGCCATTCTGCTGACGTATATGTACATGGGGCGGTCGGCAAGTGGTTAAAGTGCTTTTTGACATTACTGGATTGTAGAATTCTTTTCTTCATAAAATTAATGATTAAAGCGGTTCTGCACACACTTATTTTTTTTTTTTTTTCTTCTCATGTTAAAAGTATTATAAGTCTAACAATAAACTCACTTGTTAGGTGTCCGTCCGGTATCCATGTCCGTTTTTTCCGAAAAATCTATCTGCACTTTTAAAATCAAAACAGCATTGTCATTTTGCTTGTGTGCATTTGAAGCCCACAAGCAGTCACTTCCTTGTTCCCTTTCGTTATGGGAACCAGCAGACCTCGCTGGTTCCTGCGCATGCGAACGGGTAACAGCGCCGAGCTGTGTAAACACCTCTCGTCCTTAAAATCTTGCAAGATTTCAGGTCGGATGTCCGCAAATCTCGCAAGATTTCGGGTCGGATGTCCGCACTGACTCCTGGGATGAATGACACCAGATCCCAGGAGACAGTGTGGCACTCAAAGGAAATGACGAGGATCCCCGCACAGACCCCGCCCACAGCCGCAGACACAGATGGATGAGTGGAGAGACTGGGCTGTAATTAAAAGGTAACACGGAAAAAAACTATTTAGATGCTATGTAATAGAATGACCTAATGTTACATTATTGTGTGCAGAACCACTTTAAAGTGGATGTAAACCCGAATTTTTTTTTGTCTGGCACAATATAGAGTATGGGATTTTAGATCATCTATGCCCAGTCTTGCAACAAAGAGTTAATCCAGCTCTGAGCAATCCTCATATCTTTTTCAATGAAATAAATGGACAAACTGAAAAAAATTTGTCCGTTCTCCCCCCTTGCTGTAATTGACAGGTGATTTACATATCTCGTGCACTAGCCTAAGACATTATTTTTTAATTCCCACCCCCACTCCTTTCTTCAGCAGCTCTGCAAGGATTGGCTGTTCCACACCTCAGCATGATTTGGCATGCTGAAGTCATGTGGTTACTTTCCTGTCTTTTCACTGGATGTTAGAGATCATAGCAGAAGTTCAGTGTAAGAAATACACAGGAGAAAATGCATATTGACAAGGGGAGTGTAGAGGTAGGCAGGGAGTCTACTGACATTACGACTCTGTCCACCGAGCTCCAGACAACAGACCCACCCACAGAATCTGCAGTTTTTTTTGGGTCTCATAACAGACAGAGGGGAGACATTTGACAGGTAAAGATACATGCAGGAGGCATGTATATCCTTATAGATAACCCATATGGCAGTAGTTTAGAAAGGATGACTTCGGGTTTACATCCACTTTAACCACTTGCTTACTGGGCACTTAAACCCCCTTCCTGCCCAGACCAATTTTCAGCTTTCGGAGCTCTCACACTTTGAATGACAATTACTCAGCCATGCAACACTGTACCCAAATGAATTTTTTGTGCTTTTTTTCCCACAAATAGAGATTTCTTTTGGTGCTATTTGATCACCTCTGGGTTTTTTTTTACGCTCTAAATGAAAAAAGACAGAAAATTTTGAAAAAAAATAATTTTTTCTTTGTTTCAGTGATAAAATTTAGCAAATTATAAATTTTTTCTTATACATTTTGGCCACAATTTATACTGCTACATATCTTTGGTAAAAATAACCCAAATTAGTGGATATTATTTGGTCTTTGTGAAAGTTAGAGAATCTACAAACTGTGGTGCAAATCATACAAAATTGATTACATCTGATGTACTGGTGACCTATCTAATTTCTTGTGACCCGAACAAGCCAGGAAAGAACAAATACCCCCCAAAATGACCCCTTTTTTGAAAGTAGACATTCTAAGGTATTTAGTAAGAGGCATGGTGAGGTTTTTGATGTCATTTTTCCCACAATTCTTTGCAAAATTAATTTTTTTTCCCACAAAATTGTCATTGTAATAGGTTATTTCTCTCACATAGCATGTGTATACCACAAATGACACCCCAAAATAAATTCTGCTACTCCTCCTGAGTATTACAATACCACATGTGTGGGACTTTTTCACAGCCTGGCCACTTAGAGAGGCTCAACATGCAGGGAGTGCCATCACGTGTTCTAGGAGCATAAATTACATATCTAACTTGTTGACTACCTATTACACTTTTGAAGGCCCTGGAGCACCAGGACAATGACCCGTGACAATGATGTGGCACTGATGACAGCTGGCACTGATACGTGGCACTGATGACACGTAACACTGATGACAGATGCCACTAATACGGGGCACTGATGACACGTGACACTGATGACAGGTGGCACTAATATGTGGCACTGATGACAGATGGCACTTTAAACATGGCACTGATATCATGTGGCACTAATATGTGGCACTGATGAGATATGGCACTAATACGTGGCACTGATGACAGATGGCACTAATACGTGGCACTGATGACAGATGGCACTGATACGTGGCATTGATGACACGTGACACTGATGACAGATGGCACATGACACTGACAGGTGGCACTGATGACAGATGGCACTGATACATGGCACTGATGACAGATGGCACTATGTGGCACTGATGACACGTGGCACTGACGTGGCACTGATGACAGATGGCACTGGGGACAGATGGCACTGGTCCCCAGTGCCACCTGTCCCCAGTGCCATGTATAAGTGCCAGGTGGCACTGACAGGTGGCACTGACAGATGGCACTGGGGACAGATGGCACTGACAGATAGCACTGGGGACAGATGGCACTGGGGACAGATAGCACTGACAGGTGGCACTGGGGACAGATGGTAGTAGGGGCAGGTGGCAATGGGGACAGATGGCAGTGGGGATAGATGGCACATTTATTTTCATTTTTTTTTTTTAACTTACGGCCGCTGCAGCCGTTCATTTCTCCCTCCTCACACGCTGTCTCTGTGTGAGGCGGGAGAGCGGCACTGAGAGATGATCCCATATGTTTACATATGAGATCATCTCTCATTGGACACTCAGATCGCTCTGTAAATGGCCGCTGTGATTGGCCGTTTACAGCGATCTGTGACAGCGATCTGTGACTGGCTGTGTCCTACGGACACGGTCAGCAAAGAACTTCCCCGATGCACGCTTTCAGGAGCACGCATTGCGGAAGTAAACAGGAGGACGTCCAGGGACGTCCTCCCGGCAGGGAGCGTCCGCGCTGAAGCCGTCTTTCGGCTATATCGCGGGCGCCAAGTGGTTAAGTTGAATATAAATAATATAACAAATATGAATGTAACACAATTTTGTATATCCTATAATTTTTTGAGGTAATATATAAAAGAAGCCTATTTAAGTTTCGGTGCTGTTTCGGTATCCGTTTTGGTTTTCGGGATCAAGGAAGATTTATTTTCGATATCGGTTTTGGCACCAAAAAACCCATTTGGTGCATCCCTAGTTTATTAATTTCACATGGTTTCATCCCCATATCCCTGCAGAGCAGAATGGGTTGTCAAGCATACACAAGATTACACAAGAGCATGTCACTGATCATAGCTCCCTGTGATCGGGAGCTATGATCAGTGCTGTGTCACACATGCCCCCTAACAGTTAGAATCGCTCCCCAGGACACACCTAACCCTTCCCTAGCCCCTTCGTGGTTAACCCCTTCACTGCCAGTGTCGCAGATCGCCGCCATTACTAGTAAAAAAAAAATATTAATAAAAATGCCATAAAACGAACCCCTATATTGTAGACGCTATAACTTTTGCGCAAACCAATCAATAAACGCTTATATCGATTTTTTTAAACAGAAATATGTAGAAAAATACGTAAAGTGAGGAAAAAAAAATTCTATTTTTGGGGATATTTATTATAGCAAAAAGTAAAAAAGAATGTGTTTTTTTCAAAATTGGCGATCTATTTTTGTTTATAGCGCAAAAAAAAATGCAGAGTTGATCAAATACTACCAAAAGAAAGCTCTATTTGTGGGGGGAAAAAAAGACGTAAATTTTGTTGGGGAGCCACGTAGTACAAGCGCGCAATTGTCAGTTAAAGTGACAGTGCCGAATCGCAAAAAGTGCTCTGGTCTTTGACCAGCAAAATGGTCCGGGGCTTAAGTGGTTAAAGGGTATCTTATATTTATAGATATATTATTGATTTCATTTCAGAGAATTTTACTCCTGATGATTGGCATGAGCCATGAAATGTGTATCGAGTATACATCGAACTGATGCCCTGGCAAGTTTAGCTCACTAAGAGCAATTGCTTATGTTTATTCAATTATTATAAATGGATGAGCGTTTTATCAAATTGTACTGCTAATCATGTTGTAATTTACTTTGTATAATAACTGTATATTCATACAAGTGAACTGTTATTTAGAGTATATTGTGTCCTTTACTAAAGATTGACACTTTTTAACTTGATCTATAATACATAAATAAATGATCAATATGAACAAGGTACTAATTCAGTGACATGCCTCATACAAAGTCCCATTCCTTCCTCCTTTTTTGTCTAACATGTGTTGAGACATCTGACTTGCATATTTATTTGAGGTCAGTGTCTCCCTAAACATTTACTGATAAGAATGACAGTCCTAAAGCAAAAACAAGCTAACAATAACATCCCCCATATTTCCATTTTAACAGGTTCACCAAAAATGACAAGTTCCACAAGGCATACTGTCATTAGTTATACCTTTATTAGCTTAATTCAGGGGTCAGCAATAGGGTTGCCATCTGTCCAGGATTCACCCGGACAGTTCGGGTTTGGAATCATGTGTCCGGCTTTCAAACTGCCTGAAACCCGGACACATTATTCAGACTGGACTATGGCCTCCCAGCAGGGTTGCTGGCTCCAGTTGTCTAAGCTGAGAGTGTCTGTTGTGCTCTCTTTCACACTGCCCAAAGCCAGCACTAACAATCACCCCCCCCCCCACATACAGATGGGAGAGGAGAGAGGGCTCGATCTGCTCCTCTTCCTTCTGCCAATAGGAGGCACAGTGCCGGGGATTGGAGTATGGGCAGACACAGAGGGATAGGCCTCTTATGCCTCTGTGTCTGCCCACACTCCAATCACTGTCACTGTTCCTCAGAAAAGGAAAGTGGGGGCCGGAAATTTTGAAGTCCAGCAGCCTCAGATACATCTGGATGAGAGGTGCTGACTGCCAAGGGGTGAGTGAACTGACCATCCATCCCTGTCTGTGACCGAAGTCTCCCCCTTCTCTCTCCTGCATCTGAGTGAGTACTCTAAGATTAATCAGGGTTCTCAGAGCACCCCTTACATCACAGTCCTCTACATGCATCAGAGAACTCAGTGTCCCCCCTTAAATCAAGGTTCCCAGAGCATACCTTATGTTAGAGTCCCTAGAGTTCTCCCTTACATCAGAGTCTGCAGAGTTCCGCTTTACAGTGTAAGGGAACTCTGTGAGTTCCGATGTAAAAGGGGAACTCTGTGGATTCAGATGTAAAAAATTAGGTGTCCCTGTCCCCAGGGGTGATGTGGAAATTGAATTATGTGTGTTTTATAGATTGTCATCTGTCTCCCTGTGTCTGATTTAACCAAGGAGCACTTGGGTTGAAACGGGAGCAGTGGTAAAACCGTCAGTAAGAAAACCTTCTCATGGGCTTGGAGGCGTGTTCTGTGTGTGTGTGGGTTTGTGTTAGAAAATAATTGACTTGCTTATATGCATAATCATAAATCCTAGATATGGATAAAGTGAAATAAATATATATATAGATTTCTACATATATATGTAAAAATTAGTCTGATACTTCTATATCCTTCCCACATATGGTTGTAATGTGGAGTGAATTGAACATACACCATCCCCCCACTGTAAGAGATAAGGTTACATGCCCGTCTAAAGACACAGTTTAAATATGTTATCTTAAAGACAAAAGTTATTTCTTTACAATATTTCATTACATTACATTACATTTTAAACGTATATAATCTATCTACTAATATTTTTATATCTTACATTTAGAAGATAGGAAAATTGTATTGTATAATGTTAAAATGTTTAAAAAAAGCCAGTTTTGCCATCAATGGAATGTTTTGATTAGAGATGGTTTTGTATTTCAACATCCTGTTGGACAGAGTGACTTTAAGAAAGGTGGGAGGGGAATTGTTCATTCAAAGTTCCTGGTTTTTCTGTAGTACCATATAGCTCAGATGAACCTTAAGCCAGCCTTTTTAGGAAGGTGGGGCTGTTTTCATGGGCTGATTTTAGGAAAAAGCTTGTAACAGAGTTTTTGGGGCAGACTTACACTCCGGCTGCTGACACGAGAAGGGAGACTGATAAATCTTACACACATGGACACACACAAAGATACATTCATACAATTTTAATTTCAAGAATAAGAAGCTTTTCGATGCTACCTTTATATTCTTCATTCTGTTTTTGTAATATTTTGCTATTTTTATTATTAAATCAATATTTTGGATTTTTTACGGATTTTCTTGAAATTTTCCTCATCGATATGAATTATGAAATATAGTTATTAATACAGTAATAACTCATATTTTTACATTTTGGCGAGCCAATGCCAGTTTCAATTTATCCAAATATTGAACTTTTTTTGAATAATTTCTACTTTCGCTTGCCAAGAGGAAATTGAAACACAAACATTGACTATTGAGTCAAGCTTCAGAAGAAATCGAAAAAGCATATTTTCGGCATCATTGAATTGAACTTGGAAGAAAAAGAAACATCTAAATCGGTGAGACGTTTATGCATGTGCAAGAATATCTGTTTCTTGATGAAGTAATTTCCCGCCAAGAGAGGGAACGCGTGTTACATGAATGAAGTGTATCCTATTTTGGTAAGTATGAATCTTATTCATGAATTGTCTTATGAGACTGAATTAGAATTTAAAAATTTGTCAAAGTTTGTTAAAGATGATGAATTATGGTGTTACATGTTCAATGAATGCTTACAAGCTAATATCAAAATACAAAAGTCAAAATTTACTTTTAAGAAATTCAGCAAACAGGTTAAGAATTTGATTAAGTTGATTAAAGTTTATGATACAATGATATCAGGAGTTCCTGAAAAAACACAAGGTAAAACGGAGACTCAGGTATGTTTGTCTGAGCAGATAGATGATTTGCAGAGTGCAATTCAAATAAAGGATATTCAGTTGTCTGAGTTACAGAATAATGTAAAGTTTAAAACAGAGTCAAGCAAGAATGCAGACTCTATGAAGAAGTCTTTTGTACAAGATTTGCGGTTTATCAAGGTTGATGACCAAGAACAGAAAGGTTTGTTTGAACCCAAATTATATTTGGTACCAGTTAGGCGGTCTATAAAATATGACCAGGAACATGAAGTTTTGCTTAAAACAAAAATATTAGATAAAGCTGCAGCATGCAGACAAATTTTAGACAAACAAAATGGTGATTTAAAAGTTGCCACGTGTGAGGCCCCACCCAGAGATGATGAGATACACGTCACAGACAGAGCTAGCATTTCAGAGCAGACAGGAAATGTTATTTCAATACATGATACACAAAGGAAGCTTAAAGAAGAAAATACAGAACATATTTCTGATTCATTTATTCTTTCTTCTTCAAACAATGGTTTGATTGATTTGCCTTATGCCTCAGAAGTCAAACAGATCAGTACATTGACTGTTAATGACAGTTCAATCAATATGACAAACAATGATGAAAATGAGAGGGATGGATTACTTCCATCACCATCAGGAATTAGGGAGACCCCTCCAATTTTAATATATGTGACTTCACTTTTAATAGATGAAAGTGGAAGGCCATGGGTACATGGTTTATTAAATGGTAAAAATACTAAATGGTTAATAGATTTAGGATCTGAACTCAGTTTAACTAGACACATATTATCTGTGAATATTGATTCTCCGAAATGTAATTTTTTTTTTTATATATTCTTTATTTATTCAAAAAGAGGCAAAACATCTAATATGAAATAAATTCAAATTTCCAAAAATTACATTACACATTTTCTTTTGACAACTATTCATTTCATACTAGCTTAGTATTCCATAATTGTCTAAACAAACTCATATACATCTTCATTAACCGGTACCTATGTGCATGTCTCCACAAGGAAAGAGGGAGAAAGTAGAGCGTCTCCGTCATCACTTCAACCTTCCCCTCGATGGACTCTTTAAACCTCTTTTTAATTTTATCTTTTACTAAACCCATTCCTGTCCAAAACTAAATAAATCAATATACCCACCCAAAAAAAAAAATTAACATATCTCTTACCCCCCACCCTCCTCCCTCCTCCTTCTGTTCAACCATATAGATGGAGGGATTTGGTTTATATACGTACATGTACACGCACTTCACCCATGTATATACATATACATAACTACACGTACACATATATACCCATATATACACATATATATATATATATATATATATATATACATATACACAAACGCATACATACATACACATACATATACAGCCTAGATAAACACACGAACAAGCCTCTACTCCCCCGGATCTTCTATCAGTCTCTTCTTTCCCTCTTCTGAATATATAAATCGATTCCATTCTGCCCAGGTTTTATTATATTGTTCTTTCTTATTTTGGGCTGAGAGGACAAGATCCTCCATGGCCCCTAGCTCTCTGACCTTATTTAGCCATCTTGCAATAGTGGGCGGCCTAGAGTCCCTCCAGCACAAGGTAATACAGGCTTTGGCTGCATTTATCAAGTGGCACAGCACTGACTTCTTATATTTCTGTACCGGGATTTGTGAACTATGTAGTAAAAAGAAGGCGGGGTCTGTTGGTATTTCAAAATCTGTAAATTTTTGAGAAATCAACTGAACATCTGTCCAATACTGTCTAATCTTAGAGCAGGCCCAAAAAATATGAAACAACGTCCCTCGTTCCTCCTCACATCGCCAACAGCGATCTGAGGCCCCTGTCGAGAATCTACTCAGTCTTGATGGGGTAAGATACCATTGCGTCAATACTTTATGTAGCGATACCCCCAGTTAAGAGGGCCGCAAGTTTGTTTTGGGTCCCTGAGTACAGCTCCACCAACCCCCCGGCAATTTGCTCTACCCGCTCTGGCACAGTTAATCAAGGGGTATGTATCTAGGCACATATGAATATCACTTATACTTTAACTGTAATGGACTCAAACTCACAGGCAACTGCTGACTGAAATAACTGTCTTTACTTTGGCAGTATGAAAAGAAATAGCAACATGCATCAAACATTTGACTTACAACACATTAGCAGGTCCCTGCAATATGCACTTTAACATATACACATATATGTATCAGGATAGCAATGGGGAACGGAGCGCCACGTGTAGCGACCGTCTGCTATGCACCTCTGAGGTGCAACAAATCTAACTGCGACTATCTAATGGATCAGGCCTGATCCCTAACAATAGAGCTCAGTCCTTGGGGAACCCCAGTATTCTTCACCGGCACAAGAACTGTAGAGGTGGTGCACATGTAACTTTAAATGGGGTGTTTGTAATCCACAAGAAAGAACAATCTTCTGCTCTGAGGTAAATTTGCCTTGGCAGTTCAATAGGCATAAGTGAAATGACAATGCAAGATGAGCCTTTCAGCTCGCTCACCACTCCGGATACCGTCCTCAGCTCCGGGACCTCCACTGGCGGCGTCCGGCCTCCTCCGTCACAGCCCCTGCGCTCCGGTCCTCTCTCTAACCGACCGTCCTCAGGAAAAAGGCTCCGCTCTGCTGCTGCTGACAATGAGGGGTGAGAGTCTCTCTCTGTCTGCTGCAAGGCCCAGGCTTCAGGCCTTCAGCAGTCCCGGTCGGCACAGGTGTCTCCTCTCTCAGTGATCTCTGCGTCACCAGCCCAGTCAGAAGAGGAAGAGGCGGTCCCTCCTCTTCCCTTTTATCACCTCCCCCATCAGCCTCTCGGGCGGAAACAACCATCCTCCCGGGAGCCTGGGGAATTATGGGGAATGTAGTCTTCTCCCCTAAAAGGGGAACGACCCCGCTACACACTCCCCCCACTTTGAATCTTTGGTCCCCAAAGACATTGTTCAATCTACAAGCCTTCTTTGAAACAACACGTTCACATAATTCAGACAGAGGAGCTTCCCACCAATTAGCATAGGATGGGGAGCTGTCCTGTCTACAGGTCACTTCAGTGTGGGCGACCTGTCTAACTGTGCCAGAGAGTGAGCTGGGGTTGCCCTCCACCAAATGAACAGTGGATGGGTCAGGGCGTTCAGCACTTCTCCTTGCTGTGGTAACAGAGTCCTCTGAACTTTTTCCCATTTTGGGGTAAGTTAACTTCTTGGGAGGCCTCACAACTCTGCGAGATCTCTGTTCTCTTGGCAGTTCTTCAGGAACACATTCTGGCAACATCTCTGGTTCTGGAACATCTACTTCTTCTTCTTCTGAGTAAAGACCAGGGATATCTTCCCAGCACTAGGGCACAACACTGAATGGAACAAACTCTGTAGCCTCTGGGTTCAATGTTCCATCTTCCACATCCTCAGTAAGTGGAAGATCTATGGCGGAATTTCCTGGAGTTGAGGAAGGCCATAGCCATTCAAGTTCTCCTCTTTCTTCTTCTGCTGATTGGGGGTCCTGTCCGCCCCTAGTTTGGGAGGTCTGGGACCGAGTGTTAGGCCTGGGGGTATCCAGAATGGAAACAGATTCAGGTAAGTCTCTCGCTGGAGGTATTCTGACTGCTTCAGTGAGTGGGAGCAAGAGATTCCTATGCCAGGTCTTCAAAGGCCCCACTCTCCCTTCTGGCTTCAACTTGTAGACAGGCAATCCAGGTAGCTTTCTACAGATGATATATGGTTCTGATCTCCATCTATCAGCAAGCTTGTGTTTTCCAGGGATCCCTAGGTTTCGTAACAGTACACGGTCCCCAGGCCTTTTGGTCCTGTACTCGAACCTTCAAGTCAAAGTTCCGCTTGTTTCGGGCCCCCCTCTGGTCAGAGGCCGCCTGAGCTTTCTCATAAGCTATCTTCAAACTGTGCCTCAGTCTGTCCACATATCCTTTGTGAGAGGCCTCAGAGGCATGGTCTAAGGAAATGCCAAAGGCCAGATCCACTGGCAACCTTGCTTCTCTCCCAAACATAAGCCGGTAGGGGGAGAAACCCGTCACATCACTGGTTGTACAGTTGTAAGCATGCACCAGAGCTGAAATGTGTTGGCTCCAATGTTGCTTCTTCTCTGTTTCTAAAGTTCCCAACATGTTCAATAGGGTCCTGTTGAACATTTCAGGCTAGGCATCACCTTGAGGGTGATATGGTGTAGTTCTAGTCTTCTTTACTCCCAGAGAATCTAGTAGTTTCCTGATCAGGCGACTCTCAAAGTCCCTTCCTTGGTCTGAGTGGATTCTTTGTGGTAGTCCATAATGAACAAAGTACTTCTCCAAAAGTACCTTAGCCACTGTAGAGGCCCTCTGGTCCTTGGTTGGGAAAGCCTGAGCATAACGGGTGAAATGGTCGGTTATCACCAGAACATTTCCCAATCCACTCAAATCGGGTTCAAGGCAGAGAAAATCAATGCATACCAGATCCATTGGGCCTTGACTCTGTAGATGGCCCATTGGGGCAGCTTGATGGGGTAAAGTCTTCCTCTGAATGCATCTTGCACAGGAATGGCAATACTCCTCCACTTCGGCCCTCATGCAGGGCCAATAAAACCGGTCTCTGACAAGTTGGAAGGTTCTCTCTGCTCCCAAGTGACCATGCTGGTCATGTAGGGCAATCAGCACAGTCTCTCGATGCTTTTCGGGGAGAAACAGCTGCCACTTATCTTCTGGGCTATCAGAGGGGCCCCTTCGGTAGACCACTCCCTGATGCACCTGTAATTTGTCCAACTCTCTCCTCAGTAGGCGAGCCTCTTTGGAAGGGTGAAGTCGGAGTCCCTCTAGACTCTTGTTTTCCAATGCCTCCAGGACCAATTTCCCCATGGGGTCTTCCAATTAGTCACACCTTAACTCCTTCTTTGACAGCTTCGGTAGGCACTCTTCTTCTAGTTGAGTTACCCCACAGTAACACTTTGGGACTCCCACTGTGGTAACTCCTATCTCTTCAGCTCTGGATCCTCCTCTGGCTTGGAGTTCAGCCCCCTGACAAAGGGCTCGCACTCCTTCTGGTGCCACTTGGGTCCAGTCTTCCCAGTCATTGACCATGACATGGGATCTTCGGGACAGGGCATCTGCATCTCTATTTCCAGCCCCTGGCCTGTACTTGAGGCTGAAATTGAATCCAGACAACGCCGCCAACCATCTGTGTCCAGTTGCATCCAACTTGGCGGTGGTGAATAGATAGGTCAAGGGGTTGTTATCTGTTTTTACAGTAAATTCTGCCCCATAAAGATAGTCTTTTAGTTTGTCAACTACTGCCCATTTGAGGGCTAAGAACTCCAACTTGTGGGTGGGGTAGTTCTTCTCGGAGGGGGTCAGGCTCCGGCTCACATAGGCCACTGGTCGTAGCTGATCTTCATACTCCTGGTAGAGTACTCCACCTAGGCCCTCATGGCTGGCATTAACATGTAGCTCATATGGTCTAGTGGGGTCAGCATAGGCCAAAACTGGGGCTGTGGTGAGAGTCCTCTTCAAGGTTCTGAAAGCCTCTTCACACCTTGAGTTCCATTGGTCTTGAACCGACTCACCGGGCCTCCTGGGCCCCAATCCATCTTCCTCTCCTTCTGTCTTGAGCAGCTCGTTTAGGGGCTTTGCAATGCGGGCAAACCCATCCACAAACCTGCGGTAGTAGGAGCAGAACCCCAAGAAAGATCGAAGTTCGGTGACTGTTGTGGGTCTTGGCCATGAAATAACTGGCTCCAACTTCTCAGGGTCCGTAGCCACTCCCTTTTCAGACACTATGTGTCCCAGATAGTTCACAGAAGACTGATAGAACCGACACTTCTCAGGGGAAAGTTTGAGTCCCTCTTCACTGAGCCTCTTCAACACTTTCTCCAGTCTGGCCTCATGTTCTTCCAAAGTTTTTCCAAAAACAATGACATCGTTCAGGTACACAAGGACTTCTATGAGATTCATGTCTCCAACTGTCCTTTCCATAAGGCGTTGAAATGTAGCAGGAGCTCCAGATAGGCCCTGAGGCATCCTGTTGAACTCAAAGAACCCTACTGGGGTTAGGAAGGCAGTCTTTTCTCTATCTTCTGGATGCATGGGGATTTGAGTACCCACTCTTGAGGTCCATCACACTGAACCACTTAGCTCCAGATAAACTCTGTAAGGCATCCTCTTTCCTTGGCGTGGTGTACTGGTCAGGAATGGTCCTCCTGTTGAGAGTTCTGTAGTCAATGCAGAGCCTCAACGACTCATTCTTCTTCCTGACTACCACTATTGGGGAGGCATAGGGGCTTCTGGACTCCCGAATCACTCCCGTCTTCTTCAGTTCCGCAAGCTGCTCCCTCAGATCCTCCAGATCTGCTAGGGGGACTCGCCTGACTCTCTCTCTGAATGGCTTGTCCTCTTGCATGCGGATTCGATGGGTGGCACTCCTCGCACACCCCACATCAAACTCATCTTTAGAGAAAATCTTCTCCCATCTGGTCAGCTGGGCCTTGGCTCTCTCCTTCCAAGCTCCAGGTAGGTTTGGGTTTTCCATGGAGAGTTTCTTCCAAACATCTTCTCCTTTACCCGCCCCTTTCACTTCTGACCAGCCAACTGGGACAGCAGGACTCACCTGTCCCAGCAGCATCCTGGCAGGGATCTCCACGGGCCGCTCCGTGGGGTTCCTCACACTCACTGGGACTCTTCCCCTGGCCTTCTTCAGGGCCTTGATTGGGATCACTTCTGGGATCACTTCCAGGCCTGAGTGACCCTCCATTGGGTCAGATTCCAGCATCACAAAGGGACCAGGCTGCTCCCAATTAAGCTTCACCGGGGCCCTTTGGCGTTTCCCGCCGGCTGGCGGCTATCTGTTTTCTTCCTCTTGGGACTGGAACATACAGCTGCAATATGGCCAATTCCCCCACAATTAAAACAGATCATATCTCCGTAGTCAGGTGGGGATGCTGGTGCTGAAACAGTTGGAAATAATTCCCTCCTGCTTGCTTCTTTCTTGGGACTGGGCGTCTCTTTCGCCACCAGAGATGTCAGTATCTCCATCATCTGGGACATCTGCAACTTCAGGGCATCTACTTCTGTCTCTCTTTCAGGGGTTAAGGCCGACCTGACCGTGGCCACTGGAAGTTTTGTAGACCCCCATCACTTGCTTTTCCTGTTTCTCTTCCAACATGGCCTCTTCCTCTCTGACCATTCGAATGAGATCGGGGTAGTCCAGGCTCTTCCCATCCTGCCGGGTGCGTAGTATTAGTGCGACAGGATCTAGGGGTTGGGCTCCCCTCATCACCTGCTGAGCAAGGGCTTCATCTACCTTCCCCGGATCTATCCCCTTCTTCAGGATAATCCTATGCAGGATCTTGTCTATATGTCCCATATACTCCGACAGCTTCTCCCCTGTCTTCTGGTAACAGTGTTCCAGTTGATAGGTAAGCTCCGTGATTTTCTCTGTCCCACCAAACACACTTTCCAGGATGTCTAGGTAGTCCTGGGCAGTGCAATCCTTCTTGCTTGTCTTCAGGTTGCGTATGGCCTCTAAGGCAGGCCCTTTTAGGCTCTCAACAATCCTTTGCTTCTTTCTACCTTCTGGGACCTCCCATTCTTCTAAGGCCTGTGTGGCGCCATCTAACCACTCTTCAAATCCCTCTTCCCCCGAGGGTACAGGTTTCCTTCCTGAAAACATCCGGAGTTTCCTGTATCCCGACATCGGGTAGTCCCCGGGGTCTCTTCTGCACTGAGTCACAATCTCCCCTAGGACAGCGCACAGTTCTGCACTAAGAGTGGTTTGTACAGGTGCGGGACTTTCCGCGCCCTTCTGCTCTTCCTTCTTTGGGGATAGCATAGTTTTCATTGGAAAACAGTCTCCCTTGCGCGGCAGCGCATGCAGCAATTGATAGGTCTGACCATCCAATGCTTGTATGCTTTGGCTCCTGAACTGCTCTGGAGTCTCACTTCTCCATTCTACTAGGGTGTATGTATACCCGGCATCATTTCTCATATCCATTATCCGTGACTTGTGGCCTGGGGATAATGACATTATGAGCTGCTTGACTGCCTCTGCTTGACATATCCCTGGCAGTTCAATGACTGCTGCTGCGGCTGGATCCATGCCCCATATTGTGGACCACCGTCCCACTTCTGTCGGGTCCATGCCGGTACCTTCTGGCGGCTTTTCCCGCTGTCTCAGGATCCCGGACGAGCCCCCACGTGTAGCGATACCCCCAGTTAAGAGGGCCGCAAGTTTGTTTTGGGTCCCTGAGTACAGCTCCACCAACCCCCCGGCAATTTGCTCTCCCCGTCTGGCACAGTTAATCAAGGGGTATGTATCTAGGCACATATGAATATCATTTATACTTTAACTGTAATGGACTCAAACTCACAGGCAACTGCTGACTGAAATAACAGTCTTTACTTTGGCAGTATGAAAAGAAATAGCAACATGCATCAAACATTTGACTTACAACACATTAGCAGGTCCCTGCAATATGCACTTTAACATGTACACATATATGTATCAGGATAGCAATGGGGAACGGAGCGCCACGTCTGCTATGCACCTCTGAGGTGCAACAAATGTAACTGCGACTATCTAATGGATCAGGACTGATCCCTAACAATAGAGCTCAGTCCTTGGGGAACCCCAGTATTCTTCACCGGCACAAGAACTGTAGAGGTGGTGCACATGTAATTTTAAATGGGGTGTTTGTAATCCACAAGAAAGAACAATCTTCTGCTCTGAGGTAAATTTGCCTTGGCAGTTCAATAGGCATAAGTGAAATGACAATGCAAGATGAGCCTTTCAGCTCGCTCACCACTCCGGATACCGTCCTCAGCTCCGGGACCTCCACTGGCGGCGTCCGGCCTCCTCCATCACAGCCCCTGCGCTCCGGTCCTCTCTCCGACCGACCGTCCTCAGGAAAAAGGCTCCGCTCTGCTGCTGCTGACAATGAGGGGTGAGAGTTTCTCTCTGTCTGCTGCAAGGCCCAGGCTTCAGGCCTTCAGCAGTCCCGGTCCGCACAGGTGTCTCCTCTCTCTGCGTCACCAGCCCAGTCAGAAGAGGAAGAGGCGGTCCCTCCTCTTCCCTTTTATCACCTCCCCCATCAGCCTCTCGGGCGGAAACAACCATCCTCCCGGGAGCCTGGGGAATTATGGGGACTGTAGTCTTCTCCCCTAAAAGGGGAACGACCCCGCTACATTTATAATTACATTCCTGGACTCGTGTGCATATTGACGTATTTAATGTAAGGTAGATAATGTTCTTACGCTGCATCGGGGTAAAAATCTTGTTAAGGTCTCTTTCCCATTTATTAATACTTTTCATTACGTAATCTTCTGCGGGGGTATTTAAAAACATATACATTTTAGAAATTATCCGAGGGAGTGGTTCTTTTCCTTCAAAACATTGTTCAAATATGGTTAATTGACGCCGATAATTTATCGGCGTTCCCAATGATTTCAAAAAATGTAGCGCCTGCCAAAGTTTTATTTCAAAAGGCCCTCCTGGTTGTGTCAAATCTGCGATTGTAGGCCAGGAATCTTGGGAAAGGAAATGTGAAACTTGGAAACATCCCCTTTTCAACAAATTCCTGAAAACTCCTGGCTCCATCCCTGGCGGAAAATCAGGATTTCCCAGAATAGGGAACAAAGGAGATTGTCTTGATGAGTATTTAGGGTTACAGCAAATTTTTGCACGTAGGACCTATTGTAGGGTGTTTTTTAAGAGAGGCCGGTAATGCTACATAGCACCATGGTGCTCTTTGCAGAGGTACAGGACTAAACTGTTGCTCCATGTCTATCCACCGTTTAAATTCTTTATGTCTACACCAATCTACTACCCTACCCAGATGTACTGCTTGATAGTATTTCGATATATCTGGGGCTGCTACTCCACCATGACCTTTGGGCATCGTCATCAGACCTCTACTAATCCTTGGCCGTTTCCTTGCCCAAATAAATTTAGTAAAAAGTGAACCAATTTGGCGAAGAAAAACTGCCGGGATCTTAATCGGTAGTGCCTGAAAAAGATATAAAAACTTTGGTAGAATACTCATTTTAATAATACTGCACCGACCAAACCATGAATGTAATCCATGATGCCATTTATCTAATAAGGACCCTGCTATTTTATATAACGGTGGAAAATTTATTTTAAAGGTGTCTCTATCGTTCGATGGTATTTGTGTACCCAAATAATTCAGTGCCGCCGCTACCCACTTGAATTACGCAGACTAGGATGTAATGCAACCCCCATCGTGTGCTATATATTTCAAACTCCTTCATAAGGTTGGGTAATGATACGTGTGGATTAGACATGGAGAACAGCAAGTCGTCTGCATACGCTGAGACTTTATAATTATGGTCTCCCAATTGTAACCCCTGAGTTTTGTCGGATCTTGAGAGAGGACAGCCCTGGCGTGTACCGTTCAAGATCTCAAACGGTTTTGAAAAGACTCCATTCACTCTCACAGAAGCATGTGGGGTGGTATAAACACTTGAAATCCACTGAATCATATGTTCCCCCAATCCCACATGCCTTAGAACTTCAAACAGAAAACGCCAATTTACTCTATCGAACGCCTTTTCGGCGTCTGTGCTCAAGAAGACGCAGGGGATATTTATTTTATTCGCATAATGGACCAAATTGAGTACCTTAATGGTATTGTCCCTCGCTTCACGCGAGGGAATAAATCCTACTTGATCTAAATCTACCAATTGGCCCAGCAATGGTTGCAATCGCGAGGCCAATACCTTCGTAAAAAGTTTCAGGTCTACCTTTAATAAAGAGATAGGCCTATAACTGCCGCACTCCGCCGGATCCTTCCCACTCTTTGGGATCACCGTAATATGTGCTAAAAGCGCATCCCGGGGGAATGCGGCAGTCTGACCCATCTCATTAAACATCTTTATCATCTGAGTACCAAGCAGTGGGAAATTTTTTTTATAATATTGTATGGAAAATCCGTCCGGACCTGGAGCCTTCCCGGGTTTTGCTGTTTTTAGCACTACATTCAACTCCTCAATGGAAATTGGTGCTTCCAATTTTAGCCGATCTAATGATGATATCCGCGGTAAACGCGCTGTGCGAAGATATTCCTCTAGAAATGCCCTAGAGACTGATGATGGTGTTAAATTATATAACGTGGAATAATATTCTCCAAATACTTGGGCTATTTCTTTTGGAAATGAAGTTAATCGTCCATCTTTCCTCTTTATTTGGGGTACATACACTGTGGCATTTTTTTCCTTAAGTTTCCCTGCCAGTAATTTACTGCATTTATTTCCCAATTCATAAGATGCCTTTCTACCCAGTTGTAGTGCTGCTTTCGCTTTAAAACGGAGAATATCCGTAATCTGTCGCCTCACATGTGCCAATTCTATCCCCAAAGCTGGTGCCTGCGTCCTCTTGTGCTGGAGCTCCAATACTCGGACCTCCTCCAATAATTTCCCTATCTGTCTTTCTCTATCCCTCTTCAATCTGGATCCATGTTTAATCAAAATCCCCCGGATCACCGCCTTATGTGCCTCCCATATCGTACCCGGGTCCATCCCCGGGGTGTCATTCGTCTGGAAGTACGCTGTCATCTCTTTTGCTACATCTTCCCGAATATCGGGGGTTCTGTAACAAGCTCTCATTTAGACGCCATCTTCTCTCCGGGGAATAGACCGCGTCCGACAAAGAGAGGCACAGGGTGACCGGGGCATGGTCTGACCACGTTATATTCCCTATATGAACTTCCAATACTGAGGTAAGTAGATAATGTGGTATCAGGAATAGGTCTATGCGGGAGTATACTTGATGAGGATTAGAGAAAAAAGTATAGTCTCTTTCATTTGCATGCATAATCCTCCATACATCTACCAATCGTACTTCATGCAACTTCCGCACTATACCCTTCCTGATACCCCCTGCCACAGCGGAAGTCCCTGAGGAAGTGTCTAGACTCGGGTCTAAGGGGATATTTAAATCTCCCCCTAGAATCAATTTCCCTTCTGTAAAGTCTGTTAGTTCTGACAGTACTTTCCTCATGAAGGCGTCTTGATGAACATTCGGTGAATACAACGTGGCCAGAGTTACTTTAACACTTCCTATGGATCCTTTAAGGAAGAGAAATCAACCATTTTTATCTAGACGTTTTTCTGTAAGTAACCAAGGAATCCGGTTAGAAATTAAGATCGATACCCCTTTGGATTTTGCCTCTTGATTACAGGCATGATATACACATGGAAAAAATCTATTCTGTAGGAGGGGGAGTCCACCCTCCCTAAAATGCGTCTCCTGCACAAATGCTATATCCGTACCCCATCTTTTCAAATCATTTAGAAGCATCCTTCTCTTCTCTGGGACATTTAGTCCTTTGACATTTAGTGAAGTCACCTTTATTTATCATCTCTTAAGGGTCGAACATACAACCACAAACAACAAAAAAGGAAAAAAGGAAAAAAAAAAAAAATAATTATTCCCTTTCCCTTTCCCTTACCCAATCACCCACCTCCCTCCAAAAAGGAGCACCCACCTCTATACCAATAACATGGTTTCTGTGGGTGCTAAACTATATGGGGTACTTGATCTGAGTTGGCAGAGGAGCCCGGCTCCTCCCGTCCATCCCCCCGACTGTCTTTATAATCTCGTAATACCACTGCTGCATTCCCTTTTCCCTTCTCCCCCTCTCCCCTCCTCACAGCCCCCTCCTCCCTCCCCCCACATCTTACCCATTCTTCACTCTCAGTCCCGTCCCACTTCCTCCCATTCCCTCTTCTTCCTTCTCTACCGTTGAAAGATTGGGCATTTATTTATTTGTTTATTTATTTTGCCTTTTCCTTTTCTTTTTTCTTTCCCTCCCCTTACCCCCTTCATTAAACTGTTCCCTTCACTTTATACATAATATTTCTTCTCCTCCCTTTTTTCTCCTCCCCTCCTCCCCTATCATTTCTATTGTTATCTCGACGAGATTCAATTCTTACTCTCCTCCCATGTATCTCAAAAAACCTTGATCCTTTGTAGGTCGTACCCAATACCTCAATTTGACTAATACCGAACTTTAGTATTATATTCTTAAAATATCAATTTATTTTTACTTCATTGGGACTTAATATTTTGGGGTCCATATCTATTTTACTATATCTACTGTCCTCAATTTGTCCCCCTAATAAATTACCTACTTTAAATATCCTCGACTCTCAGCGTCGGTCTGCTGGGCCATTAGTGCAACCACAAAAAAAAAAAAGGGGGTGTACTGTGTGTTACACCAAGAAAAAATAAATAAATAAATAAGTTGTGAGTGTTTCTTTAGACAAAGAGACCTCCAAAATTCTATAGTTGGGGATAATTCCCCTATTACATACTCCTCATTTTACGTCCCATTATCCAAAAAGTGCCTTATTTCTTACCTCTTGTATCTTAAGTGATTAGTGATTAGTGATTTAAAATTTGAAGAAAAAGAAGGAAAATTAAATAAATAAATAAATAAATAAATAAAAAAAAAAAACATCAACCCATATCTGGGCAACTCCAACCCCACCCCCCCCCCCCTCTCCTCATGCCCCTCCTACCACCATATCTACCTCTAGAAAAAATATATAAAAAATAAATAAAAAAAACATTCAGAACCATTTCGTGAAAGTTATAAATGCGTGTCACTCATTTGTACATTATCTGTGATGTCCACACTTGAACAATCTTATCTAAATTATCTATTCCACCATGTAATATGAGGCCTTAACAGACCGACATTAGGAGCCCAAAAATAGAATAAAAAAAATAAAAATTAAGGGGGATTAGAAAGATAAATTGATATAGTAAGGACGACAAAAAAAAAAGGAAGGGAGATAAAGGGAGAGTAAGATTAGACCGCTCCACCTACTCTAGGAAGGAACCTGGGGGAAGGGGAGGATGGGGGAGAAAAAATAAATAAATAGACAAAATAAACAAAAAAGAAAAAGGGGGGGGAGAAAAAAAGAAAAAAAAAGAAAAAAGAACAACTTAAGGGAGACGGGGGGGGGGGAGCATTTAAACGTCCTATCAATTGGTTCAGGTCCAGTCTGTTAACCATTACTTTGGGGCGCAGTTCCCTGGGCCCCACCATCTCTTCTTCTCTGTGACAATAATTCCTCAGTCCTTGGGACCCCTACTCGTCCTCTCGGTCCCTGAATATGTTGTAACCAATTTGGAACCTCCATTACTTCCATCTCCAAAAAAGAAAACAACTCAGGAAGTTCCGAGGGGTGTCGTAGGACAAATGTCTTTTGATCTTTCTTTATTATTAATGCCATAGGATATCCCCATCGATATGTCCCCCCTATCTTCTTAATATTATCTAGAAATGGACGCAGCATGGCTCTTCGCTGTAGGGTAGCGCAAGATAAGTCTGGGAAAATATTTACTTGCTGTTCCTCATAGACAATCTCTCCTATTTCCCAGGCCTTACGACTTATTAATTCTTTGTGCGCATAGCAATGAAAACATCCTATCACATCTCTAGGTCTATTTAAGTTCACTGAGGGGGGTCCCAAGGCTCTATGTAGCCTCTTGAATTCTAAATCCTGTGAAGGAGGGGGGATAGCCAGCCTTTTACAGATCTCCATTATTGTATGCTGTAAAGCATCCCCTCCTATTGCCTCAGGCACCCCTCTGAACCTCAATTTTTATGCCTGCTGCGGTCCTCAAGTTCCTCTAAACTGAGCTGCATGTATCCGAAATGTAATTTAATTGGTTTCAATGGAAAAGAAAAAACTGTTGCAGCTAAAGTTTCTGATGTGAATTTTGAGATTCCAGGAATTTTGAAAACAAATATAGACATATGGTGTTGCCAAAATACAGAGAATATTTTAGGCATGGATGTGATTAGTAAATTAGATTGGATTATTGATTTAAGTAATTCTACTATATGGAAAGATTCATCTAGGTCCAAACCTATGTTAATAGATTCCTCAATGTACAGTAATGTTGGAAGTATTTGTACAGCAGTCGCTGACATGTCTTCAGATTTTAATTGGCCACGCACAGGAACCAATCTCGAATTGGAACAATCGGTTAGAGCACATAAAAGTCTTTGGAGTCAGACCAAAATGGATACAGGTTTGTTTAAAGATATTGAGATAGAAATTGAGGGAAGAGACCCGAAGCCCCAAATTCAAAATAAGTTGCCACAGGAATCCATAATTCCAGTTTTTGACATTATACAATCCTTTTTACAGCAAGGAATAGTAAAGAAGGCACAATCAGTGGTAAATAATTGTATTTGGCCTATGAAGAATGCTGATGATTCATATTCTATATCAGTTGATGTAAAATCACTGAATAAATGCATTACAAATAACAAACCCATTGTTCCTAATTTAAATGTAATGTCACAAATGGATGCCAAGGCCAAAGTATTTTCAGTACTGGAAATAGCCAATAGTCATTTTTCAGTACCATTGACAAACAGCTGTCATTATAAACTTGCTTTTAGCTTTGATAACGAAATTTATGCGTTCACTAGAATAATTCCCGAATTAGATATCAGTGATGGCTTAGTGCATGAGTGCTTGGAGAAAGTTTTATCAAAATTTTCTAGACAAAAATGTATTTTACAGCATGTGGACAAAATTTTGTTGTCTACACAAAATCCAGAGGAACATGTCAATCTGTTGACGGAGTTATTTACTTTGTTACAAACAGCAGGGTTGAAATTGAACACAGAGTCAGTTTAGTTAATGAAAAATGAAGTTAATTTTCTTCATATGCAAATTAGTCAGGGACAGAGACAGTTATCACAGGAAAAAGTTAGAAACATTTCTGCTATTCCAATTCCAACATCTTACAAGGCATTATATCATTTTTTGAGTGAAGTAAATTATTGCAAAGAGTTTTTACATGAATATGATGATAAAATTAAACCATTAATGGATTTCTTGAAACAAAAAGATGTTGTGTTTGATCAATGGAATCAAATCCAGACAAATGCCTTTAAAATGTTGAAAAAATATTTGCAGAATGCTGTCTCATTGCATACAATCGAAATTGGAATATCTACACCTGTTCTAATGTCTACTAAGGTATCTGAGAATTCCATATCAGTGATTTTGGTTTTTTCTCCAGAGGTTTGACAAATATGGAAAAGACTTTTGACACAAATATGAAGCAATTGTTAAGTGTTTATTTTGCATTCAAAGTAAATGAAAAGATTGTAAGATCTAGTAGGATCATATTACAGACACCACAATTATCTGTCATTACAAAGTCTTTTAAAGAGAATTCATTCAGGTGAATTATATGACAAATATTGTCCATTTTTTAAAACTTTACAATCTAAACCCATACAGGTAGATGTGGTAACAGAATATTCTCAGTTAAATGTATTCAGAAAGCCTGTAAATGGTATTGTTAGAACAAGTGTTGAGAGATGTTTTGAGCCAGGATTTGTTAAAGCTATTAAGAATTTTCCAACAGGTATGTGTTACCCAAAGAATGGTTATACTATTCAGCAAAAATTCTACCGAAAATGCTGAATTGAAAAATGCTAGAAGTACAGTACAGCACGCATTACTCTGAAATATTAAAAGAGGCGAAGTGACTCAATATATAGTTTCGCTTTGATCTTCTATGGATGATTTAAAACCTTATCTTTGGTTTATAAAAACATGGTTTTATATCATGACACAAAAAGAGAAATTGCGTCCTATTATAGTTTAAATACACAGAATAATAAATTAAGGAGTATAGATCAGTTTAAGGAAAATAGAGCAAAGTAAGGTAATTAGAAATGTTATTATTAAAACATGTTTTGTATGTCATAATAAAATATTAGAATTTTGGTATGTAAAAAGAATAAGTAAATGAAGGTATATTTTGCATTTATTTAAATTCTCATAATGATACTGCATTCTTTTTTAGGATCTGACTTGTAAGTCACCAAAAGAAAGACATTTAATATTTCTAGACCTTCCAGATGAAAACAAAATCTTGAAATTTAAGAATATCAGTTCTGGGAGAAGAATTGACAGAAGAGATTCATTCGTTATAATTATTGTTATCTTTCTATGTTCAATAAAGTTTTTCCAACTTTACAGAGTGCAGGAAGAAGAAAAATTCTCAAGCGAACTTCATAGGAAATTTTAAAAACAAACAATGGACTTTTTGATTTTTTGACTACTGATGATATCATTTTATACATCAGATATTGCAGTTTTCATATATAATTTTTATGTAACAAGATATGGTTATCATATCAAGATGGGATATTTTTTACACATCGATTTTTATAAACACATGTAGTGTATTTTCAGTGTTGAAAGGGTTAAACGTGCTTACAATAGAGTCATTCTAGTTCTAGTTAGAGGGAACATCTGGTGTTAATTAAGACAGAGTACATTTTTCTTTATATTTAAACAAGTTAGGAGAAACTATCACATTGTAATATGTAATTATTTAGTTTTAAAATCATCTCGTATATATATGAATTAATTGCAGTTAAGAAACATATTTTATGTTTAATTTTGACAAGGTTATTTGAAAGGTTTTATGGATTATAGATTTATGCTAAACATAATTTGGAGAAAAAAAATATGAAACATACATTTTTGAAGTGATATTCATATTTCAAAGTATTGTACAACAATGTTACATTTATGAATTATGGAATTAAGGGGATTGATTTATTTGGTAAAAGAAAAAGGAAATAATAAGGGTAAAAATATGTTTTATGGTATATGAAGCCAAAGGTTTATGAATTAAATTTTCCTTATATAGAATCAAATTTGAAAATGTATATTCAAGTCAATTATCTTAAGATTTAATTGAATGTATGAATACAAATGTGATGCGAATGAGGTATGAATGAATTAGATATGAAAAATAGATATGGATTAAAATGAACAGATTGATTAATCATTCATTTTGAGAGGGAATTGTTAGAAAATAATTGACTTGCTTATATGCATAATCATATATTCTAGATATGGATAAAGTGAAATAAATATATATATATATATATAGATTTCTACATATATATGTAAAAGATTGTGTATAAATGGCAGAGAGGATCCACAACGTTATACAGCACCTCATCCCTTTGGTGATTAAATGTGTAAAGAGAATGGATAATAGGGATTATATCGGTGCAAAGTTACAGAAAAATAAGGGTTGCTGACAATTCAATGCTTGAGTTTAAAAGATATATAAAGTTTTATTTAGAATATTTTAAACACAACTTAAAAAAAATAGAAAACATTTATAGGGCCTAACAGTGAAGTTAGTACATATACTCGAAGGTCCCCATTTTCAGCAAATCATTACATACAAAAAGGGGGGATAATTTGCTCATATTCAGAAACAATGTCTGATTAGAAAGAATCTTTCAGTTACAGTGGGTAGGATAACCTGAAGTAGACAATGCAGGCCATTTTAGTTTCCGACATGTTTCGCCATATCAATGGCTTCCTCAGGGCTGGCCTGCTGTACAGTAAGATTGTATCTATGTGAGAAAAATAGTAATTATTAACAGTTCATGTAATCAGGCAGTCAGCCCCCAAGGTGGGGAAGTGGGAGAAGAGGGGAGGGGGTGAAAGAAAAGATGGGAGCACATCTAGACACCCACCCAGTCTGTCCCAAATAGATGGTATATATTAACCAATAATCCTAGACCCCAGCTTACCCAATAATCAGTATTTGGATGGTAAACAGAAAGAAATCGGCCGAAAGCGGGGTGGGGTCGCCCGGTGGACACCCTTCAGTGGGTAGCAGGAGACATACTAGACCTAGCAAAAGGTATCTTAATTAGATTGCATATATTTACTGGTGCAAAGTGAGTACTAAAGCGCTGATAGGAGAATAAAAGTATTAAAAATGTTTTAGAAAACCAAATAAAATAGATAAGATGACCAAATGATATGCTGCACCATTAAAGTGTGTCCTACACTTAAAAGAATAAGCAAATAAATACTAGAGAATAAATAGTGTGCAATATCAACCTTAGTCTATTTAGATCAGCAGGTGAGGTTAAAAGACAAATGTCATGGTATAATAAAATATATAAGTGCTTGCGTGACAATCCCAGGTGCACAAAAATATATATATAAACTTCAAGTTACAATGAGGTTGTGACCAATTTAATAAATAAATAAATACACAATGTGTTGAAAATAAATACAATGTGTTTTAAATAAATAAAGTGCTTCAAAATGTGAGTAAAAACAAGTATGTATTATAATGTGTCAAAGAAAGGAAATATCCAATTTATGCCAGTGATGCATATGGGGATATATAAATTCCAAAAGCCAATACAGGCTTGACCTGATGGATTAGCTAATTAATTGATGAATTAATGGGTAAACGGCCGCCAGTTAAATAATATATTAATCCCATAGGTGATAGCAGTCCATTAAATGAGTTAGATAATTAATGAAATAACTCTTCACATCCACTAATGATATCCGGGACACAATTAGAAATGCTAGAGAAAAAAAAAAAAGAGAGAGAGAAAACAAACTTCTCTTTATGCTGGGAATGTAGGGCTTTTTTCCTTTTGGTTCCTCCTGATATCTTGCTCCGGTATGATATAAAAGAGAAAAAGACACAAACAAAAAACCATTGCGCAGCGCTCTATTCAACCATCAAACAAAGAAGATCTTTTAGGTGGTTGCCTACAGCTAAACAACTCACATGTACCCAGTAGGTGTTTGCGCGTTCAAAGATAGGTCAGGCTCAGATAGGGGGCTGTCAGCCCTTTCCTCCTCACTGTGCTGTGCTGTGCTTAGCACTATCACTTGGGCTCCTCCTCCCGACGCGTGTCATCACAGGTCACGTGACTTTCTCCCTTGAGAGGCTGAAGAGAGGCTGCACTTAATGCCTAGTGCTTTACATAATGATCTCCAGAACTTGGACGTGAATTGTACTCCGCGGTCAGAGACGATGTCACTGGGGATTCCGTGGAGCCTGACAATTTCTTTGATAAATATCCTGGCAGTCTCGGTTGCAGAAGGGGTCCCTTTCATGGGGATAAAGTGTGCCATCCGGGAAAAGCGGTCAACCACCACAAAGATGGAAGAAAAACCCTCAGAGGGGGGAAGCTCCACAATAAAATCCATTGCGATTCTGTCCCATGGCCTTTCGGGGATGGGCAGTGGTCTCAGCAGGCCCCAAGATTTATTCTTACTGTTCTTGTTTCTTAGACAGATCGGGCAAGAGTTGACGTAATCCCTGCAGTCCTTGGCAAGATTGGGCCACCAGAAGTGTCTTTGGATTAGATCCATAGTCTTGTGGCCCCCAAAGTGACCCGCCAGGGGATAGTCATGGCAGGCCTGTAGGGCAGTGGTGCGTAGATCTTGAGGGATAAAGATCTTGTTGCCTTGCCAAAAGAGCCCGTCCCTCTCCTGAAGGTTAGTGCCTGGGGGTAACGGTGTTCTCAAGGATGCCTGGCGGACTTGTGTCACAAAACTGGATTGGGTTAGTAGGAAATTCCCAGCTTGCAGGATGGTATCCGGTGGAGATGGGGCTTCAACTTCCGTGAACATTCGGGATAGGGCATCGGGTTTAATGTTCTTGGATCCAGGACGATAGGTAATATGAAAATTAAAACGGGAAAAGAAAAGAGCCCATCTGGCCTGTCTGGGTCTGAGGCGTCTGGCAGTTCTGAGGTATTCTAAATTTTTATGATCTGTGAAGATCAATATCGGATGCGCTGCCCCTTCCAGGAGGTACCGCCATTCTTCCAAGGCTAGCTTTATTGCCAGGAGTTCTCGGTCACCTACATCGTAGTTCCTTTCCGACAAACCCAGTTTTCTGGAGAAGAAGGCCACAGGGTGCATTAGGGACTTGGGTCCTTGGCGTTGAGACAGGATGGCCCCCACCGCACTTTCCGATGCATCTACCTCCAAGGTATAGGGTAATGCAGGGTCAGGGTGTTTTAGCACTGGGGCGGAGGTAAATGACCCTTTTAATTGGTCAAAGGCAGCTTGGGCCGCTGTGGTCCACTGGAAGCGGCTTTGCTTCTTGGTGAGCTGCGTGATGGGTGCTATGATTTTGGAGAAGTTCTTGATAAATTTCCTATAGAAGTTAGAGAATCCAATAAAACGTTGCACCCCTTTCTTGTCGTTTGGGGGCGGCCAGGACATAATGGCCGAGACCTTCTGAGGATCCATGGCCACACCCCCGGTTGATATTACCAGGCCGAGAAAGTGAATGGTCTGGCGCTCAAACTCACACTTCTCGGCCTTTGCGTAAAGTCCATTTTGCCTTAGTCTGCCCAGAACTTGCTTCACATGGTCACGGTGTACTTCTAGGGAGGTTGAGAATATCAGAATGTCGTCCAGGTAGACAATCACAAAGGAGTCCAAAAAGTCTCTGAAGATGTTATTGAAAAAATGTTGGAATGTGGCTGGGGCGTTGCAGAGTCCAAATGGCATGACTAAATATTCAAAGTGGCCAAAACGTGTTCGGAATGCTGTCTTCCATTCGTCCCCCTTGCGGATTCTGATTAGGTTATAGGCCCCACGTAAGTCCAACTTCGTGAATATCTTTGCTGAAAGGAGTCTCTGGAATAGTTCTGGGACTAGTGGGAGAGGATACAGATTTTTAATTGTTACTTTATTCAGATCCCTGTAATCCACACACGGGCGGAGCGAGTGGTCCCTCTTTTCAACAAAAAATATTCCGGCTCCCGCTGGGGAGGAGGAGTGTCGAATGAACCCCTTTTTGAGGTTCTCATCGATGTACTCCTTGAGGACCAGGAGTTCAGGTTCGGACAGAGGAAAGATCCGCCCGAAAGGAATTTTCGGCCCCGGGTAGTAGCTCGATCGGACAGTCGTAGACCCGATGGGGAGGAAGGGTGTCTGCTTTCTGCTTGTCAAATACGTCCAGGAAGTTGTGGTACACTGGTGGCACCAGTTCTTTGGATTCAGAGTCCGTTTTTAGACAGCCAATGACTGGGGGAATGTGATGGAAGGTTTTGAGACAGTTCTGGAGACAGTAGGAGGACTGAAAGGTCACCTCACCGGTAACCCAATTGATCTGAGGGTTACGGGCTTGTAGCCATGGCATTCCTAAAATTACTGGAAACAGGGGTGAGGGGATGACATCCAGACGAAGTATCTCCTGGTGGCCTGGTGATATGTTGGTGAACAGTGGTTGCGTCTCATGAGTAATAGGACCGGACTTGATGTTTGACCCGTCTGCTAGCCGTATGGAGAGTTGATGCTGCTTAGGTGTTAGTGGGATGTTGTGTTGCAGAGCAAAGGCATGGTCCACGAAGCAGCTACAGGCGCCAGAGTTAATTATAGCCTGGACTCGGAGTGTCCTTTCTGGAAGCTGTAAGGAGATAGGAACAGCAATGTGAGCGGATTTCGTTAGCGACAATGCGTAAGGCACACGAGACGATGGGTTGAACTTACGGGTCTTGTTTGGGCACCCATTGGCGTAGTGCCCGGCTTCGCCACAGTAGAGGCAGAGGTTGTTCTGGCGCCGCCGCTGTTTTTCCTCTGGTGACAGCGGTGAGCGGAGTAGGCCTACTTGCATGGGCTCTGGTGCCCCTGGGGTGGCAGCAGGTACATGGAAGACGGGAGTAGGAGGATAGTTAGGAACTCTAGGCAACATCCATGTGGGGCGCGTCAGGCTGGTCCTCTCGGACCTCCGCTCTCTCAGATGACAGTCTATCTGGATAGCCAGCTGGATCAGGTCCTCCAAGGAACTAGGGATCCCCACACGGGCCAGCTCGTCCTTCAGTGCCTCAGAGAGGCCCATGTGGAATTGATAGAGGAGGGCGGCGTCGTTCCAAGAGGTGTCAGAACTCCACCGCCTAAAGTCTGTTACATAGTCCTCTACTGGCCGGCGCCCTTGCTGGAGGGCATGGAGGCTGGCCTCCGCTGTTGTGGCGCGCTGAGGATCATCATATAGTTTGGCCATGTCATTCAAGAATGAGTCCAGGGTATCCAGCAGAGGGCTGGCTTGTTCCAACAGACGGTGGGCCCAAGTTTGAGGTTCCCCTTGGAGTAGTGCGACTATGAACCCCACCTTAGTGCTCTCCAGGGAGAAGGTGCGAGGTTGTAGCAGGAAGTAAAGCCGGCAGGCATTCCTGAAGGAGTGGAACTTGCTACGATCCCCTGAAAACCGTTCTGAAGTGGGCACATGAGGCTCTGGGGGTGGCACCACTACTGTGTGGGTGCTGATGCAGAGGCTGCTGGGCCGGGGGTCCGGGATGCCATGGCCGCCTGATGAGTTGCAGAGCTTGGGGATATGGATTCCACTCTCTGTTCCAGTTGATAACCATCTCGCAGGCCCTGGACTGCCTGGGTAAGGGCCGCCATCTGCTGGCACAGGGCTTCCAAAGGCGAGGCCCCCCCTTCGGACTCCATTCTGGCTGGATCGTACTGTCACGTACCTTACAGCGGAGTCCAGATGCTGGGGGGGGCCTCGTGCACGGTTCCGGTTCCAACACCCCTGGTGGTGGGGACAGGGAGTGCTGGGGCACGAAAGGGTGCAGGTGCCTGCGGCTAAGAGACTGGTGCATGGAGATACCGGTTCTTCTGGAAGGCAGGTGTGGAGGTTGGTAACCAAGACTATATCCAGTGGTGGCCGGGCAGGTGGGTATAGGCACTGCGATGTCAAGACAGGCAGGGGTCGGCAACTGGCTGGCAAACCAGGGTACAAGGCGGAAGGCAAGTTCGTAGTCAAGGGCAGGCAGAGGTTGGCAACGGGCAGGCGGTGAGGTACAGGATCAAGGAGCAGAGCCGTAGTCAAGAAGTCCGAGCCGAGGTCAGTATTGTAGTGGGCAGCCAATAAGTAGGGGTGATCCAGAAGAGTAGTCAAGGAAGCCGGGTTGATCAGGAGCAAGGTAACAGGTAACAAGCAGGTACTCAGGGAACAGACTGAAGACGATCCAGCACTGGCACCATGTGAAGGCCTTGTTTATATATGGCGCTATGTGCTGGGATTGGTGGAGGTGAACGTCCGTGCACGAGTGCGCATACACGTTCGCACTGACGTGCGAGTGCGCGCACCCGTTCGCATTGGAGCGCGAGGACGCGCACACGTTCGTATTGGTGCGCGGGTACGCCCGCACATTCCGGAGCTCGTTCGGTTGCGTTGGGGACACTATGCATGGGTACTGGCACCCGCAGAGTGAGGATTCGCCCCTGCTGCATGAAGACGGCATTGGTACAGTGAGTTCTCTGACAGATGCTTAGGGTGTAGTCTTCCAGGTGTGCCCGTAGGTCCTTGTCCCGTTTAGCAAACCTGGGAGACGACACGCACGATGCATGATTCTCATGCCATTCCGAAATTGAAATATCAAGTTGATCAAGTTCATGATCATATTGTTTACACAAAATTGATATCATATTAAATGAACATGCCTGGAGGTTGTATTCCTAGGATGTCTTTAGTAGGTCATTTATTTTTTTGACATTGGGGAATATCTGGATACGTAGTCCCCAGGGTACAATTTGATGTTCAGTATATTTATCGAAATAGGTTTTATGCCAATATATGCGAACCTTCTTTTCCAAAAGGCGTTGAAGTCGCATAAAGTCTCGATCAAGATCAGAGTCTGAGATATTAGTTGAGTTTTTGGACAGTTGTATTTTAGTCATTACAGGGGGTCCCCGAGTTACGAACTCGTTAGGGACTGGCCGCCTGTACGGAAGTCGGAAATGTTCGTAAGTCGGCCGCGCATGCGCAGACCGACAAATACGGAGATTTCCGGACATTTCCGATGTTCCTTCTAATGCCGTTCTGCGCATGCGTGGCAAATTATGGACATTTCCGGCATTTTCCGACGCTCCGTATGGCCACGCATGCGCAGAACGGCCGAAAGACGGCGAAAACCACCGAAAAATGGCGGAGGGTCCCCGCAGCGTCCCGTTCGTAAGTAGGGGTTGTTCGTAGGTCGGGCGTTCGTAAGTCGGGGACCCCCTTTAGTCCCATGCTTCTCCACAGAGGTCAGCCATTACACGCCAAAGCATTAATAAGCTCTTAATTATGAATGATTATTTTAACTAGTCATCTACAATTGAATTTTAAAGTTTATTTAGAACAAAGTTTTTTATAAGCATTGAATTGTGAGCTGGTGTATATGTGTCCCTCGCGCTACTTGGAGTGTGTGAGTGGTCAAATATAATATAAATAATCGTGCTCTGCTGCGAAATGTGGTGTGTTCACAAATACACAAAAAGGTTTATATATAAAAGAAAATCTCGCGCAATAAATAGCTAAAACTTAAAATAGTGCAATATTACCTGTGAAAAGTGTATAGTAAAATGCAATAATAATAAAGTGCAATTATTATAAAGTGCAATTGTAATAATAAAGTATTCGGTGAAGAATAGATGTGCATCCAAGTGCTAAATGTTACACCATACATTAAAGTAATGTGCTATATAATATAAAACATAACATACATGTGCATCAAAGTGCTAATATGTACACGAACAAATTATTAAAGTGCTGTGCATAAATAGTATAAAAACCAATAATAAATGGGTGTTTAAATGCTTCAGGGGGGCGGATGAATGGTTAAAAATATTCAAAATAGTTCAAAAGGTTCACGTAGTCCTAGACTGGGTATATGTATAAATAAGTTAAAACAGTCTTCAAGTTAATCCATCCAATCTTGATGCTATAGATGCATATGGTCAGGTGCCGTGACAGCCCAAATCATGCAGTGGTGGATTAGTGGTTTTAGGGTACTTGGTCCTGTTTGTATAGGTACAATCCCATCACCAGTCTCCCAGAACTCTCACCTTTAAGATGCGGTATTGAACACCAAGACGCTGCTAAAGGAGAAGGGCTTCACTCTTACCAGGGTCTGCCGACCAATTTGTATCTATACCGTGTGGGGCTACAGGATAAGCCCGAAAAGCTTCAATACCGCATCTTAAAGGTGAGAGTTCTGGGAGACTGGTGATGGGATTGTACCTATACAAACAGGACCAAGTACCCTAAAACCACTAATCCACCACTGCATGATTTGGGCTGTCACGGCACCTGACCATATGCATCTATAGCATCAAGATTGGATGGATTAACTTGAAGACTGTTTTAACTTATTTATACATATACCCAGTCTAGGACTACGTGAACCTTTTGAACTATTTTGAATATTTTTAACCATTCATCCGCCCCCCTGAAGCATTTAAACACCCATTTATTATTGGTTTTTATACTATTTATGCACAGCACTTTAATAATTTGTTCGTGTACATATTAGCACTTTGATGCACATGTATGTTATGTTTTATATTATATAGCACATTACTTTAATGTATGGTGTAACATTTAGCACTTGGATGCACATCTATTCTTCACCGAATACTTTATTATTACAATTGCACTTTATAATAATTGCACTTTATTATTATTGCATTTTACTATACACTTTTCACAGGTAATATTGCACTATTTTAAGTTTTAGCTATTTATTGCGCGAGATTTTCTTTTATATATTGAATTGTGAGCAACCCCAATAAATTTTGGTAGAGAAAAGCCAGGATCATCTGTCAACGGATGGTGTATTAAAACACCTATAAAAAAGATTGTGTATAAATGGCAGAGAGGATCCACAACGTTATACAGCACCTCATCCCTTTGGTGATTAAATGTGTAAAGAGAATGGATAATAGGGATTATATCGGTGCAAAGTTACAGAAAAATAAGGGTTGCTGACAATTCAATGCTTGAGTTTAAAAGATATATAAAGTTTTATTTAGAATATTTTAAACACAATTTAACAAAAATAGAAAACATTTATAGGGCCTAACAGTGAAATTAGTACATATACTGGAAGGTCCCCATTTTCAGCAAATCATTACATACAAAAAGGGGGGATAATTTGCTTATATTCAGAAACAATATCTGATTAGAAAGAATCTTTCAGTTACAGTGGGTAGGATAACCTGAAGTAGACAATGCAGGCCATTTTAGTTTCCGACATGTTTCGCCATATCAATGGCTTCCTCAGGGCTGGCCTGCTGTACAGTAAGATTGTATCTATGTGAGAAAAATAGTAATTATTAACAGTTCATGCAATCAGGCAGTCAGCCCCCAAGGTGGGGAAGTGGGAGAAGAGGGGAGGGGGTGAAAGAAAAGATGGGAGCACATCTAGACACCCACCCAGTCTGTCCCAAATAGATGGTATATATTAACCAATAATCCTAGACCCCAGCTTACCCAATAATCAGTATTTGGATGGTAAACAGAAAGAAATCGGCCAAAAGCGGGGTGGGGTCGCCCGATGGACACCCTTCAGTGGGTAGCAGGAGACATACTAGACCTAGCAAAAGGTATCTTAATTAGATTGCATATATTTACTGGTACTGTTCATAATTTTATAATACATAAAAAAGTGCAGTGTTGCTTAATTGTGGAAAAATAGTCCACAAGTATATAGCATATCACTGTTGAATGAACATGAAGTCTCAATACTTACTTTAATTGAGCTATAAAATTAGAAAAGAAATAGAATAAGACTCGGACGTAGGTTTGAGGTAGATGGTGAGGAGGCACCTAAAACAGATTGATAATATGGGCTTGATAGTAATAGCAGAAATTGGTAGATCGTTCTCAATGGATTAAAAGAAGGAGTAACATACCTGCATAGGAATGTATATGCGTATAGTATAGTACTGATTTATAGCACTGGTCCAATGCACAGTCAGAGTATGATAACTTCAGCGGGAATATATTCCCTGAGAACAATAAAAGTAATGGGTAAGGAAAAGGGTGGCTAGTAGTTATATAGTCAAACAATTGGTATAAATTAGTTTTGTCATTTGAAAACTTACTGGTCAGGAGAGAGTGTGTCCGCTTCAGGTGCCTCCGACAGCCTGTACTCTAATGAGTGCTGGTGCCGGCTTTAAATGATGTCTCCCAGATTGGAGGGCGTGGTGAGACGCCCTCCAATCAGCGGACAAAGGAGCCTCTGCGCATGCGCAAGCGCACCGACTCCCAGAGGGCCTACAAGGTCCATAATACCTGGCGGTCGGTGCGTCACGTAGCGCGGTGACGTCATTACGACGGTAGCGCAATGTACAGCAGAGGCTAGGATGGGCGGGCTAACAGGGTGTTGCACCGCCCTTGGGTGTCCATACTAGTCCACTAGGACTACCCCCAGTGGACTAGTATGGACACCCAAGGGCAGTGAAACACCCTGTTAGCCCGCCCATCCTAGCTGACTGCCTGATTCCATGAACTGTTAATAATTACTATTTTTCTCACATAGATACAATCTTACTGTACAGCAGGCCAGCCCTGAGGAAGCCATTGATATGGCGAAACATGTCGGAAACTAAAATGGCCTGCATTGTCTACTTCAGGTTATGCTACCCACTGAAACTGAAAGATTCTTTCTAATCAGATATTGTTTCTGAATATGAGCAAATTATCCCCCCTTTTTGTATGTAATGATTTGCTGAAAATGGGGACCTTTGAGTATATGTACTAATTTCACTGTTAGGCGCTATAAATGTTTTCTATTTTTGTTAAATTGTGTTTTAATATTCTAAATAAATTTTTATATATCTTTTAAACTCAAGCATTGAATTGTCAGCAACCCTTATTTTTCTGTAACTTTGCACCGATATAATCCCTATTATCCATTCTCTTTACACATATATATGTAAAAATTAGTCTGAAACTTCTATATACTTCCCACATATGGTTGTAATGTGGAGTGAATTGAACATACACCATCCCCCCACTGTAAGAGATAAGGTTACATGCTCGTCTAAAGACACAGTTTAAATATGTTATCTTAAAGACAAAAGTTATTTCTTTACAATATTTCATTACATTACATTACATTTTAAACGTATAGAATCTATTTACTAATATTTTTATATCTTACATTTAGAAGATAGGAAAATTGTATTGTATAATGTTAAAATGTTTAAAACAAGGCAGTTTTGCCATCAATGGAATGTTTTCATTACAGATGGTTTTGTATTTCAACATCCTGTTGGACAGAGTGACTTTAAGAAAGGTGGGAGGGGAATTGTTCATTCAAAGTTCCCGGTTTTTCTGTAGTACCATATAGCTCAGATGAACCTTAAGCCAGCCTTTTTAGGAAGGTGGGGCTGTTTTCATGGGCTGATTTTAGGAAAAAGCTTGTAACAGAGTTTTTGGGGCAGACTTACACTCACTCCGGCTGCTGACACGAGAAGGGAGACTGATAAATCTTACACAAATGGACACACACAAAGATACATTCATACAATATTAATTTCAAGAATAAGAAGCTTTTCGATGCTACCTTTATATTCTTCATTCTGTTTTTGTAATATTTTGCTATTTTTAATATTAAATCAATATTTTGGATTTTTTACGGATTTTTTTGAAATTTTCCTCATCGATATGAATTATGAAATATAGTTATTAATACAGTAATAACTCATATTTTTACAGTTTGTAAGTATCAAGCAATGTGCTGGGCTTCTTGCCTTCAAATGTCTATGCACATTAGAGAAGCGAAGTCTGCATAACAAGAGAAACATATTGTATCTCTGTTGTGGCTACGCTATCCCTTTTGGATACATATCTGCTTTTATAAGAGGACATTGATATCCGCCTTGTTGGTATTCTCGTACCGTATATTGACAACAGCAGTAGCAATGCCCCCGCAGATCTTCTCAAGCCTGTAAGAACAAGTAGAATGATCTTACTAGATACTGGTTACTCTGAGCAGTACTGAGTGGGCTCCATGCTGACCAAGATGGTGGATGTGGCTGGACAGAGGGCAGTGTACATGCCTTAAGTGGATGAGACGTGCACCTCTGACTTCCTGTTTGTCATTTCCTTTTATTGTCCATGAATAAAAACCAAGTGGCTGTGCTTAGGAGAGGGTAAATCTCCACGTCAGGGTTAGCGGGCCATTTAACCGCTTCCCGACCGCCTCCTGCACATATACGTCGGCAGAATGGCACGGCTAGGCAAAAGCACATACAGGTACGTCCCCTTTAATTGCCTAGCCATAGGGTCGCGTGCGCCGCCGGCGGTGCGCTCGCAACCCGGTTGGGAGCTCCGTGACCACGGCTGCGGGACCAGCGGACCCGATAGCCGCTGGTGTCCCGCGATCGGGTCACAGAGCTGAAGAACGGGGAGAGGTCTGTGTAAACAAACCTCTCCCCGCGCTTCCTACACTGCCTGTCATTGATCGGCTGTTCCCTGTTATCGGGAAAACCGATCAATGACATCAGACGTACAGCCACACCCCTACTGTAAAAAAAAACACAACACGTCACACTTAGCCCCTCCCCGCCCCCTAGTGGTTAACTCCTTCACTGCCAGTGTCATTTACATAGGAATCAGTGCATTTAAATAGCACTGATTTCTATATAAATGACAATGGTCCCAAAAATGTCCGATGTGTCCGCCATAATGTCGCAGTCACAATAAAAACTGCTGATCGCCGCCATTACTAGTAAAAAAAAAAATATTAATAAAAATGCTATAAAACTATCCCCTATTTTGTAAACGCTATAACTTTTGCGCAAACAAATCAATAATCGCTAATTGCGTTTTTTTTACCAAAAATTTGTAAAAGAATACGTATCGGCCTAAACTGAGGAAAAAAAATGTTTTTTTTATATATTTTTTGGGGATATTTATTATAGCAAAAAGTTAAAAATATTGCTTTTTTTTTTAAATTGTCGCTCTATTTTTGTTTATAGCGCAAAAAATAAAAACTGCAGGGGCGATCAAATACCACCAAAAGAAAGCTCTATTTGTGGAAAAAAAGGACGCCAATTTTGTTTGGGAGCCACGACCACGCAATTGTCAGTTAAAGCGACGCAGTGCCGAATCGCAAAAAGGGGCCTGGTCTTTTGGCTGCAAATTGGTGCGGGGCCTAAGTGGTTAAGGAGTAAACAGAACTTCCTACACAATTGGATCAGTAGTGTCACATTCCCTACCGTGCCAAGCAGATGGCCAGGCGTGGTCACACCCCAAGTGGCTCTGGGTGGTATTGAACTCATGACTGTCTGTTCTTACTCCTGTATCCTTACCTCTGGGCCACACCTCAGTTTTATTCAGCCTGCTTTCCAGCCTGTAATCCCTTTTGATAGCATCTGTCCCCAGCCACCAACTTGCCTCTGGGACTCACTAACTGACCACAGACCCCCCACAACTTATTACCCGTTAATCCGGACTGACACCAGACCAATCGGAAGGACTCCATACCTGGGATGGGTCCCACGTAGGGTTGAGCGAACCTGAACTGTAAAGTTCGGGTCCGTACCGGACTTTTGATCCTCCAAAATCAAGTAAAGGCTTTTTTGACCAACTTTCTGGTTATTATAAATGTGGTAGGTGTAGAGTTTGCTCTCTTACCACAAACTCTCAGAGACCCAATACTACATTTTTATGTACAGCTACTCGTGCTAACCACACTATTAAGCCTTGTATCACCTGTTGCACTACCGGGGTGGTCTACATGCTGCAGTGCAAATGTGGGCTGCAGTATGTGGGCTGCACCAAACGCCCATTACAGGTGAGTTTAAATGAGTACATTTCAAACATACTTATTGGATTTCCGAAACATTACTTATTGGTACACAATAAGGATCCCTCCAAAACCCTGTTTCTTGGGATTAATAAGTTCAAACCCCATTGGCGAGGCAGCTCGCTAGTGAGGGAGATTTCAAAACTTGAATCCATCGCCTAAAATCTTATGCCCCTTACGGATTGAACATCGACACAGATGTCAATGCTTTTATAGATAATTCTTGATTTTATTTTATTGTATGGTAATTTATTTTGTGGTTTATGTAAACTTGTTCTGAGATACTCAATTCAACCCTGGGAATATATAGATTTGTATTTGCAATGATTGCCTGTTGCAATTTATTTATATAATTTCTCTTCATGGCCTTTACCATATATAGGTGAAAGTAAATAAAATGGAATATCTTCTATTTTCTAATTTTTAATTTTTAATCTATCTTAATTTATTATAATATGTATATTGGTTTCTTTAAATACAAATCAATTCTAATACCTATTATTATTATTATTATTATTAATAATATTGGATACTAGGAGCTATTTATATCCCTTTTTTGTTCAATATATATTAACTTGAGGCATTTATTCTACTATGGGTATCTTATTATACAACATCCATAATTATCACATATTTATTTAATTAATAATATTCACTAATATTCACCATATTACATTTTTCCCTAGCACTTTAGGTGTTATGCGGTATACCACTTATTGCACTATACTTATTTACTTATATTTTTATTAATTATTCCTATATAAATTAATCACTCAAAAGGAATTATCAAATTAATACATATATATTTTTAATAATGGAGCGTTTTGACTCCCCATACTCAACTACTTATGCCCCGTACACACGGTCGGAAATTCCGACCACAAAATCCGTCGGATTTTTTCCGACGGATTTTGTCCGACACTGGTGTTGCATACACACGGTCGGACAAAGTTGTCGGAAAATCCGATCATCCTGAACGTGGTGACGTTCGTTGCATACGACGGGACTACGCAGAGGCTAGTAGCCAATAACTTTGGTCTTGTAATGTGATCTGAACATGTGTGGCACTTTGTCCGTCGGAATTCGCTACACACGATCGGAAAAAGTCCGATAGGACTTTGTTGTCGGAAAATTTGAGAGCAGGAGATAAAACTTTGTCCGTCGGAAAATCCGATGGAAAATATCCGATGGAGCCTACACACAGTCGGAAATTTCCGACAACATTGTCCGATAGGACATTTTCCGTCTGAAAATCCGACCGTGTGTATGGGGCTTTATAGTTATTTTTACATAATTTTTCATATTAAAAAAATTATTTTTTTTATATAATTTTTTTAAATATATTTATTTATATATAATTTAATCACTTATTTCATGCACTATATTATGAAGCGTTTAAAATTAATGGATGATTAACAGTTCCAGATGAGGTACATTTCTTCCGGTTGTTCTAATAACATCAGTTTATGTTGGGAGGTATATTGCTGCCGGGTTCCTTTTACAGTCTTTCATATATAGATTTTTTATTGTTGGGGGTTTTGTTGGAGTGGGCTATTGTGTTTTTTCTAATACCGAGCTTACACCTATTCGTTTCTATGGCCTATTTGTGAAATGGGCAACATTGCCCTTATCCAATATGGCGGTGCTAGCCAGACTCGTGTATCTCAGAACGAGGTCTGGTCTTTAAATGGTGGCGCATCTCTGCATCGCCCGTTCCCCATTGACAACATCACCTATGACGAAACGCGTCTGGGAAGGTACGCAGTGATGCCACCACGCTACACAAGGGGAGGACGGGCTCCTGATATTGCCTGCCAGCTTCTGTTTGTTTTTATGCGATTCACACAAGAAAGTTTTTTCTTTTGAAAGTAAGCCCTGTGTAAAAAAAATTTTGGGAGGTGGAGGATTTTATTATTGGTTCTGGTGCAAGGTCTTGAACCAGGGAGCTGGGAGGTCTGCAATATACGTTTCAGGCTGCCGAACGGGCCAAAGTTTATGCATACTTTGCTTCACCATCTGGTAAGCACATCATAATCCTGGTGGTCGGGCACTCTTCACTACAGTTTATATTTGTGAATTTGTTTATATTTTCACCGTGGTGCATTAGCAAGTCACATATGGACTTTACTGTTGGAAATGTATTTTCTTTCACACCTGCCAATGACTATTCAATTTGTTATGGTTAACAGTAAATGGTACTAATATATTGACTGATGTGATTCCAGCGGGTGTCATCCCAATCCTTCACATTGCCCCACTTGCCATAGTTGTGGCTTCAGTTTTAATTTTTAATTTGTTAGTTTTTTATTTTTATTTTTAATTACCGCAACTCTTTAATTCCAATTAGTAGATTGGGTTGCTGACAGTGCCTCCGGTTCCTTCACATTGTCTCCCACCCAGTCTCCTGATGAAAGTTCAGAGTTGGCACCTGCAGCCGATGTCCATCAGTCTTTCACCTCACCCCCTTGCAAATCAGCCAAGCAGTCTGAGCCCCAAATCATGCAGCAGTCTCTTCTGCTTTTTGATGACTCTGTTAGCAGAGTCATCAAACCTAGCCCTGCCCCATAAGTGGAAGAGATTGTGTGCACCGATGCCCAACCACTTATGTTTCATGATGAGTACATGGGAGGACCATCGCAGCACATCTCGGATGATGACAAAACACAGGTGGCAACTGCTGCTGCTTTCGCAATTGTGCAGACCGACAAGGAGGGCAGGGGTGAAGACTGGGTGGAAGATGATGTGGAGGACGATGAGGTCCTCGACCCCACATGGAATCAACGTCATGCAGGTGATCAGTGTAGTTCGGAGGAAGAGGCGGTGGTCGCACAGAGCCACAAGCACAGCAGAAGAGGGAGCAGGGTGCAAAAGCGGAGTGTCCGTCCCCTATACAGTACGCCTGCTACTGCCCAACGCAGCAAGGGACCGAGCACACCAAAGCCAGGTCCAAGGAGTTCCCTAGCGTGGCAGTTCTTCAGACAATGTAAGGATGACAAGACACGAGTGGTTTGCACGCTGTGCAATCAGAGCCTGAAGCAAGGCATAAACGTTCTCAACCTGAGCACAACCTGCATGACTAGGCATCTAAGTGCAAAGCATGAGCTGCAGGGGAGTAGACACCTCAAAAACCAAGAAAGGTCTCTGGCTCCTCCTGCTTCCTCTTCTGCTGCAGTCTCGGCCTCTTCATCCACCTCTGTAGTGACAGTGGCACCTGCCAACCCGCAAACAGAGGATCTGCCAGCAACACTACCACCCGGGTCACCAACCATCTCCACAATGTCCCATGGAAGCGTTCAGCTCTCTATCTCCCAAACACTGGAGCGGAAGAGAAAGTACCCCCCTAGCCACCCGCGATCCCTGGCCCTGAATGCCAGCATTTCAAAATTCCTCACCTTTGAAATGCTGTCATTCTGGTGGAGACGCAGTGTTTTAAAAGCCTGATGGCATTGGCTGTCCCACAGTATGTCGTGCCCAGCCGCCACTACTTTTCCAGGCGAGCCATCCCTTCCCTGCACAACCAAGTGGGGGACAAAATCAGGTGTGCATTGCGCAACGCCATCTGTGGCAAGGTCCACCTAACTACGTATGTGTGGACCAGTAAGCACGGTCAGGGACGTTATATCTCCCTAACAGCACACTGGGTAAATGCAGTTTGGCGCATGTCCTTCCACCACGAGGATTGCAGGGTGCTTCATTTTGCCTCCTGTTGCTAACTCCTCCTACTCCGCTTCCTCATCCTCTACCGCCTCCTCATCCAGTCAGCGTATAACCTTCACCATCAACTTCAGCACAGCCAGGGGTAAACGACAGCAGGCAGTTTTAAAACTTTCCTGTTTGGCGGAAAATCCCCACACCGCGCAGGAGTTGTGGAGGGACATAGAACAACAGACCAATGAGTGGTTGGTGGCAGTGAGCCTCAAGCCCGGCTTGGTGGTGTGCGATAATGGGCGAAATCTCAGAGCAGCTCTGGGCCTAGCCAGTTTGACGCACATCCCTTGCCTGGCGCATGTGCTGAACTTGGTGGTCCAGAGGTTCCTTAAAACCTACCCCGATATGCCAGAGCTGCTGCAGAAAGTGCTGGCCATCTGTGCGCACTTTCAGCATTCTCACCCTGCTGCTGCTCATCTGTCAGCGCTGCAGCGTAACTTCAGCCTTCCCGCTCACCGCCTTATATGTGACGTGCCCACAAGGTGGAACTCCACCTTGTACATGCTGGCCAGACTGAGCGAGCAGCAGCAGGCGATAGTGGAGCTTCAGCTGGAGCACGCATGCGTGAGTCGCTTTGCGGAACAGCACCACTTCACCACCAATAACTGGGCCTCCATGTGAGACCTGTGTGCCTTGTTGCGCTGTTTCGAGTACTCCATCAACATGGCCAGTGCCGATGACGCCGTTCTCATTGTTACTATCCCAGTTCTATGCCTCCTTGAAAAAACGCTTTGGGCTATGATGGAAGAGGATGTGGCACAGGAGGAGGAGGAACCGGGATTCGTACGGAACTAATCGCACATGTCTACCTCATTCTCCACCTCGTCATCATCCTCCTCCATCCTCCAGAACTGTGAATTTTTCGAAATTCGTACAAATTTACGAATCCGTAGTTCGAATACGAATTCCGTACGGAATACGAAATTGCGTTTACGAATTTCGTCGCCAAATTATTTAGAATCCGACTACCAAATATCGAATTTCAACTAATATGAAAGAAATTATTATAGCGTATATAACGAATGATTCGAATGAAGTCGAATGATTCGAATGACAAAGTGTCATTTTTGCAGGAAAAATTCCGTTTACGAATTTCAGCTCCAAATTATTCGAATCAAACTACCAATGTTGAATTTCAACTAATTCTAAAGAAATTATTATAGCGGATATAACGAATGATTTGAATGAATTCGAATGATTCGAATGACAAAGTGTCATTTTTGCAGGAAAAAAAGCTATTTAAAATCACTTGCGGCTATTGCCAGCTAATGAATTGTCGGCTCCGTAACACAGAGAACAGTCATTCATTGATAAAAAAAAAAAAGCGTGGGAGTCCCTCCAAATTCAATAACCAGGCCCTTCAGGTCTGCTATGGATATTAAGGGGAACCCCAGCCAAAAAAAAAAATGGCTTGCGGTCCCCCCTAAATATCCATACCAGACCCGGATTTTAAGGGGAACCCCCGGCCAAAAAAAAAATGGCGTGGGGTCCCCCTCAAAATCCATACCAGACCCTTTATCCGAGCATGCAACCTGGCAGGCCGCAGGAAAAGAGGGGGGACGAGAGCGCCCCCCCCCTCCTGAACCATACCAGGCCACATGCCCTCAACATTGGGAGGGTGCTTTGGGGTTCTGAGACCCCCAAAGCACCTTATCCCCATGTTGATGAGGACAAGGGCCTCATCCCCACAACCCTGGCCATTGGTTGTGGGGGTCTGCGGGCGGGGGGCTTATCGGAATCTGGAAGCCCCCTTTAACAAAGGGGACCCCCAGATCCCAGCCCCCCCTGTGTGAAATGGTAAGGGGGTACAAAAGTACCCCTACCATTTCACCAAAAAAGTGTAAAATGGTAAAAAAGACAGGAGACGGTCTTTGACAATTCCTTTATTAAAATCTTCTTTCTTCTTTCTTCTGGTCTTCCTTTCTTCATCCTTCAGTTTCTTCATCTTCTCCTTCCGGCATCTTCTTCCATCTTCTTCTTCCTCCGATCCGCTTCTTCTTGCTCCGGTCTTCTCGCCCTTCTCGTCCGGCATCTTCTTCCATGGCGTCAGCGTCTCTTCTCGGGCCGCTCCTCGCAATGGGAGGCTCCTGCTGTGTGAGGCTTCGCTCCGTCTGACAGGTCTTTTATAACGGAGGGCACCTGGTGACCCCGCCCCCCTCTGACGCACGGGGACGTCATGGGGACTTCCCTATGGCTTTCCCCATGACGTCAGAGGGGGGCGGGGTCACCAGGTGCCCTCCGTTATAAAAGACCTGTCAGACGCAGCGAAGCCTCACACAGCGGGAGCCTCCCATTGCAAGGAACGGCCCGACAGAAGAACAGACACCGACGCCATGAAAGAAGATGCCGGACGAGAAGGACGAGAAGACCGGAGGAAGAAGAAGCGGATCGGAGGAAGAAGAAGATGGAAGAAGAAGATGGAAGAAGATGCCGGAAGGAGAAGATGAAGAAACCGAAGGATGAAGAAAGGAAGACCAGAAGAAAGAAGATTTTAATAAAGGAATTGTCAAAGACCGTCTCCTGTCATTTTTACCATTTTTGTCACCTTTTTTGGTGAAATGGTAGGGGTACTTTTGTACCCCCTTACCATTTCACACAGGGGGGGCCGGGATCTGGGGGTCCCCTTGTTAAAGGGGGCTTCCAGATTCTGATAAGCCCCCCACCCGCAGACCCCCACAACCAATGGCCAGGGTTGTGGGGATGAGGCCCTTGTCCCCATCAACATGGTCTCAGACCCCCAAAGCACCCTCCCAATGTTCAGGGCATGTGGCCTGGTACGGTTCAGGAGGGAGGGGGGCCGCTCTCGTCCACCCCTCTTTTTCTGCGGCCTGCCAGGTTGCGTGCTCGGATAAGGGTCTGGTATGGATTTTGAGGTGGACCCCACGCCATTTTTTTGGCCGAGGTTCCCCTTAAAATCCATCCCAGACCTGAAGGGTCTGGTATGGATATTTAGGGGGACCTCTACGTAATTTTTTTTTAAATTTGAAGCGGGGGTTCCCCTTAATATCCATAGCAGACCTGAAGGGCCTGGTTATTGAATTTGGGGGGACCCCCGCTTTTTTTTTATCAATGACTTCAATGAATGACTGCTTTTTTTCCTGCAAAAATTACACTTTGTACAGAGACAGTTCTAAGCACAGGAAACATGCGCCCCTTCACAGGCATATTATAGAGTAGTATGCCTGTGAAGGGGGTCATTTTTCCCGTGCTTAGAACTGTCTCTGTACATAGTGTCATTTTTGCAGGAAAAAAAGCTATTTAAAATCACTCACGGCTAATTGCCGGTTCCCGTAACACAGAGAACAATTCGAATCCAACTACTACCAAATATCTAATTTCAACTAATATGAAAGAAATTATTATAGCGGATATAACGAATGATTCGAATGAATTCGAGATTCTGTATATCTAATATCGAGAACTGTTCCTGCACATATCATTTTTGCAGGAAAAAAAGCTATTTAAAATCACTCGCGGCTAATGAATGGTGACCTGGTGACCCCGCCCCCCTCTGACGTCATGGAGAAAGCCATAGGGAAGTCCCCATGACGTCCCCGTGCATCAGAGGGGGGCGGGGTCACCAGGTGCCCTCCGTTATAAAAGACCTGTCAGACGCAGCGAAGCCTCACACAGCGGGAGCCTCCCATTGCGAGGAGCGGCCCGAGAAGAGACGCCGACGCCATGGAAGAAGATGCCAGACGAGAAGGACGAGAAGACCGGAGCAAGAAGAAGCGGATCGGAGGAAGAAGAAGATGGAAGAAGATGCCGGAAGGAGAAGATGAAGAAACCGAAGGATGAAGAAAGGAAGAAGGAAGACCGGAAGAAAGAAGAAAAAAGATTTTAATAAAGGAATTGTCAAAGACCGTCTCCTGTCATTTTTACAATTTTTGTCACGTTTTTTGGTGAAATGGTAGGGGTACTTTTGTACCCCCTTACCATTTCACACAGGGGGGGGCCGGGATCTGGGGGTCCCCTTGTTAAAGGGGGCTTCCAGATTCCGATAAGCCCCCCGCCCGCAGACCCCCACAACCAATGGCCAGGGTTGTGGGGATGAGGCCCTTGTCCTCATCAACATGTGGACAAGGTGCTTTGGGGGGGACCCCAAAGCACCCTCCCAATGTTGAGGGCATGTGGCCTGGTACGGTTCAGGAGGGGGGGCGCTCTCGTCCCCCCTCTTTTCCTGCGGCCTGCCATGTTGCGTGCTCGGATAAAGGGTCTGGTATGGATTTTGAGGGGGACCCCACGCCATTTTTTTTTGGCCGGGGTTCCCCTTAAAATCCATCCCAGACCTGAAGGGTCTGGTATGGATATTTAGGGGGGACCCCACGCCATTTTTTTTTTTTGGCTGGGGTTCCCCTTAATATCCATACCAGACCTGAAGGGCCTGGTTATTGAATTTGGGGGGACCCCCATGCTTTTTTTTCCATCAATGAATGACTGTTCTCTGTGTTACAGAGCCGACAATTCATTAGCCGCAAATGATTTTAAATAGCTTTTTTTCCTGCAAAAATTACACTTTGTGCAGGAACAGTTCTCTATATTAGATATACTGAATCTCGAATTCATTCAAATCATTCAAAGCATTCGTTATATCCGCTATTATAATTTCTTTCGTTTAGTTGAAATTCGATATTTGTAGTTGGATTCGAATTGTTCTCTGTGTTACGGGAACTGACAATTCATTAGCCGCGTTAACGATTCGTAACGATTCGTAACTTTACTAACGATTCGTAACGATTCTAATTTTTTTTACGTGTACGTGTACGAAATTCCATTTGAATTCGTACGAAATACGAATTTCGTACGAATTCAAATGGAATTTCGTACACGAATTACGAATTTTTTTATATACGAAACGGAACGAAACAAAACAAAACAAATTTTTTGACAGTTCCCATGTCTAGGATGAGGAGGAGATGGAGGAGGAGGAACGATGTTCACAGCAGCGTGGCACCCAGACCAGCTCATGGCCATCACTGGTGCATGGCTGGGGGGGATACAGAGGACACAGACTATTCACCTCAGAAGGCAGGGTTAGCATGGCCGAAATGTGGAAAACTTTGTCAGCACACCACAACAACCAGCACCACCAGCTGAGATGGAACGTCTTAGCAGGAGGCAGCATTTCACCAACATGGTGGAGCAGTATGTGTGCACACGCCTACACGTACTGAATGACGGGTCTGCCCCCTTCAACTTCTGGGTCTCCAAATTGGGCACATGGCCTGAGCTTGCCGTTTACGCCTTGGAGGTGCTGGCCTGCCCTGCAGCCAGTGTATTATCTGAACGTGTATTTAGCACGGCAGTGGGCTTTATCACAGACAAGCGCAGCCGCCTGTCCAGAGCCAATGTGGACAAGCTCACGTTCATTAAAATGAACCAGGCATGGATCCCATAGGACTTGTCCGTACCTTGTGCAGAATAGACACGTATACCGGTGTTCTGACAAAAACTGTCCGGCCATCGTATAGTGTCCAGCCTGTACTGTGCAGTACGGAGGACAAGGAGATTCACAAAATCTCTGAAGATGAATGGCGCCTGCGCAGTGAGTGCAGGATCAAGCCCCACCATCCAAGTGGACATACGGTAGCACATAGTAACAGGGCCCCTCATGGGCTCGCTTCGCTCGCCGCGCTTCGGGCATGACCTCGCTTCGCTCGGCTTGAACCTCGGATGGTGTGGCTTGAACCTGGACTCACCACGCAGGCGCCGTTCGTCTTCGGAGATTTTCGAAATCCCCTTGTCCTACATACTGAACAAGTGCAGTACAGGGCGGACACTATCCGACGGGGGACAGAATTTAACACATCACCGGCCTTACCCAGCCATTGTTGTATTTTTGAACCAGTGTTGGCTACCTCGTCATCCTCCACCGCCGCTTCCACCTACACAGCCACATCCACCGCCACCTCAACCTCCTACTCCATATGGACCTCGTCCTCCTAGGTCAAGATTATAATTTTTAATTCTTTTAATTTCAAAGTATTTTATTTTCCCACTAGCTTATCCTTTAAATTGAATATTTTTTCCAGAAAGGGCGTATTCTGGGGCATTCCCACCATATGTGTGGCATCGTGCCGTTGAGTTTCTGAGGTTCTTAATGACTTCCTGTACCTCTTCTGCTGAGAAGGGGGCCTCCAGCATATTATTTTTTTAATGTTATTTTAAGTTATTTCCCTATGCACATTTGTTTGCAGAGCACTTGCCATTAGGGATGAGCTTCGAGTTCGACTCGAACATTGCCTGTTCGTCTATTCAGTGAACAGCGAACAATTTGGGGTGTTCGCGGCAAATTCGAAAAAGCCGCGAGCACCCTGCAAAAGTCTATGGGAGAAATCTCAAGTGCTAATTTTAAAAGCCTATATGCAAGTTATTGTCATAAAAATTGTTTGGGGACCTGGGTCCTGCCCCAGGGGACATGTATCAATGCAAATTTTTTTTTTAAAACGGCCGTTTTTTCAGGAGCAGTGATTTTAATAATGCTTAAAGTGAAACAATAAAAGTGTAATGTTCATTTAAATTTCGGACCTGGGGGGTGTCTATAGTATGCCTGTGAAGGGGCGCATGTTTCCCATGCTTAGAACTGTCCCTGCACAAAGTGTCATTTTTGCAGGGAAAAAAGCTATTTAAAATCACTCGCGCCTAATGAATTGCCGGCTCCCGTAACACAGAGAACAGTCATTCATTGAAATTCATTGATAAAAAAAAAGTCATTGATAAAGAAAAAAAAAAAAGCGTGGGGGTTCCCCAAATTCAATTACCAGGCCCTTCAGGTCTGCTATGGATATTAAGGGGAACCCTGCTTCAAATTAAAAAAAAAAATTGATGTGGGGTTCCCCCTAAATATCCATACCAGACCCTTCAGGTCTAGGATGGGTTTTAAGGGGAACCCTGGCCAAAAAAAAAAAAAACGAGACGAGAGCGCCCCCCCCTCCTGAACCGTACCAGGCCACATGCCCTCAACATTGGGAGGGTGCTTTGGGGCCTCGTCCCCACAACCCTGGCCATTGGTTGTGGGGGTCTGCGGGCGGTGGGCTTATCGGAATCTGGAAGCCCCCTTTAACAAGGGGACCACCAGATCCCGCCCCCCCCCCCCTGTGTGAAATGGTAAGTACCCCTACCATTTCACCAAAAAAGTGACAAAAATTCTTAAAATGACAGGAGACGGTCTTTGACAATTCCATGACGTCCCCGTGCGTCAGAGGGGGGCGGGGTCACCAGGTGTCAGACGCAGCGAAGCCTCACACAGCGGGAGCCTCCCTGTCAAGAAAAGCGTTCAGTACCGTTTTCTGCCAGCAGGAGAATCAGCTATGGTTTGTCTAGCAAAAGAGCCGCTCAGCGCGCACGGGAGCGCGCACGCGCGCACGGGAGCGCGCGCGCGCGCACGGGAGCGCGCACGCACGCTGTTTGAGTCCGTTTTGGCGCCAGAAGCGCTATTTAAGGAAGTGCCTGTCCATGCTGTCTTGCTGTCCGGTCTACAGCGTTCCCGTGACCCCCAGCTACCAGCTACCTGTGAAATACCTGACTTCTGATACCTGACTACCCGGCTTGTTCCTGATACCCCGTGCTTGCTGCCTGTCCTCGATCCCGGCTTGTCCTGACATCTCTTCTGCCTGCTCCTTGGTACTCTGCTGTCCGCCTGTTAACGACCCGGCCTGCTTCACGACTACGCCTTGCCTGCTGATTTGGTACCGCACCTGCCTGCCCGTGTTTGACCCGGCCTGTCTGTGACCTGCTTCAACTCCGGACTCCAGTCTCTCCCGGCTATCCGCAAGTTTCACCTGCCTGTCTTCTACGACTGGGTTCCTGCTCTAGTCCTCTACTGGTCGTCCTACAGTACTCCAGACGTCGGGACCAGCCCTACACCTGTAACCCGCCAGGCACTTGTGCCCCTTTGTGCTTCTGAGCCCCTGTCTATTCTACCAGGGGTTCCCGAGCCGGAGGTATACGAGACGCCGCTCCCTGCATTCGTGGGCTCAACCACCAGGTACGTGACAGTACCGGACAGCCATGTCCGAGCCCACGCAGGGAGCTGCTCCAGTGGATGATCTGTGTCGCCACCTGGCTGGCCTGACCCAGGCAGTGAAGAGTCTTCAGGAAGGCTATACCCGGCTCGAAGAACGTGTTCAGATCCTATCCACAGTTACGTCACCTTCACCTGCGATTCCTGCTGCTCCTTCAGTAGTGATGATGCCACCTGAACCTAAGGTTCCCACTCCTGAGCGGTTTTCTGGGGACCGTAGCAAATTTCGAGCTTTCCACAATGCTTGTGAACTTTTCTTTGCTCTGCAGCCCAGGACTTTTTCGCTTGACGCTACCAAAGTGGGCTTTGTCATTTCCCTGTTGTCAGGAGACCCACAAGCTTGGGCCCATCGGCTTCTGGAACAGAAGGATGCCGCCCTTGACAATTTGAACTCTTTCTTTCATGCTATGTCCCAGCTCTACGAGGACCCGCAACTAACAGCAACTGCAGAAACGGCCCTGCATTCCCTACAGCAAGGTCGCAGACCAGCGGAGGATTATGCGTCCGAATTCAGGCGCTGGAGTTCCGATACCAACTGGAATGACTCCGCTCTGCGGTACCAGTTCCGCATGGGTCTCTCTGAATCATTGAAGGACGAACTGGCCAGAGTGGATACACCTGAGACTCTAGACGCACTCATTAACCTGTCCATACAGATTGACAGGCGACTACGACAACGGAGGTCTGAACGTGCCGCCGGTCCCTCCAGACCAATCTGGATGCTTCCCCGGGTACCCAGTCAGCCTTCACCGAATCCCAGAACTCCCGTGGCCTATACCTCGGATGCTCCGGAACCTATGCAGCTAGGATTACTGCGCCCATCTCTGACACCTGAAGAGCGACAACGCAGGCGATCCAATAATCTGTGCCTCTACTGTGGCGAATCGGGACATTATGTGAGATCCTGCCCTGCTAAACTCCGTAAGTCCTGCACTACCTCTTTTGCTCTTACTCCCACTCTGCCGAATAAAACGTCTCACCTGGCTGTCTCCGTTCTTTTTCAGCTCCCCAGAGGGAATATCCGGGTAACCGCTATCATTGACTCCGGAGCCTGCAGCGGTTTCATGGACTCAGCTTTCGCCACCCGGCATCATGTTCCTCTTCGACCAAAAGCAAAGGGCCTCTCTATACACCTGGCAGACGGCTCGGCTCTTAAATCTGGACCTGTCACACAAGAGACTGTGCCAATACTTACCACTATGGCCGGTAACCACCAAGAACTATTATGCCTGAACATCATCCAATCCCCTCTGTTTCCGGTTATTCTAGGCATGCCCTGGTTGAGGGCTCATAACCCATCCATTGATTGGACCACGGGGGAGATCAGCTTTCCCTCCTCCTATTGTCACCAATATTGCTTACCTGAGACGGCTCAAGCACTTTCACCCCTACTCTGCATGGAAGCTGATGAAGAGACCCGTCAAGCCGTGCCTGAAGTCTACCATGAGTTTTTAGACGTCTTCAGCAAGAAGGGCGCCGATACTCTTCCTCCTCACAGGCCTTATGACTGCCCAATTGAAATCCTTCCTGGCGCAGAAGTTCCATTCGGGAGAATCTTCCCCTTAACCGAACTTGAACTTGGCACTTTGAAGGCCTATATTGACGATAATCTGGAAAAGGGGTTCATTCGGCCCTCCACTTCCCCAGCAGGGGCAGGAATTTTCTTCGTAGAGAAAAAAGACCATTCCCTACGCCCCTGCGTAGACTACAGGGAACTTAACAAAGTTACCATCAAAAACCGGTACCCTCTCCCTTTGGTACCTGAATTATTTCAAAGACTGGGATCTGCAGCGACGTTCACAAAACTGGACCTCCGCGGGGCATATAACCTTATTCGCATCCGGAGCGGTGATGAGTGGAAGACTGCCTTTCGCACCCGATTCGGGCATTTTGAATATTTGGTTATGCCATTCGGACTCTGCAACGCCCCTGCTACGTTCCAGCATTTTGTGAACGATATCTTCAGAGACTACCTTGACCTGTTCGTCATAGTATATTTGGACGACATCCTGATCTTCTCGCCCTCCCTGACAGAGCACCGCCAACATGTTAAAAAGGTGCTAACCAGACTTCGACGCCACGGCTTGTATGCGAAACCGGAAAAATGTGTATTCGAGCAACAGAGCATCCAGTTTCTGGGATTAATTATTTCCGTGGAAGGTATCAAAATGGACCCACAGAAGGTCTCTGCCATCCTGGACTGGCCGGCTCCTACCGACAGGAAGGGTGTTCAACGCTTTGTGGGATTCGCAAATTTCTACCGGAAATTCATCAAAGGGTTCTCCACTATCATTTCACCCATCACGAATCTAACCAAGCAGAGCACTAAGTTTTCTTGGTCTCCCGGAGCACAGGCAGCCTTTGCAACCTTGAAGGATCGATTCACGTCGGCCTCAGTTCTGAAGCATCCTGACCCAGCGTTACCGTACATACTGGAGGTTGATGCCTCGGAAATTGCAGTCGGGGCAGTGTTATCCCAGAGACAAGGGCCTAAAGCTCTGTTGCATCCAGTTGCGTTCTTCTCCCGCAAACTATCTGAGGCGGAACGAAATTACGACGTGGGAGATCGAGAACTATTGGCCATCAAAGCGGCTCTTGAAGAATGGCGATATCTTTTGGAAGGAGCGACACATCCGATTCTTGTGTATACGGATCACAAGAATCTCGAATATTTAAAAACCGCTAAGAGACTGAGACCACGCCAGGCCAGGTGGGCACTCTTCTTTACACGATTTTCTCTCCACATAACTTACAGGCCCGGGTCGAAGAACACCAAACCAGACGCCCTCTCTAGGATGTTTAGTGAACCTGAAACTTCTTCTTCTCCGGACACCATCTTGTCTTCCGGAAGTTTTCTTTTGCTCCAAGAAGATTTGCTGGCTCAGATAAAACTGGCTTCCGCAGGAATTTCTTCCCCACCTGATACCACTCTACAAACCAGAGACGATCTGTTATGGTACGGAGAAAAGATCTTCGTACCTCAGGAGGTGCGAGTGGCTGTTCTGAACTTCTGTCATGACCATGAGTTAGCTGGTCATTTCGGGGTGCACAAGACATCTGAATTGCTCCAACGCATGTTTTGGTGGCCACAATTAACAAAGGACTGTAGGGAGTATGTGGAATCCTGCACCGTCTGTATCCAGAACAAAGGCAACAAATCAAAAGCTTGGGGGCTGTTGAAACCATTACCTGTCCCAGAGAGACCATGGAGAATGATCTCTATGGATTTTATTGTTGAGCTGCCTCCCTCGGAAGATCATTCAACCATCTTCGTAGTGGTGGATAGACTCTCTAAAATGGCTCACTTTCTTCCCATGAAGGGTACTCCTTCTGCGGCCGAAACCGCGAGAATTTTCATTAAGGAAATCGTAAGACTTCATGGCATACCGGCAAACATAACCTCAGATCGTGGGGTACAATTCACCTCAAAATTCTGGAGGGCATTATGTGGCTCTCTGAAGATCAATTTGTCCTTTTCTTCAGCCTACCATCCTCAAACAAACGGCCAGACAGAAAGGACGAATCAAACATTGGAGCAGTACTTACGCTGCTTTTCTTCATTCTCACAAGATGACTGGGTTCCTCTATTGCCGCTGGCCGAATTTGCCTACAACAATTCAATTCATTCTGCTACAAAACAGACTCCTTTCTTTGCAAATTATGGTTTTCACCCTTTATTTCTATCAAACTGCATACCGGAATGTCCTGTACCTGCTGCTCAGGAAACGCTGAATTTTTTTAGCGCCAATAATAAACTACTCCAAGAGACAATGACAAGAACTCAGGAATATTACAAGGAGGTCTTTGACAGGAAGAGAAGGGGAGAACTCAACTTAAAACCAGGAGATCAAGTCTGGCTGTCTACATTAAACTTGAAATTGGCATGCCCCTCCAAGAAGCTTGGCCCTAAGTTTGTGGGTCCGTTCCCTGTGGAAAAAAAAATCAATAGTGTAACTTATAAATTAAAGCTACCCGAATCATTCCGGATCCACCCAGTCTTCCATGTAGCTCTGCTCAAACCTACTGTCCCAGATCCTTTTGTTGGCCGAAATACGGGGCCTCCTGAACCGGTACTCATTGATGGGGAAATGGAATTTGAGGTGGAGTCGATCCTTGATTGTAGGAGAAGAGGCGGGCGTGTGCAGTATCTGGTGAAATGGAAGGGGTACGGCCCGGAAGAAAATTCGTGGGAACCAGAATCCAACATTCATGCAAAGAGGCTGATTCGGGCATTCAATAATGCACACGCAAGTAAGATGGTTCGGTTGGGCATCCGGAGGCTGCCCCCTTAGGGGGGGGCAATGTCAAGAAAAGCGTTCAGTACCGTTTTCTGCCAGCAGGAGAATCAGCTATGGTTTGTCTAGCAAAAGAGCCGCTCAGCGCGCACGGGAGCGCGCGCGCGCACGGGAGCGCGCACGCACGCTGTTTGAGTCCGTTTTGGCGCCAGAAGCGCTATTTAAGGAAGTGCCTGTCCATGCTGTCTTGCTGTCCGGTCTACAGCGTTCCCGTGACCCCCAGCTACCAGCTACCTGTGAAATACCTGACTTCTGATACCTGACTACCCGGCTTGTTCCTGATACCCCGTGCTTGCTGCCTGTCCTCGATCCCGGCTTGTCCTGACATCTCTTCTGCCTGCTCCTTGGTACTCTGCTGTCCGCCTGTTAACGACCCGGCCTGCTTCACGACTACGCCTTGCCTGCTGATTTGGTACCGCACCTGCCTGCCCGTGTTTGACCCGGCCTGTCTGTGACCTGCTTCAACTCCGGACTCCAGTCTCTCCCGGCTATCCGCAAGTTTCACCTGCCTGTCTTCTACGACTGGGTTCCTGCTCTAGTCCTCTACTGGTCGTCCTACAGTACTCCAGACGTCGGGACCAGCCCTACACCTGTAACCCGCCAGGCACTTGTGCCCCTTTGTGCTTCTGAGCCCCTGTCTATTCTACCAGGGGTTCCCGAGCCGGAGGTATACGAGACGCCGCTCCCTGCATTCGTGGGCTCAACCACCAGGTACGTGACACTCCCATTGCGTGGATCGGCCCAAGAAGAGACGCCGACACCGTGGAAGAAGATGCCGGACGAGAAGACCAGAGCAAGAAGAAGCAGATCGGAGGAAGATGGAAGAAGAAGATGGAAGAAGAAGATGAAGAAACCGAAGGATGAAGAAAGGAAGAAGGAAGACTAGAAGAAAGAAGATGAAAGGAGATTTTAATAAAAGAATTGTCAAAGACCGTCTCCTGTCATTTTTAACATTTTTGACACTTTTTTGGTGAAATGGTAGGGGTACCCCCTTACCATTTCACACAGGGGGGGGGGGCTGGGATCTGGGGGTCCCCTTGTTAAAGGGGGCTTCCAGATTCCGATAAGCCCCCCACCCGCAGACCCCCACAACCAATGGCCAGGGTTGTGGGGAAGAGGCCCTTGTCCCCATCAACATGGGGACATTGTGCTTTGAGGGGTCACAGACCCCCAAAGCACCCTCCCAATGTTGAGGGCATGTGGCCTGGTACAGTTCAGGAGGGGGGGTGCTCTCGTCCCCCCCTCTTTTCCTGCGGCCTGCCAGGTTGCGTGCTCGGATAAGGGTCTGGTATGGATTTTGAGGGGGACCCCACGCCATTTTTTAAATTTTTTTTGGCCGGGGTTCCCCTTAAAATCCATCCCAGACCTGAAGGGTCTGGTATGGATATTTAGGGGGACCCCCACGTCATTTTTTTTTTAAATTTGAAGCGGGGTTCCCCTTAATATCCATAGCAGACCTGAAGAGCCTGGTAATTGTATTTGGGAAAAACCCCACGCTTTTTTTTTATTTTTATCAATTACTTTTTTTTTATCAATGACTTTCAATGAATGACTGTTCTCTGTGTTACGGGAGCCGGCAATTCATTAGCCGCGAGTGATTTTAAATAGCTTTTTTTCCTGCAAAAATGACACTTTGTGCAGGGACAGTTCTAAGCACGGGAAACATGCGCCCCTTCACAGGCATACTATAGACACTCCCCAGGTACGAAATTTAAAGGAATATTACACTTTTATTGTTTCACATCATGCATTATTAAAATCACTGCTCCTGAAAAAACGGGCGTTTTTAAAAAAAAAATTTGCTTTGATACATGTCCCCTGGGGCAGGACCCAGGTCCCTAAACACTTTTTATGACACTTTTGATTTTGAACGTTCGAGTCCCATAGACTTTAATAGGGTTCTAAAGTTCACACGAGCTTTAGGTTTGTTCGCAGGTTCTGGTGCGAACCGAACAGGGGGGTGTTCAGCTCATCCCTACTTGCCATGCTCTTAACAACATTTTGTTGCCATTTGCAGCCCTCTAGCCCTTTCCATTACTTTTTTAGAGCTATTTTAGTCCTCAAAAGTTTGGGTCCCCATTGACTTCAATGGGGTTCGGGTTCGGGGTTAAGTTCGGGTCAAGTTCGGTCACAAACTCAAACTTTTTTCCGAAGTTCGGCTGAACCCGAACATCCAGGTGTCCGCTCAACTCTAGTCCCACGTTTTCAAGTACCTCCTGTTTTTATATATATCTATCTCTGTATATATATATATATAACTGTCGCCAAGGACCCAACGCCTCCGCGGCACAAGTGTGAAACCTTACGCTTGTGCCCGTAGCCACGCCAGCAATGCCATCTTCCAATCCTAATGCCCAAATACATCCCCTCCCATCCCCATCCCCTCTCAAATACATCCAGGTGTCTACTTCCAGCTCCCAATGACAGATCACCACTACCCCATTATGGCAATTAACCTACCCACTTCTTTATTCACTTTTATCCTTGTCTTGTTGAGCCTTTCCCATGAACGAGCCCCCCTCCAAGACATGCGGGTCACTGTATCGGACCATACCACCATCATGTCTGGAAAGGCTGTCCTGAGCCTGAGAAAGTCCCATTGGATGTCCACCCACATGAAGGACCAAAATTTCTGGGGCCCTGTCCAACCTGGCAAAACTATGTACTTCGGGTACTACCTGGTGCCACCTCATACCGGGTACCCCAATCCATCTAACAGTGCCTTCCTCCCTTGTAATCCCCAGCTGCCTTCCATCTGGCCTGACATCCACCCTTCTTGCCCCCCAAAAAACTTATGAATGTCCCAGTATCCAAATCTTGGGGGACCTGAAAAGACATAACAAAGATCATACCCAGCAACATACCTAACCAAAAAAACAGAGATAAATCCTTGCATGACCAAAGTGTAAAATCACAGCAAATGTGGACAAACGTACAATTGGTATCTATTTGACTCCCATCTGCCAATCTTCTTTAATACCTCCGTGGGAAGCCCCCACGAGCCGCTTCTGTGGCTGCCCCAATTCTGAAGGAGTGAGCTGCATATTCCCCCGGAGAGAGACCACCCACCTTCAAACACTGCTGTACTGTGCTGTTTACTGCTGTAAATTGAAATCTGGACAGGCACGATCCATCCTGGTAGATGAACAATGCACCCTCCCCAGGCGGTCGAATACCCATGAACTGCTTCATGGCTGTGACTGGACAGAATTGGGTGTCCGGTCCCTTGAACAATTCTATTCCGACCCCCCCTCCCCTGTTGGTCCGTTTTTGAGCGCCTGATCCAGATCTGGACTGACCTATCCGCGCATTGTATATCCCCTGATCTCAAGCCACCTGCCACCCGTTTGGAGGGTGAAACCAACTCACTGATCCTGAATGCCCCAAAAAAGGCTAGAACAAAACTCTCAGGCCATGGCCCCGCACTCCACTTACCTTGACAATATGCACCGTATCCTACCGATCCCGCCGCGTCAGTGAACAAGACCAAGTCTGCAATGCTGACCAGCCCCACCTGCCACATTGATCGCCCGTTAAAGGATTCCAAAAAGGCATCCCACATTTTTAAATCCTCCTGCAGCTCTCTAGTCAACCATATAAAGTGATTGGGTATCCGCACACCTGCCGTGGCAGCCACCAGACGACGGCAGAATATGCGGCCCATGGGAATGATTCTGCATGCAAAATTTTATTTTCCCAATAACGACTGCAGTTCTCGCAAGCGAAGCTTACGCTTCATACTCGCCATACTCACCTCCCCTCGCAGGGCCACCAACTTGTCCTCTGGCAATCTACAGTCCATGGCCATGGAATCAATGGTGATACTCAAAAAAAACAACTCGGATTTTGGGCCCTCTGTCTTATCCGCCACCAACGGGATCCCAAATCTCTCAGCCAAGTGCTGTACAGTCCCCAACAGCACTCCGCACTAGCGGGAGTCTGGTGGGCCTACACGCAGGAAATCATCCAGGTAATGGATGACTGAATTAACCCCTGCAACCTCCCTAACAACCCATTCAAAAAATTAGCTAAACGCCTCAAACAGTGCGCAAGAAATTGAACAGCCCATTGGCAGGCAATGATCTACAAAGTAAGACCCCTGCCAGCAACATCCCAACAAGTAAACGCTTTGGGGGTGCACTGGCACTAATCTGAATGCCTATTCCACATCGGTTTTTGCCATAAGGGAGCCCCTGCCATATTTTTTAACCCATGAGACAGCCGCATCGAAAGATGTTTAGGTAATCGCACAGGCCTGCGGGTTGATACCATCGTTCACTGAGCTGCCCTTTGGGTAAGACAGATGACGAATCAGCCTGTACTGACCCCGGTCCTTCTTCGGAACAACTCCAACGGGGAAACTACCAACCCTGGCAATGGCTGGGCAGTAAACGGGCCAGCCATCTGGCCTAGCGCCACTTCTTTGAACAACTTTGCCGACACCACCTTCTGATGGAGGAGTGCCGACCCCATATTATCGGAGACAGACGGAATCTCCCGAACTGTACTAGGAATCCTGAAACCTTCCTTAAACCCTACCTCTAACAAGTGTGCTGCCCCCCGATCTTGATTCCTAATTTAGGAAAGGCAGCATCCTTTCTACCCTCTCCGGCGTCATCCTTTTTTCCAGCGGCATCCCCTGTGCGGCCTTTTCATTGTCTGAAACAGCGCATGAAGGGCTGTGCACCACTGCACCCTGAGCATTCTTGTTTGTAGTGACACGAGTTTCCAAACCGGCATGTTCCCTCGTTAAACTGCCAGCATACCCCTTTCTTTTTAGGGGCAGGCGATCCTGCGGAGGAGGTGTCGCCGACCCCGCCTGGAAAAAACTGTCTCGTTGCCCTGGATGACGTCATCAGTTTCATCTAATGTCCTTGCGATCCCATCCAATGGTGGGGCAGACGGCCTTCCGTTGACGAAATTGCTCGTCATACCAAAGCCATGCTAATCCCCCGTATACCCTATGTGCTTCACTAATCGCCTCCAGGTAGCAGAATAATGCCGAGCAATTCTCAGGGGACTTTCTCCCCAATCACGCTCTCTAAAATCGCAAACACTTGCAACCAGTTTGCAAATGTGCGCGGAATGAGTCTATAGCTCCTCTTTTCATCCTCCTCTTTTTTACTCTTGTCTGGCTTCACCCGATCTAGGTTGAAATTTTCCAACGGGAGCAGGGAAAATATCTCCACGAACTCATCTTTCCAAACTTTTTCCCCGCACTTTTTGTTTTTATACATATACCTCACACCGAGCTGCATCCGCTAATCGCACTTTCTCTGCCTCCTTATTCTTCAGCGTCTTTTCTGTTGCGTCCTTTTCTGTCTGCGTCTCTGCCACCACTGATGCTGCCATCTGTTGCAGGGGATCCACCATGACCGGGGGCTCCCTAACACTCCTGGGGGGTGAAACCCAGGGGCTAACCGGAGCTCCCACAGGCTCCTTTCCCCCAGCGCACCCTGTGAATTACCCCCCCCCCCCAACTACTAGTGGTACTACAGGTGCAAGTGTAGTGGAAAATGCAAGATTTTTCTTATCCGGCTGCCTCAGGCTAGAAGACCCATCAGCCGTCCGTCCCGATGCCACCGCTGCCTCCTGGGGATCATCGCTCAGCTCTCCCTCCTCGGTGCTGCTGTATGCCTGTTCCGTCTGTCTGTGAGACCGCTGTTCTCCCTCTGGCCTTCCTTCTCGTCTGAGCACTGCAGCATTGACGACCGGTGGGGGGCTGACATCCCTCTGAGGGCTCCGTCCGCCATTGTTGTTGTCATCTGCGGTGATGTCATTGAGCTGCGCCGCTGACGCGGCCAGCGCACAGGCATTGCTCACTGAACCTGGAGGCGGGGCCTCCCAACTGACGCTTGTTTGGAAGTTTTGCCGGGCCTCCTCCATGAGGCAAGATGGTGCCGCCACGTGGCAAGCCGCCGGCCACCTCAGAGCCAAGGCCCGCGCCTGACGACCCCGTTCTCCCCCGCTGGGTTGCCACCCCGACCAGAGCATCACCCGAGGTGGCAGCCTGATGGATCTATGCCTGGATGAGCCTGAAGGGGACCGGCCTGGAGGCCTGTAGAGTGTCCCCCCAGGACTTTGTCGTGTACGGGGGTTCCTTCCAGGTCCCCTGCCCGCCGACGGAGGGGTCTGCTTAGCAGGGGGGCCTGAAGGGGCCCAACTGGAACTCCCCATTCGGCGCTGGTTTCTGGTAGTGTTGTCCGGACTCAGGCGCTCCGGAGGCCTAGACCTCCTAGCCCGTGTAGAAGCAGGCCGCGCCGTGGAGGGGCCCTGCCCTACTACCCGTAGAGTTGTGGCAATCTGGCACTGCAGCCAGTCCGTGCCATGCTCCTCTGCCGCCTCCCTCAGCTGTGCCCAAAGCTGCTCCAACCCACTCATCTCTTTTTCTCCGTCTCGCTGCAGAGGCTCAATGAACGTTCTTCCAGGCTTGCTAACCCCAACTGCTACTTCTACCCACTCTGCTCATACAATAATTACCCTACTCCTCCCCTCTGCTATGGTCCTCCAATCTGGTAAGTGCAGTTTATTTTTAACCCCTGCTCTTATTAACTACTTCTTTCCTATGCTCCTTGCACCCTGTCATGTACTTTGCCTTCTTTTTAATACTGCTGCATACATGTCTTTTTAACTGACACTTATGATAGGAAGCCCAGGTCAGGCAGTGCATGTTGCTTTCCATCCTCAGCACCTGTGTATTGCACAATACACTATTTTCAGCTATGGGGCTTTAGCTGGCATTCAACAGAAATGCCCTAGGATCTCTCCTTTCTGTGACATGAACTTCCTTTAATGGCAGTGACTCCATCCTAAGAGCCATTGTTCTCCAAGTTGTTCTACTTTCCTTAAATGGCCTTCAGGGCTTGTGGTAGGAATATAGACACATGTGGTCTGAGGTTTAAATGACTAGTGTCTAGCAGCTGTCACCAGAGCTGAAATAATTCTGGTACTGACTATTTAATGATTGCTCAGGTATAGGTAAAAAGTTGATGCTGGTGTTTTGAGCTGTGTACCAGAGGTTTCTGCTTTTGCAGAGCTCATCTGATCCTTACTTTTAACCCAAGGCCGTCCTGGGTGTTTTCATGCTTTACTGCCCCCAATCACTCTCTCTCATGCTGCAGTGGATGGGGGTGTAAGCGGCAGCTGCATTTAGCAGGCAGGGTTGCCTGTTGTACGTGTTTTACGTTTTCTCATGCAATTTATGTTTTCTCATGCAATTTGTTTTCTCATGCAATTTACGTTTTCTCGTACAATTCACATTTTCTCATGCAATTTCTTGTTCATTGAATTTTACAATAAAAAGAAGAATATAACATTATATTGACATGTACATAAGATTCGGAAATTAAGGAAGATTGTCATACATTTGATGATACCATCTCACTTAGATAATACAAGAAAGAGCTTAAATATATGCAAAAGAAGTTGAAAAAGAATCAAGAACAAACTCGATCCTATTATTAGAGATTATAAGACCCTAAGAAGAAAAAACATTTAAATGGAGACAAACATAAAAATTCCCTCAGTTATCTGTACATCAATTGAGTCATGCCTCCAGACCACCTGACCACCCCAAATGGGATCAAACTGTGGACGAATGGGGACATGATCTTAAGATAATGAATTATTAATTTACAGAATAGAAGTTTGACGAATCTTAGAGTGATCAAGGTAAATAGACAATAACTTGTGTTTTCTTCACGTATAGAGTAAATATAGTCTATACATATAGACTTCAAAAAAAAAAAAGGTGATATTATAAGAAAAATGAACAATGTATGACTGAAGTTTCAATACTGTTAAATGATCTCATGTATGAGGATAATAGAATGTAAATAAAAAGGAAAAAAGAAGAAAAAGGAAAGGAGAAACAAGGGAAAGATACTATTAATAGAAACAGAAGTGAACAACACAAGCTCTAATCTACATATGAGAAAAAAAATGTAAAGTAAGTATCATTCACCTCTAACTTAATGTTAGTAAGTCAATATGTGGAGAGAGAAGAAAGAAATAAAGAGTCTCTCAAGGTGGTGGTGCGGTAAATTTTAGTTTCTCATGCAATTTTCGTTTTCTCATGCAATTTTCGTTTTCTCATGTTTCTCATGTTTCTCATGTTTCCCACATTTCTTACGTTTCCCATGTGGCTTACGTTTCCCATGTGCCTTACGTTTCCCATGTGCCTTACGTTTCTCATGTGCCTTACGTTTCCAATGTTTCTTACGTTTCTCATGTTTCTCATGTTTCTCACCTTTACTACTACCCACCACAGTCTCTGGGTACCTTAGCCCTGAGTGTTCGTTTTTCATTTCCTGTCTTGGCGCTGCAGGTTGCTCGGACTTGCTTACTGCATACAGTAGGGTGGTGTTGTCATTAGGTTCACATTCATGTGCTGTTGGTCTTGTCATTTCTGCATCCACATCCTCATACTTGTCAGGTACCAGGGGCGTTGTTGTGTCATGGGCTGGTTGGCTATCATGTTCTCTGGTTGTTTTCACACAGCTGGGTTGTTTATGTTCTTCCACTGCAGGTTACCCATCACGTCTATGGGTTTAACAGATTGAGGTGATCGTTTTAATTGGCTCGTTCAGTGGCTAGTCTCCTCATCTGTTCTTACGCTGCTCACATATTTCGTACAAACTCATGTTTCTCATGCAATTTACGTTTCTCATGTAATTTACGTTTCTCATGCAATTTTTTGTTTCTATGCCAACTCATGTTTTCATGTTTCTCTCGTTTTCCCAGGTTTCTCTCGTTGTTCCTCAATTTACGTTCTCGTGCAACCTGTGTGTCTTATGCAGTTTGCATTTTTCTTGCAGCCTCGGTTCTTATGCTGCTCACATTTTCGTCAGCTCGTGCTACTCATGTTCTTGTTCAGTCACGTTCCTTCACGCAGCTTACGTTCCTGTCACAGGTATCTCAGTCTGCTCACGTTTCTCTCGCAGTTTATGTTCCTGACCAGTTGTGCATCATTTCCACACTACCCTTAATTTCCTAACTAAGTTCGGCTAGGAGCTGCGCAATAGTATGGAACTATTGGTAAGTCAGCGTATTGCAGCTTCTACTGGCTCAGGGGCTTTAGTGGATTCCGGAACCCTCTCGTGCCTAGACCGGTACCAGTAGGCCCAGGTCTCGGACGCAGATTCCGGCGTCATGCCTTCTCCTCAGTTTCCAGAATTTGTGATGGATTAGGTTTCCACTGGGCTGACGCAGCAGCCTCGATCGATAAATCTTTATTTTTAATACCAGGAAGGCTCATGACAATGCTTGGGATGTTTTCCAGGCTTTCCAGTCAAGGTTTCCTAGTCCTGACGGTTAACATTCAGTTCCTATTTGCTTTTCTATTTTTTGCCACTTCCAACTCGTATTGGCCTACAGCACTATCGGGGTGTATCTGGCTGAGACTCAGCATTTCATGTTGTTGGAAGACCCCGATAGGCATTTCTTTATTTTCTGCGCACTCTATTTAAGCCATCCTCAGGGATCCAGAACAGTAGCCCTCCTGCTGTGCTCAACAGACTTCCCATCGTGGGTCATATTTTTCGTGACATATCTGACATGCTCTCAATGTCTCCTTTTGTGTTGTTAACCAGCTTGGTGCTCCAGGCAGCGCTATATCTGGCCTTTTATGGTTCCAGGGAGTTGCGCTTCTGGCCCAGGGTCTCGCATACTTTTGGCCAATAAACTGGTTTGGCACGCCGGCCTTTTCTGTTTACATCTGCATGCTCGCAAGATGCAGCAATTGGGAGTCATCAGGTTCATCAGGTTCTTGGACAAGGTGTGGTGCCCGGTGTTGGTTTTAAACAAGCTCGTCAGTGCCACATCTGATAAACCCAGAGATTTTTCTCTGTTGCCTTTTCTAGTGCTCCCCTCTCCGCAGCTCAATGCATATTTCTTTGCCGTCACTTTTTTGGCCAATCAGGGGCTGGACCCTAAAGCATACTTTGGCTTTTCATTCAGGATAGGAGCGGATTCTGTGACTTTGCGCCAGGGGGTCCCGGCTATTATTATTTTTTAACAAAAACGTTTTTTATTTTCAAATTGAGGAAACAATACAGAGAAATACAACGGTACAGTGTATCATTCTACAAGCGCGACATGATGTTCTACATGTACAGGGTGTATATACATCCATAAGTACTGAACACAGGCTATCAGGTATATATAGTATTCTAGCAGGGAGGGGAAATGGGATATGGATATTGTTCAGGGGGGTGGGGGGGAAGGGGGAGAAGGGGGGGAAACAAACCTGCATTAAAATTAGCCATAGTACAATCTTCCCAATTCCTCATTTAATCTAGGTGAGTGTGGTGAACTGCCACACTCCAGCCCTCCCATCAGCCACTCCCAGCAAGTCATCCTCCATTACCACGTCCGGGGTACCCCTCAGCCTCCACCACGCCCACATGTCTCCGGCCGCGGCTATTATTATTTGGAATTTGGGTAGGTGTCCCAGAGCCAATTTTTATTTGTTTTTTGACAATAACAAACAAACAAACAATACAAACAAACTTGCTTCGTACAAAGGATGCGAATACAGGTAAGCAATAACATGACATTCAAGGAGCTTGCATAGGGGAGATGTAGCTATGACAACTCATTATTGAGGATAATCAATGCTCATATCCCCAGCTTATTACTTCATAAGATACCTTTGCTATCGGGGGGGGGGGGGGGTGTCCTCGTGAGGACTATAAACGCAAGGAGCTTCTGATCGGAGTATTCCCGAGGGGGCTGAAATCAACCCCTCAACCAGGGGGGCGAGGAAAAGAAAAAAAAAAGGGGGGGGAGTTCAATTCCCACCCCTGGGCCACCTTGATAGGATATAACACCAATGTCCATGTGGAGGGACCAACCAGTTCCCACCAGTAGACCAGGGGAGCTGAACGGTACGAACTGCCCCATGCGGCCACTCCCCTTGTCGGGGGACTAGCCACATGCGTTGACCCAGTTCGACCAGATCTTGTCATATTTCTGTGGGCAATTTCTGCTTTCATACGTAATGTGATACAATGGTAACACATTATTTACTGTCTTCTGCCATGAGTCCCGAGTCGGAGGGTCCTTCTGCTTCCATTTAAGGAGTATTTCCCTTCTGGCATAGAATAATAAATACGTTAGGCATAGTTTTACATAGCGATCTCCTTCTATATCTTCCAAGTGACTAAGCAGGAGTGTCAGGGGGTCTAGCGAAATCCGTACTCCACATACCTCTCCCAGGGTGTCTACCACTGTATTCCAAAAGGATTGTAGTTTTGAACAAGACCAGACCATGTGGAAGAAGGTTCCCTCTTCCAGGCCACATCTAGTGCAGGTGGGGCTCAGACCTGGGTAAATACCTGCTAATCTTTGCGGTGTGTAATAAGCCTTGTGTAAAAAATTTTAATTGTATGAACCTGTCCTTTAGACGCCATCATGGACGGGATATAGGAGATCAAACATTCCTCCCATTCCTCCTCTCCGAGAGAGGGGATATAATTCTGCCACTTGGTCATAGATCTGTCGTTTTTAACATCATCGGCCACTGTTAAATAAAGATATAAAGAAGAGAGGGGTTTGTCCAGACCCCCCGATATTACCAGTCGTTCAATTGAATCGGGTTCAAGCGCAGGACGGGAGTGAAACTGGGCTCTGAGGGCATGTTCAATCTCGCTGGAGTTCCCGAAAGGGGGTTATAACCCCCTGTGGCATGACTTGTTTCAAGGTGGTGATCCCTTTTCTGGCCCAGCACGCAGGGTCTGGGACAGAAGACAGGTGGGGTAACATAGGATTCGCCCAAAGAGGGGTGTGAGGTGAGATGCACTCAGGTTTCAAAAGGGCTGCTCTGGAAGATCTCCAGACCTGAATCGTGGTTTTCATAGGTCCCGTTACAGCCGGGCTAGCCTTAGCCCCTCTATACGGCAGGCTGGACAATGCTGCATATGAACCTAGGAGAGCTGCCTCCAAAGTGACTGCTGGGTTTTGGTGGGGTTGCGAGAACCACCATCTCACGGTTACTAAAACTGCCGCCCAATAATATACCAGAAAATTGGGGAATGCCAGGCCCCCTCCAGATAGTGGGAGGTAGAGTGTATTCCTCGCTACTCTAGGGGGTTTCACCGCCCACACGAAGGAGATCAGTAGACTATCAAGTTTACGAAAAAAGGATTTAGGGATGGGGATCGGGGTCTGTCTAAAATAATAAAGAAATTTTGGGAGGAATATCATTTTTATTAAGTTCCCTCTGCCTACCGGGGACAGAGGGAGACTTTTCCAAACAGAACATTTCTGCTCGAGCTGGGCGAGGAGCGGGTAAATGTTCCTATCCAGATATCCCGCCATATCCCTTCCCACCCTCACCCCCAGGTAGGTAAACTTTTCCACCCAGTTCAAGGGAGTGCCTGTATTTAGCTGAGGGATTGACTGATTCAGGGGGAATAGGACCGATTTGTTCCAGTTGATACGGACGCCCGAGAATCTGCCGAACCTGTCAAATGCAGCTAGAGCTGCCTGCAAGGATTCCTTGGCGTCCGCCAGGTAAAGGAGCGAGTTGTCGGCATAGAGAGATATCTTTTCCTCTACTACGCCGACCCTCACACCTCGGATTGTCTCATCTGCCCTAAGGAGGGTTGCCAGGGGCTCCAATGCCAGGGCGAACAGAGTCGGGGAGAGTGGGCAACCCTGCCTCGTACCCCTCCCCAGCACGAACGCCTCCGAGAGGACCCCGTTGGTGCGAATGCGGGCCTTAGGCTGGGCATACAGCATATGCAACCAAGCAAGGAACTTCGGCCCAAACCCAAATCTGGCCAGGACTGCCCAGAGGTAGCCCCACACGACCGAGTCGAAGGCCTTCTCGGCGTCGAGTGAAGCCACCAATCCCGGGGCCCCAGACGAGGCAATTGCAATGTGTGTGTGCAATCTCCGGATGTTTATATCTGTCCCCCTACCCGGCATGAACCCCGTCTGATCAGGATGAATCAGTGCCATTATAACCTTATTCAGTCTGTTAGCTAGAATTTTTGATAGGAGTTTTGTGTCAAAATAGGGCCATAGGAGGAACAAAGGTTTGGGTCTTTACCTGGTTTGTGGATGACCACAATAACCGCCTCATGCATAGAGTCCGGCAGACTTCCCTTATCCATGCATGCGGCTAGTAGGGTGTGGAATCTTGGGATTAGGTGTTCTGCATATTCTTTATAAAATTCCACCTGTGTCTTACCAGTCTGCATCATTTTAAGCGCTTTTTGTATTTCTTCAGTGTTTATAGGGGCATCCAGCATACTAGAATACGTGGGGGTGAGGGTCAGGATGTCTACCTCCTCAAGATAGGTAAGTAACTCTCCCAAGTCGTAGACCACCCGGGAGCCATATAGTTTTTGATAATAGGAGGCAAACTCGCGGTTTATGTCGTCAGGGGTGGTTAGGGTAGAACCATCAGATGCCTGAATTTGTCCTATAGTCATGCCCACTGTCTGTTCTTTGGATAGCCAGGCCAGAAGATGACCAGTCTTCTCCCCCTGCTCAAATATCCTTTGAGTTTGATGGAGAAGCCGCTTCTGCGTCAGGGTCGTCCTAAGGAGGAGAAGCTCTCGCAACATGGTCAGGTACCAAGTTGAAGTCCCCTAGTAGTAATACATTTTCAGTGGAGAATTCCGCTATCTTAGCAGTTATTTGGTTTAGTATTTGTAGGGAGGCCGGGGGTGGAAGGTATAGGCCTACAAGCACTCATGGTACATTATGTATCAAGGCATGAATCACCACATATCTGCCCCCTGGGTCCAGAGCTAGATCGAGGAGTCTGAAAGAGAGCGACTTTAAAATCAAGACACTTACCCCTCTCGAGAATGTTGAGTAGGTTGAGTGATAGTGGTAACCCACCCACGTTTTTTTCAGACTAAATGTCTTCTTCCCCACTAGGTGGGTCTCCTGGAACACACAGATGTGGGGGTGGTATGACTTAACAAACTGGAAGACCCTCGTGTTCCAGGAGAGAATCCTAAGAGAAGACATCAATGTTGGAGAGAAATATTAAAGGATACCACATGTACAGTGGGCCTCCACTATCTAAGCTGCTGGACCCAGAAGAGCACCCTGGAGATATCAACATATATAGAATACAAATCAGATTGTCTAATAGCAATATTGTCATATACAAGAAGTACATTAGAAGCAGCAACTGAGGGTCTGCAACGGCAGCCCAACACAACCATGTAACCAGTCCCCCCACCCCGCCCATCCCCCAAACCGGTAGGAGGGCATTCCTCCCTGAAAGAAATTTGGCCTCACAGCCTAACATGAGGGCTATGTGTAAGAGGCGCTTTGCCTCCCACTTTAACTGTAACAAAAAAACAATGCAGTCCTGCTGTAATCCGGCAAGGATTCAGAGTGTATAACTCCCGGGTCCCCGGGGGCACATTCTTAGGGAAAAATAAAATAATAAAAGAAGGTTAAATAGAAAAATATATCAAATGAAAGGGAAAGGGGGGAAGAAGAGAAGAGCAAGACCCCAGTACTGGAAAAGTCAAAATAAAACAAAAACACATCCGATCCTAGATCATGAGGATTACTAAAGCTGCTGCGACTGTGTGACTTGACTCGAGGCTAATCATAATTGTTCCCTTGCTATTGTAGAAAAAAGGGGGGGGATGTAACGAGTCCCTGCAAATTGTGTCCAGCAAGGAGGGGAGGGGGGGACCGGGCCCAGCAGGTGAAGGGGAGGAAAAACTTGCCCGTAACCCCATGGTGGGATGGAGAAGGGGACCCCCTCTCAGTACAGTGTCACAAATCTTCCCTGTGTGGACTCCACACATCGCACTGCCATATGGCGCTGCCTGAAAAACACTAAAGTCGGTGCGTAGGAGTCATTTTGCCATGCGGCCGGCGGCAGTGCAATCCAGGGTTGGAGGGGTATGGAAGTCTATCCGTAAAGGCATGTCCCGGGTTGTCGGACAGGATGGCTATAGGGTCCTATAAACGGGGCATTGACTAATTACTTGCCTCGGTACAATGACATCTTCACAGGACAGGAGAAGGATACATGGGTCCCTGAGCCAGTGCAATATCCTCTCCCCCGCCCGGGAGCCCCCAGCCTCTAAAAAATGGCAGCCATGCAAGTTCCAGGGAAGTCCACTATCCAGTCTGTCCGCAGGCGTGGAGTGGGCAACAGACCAGGACAATATTGAAGCAGCAGCATAAGCAGTCATGGGGTCAATGCATTCTAGGAATCAGCATACCTGAGGTAAATCAACGCTGGAGTGACTCAGCCCACGCAGCGGCGTCCCTGGGTGAGGTAAAAAATGGTATCCTCTCCCTGTCCTGAACCCGCAGTCTGGCTGGGAAGAGCATGGTATACTTTACCCCCTTCTGTCGCAGGAGGCCTCTGACATGATCGAACGACTTTCGCTGACGTTGGGTTTCGACTGAATAGTCTGGAAATATGTTTTCATACTGAAGGTCTCCCTGTAGCCGCGCCGCCCGGAGCATGGTGTCTCGGTCTCGGTAATGAAGCAGCTTAAAGAAGAAGGTCCGTGGCGGCGCTCCCTGAGGGCCCCTGGTGGCCGGCATGCGATGAGCTCTTTCGATGGAGAAGTGCGACGAGAATTTAGCCTTGGGGAGTAAGGTTGGTAGTAGTTCCTCCATAAAGGTGACCGGATCATTCCCCTCAGCTCCTTCAGGAAGGCAGGGAACCCACAGATTATTACATCTGTTACGGTTCTCGGCGTCTTTAGCTCTTGTTTCCGGGTGCCTCACCTTCAGCTTTAAGGCCTGGATGTCTGTATGATGGCCCCTCAGGGTGTCCTCCGTCTCGGACACCCTCCGCTCCACCTCCGATACCCGATCACAAAATTTGTCCACATCCCTTCTGATATGGGCCGTTTCGGTCTGGACATGGTCAATCTTAGTCATGAGGGTGGACTGGCAGGTAGTGATGGCCAGCATTAGGGCTTCAAAGGCCGCTGATCCAGCCTGTATCGCTCCGTCCGGAGGGGGATCCGTCTGAGACTCCATGTGGTGCGCCACGTGTGTTGTAGGCCTCGGCGCGGCCCGGGTCTTCACAGGGGTCCCAGTCCTCTTTCTTTGGCCAAATTTTCTGCTCCCGGGCATCGCCCAGCTCCCCTGCTGGTACTGCGATAAGGGATGGTTGTTTGGGGAGTATAATACACCAGGATTATAGCAGGATCAGAAGCCGGAGACGGGAGCTCTGCTAGCAGACGTCTGCTCCCAGCGCCATCTTGGACACGTCCCCCAGAGCCACTTTTTTGAGATGTCATGAGCATTTGTCAATTTGACAGATTGAACGTCAGGTCAGTGTGTAATAAATCTGTTTGTTAAGCTTTCATCCTACTGTGTTTATTTTTGCCCCCTTTTAGGCATACTGACCACGTGACCCCGGCACACCTCAGGTCAATGTTCTCTGTTGCTCTTTTGTTCCTTTCCTATACTATCCACAAATTGACTCCGAGTACAATTATATGTTTGTCAGTAATGATCAGGGCCGGACTGGGCATAAAATTCAGCCCTGGAAAAAATTTCATACCAGCCCTACAGCATTATTATACCAGCGCAACAGCATAACGTCATTATTTTCTGGTTCAAGAAAGGGAAAACCATACATTTTAAAGCACATTTGAAAAGTGTATTATATATAAAAAAGACAGATATGAAATCACATAGGGATATATATATATATATAAGCAAATTCCAGTTAAAAGTGGTCAATCATCAAGGGGGACCCCAGGAACTCAGAACGTGGGGGGGGGGACCACATTCCGCAGAAAGAATACACTAAGGTAAGGGGGGGGGGGGGGGGGGGGTTACTGCTATAAGGGGAAACCCTTTATATCAGTGCCCCCTTACATTATTGTACTCTCTCCCCCCTTACATCAGTGACTCCCCTTCAGACTGGCCTGGCGGTGCTGTCACTGACCTCCTCTCAGGTGCACCAAGCAGGGCTCAGTCAGTCGGCTCCAGCTTGGTGGCTCTGGTTTTATCCTACAGTCTCCTCTCCACAGTCCACACACGTCTGACTTCTCCCATGACCCCCATCCTGGCGGCGCTCCCACTCTTGACTCCTCTTCACTGCAGAGACTGCAGACATGATACAGGAGATGGTCAGAGACTGCAGACATGATACAAGAGCTCAATGCAGCCTCACCAGTGCCCATCAAATGCAGCCTCACTGTGCCCATCAAATGCAGCCTCGCCAGTGCCCATCAAATGCAGCCTCGCCAGTGCCCATCAAATGCAGCCTCACCAGTGCCCATCAAATGCAGCCTCACCGTGCCCATCAAATGCAGCCTCACTGTGCCCATTAAATGCTGCCTCACTGTGCCCATCAAATGCAGCCTCACTGTGCCCATCAAATGAAGCCTCACTGTGCTCATCAAATGCAGCTTTACTCTGCCCGTGAATGCGGCCTCACTGTGCCCACCATTGCGGCCTCACCGTGCCCACCATTGCGGCCTCACCAGCTTTACTGTGACGTGAAAGCAGTCTCACTGTGCCCATGAATGCAGCCTTACTGTGCCCATGAATCCAGCCTCACTGTGCCCATTATTGCAGCCCCTCCTGTGCCCCATGTCCCAGTCTGCAGTCCCTGTCTGTGGGAAGGTGTGTTGTTGATGCTCGGTACAGTACCTTGCATGCCAGCAGGATATCCATGATGGCCAGCAGCAGGCAGGGGCTGTTCTCGTTTTGGATGGGGACAGTGCTCCTTCCAGAGGATCTGTTTGCTGTGCTATGGAGTGGTCCCGGGCCACCTGCACCTTCAGCCATCCTCACTTTCCGGCCCCAGTCAGCCTGTCCCCTGGTCCTGGGGAAGTGGAGAGCACTGGGTGGGAGCTGGAGAGAAGGGGGTGCAGAGAGTACTGGCAGGGTTGGAGAGCACATGGGTGGGGGCAAAGAGCAGGGGGGAGTGGAGATCACAGGGGTGGGGAGTGCAGAGCACTGGGGGGGGGAAATAACAGGGGTGGAGAGCACGGGAGGCTGAGAGCACTGGGGGGGGGGGGTGGGTAAGAGTGTGGGGTGGCGAAGAGCACTGGACGGGAGCTTGAGAGCACTGGGGGGGGCAGAAAAACAGGGCTGGAGAGCACTGGGGGGGGGTACAAAGAGCAGGGGGGAGTGGAGAGCAATGGGGGGAGCTTGAGAGCACACATGGGGGCCACAAAGTACAGGGGTGGAAAGCACGGGGGATTGGAGAGCACTGGTGGGGTTGGAGAGCACATGGGTGGGGGCAAAATGCAGGGGGGAGTGGAGAGTGCTGGGGGGAGCTTGTGAGAGCACTGGTGGGGGAGACAAAAAGAACAGGGGTGGAGAGCATGGGGCTGGAGAGCACTGTGGGGGGTAGAGAGCACTGTGGGGGGTGGAGAGCACTGTGGGGGCTGGAGAGCACTGTGGGGGCTGAAGAGCACGTGGGGGGCTGGAGAGCACTATGGGGGGTGCAGAACACTGAGGGGGCTGGAGAGCACTGTAGGGGGTGGAGAGCACTGGGGGGGGGCTGCACTGGGGTGGGGGTGGAGAGCACTGGGGTGGGGGCTGGAGAGCACTGGGGGGGGGCTGGAGAGCACTGTGGGGGGTGGAGAGCCCGTGGGGGCTGGAGAGCACTGTGGGGGGTGGAGAGCACTGGGGTGGGGGCTGGAGAGCACTGTGGGGGTGGAGAGCACGGTGGGGGCTGGAGAGCACTGTGGGGGGGAGGAGAGCACTGTGGGGGTGGAGAGCACTGGGGTGGGGGCTAGAGAAGGATGGGGAGAGCTGGAGAGCAGGGGGGGCAGAAAGAACAGGGGTGGGGAGCATGGGGGGGCTGGACAGCACTGTAGGGGGTGGGGAGCACGGGGGGCTGGATAGTACTGTGGGAGGTGGGGAGCACTGCGGGGGTGGAGAGCACTGTGGGGGGGAGCATGGGGGGCTGGAGAGTACTGTGGGGGATGGGGGGCCCTGCAGGGGGTGGAGAGCACTGTGGAGGGGGCACGGGGGGCTGGAGAGTACTGTGGGGGGTGGGGAGCACTGCAGGGGGTGGAGAGCACTGTGGGGGGTGGGGAGCACTGCAGGGGTGGAGAGCACTGTGGGGGGAGCACGGGGGGCTGGAGAGTACTGTGGGGGGTGGGGAGCACTGTGGGGGTGGGGAGCACTGCGGGGGTGGAGAGCACTGTGGGGGGGAGCACGGGGGGCTGGAGAGTACTGTGGGGGTGGGGAGCACTGCGGGGGGCTGGAGAGCACTGTGGGGGGGGGGGCTAGAGAAGGATGAGGAGAGCAGGGGGGGGCAGAAAGAACAGGGGTTGAGGGAACTGTGGGGGGGGGGGGCTGGAGAGTCTGGTGGGGGAGGAGAGCACTGGGGGGCAGCACAAGGAGAAGGGGGGGGCAGTAAAAGAAGTTGGATAGGGGGGATCAGCAGGGGGGCGGCATATAGAGGAAATGAGCTTTCTATATTCCTCCATGCAGCTGTTGAATGCTTGATTCTCCTCCTCTCCCTCCTCCAAGCATTTAGTGGCTGCATGGAGGAATATAGAAAGCTAATTTCCTCTATATGCGGCCCTCCTGCTGATCCCCCTATCCAGGCACACAGGGCGGCTGTACTCAGAGGCATCTCTCCTGTGTTTCACGGAGCTGGCCGGGTCTGTGTTTGGCGGCCGCTCCATAACACGGTCCCACCCCCCTAGACCGACTGTGTGATAGGTGGATTCTATCTACTATCACATGAGCCGGTCTAGGGGGGCATGACCGTGTTACGAAGCGCCGAACACAGACCCATCCAGCTCCGTGTTCACAGGAGCAAAACAGGGGAGCACTGCAGCCGCAAAGCGGCCCCAGGGCAGGCAGCCTACTGGGAAATATCCCGGTATCCCAGTAGGCCAGTCCTGCCCTGGTAATGATAGGTCTATTGTTTGGGATACTTCTATACCTCCTCTATAGGACCCATTTAATACAACCTAAAATGTTTGTGTAAGTAACTGTAAGTTGTGTAATAAGTATAAGAGAAATAGAAATGTATGAATTGTGATTATAGCCTATGTATGGCCAGTTGTGTATATTGTTTCAAGACACATGTCCCCATAAATGTAATAATATTTTTCACCTACAAATGGTTTAGTAAACTTTGTGGTTGCTTTTGAAAATGGCTACCGCATATTCAAGTGGCTGAGAGGGGGAAGAGCGGCCATGCAATGCTGGAAGCACTTACAATAAGAGCAGTTTCTTGAAAGGACTACGCCCTATGGGTGGTCTGGGGTTTCTTTTTTTTGTATTTCTCAATGTCTTGTTGCTGTGGAAGCTGATATAATCTTTCTTTGGGAACAGGGTAAGTTTGAATCTGTGTTAATTTGTGTTTTATGTAACGTTGGCGGTTAGGGATCTGTTGTTTGATTGGATAGCCTGTGTCTACAGTTAAGTGTGCATTCTCAATTGTTTTAGTCAGTTTTTGTGGGGAAACATTTTGGTTTTCTAGTGAAGAAATTTTCGGTTTGTGCTGGTTTTAGCGGGATCAGCAACTGCATTTCACGTGTTAAAGTCACCATGTGGTCTGATTGTTGTCAGACATTTTCTTGTAGTCACCATGTGGCCCAGCTTTCGTCACCATGTGGTCCGATTGTCGTCTGCCATTTTCTTGTCACCATGTGGCCGTGGCTTGATTTTCGCTTGTTGCAACTACCATTTTGTGTCTGCTGTGTTTTGGTTCTGGTGAACATGCTCTGCTTTTGGGCCAGGTTTCAGCATTTAGTGAGGGTGAGCCATCTTTTTGCAGGAGTTTCAGTTTTTTGCTTTAGTTGCGTTTTTGTTGTGTGGTATTTCGGTCTCAAAACTTGTCTGACTGCCCTGGGGTAATGTGAGTCAAGGGGGATTCCCTCCCATTTGCAATATGGGGGATTTATTCCACCCTTTCCTGGACAAAAGGTTTTTCAAATTTTGAAGTCTCCTATATGATGTTAGCCATAGATTTTTTATTTTTTTTGTCTTGATAGACATAATATGAAGTTCAGGGAAGATGATGCTAGGCTTCCCATCCCCCTCCCTATTGCTGTCCATTAATATGTAAATAAACCAGTTAGATGGATTTTTAGAGCTGAGCAGACAACAGGAAGTTGGTGGGAGGAGCTTGGGGTCTTTTGAAATAAGCATATTGACACAAAGGGACTTATGTTTGGAAGGATGATGGAAATCATTTTGATTTTTAAATTTAATTCCAGTTGTTTGCGATGTTTTATACGGTAATACAGTTTTGGGTAGAGAGCAAACAGGAGGCATCCATGTTATTGTTGTAATATCTAGGTAGAGAGAGAATCCACATTGTTCTGTAGAGAAAACGGGCGTAAGTGTGCTGTGCAGTTTAGTCTGGCAACGCAGTGTACGGTCGTATAGCGCAATGCACTTGTGTATGCATACACTGTGAGGGGTAGAGACATAATTTGGGGTGTGATCTGTGGTTGTTGACTAATCATTTGGCATAGTTAATAGTTGGTTGTTAAAAGAGTGATACTCTGTAGTTGCCAAAAGTGTTGGGACAACAAGCCATAGAGTTGACGCCTCGGTTAGGGTTTCTAGTTGGGGGACTGGACCAGATATAGTGGTTATAGTCCGTCAATCCACTGTAAAAGAAGGCACTGGGTGGTGCTCTCCTAAATGGGTGCGATGGTTTCCCTGGACGCAGGGGTAAGAGGGTAAGATGATAAGCAGATTTGAATCGCCATGAGTAATGAGCAGTCCATGCAAGGGAAGGAAAAGGCCATTATAAGGGGGCTACTTATAATGATATACCATTTTGATAGGGGTTGAAATTAATATGCTTATACTTTCAGAGTAACAGCTTTTGAACAAAGCTGTTGTAAGTATATTCTGCATAAAAACTGTTTTGACCAGTGTGTTGACATATCAGGACGCATCTGTGTTGTGGTTTCTAACTCTGTACTTCACCAGAGGATATGAAACTAGCTAGCAATGACTTAGGAGTTTTTTTGTGGTCAAGTCAGCAGGTGTGTACAGATAACAGAACTAACTGTCATACACTAACCTTTGCCTTACATTTCATATTGCAAACTAACAACCATCACATGACTAACCTTTGCCCTATATTTCATATTTCAAACTGAAGACTGTCACATGACAAGAAGTTGTTAATGTATGCATATGTGTATGAATCTGATTGGTTCTTGGGAGGGCTGTCCCCCCCCGTCTGCATTTCCCATAAAAGAGGAACGTAGTGCCAATTAAACTTTGTAATCATCTTCACTTACAAACCAGTGTATGTGTGTGTTGGTTATCCACCGGTGACTTGGGACCTCCGCTTCTACCATCCCTGGCCTAGGCACTTAGAATACAAGAAGAAAGACGTGTACCTTACAGCCATTAAACCCCATATATGGTCAGAGGGTACAGTAAGGTGTATTCCTTAGGAAGGTATATTTGATGTCTGGAGGTACAAGACTCCAGAATAAAATGACCTTGGAAGTAGAAATCTGTGGCTTCAGAAATCTGTGATGAGTGGGTTGGATGTGTAGTACACGCTTGTGTGATAAACATTCTCATGCCTGTTTTTGAACTTTGTGTGGCTAGCCCATGCAAGGTTTCGAGCTGCTCTCGTGTTTTTCCTATTGTATTTTTTTTTTCTATTGCTAAAAGAGCGAAAGCAGCATTCCATCTGTTTTTTTTTTTTCATTTTTGTTTTGGGAACTATGAAATATCTCCCTCACATTGTTATCTAAATGTTTGTTTCATGTCTCATTGTCTGTATGTAGTAACATGAATATGTTTGAACCTACCGTAGTGGCCCTCCTATGTGTCGCGGCTGTTGTATTTTTGTAGGACGTGAAAGTAAGGGTTAAGCCTCATACACACGATCGGACCGTGGACCAACTTTCCCGTGGATTTTTGTCCAAAGGGCTTTGGCCCCAAGTTGGTATTGCATACACACGGCAGGACTTTTTCAGCCAACTTTCACCAAATCACTTGGTTTTTCTGCTCTTTACCGCCACCTTTGGTCAACTTCTGTATTGTTGTCTGATCTTTTGCATTGGTTCTGCATTGGTTTGTACAAAAGTCCGTTGGTTTTGTGTACACACGGTCGGACTTTGGTCCATCAGACTTTTGTTGGCAGAAAGTTGGTCCGTTCGCACAGCCAACAAAAGTCCGATGAAACCTGGAAAAAGTTGGTCCGATGGAGCGTACACACGGTCGGATGTTGGTACAAAACAGCTAATTTGCATGTTGGTTGTCAAAAAGTCTGATCGTGTGTATGGGCCTTAACAGAGGGTTTCGTTGTTGTCGGTTTTGAGGAATGTCAGTGCCAATTTACCAATGTACACGAATGTTGTATTGTTTACCATTCTTTGCAGGTTAAATATGAAGGATAGAGTAATAACTTTTGTTTATAAGTATCTTTTCAGGTCCAAGGAGTTTCTTAAAGTGTATGTAGATAGAAAGCAGGTGTATGTAGATAGCTGTACAAATGCATAAATACACACGCCTAAGAAGGTAAAAGTATCATAGGCTATATCACTGTTTCATTCTGCACCATTCTAAACCCTGCGTGTCTTCCTCCAGTTTGTAATGAGGAACAAAATGGGGGGATAATGGTGAGAATGACAATTTTCAAACCAATAATACTAACGGCTCTAATTCTAGCCAAGTTTGTGACCTAGTAGGATGACATGTTCCATGACTGTCTTTCTTTGATGGAATTTGAATCAGCAAGCAGCAGTCCAGTGAAGGAGGCTCCCATCCCAGATGCTAAGAACCTTTTTGGAGGTCAACCAAAAAAGCCACTGCAAGAAGCTGCTCAAAAACACCAAAGGATGAGGAGTATCTTTGTTTATTTATATTTTTTAGTTTAGTATATTTTGGCAAGGGTAACGATAAAAAGCATCCCAACTTATTGTTTAAAGTGTATTCTCCAACTAGCTAAGAAAGTCAACAGGACCAATTGTTGTGTCTACTCTGAAATCTCCACCGAGCTTTAGTACCCCAGCGATGACAGCGGTACATGATATATATGATGTTCATATTGGTATGAGGAGTTTTGACAAACTAGTAAAAACTCCAAACAGACACTTGTCAATAGAATTTAACGATACATTTCTAGAGGGTAAAATTAGTTATAGTTTTAACAATAGCTCTGGTTCTTGCCAGTTTTGGTATCAGGACAACTAGGTAGCCCAAAAGTGCGCTTCAACTTTGGTTTGGTATTTATGCAGGTCTACAGCTTATATAGTAATTCCCCCTAATGCAAGAGGTTCATGCTTCCGGGTGAAAATTGTCCCAGCATCTTATGTCATGGTCTATCGTGAGAATCTTATGGCGCCAGAGAAGGTAAGAATGGCAGGGACAGCTAGAAGGGAATTGTTCACCAACCCCGACCAGATCTGGGCATGGTTTCCTGCTTGTACACGGTGGGGGCTTGAGCTTATGAAAAGATTGAACAATTTCTCATCCAGTGTGGATGGGATTTTTATTGTAACTGTAAAAGCTACAAGGGAGTTCCCACAGGAATAACGGCAAATCAAGACCTTTCTATTAAAAGATGGCCCATGATTATCTGTTGGCATCCAAGGGGAGTTTCTGTGAATTCATAGGTAAAGATTGTTGTACCTGGATCTGGGATACTATGGACAAAGTTCAGGCCCATATGGATAAGGTTTAGATCCCTGCAAGGCAAAGCCAGAGCTAAAGCTAGTGATGGTTGAAGTCGTTTTAAGGGTCTGGGAATCATTGGGGATTTTATTTTTTATTTTTTAGCAGATCATGGTTGAAGGAAGTAGGGGTATATATACTCATGTTTTTTTGTTTCTATTACTTCTATGTCGTGATGAGGCACTACTGTTGCCTGATTGGACGAGTGAACAGAGCCCGAGCAGATGACCACATCTTCCTCTCTGAGATGAGATGCCCCAAGCCCAACCCATGTACAAGACACAGAGGATCCCAGACCGACCGGCCTTCATGTCCTCCTCTAAGTCATCCCTCCTGAAGAACAGAGTCTACAAGTCAAGCCGTGTTTTCCTTTTTATTCAGTTAAGGATTGATTATTAAGAAGAAGATCAAGATTCACAGAGGAACACATGGGAGCATATGACAAAGAGGAGGGCCTGTTGTGGAAATTTTATTATGTGTGTTTTATGTCTTGTCACCTGTCCCCAGGTGAAAAGGGGTCCCTGTCCCCAGGGGTGATGTGGTCCCTGATAGGGTCCCCCTATTGCAGTGTCCTCTGTACCCTTATAGCAGTGTCCTCTGTCACCCTTCACATCACTCCCATAGTGTCCTCTGCCCCTCTCTCCCATAGCAAGTTTCCTGTGCCCCCAAAGCAGTGTCCTCTGTACCCCCTCACTATAGTGTCCTCTGTACCCCCATAATGTCCTCTGTCCCCTGAACCCCCCTTCACCACTGTAGTGTCCTTTGTACCCCCATAGTGCCCTTTGTCCCCTGTACCCCCCCCACTTTAGTGTCCTCTGTACCCCCATAGTGTCCTCTGTCCCCTGCACCACCCTCACTGTAGTGTCCTCTGTACCCCCATAGTGTCCTCTGTCCCCTGCACCCCCTCAACTGTAGTGTCCTCTGCACCCCCATAGTATCCTCTATCCTCTGCACCACCCCCCCCCACTGTAGTGTCCTCTGTCCCCTGCACCACTCCCCCCCACTGTAGTGTCCTCTGTACCCCCATCGTGTCCTCTGTCCCCTGCACCCCCCACTGTAGTGTCCTCTGTACCCCCATAGTGTCCTCTGCCCCCTGCACCCCCCACTTTAGTGTCCTCTGTGCCCCTCCACACAAACACACACACACACACACAGTGTAGGTAGAAATCTACTACCTTACACAAGTGTACAGAAAGCAGAGCAGAGAAATCGGTATCACAGAGTTGGTTGGGGGGGGGGGGTTGGAACCGCTGGAGTTAACTTTTCACATTAACAGGCTGTTGATTGGTTGCTAGGATCACACGACAACCAATCACCTGCTGTGTAATGAAAAAAGTTAACTCCAGCGGTTCCCACCCCCATCCAGCTCTGTGATACTGGCCGCTCGCTGCTGTCCAATGAAGAGGACAGCGGCGAACATGTCTGCAGGGCAGGTGCCCGTGAATTAATCACGGCACTGGCGGGGCCAGATCTCTAGTGGTGGCGGGCCGTGCAGCCTGTGGGCGGTGGGTTGCCGACCCCTGGCTTAAGTGGAGCAGTTTGCCCAGCTGTACCATTTTTTTTTTTTTGTAGGATGACAGACCAATTTCAAGCAAACTCTCCAACTTCTTGTCATCCCAGCCTATGCGGCTTTCTAGCTAAAGAAAAAAAAAAACACATTACGACAAATATGATACATTCTAGTCAATGTTAGACATTTATTAGCTAGATGCAAGGAACAATGATATTTAGCAACCAATCAGTTTGTACCTGCCATCAGTTTAGTGCATTCAGAACATTAAGGCTAGGTTCACACTATTGCGAATTGGGTTTCCCTGCATCCAATTTGCATGTCAGGAGATTGTGACCGGCTCTCTATGGCAAAGTGACCAGATTTTTAAAATGAAACCCGGGGACATGTTTTTTTTTTATACTACTAATGGTGGCAATCAGCGACTTATAGCGGGACTGCGCTATTGTGATCGACAAATCGGACACTTTGTGGGAAGTGGGAACCAGTGATCAGTGCTAACAATATACACTGTCACTGTACTAATGACACTGGATGGGAAGGGGTTAACATCTAGGCCAATTAAAGGGTTAAATGTGTGCCTAACAAGTGCTTACTCACTGTGGGGGAGGTGCTTTTACTAAGGGGAAGACATAGATCCCTGTCCCTGCTTTGCAGGAACACAGGATCAATGTCTCCCATACTGACAGAACGGCGTTCTGCCTTGTTTACATAGGCAGACTGCCCTTCTGCCTGTGTACAGAATGAACGGTGGGCACCGGCAGACATTAAGTCCGCCGGACCCGCGGATCGGCTCTAGTACCCAGAAATGTAAGATCACGTGTGTGTATATATATATATATATATATATATATATATATATATATACAGTAAATCTGCTATGGGGCGGTCAGCAACTGGTTAAGATCATCAACATTATGATAACACACAGGCATTAGGCACTCTATCATGGCTCTGACTGGCTCTGTCACAGTGTGTCACATAACATGGCTGCTGGGTGCTGATACTTATGACCAATAAGTTAACAAAATCAGCACCCAGTAGCCATGTTATGTGACACACTGTGACAGTGCACTGCCAGCCAGAACCATTCTAGAGTGCCTGTTGCCTGTGAGGTATGATACCATCCATTATGCCAGAGAGACAGACACAGTGCAATATAGTCTATTCACAGACACCCCCCAAAGCACAGCTGTGTTGAAGCCTTGAAGGTACTGGCAGCCCCACGATCGGATCCGCTTCCCCTCTGTTCCTGCTGCTGGACACTGTCAGCTGAGCTCAGCTGCCTCTCTCTGCCAGTTCACCACCGTCCGCCCGCCACACAGCTTCTTAAGTCTCACTCTCCGGCCCTGGCTACTACTGTGGGGAGCAGAGGAAGATCACTCTGCCGGGGAAGGCGGCTGGCCGGGACTTGAGCCAAGGTAGAAGAACATGCGAGCGGGAGCAGAATGGGTATGTGCCCGAAACTGAAGAAATAGTCCCTTCACTCCAACGAGGAAACAATCATTAGAAAGGGGCACAGATAATGGAAAAAATACACCCCCTAAGCTAGTTGGAGCAAGGGTTTGTAATTCAGATTTTTTTTTTTATATATATATTTTTTAGTTCTGCATTGATTGTCTTTGAAATTACCCAAGCCCCTGTTCAAATCCAATCTGTGGACAGACAGTGTCCTCAGTCTGGGGACTGTCAACAGAAACCGGGGACATCTGGTCACCTTGCTCTATGGAGCCGGTTCATACAGCTCCAGAGCGGCTCCGATGCGAAGTGCACAATACTGTGCATCTTCTGGTCCATTTCAGGTCCGAATTCATCCAAAAATTCCTGGGTGAATTCGGACATGAAATGGTGAACAGGGACGCACCGGAACACCTGCTGTGAGCCTCCATGCTTGTGTTGCTATGGGCATTTGTATAGTGACTTTATTGCAATAATATAGAGTTTAGATTAACAGCATGTCTACAAAGGCCTCTTCCCCCCTCCATTGATATGTAAATAAACCAGGATAGCCAGGTTCAGAGGAAGTTGGTTTATGGCAGGAAGTGGGTGGGAGGGGCATAGAGAGGGTTTGAAAGAGACATGTGTTTTGGGACAGAGAACAGTGGTGTTTTGGAAGGACAAAGGACAAGATGGTTTTCCATGAGCTGGATAATGTTGGAGACGCTTTTGTGAGCTGGACTTTGAACAAGGAACTATGAAGGACATCTTAACCCTTAAGTTGAGTAACTGTTTTAGTTTACTTAATGTGTACATATTATAAATGCTTATATGTGAAGCTATAAGTTGTATTGTATTGTTCATCCTACAGTTTGTATGTGCAGATTTTTCCCTGTTTAGTAAAGCATTGATACACTTCAGAAGTCTAAGCTTCCTTGGTTTTACCATAAGAACTTGTTAGATAAACGCAAGCATTACATTTGGGGGTGTGACAGACCTAGCCGGGACACGGGCTGTTGGAGGGGACTGAATGCGAGCCTGTTACCTTGCGATTATGGGCCCTGGCATTTGGGGGAACACTGCTCTTTGAGCTGCAAGCCTGGGACCCCTGAGCTGGTGTTACTTGGATTCAGGTCCATGCTGGCCCCCCAATACACATAGAATCTGTATGTGTATTTGGCATATTAGCAAGAGACGCTAATGTCATGACTCATGAACTCCAGCCACCTGTCTGTTATGTAATTGAGTATAGTCTGGCTTGTAAGAGTGTTTCACCTATTGTTGTATGTGCTAATTAACCCTGCAATTGAATGAAGGAGTCCAGTGTTGATTGAGATAATTAGCTCATGCTAATTAGGTTAGGCTTTAGTCATCTGGCTGTATATAGGTGTGACATGTCAAATAAAGATTGATTCCTGATGTACCCTACACTGGTGTTGTCTGGTGGCTGGGTGGGCTAATGGGTCTTGGATTGTGTGGTACCGGACAGAGGAAGCATTTACGGCGGACATATTGAGTACGGGGTCCATCACAATTGGTGGCAGCGGTGGGATCATGCTTCCTTGTCGTGAACACATCCAAACCATCACCTGGATCCAAGGCCCGGATAGCAGAGGTACAGATACGTCATCATGGAAGAGGAATTCGGAAGGAGGTTGCGAGAGATGCGGATACAGCACAGAGGACCAGTATCGGTGCAGGTCCTGCTGGGATGGTATGATTCTGTTCGCCTACAACTCTGGAAAGAAGCGCTAGCCTGTGAGCAGCGACACCAGGGAAAAGTTCTCCCCTCCATCCATGTAAGGTACTGGTCGCAGTATGAAGTACGATTGTTGTTATTGGGGGAACAACCGAAGCAGGAGTGGACAGCGGAGTTAAGCAGGCTGATCCGGCAGAAATGCGTTTGGACGAGAGCTACAGAGCCCTCCGGTGGTATGTAGCCCAAGTGTGCCCGTGGACAGCGGATGACAGGCCCACGGAAGGCTTTGATTATAATGGCCTGGGATTGTTGTACTGGAGGCTGTCCGAGGACCCTGACTTTGGGAGTGATCTGGAGTGGCGTTTGGAGGAAATAATGGAGCACAGAGAGCAAAGATTGAATATCTCGGAAGTGCTCTGGGCACAGGAAGATTTGGAGTTCCTGGCCGCTCAGGAATGGGAGCTTGAGATCGCCTACATACAGCTGCTAGACTCTGCTCAGCAGCAGGGTGGGGCTCCCTTTGCCTGGGACTATCAGGAAATACCAGCAGACAGCTCTGAAATCCTGGCTGAAGAGTCAGCAATGTGGCATAGTAACAGAGTGCTTTGCCCACCTGCCCCCGCAGCTATGGACGCGGAGGTCTTATGGCGGATGCAGCAAGTGCTGACTGACCTTGACAAACCTGTTACTGCACAAGATGAGGTTGGATGGAGGAATATGCCTGTCCAGCAGCATGCAAAAGAATCGGCAGTGGAAAATCTGTAGATTACCATCCCCAAAGCTGAAGTGCTGACAACAGGGCAGAGCTCTGCTAACCTCTGCCCAGCACCGATGGCATCTTCTAGGTTCCACGGACAGGTGGTGAACCTCTATCCCCAGCCATCAGTTGTAGAGACTGGGGATTTAATAGACTTTTCTGCTGAGGAAAAACAACCTCATGAGCCTCCATCAGAAGAGCTGGTATTGGGGCCAAACTTCACTGAGCTCTGCCCAGCACCAACGGCAGTATCCGTGGAGTTACAAGGAACTTCTCCAGCTGAAGCGCAGGTCACCGGACAGAGGGTCCAAGACCTCTGCCCCACACCGGTGGCAGTTATGGAGGCTCAGGGTGAGAAGGTGGCAATCACTTCCCAGCAGCAGATACAGGTGGAGAAGGGAGAGGAGGTGTTTGTCGTCCCTCCCCAACAGTTGGCCAGGGTGGAGAAAGCGATCTTTCCTCCCCAGCAAAGATTTGTGCCCCTGGGAGACAATACCACAGACATGTTGTCCCAGCAGCCAGATGTGGGAGTGGAGGAAGCCAGCCTCCTGCCCCAACGGTTAACCAGAGCGGAGGATGTGGAGTCCCCAGCAGAAGTGCTGGCAACAGGGCAGAGTGCTACCCACCTCTGTCCAGCACCAGCAACAGCTGCGGAGTTCCAGGGAGCTGGGGCAGTCAGCCTCTCTCCCCAACAGTTAGCTGGAGGAGATGATGTAGGGAAGCTCCTACACCCAGCTGAACTGCTGGCAACGGAACAATGTGCTGCTGGCCTCTGCCCACAACTAACAGAGGGCAGATTTTCTGTAAAGGGGGATGGGACTGCAGTCCCCACCTGTATACCCCCGGGATGCTGGGCGGTTGGCCCAAATCCCCAACAGCATGACGGAGTGATCCCAGTCACCCTGTCTTCTCTCCAGCGGCTGAAAAGACTCCAGGGAGAAGGACCAGTCCGGGCCTCTCCCCAGCGGCGGATATGTTCTCTGAGAGAGGCAGAGGTTGGCTGGGTGAGGAATACTCCGTTTGGAACTATTTGTTTGGGCTACTGTGTGGATCCCAGCATTAGAGGACTGGAACCACTGACTAACTTCGGAGTCAACCCGTCTGGGGTCTCCTCCTGTGTTAGTCTCCTGCCGAAAGGGGAGAAATGTGACAGACCTAGCCGGGACACGGGCTGTTGGAGGGGACTGAATGCGAGCCTGTTACCTTGCGATTATGGGCCCTGGCATTTGGGGGAACACTGCTCTTTGAGCTGCAAGCCTGGGACCCCTGAGCTGGTGTTACTTGGATTCAGGTCCATGCTGGCCCCCCAATACACATAGAATCTGTATGTGTATTTGGCATATTAGCAAGAGACGCTAATGTCATGACTCATGAACTCCAGCCACCTGTCTGTTATGTAATTGAGTATAGTCTGGCTTGTAAGAGTGTTTCACCTATTGTTGTATGTGCTAATTAACCCTGCAATTGAATGAAGGAGTCCAGTGTTGATTGAGATAATTAGCTCATGCTAATTAGGTTAGGCTTTAGTCATCTGGCTGTATATAGGTGTGACATGTCAAATAAAGATTGATTCCTGATGTACCCTACACTGGTGTTGTCTGGTGACTGGGTGGGCTAATGGGTCTTGGATTGTGTGGTACCGGACAGAGGAAGCATTTACGGCGGACATATTGAGTACGGGGTCCGTCACAGGGGGCTCGGCCGTTATTTGTGCTAAAATTTCAACTGAAGCAGGCCTGTTTTATATTGTGTGTTTTGTTGCTTGTGCTGGGGGAAAAAATGCTGCGTACACTGTTTAGGAGGAGTAAGGCTGCAAAGATTTCTGGTGTCCAGGAGGACTTGAAGGCGTGCACCCTTCCTATCTGGGCCAGAAAAAGTCAGTGGATGCCTGTTGCAAAGGAGCTAGCTAGATATGCGTCTCCTTTGAACAGAGCTTGGGGGGATGGAGTCTGTGATCTTTCCTCAGATTTTAGTCTCAAAAAGTTTTGGGTTCAGTAAGGGAGAGATGCGGGCAGTTGCTGTGTTTTGGTTTGCACTTCCTGCATGCTCTACATATTGAATCTGAAAAGAGGGAAAAGGCGGAATTAGAAAGAGTTACTGAAGGAGCAGCTTGCAGTGGCATCCAAGTGTTTGGAAGAAACTGCAAGCAAGGCAAAAGATTTAGGAAGGAGGGTAATCAAAGTTAAACCTGCAGTGGCTTCGAAGTGTGTTCAAACCCCTGTAGGCCGAGCTACAATGCTGCGGTGTGAACCCAGCCTAAAAGCCAATATCTGTTTGGCTGCTATGGTTACTATACTTACTATGGTGTTTTTCTTAAATAAAATGCTTATCATAATTATGAAAGAAAACATAATCAATCTGTACATACTGTATATCATATTTTTCTAATAGTGCATTATAAAAAATAAATTTGAGACTAAATCATATGTTAAATTAAAACATTATCAAAGAGACCATGTCAGGAAGTAGAAAGGCTTACAATAGCGACTCTCTGTAAAAGAAGAACTTTATACATACAGAACCTCTCCGGTAGGTGGTTTGTTGAAACATTACTCTTTTTACCAATATTCAACACTTCTGGTGGTGTCAACTAGAGCACCTCTACTGCCAGAATCACATCGTTTCTGTGTGAACGCCCATGCAATGTGATTCAGGTGTGGGAGAAAAAAAAAAGTGTCCTGCACCATTTTGTGTGCGTATGCGATGAGATTTCAGCCATACAAAACATATGTCTGAAATCGCACCGCACAGACATTGCATGTGATGTACACAGGAATGTGGTGCGATTCCTGTGTGAATCTCATGCAATGTTTTCCCACGCATGGAAACCCAGGCTGAGACTCGATTCACATCTATGCATGTTGCTTTTGAGCATTTCAGCAGTGCTTTTTGCTGTGCTTTCTGCGTTTTTACCGCAATTTGCGTCTTTTTTATTTTTGTACATTCACTGTATATAGCTGGTTGCTAAGGAGCAGGTTGGAAAGCTGGCCACCGCATCCTTAGTAACAGGCTTCCCCACTGACAGCTGAATGTAAAAAAAAAATTCACGAAAAAAACAGTGTGGCACTTTAGTCTGGGAGGAGTGGGCTTGGGGGAGAATTTTCCCACAAAGCCAGCACAAATGAAATATGTTTGACTGGTGGCCCTGAGTGGTAATATTTACCAATTCAGATCTCAAATAGCGTGGGATTTACTATTAGTGGCAGCTGCTGGCATATACTGTAGCTATCTATTCCCTATTTAAAAATAATCACAGCTCCTGGCAGAGGTAAATTTTCGAGACTTGATTCAGACCATAGACAATGTAAAAAAAGCTCTTAAACACACATATGAACATCCTTTGGAAGCCCACAGGAAGGTTATATCCTTGCTACGTCCATATTGCTCTCATCAGCTCCAGTGCAAAGATCCTCAGTGCTTTACAGCTAAGCATTTTCTCTTTGGAAATTTCGGACTACTGTAGCATTTTCATAGATAAGATCTGTGGGAACTTGATTTTCATAAATATTTTCCTCTGAAGATTGGTCAATTAGGTCCAGAATACACTCGTTGAGAAATATATATTGTTCCTACAAAAAGACAAAAAAATAAATAAAAATACCTTAGTGAAGATGCTTATGCATAAATCTCTGTTAATAATGTACTAAAATGAAAGTTACTTATTTGTAACTGAAACACATTATGCAAGTCACTTAAATTAAAGGGAGACTTCAGACAAACACCTTTTAAAACACCCTTTCCACAAAGTAAAGTACCTTGGCTCCTTCCAATTGCTTGCTTGATCCTCGATTTTAGTAACCAGTATCTGCATTGTTCTGCCCTGTGTACTAACAATCCTAAGACACATAGAAGTATTCCTATATTTACAGTAGTGACTAGTAATATCACAGAATGTTATTTATTTCAGTTAAAAACTGCGCAGGTTCCAGAAGGTCAACATTTTTTTTTAAAGTTAATTTCATCTTTAGACTAGTTTTTTTGTTAATATTCTAAATGCCCCTACATACAGTAGATGGCAGACAACAGTGCATACATGTAGGCATGCGTTAGACTGCAGTATACTGTATCTGTCGACCTGAAGGTTTGCCAAGTGCTGTGCCTTCAGGAAGGCAGGGGACCATAGAGGACTATCCTGTCCTGTTATGGGCTCCATCCTGTGGAGGTCAGCATCCCCTATTGGACAGCCATCTTGACTCAAAACTGCAGATTCTGCATCATGTGGTGCACCCTCACTATGGGAGTGACTTAGGGACGGAGCCAGGGGCAGACTGACAACTCATGGGGCCCCCGGGCAATAAGAGAATATGGGGCCCCCAGGCAATCAGAGATTATGGGGCCACACAGTATACAATCACACAGTATACACATACAAACACACACAGTATACAATCACACAGTATACACATACATGCTATATATATGCTATAATCTCTGTCCGAGTGGTCAGCCCGCCCCTGGACGGAGCACTGCTGATTAAGGAGATAGTAGGAACAGCATCAGGGGGCACCTGTTGAGGAGGGAAAGAATAGGTTTCCCATTATAGGGTTTCTTTTTTGTAAGCTTTTTAAAGTCTCCCACTTGCAGCCAGATATCTTCAAGGACTTTGGGGGATTACTGTGTGACCTCAAAAGGAAGTGACCCTCTGCCATTCTATGATCAGTAAGCAGTGGCAGCCCGTCCATAGGGGGTGCACGGGTGCCGCTCCCCCCCCCCCCCCCCACAGCTAGTGACAAAAAAAAGTGCCCTTTAAAAAAAAAAAAAAAAAAAAAAATTTAAGTTCTTTAACCACTTGCCGACCGTTGTCGGCACATATACGTTGGCAGAATGGCACGGCTGGGCAAAGTAATGTACCCGTACGTTACTTTGAATTTCCCACCATGCACGCGGGCCCCGTGGACTCTATAGCTGCAGGGATAACTGCGATCGTGTCACAGAGCTGAAGAACTGGGAGATGCCGATGTAAACAGCATCTCCCCATTCTGCCTAGTGACAGCACACTGATCGTCTGCTCCCTGTCATCGGGAGCAGCGATCAGTGTGGTGTCACACAGCCACGCCCCCAGACAGTTAGAAACACGCCCCTAGGACACACTTAACACCTCCCCGCCCCCTAGTGGTTAACCCCTTCACTGCCAATGACATTTTTACAGTAATCAATGCAATTTTATAGCATCGATCGTTGTATTAATGCCAATAGTCCCAAAAATGGGTCAAAATTTTCCTATGCGTCTGCCATAATGTCGCAGTCACGATAAAAATCGCTGATTGCCGCCATTACTAGTAAAAAAATACAACTATTAAAAAAAATGCCATAAAACTATCCCTATTTTGTAGACGCTATAACTTTTGCGCAAACCAATCAATAAACGCTTATTGTGTTTTTTTTTATTTTTTACCAAAAATATGTAGAAGAATACGTATCGGCCTAAACTGAGGAAAAAAATGTTTTTGTTTTATATACTTTTGGGGGATGTTTAGCGCAAAAAATAAAAACCACAGAGGTGATCAAATACCACCAAGAGAAATCTCTATTTGTGGGGAAAAAAAGGACGTCAATTTTGTTTGGGAGCCACGTTGCACGACCGCGCAATTGTCAGTTAAAGCGACGCAGTGCCGAATCGCAAAAAAAAAACGCTCCGGTCAGGAAGGGGGTAAATCCTTCCGTGGCTGAAGTGGTTAAGTTCACTGTGCTCGGGCGCCGGCCACGGTGCACTATGGAAGCGTCATGTCAATGCAATCCCGTGATTGCAGACCAGATGCTACATTTGTGGGGTTTTGAGTTGCTTTGTGGCGCAAAGCTAAGCGCCTCTCCACTCTCATTGGGTCAGTCTTCTGTCTGTCTGCCTATCTGACCATTAGCCCCGCTGTAGGACTTGGGCAGTGTTTTCCCCCCGGGCAGCCGTGTCACTTTTGGTTTCTGTGCCAGAGGGAAGTCGGCTCCATGAAGCAAGAATCAAGGTAATGTGATCTGATTATGTCAGTATCTGTCCTCCACATACCTTGTACTGTAATCTCATGCTGTGATCTGTGATCAGACGGTGGAGGGAGGGGGAGGGGTGCCCTGCTTCTTAGGTGCCCTGGAATTAACCTTCATTCACCCAGCAATCTGCAGGAGCCTTTATGTGTACCATGAGGGGTCCCAGTACTGTGTCCTGCTACAGCCATCGTATACAGTATCCTCACTTTCACCAGGTCTCTATCTATCTTTCTCCCTCTCTCTATCTATCTATCTGTCTGTGTACCTATCTGCCTGCCTATCGATCTGTCTGTCTGTGTACCTATCTGCCTATCGATCTGCCTGTGTATCGATCTGTCTGTCTGTGTACCTATCTGCCTGCCTATCGATCTGTTTGCTTATTGATCTGTCTGCCTGTGTACCTATCTGCCTGCCTATCGATCTGTCTGCGAACTGATCTGCCTGCCTATCGATCTGTCTGTGTACCTATCTGCCTGCCTATCGATCTGTTTGCTTATCGATCTGCCTGCCTATCGATCTATCTGTCTGTGTACCAATCTGCCTGCGAACCGATCTGCCTGCCTATCGATCTGCCTGTCTGTGTACCTATCTGTTTACTTATCGATCTGTCTGTCTGTCTATCGATCTGTCTGCCTATCGATCTGTCTGCCTGTGTACCTATATGCCTGTCTATCTGTCTACCTATCGATCTGCCTGCCTATCGATCTGTCTGTCTGTGTACCTATCTGTCTGTGAACCGATCTGCCTGCCTATCGATCTGTCTCTGAACCGATCTGCCTGCCTATTGATCTGCCTGTCTGTGTACCTATCTGCCTGCCTATCAATCTGTTTGCTTATTGATCGATCTGCCTGCCTATCGATCTGCCTGTGTATCGATCTGTCTGTCTGTGTACCTATCTGCCTGCCTATCGATCTGTTTGCTTATTGATCTGTCTGTCTGTGTAACGATCTGCCTGCCTATCGATCTGTCTGCCTGTGTACCTATCTGTCTGTCTATCGATCTGTCTGCCTGTGTACCTATATGCCTGTCTATCTGTCTACCTATCGATCTGTCTGTCTGTGTACCTATCTGTCTGTGAACCGATCTGTCTGCCTATCGATCTGTCTCTGAACTGATCTGCCTGCCTATTGATCGGCCTGTCTGTTTACCTATCTGTCTGTCTATAGATCTGTCTGTGTACATATCTGCCTGTCTATCGATCTGTCTGTCTGTCTGTGTACCTATAAGAAAAAAATGGTATATAGAAACGCTATGGGCGGTACCTCATCCTATAACATTAGGAAAAAAGGAAGAACCGATTTGTGGACTATATCGGTACCTGAACACAATGTGCGGACCAAAGGAAATGTATATAAAATAGTTTATTAAGTACAAATATGAATAAAAAAATCTACAATCTACAAAGTGAGCAGCGTCTCCTGGACATGATGGAGGTGGTGGAAGTGACTGGCAAGATTTTGAGGGTCTTTTTGATTGGAACCATATTTTTCTGCTCAGCCTTCCTCTGCATGTGTGATTAGATAAATGGGTCTTTTCTACCACCCTTTTCTACTATTGGACTATGATGGGCTAATGGGCCAATCCCTAAAAGTTTGACACTCAGGACTGGCAATGCTTGTATCCCTTTTGAAAAACTCGGTTCCAGCCAATCTACCTAGGCTAGATTCTAAACCTGAAGCTTATCTAGCAGTCATACATATCCACCACAAATATTGCCCCGTCTGCATGGATATTATTTCCTGACACCTCTATTCAGGGGTATTACGCCGCCTCCTTATATATTTATAATCGCTTTTCTTGTCTTCGTGAGCCTCCTATCTTGGGGGCCATGTTAGACTTTCATATAATTTGAAGATTTTCGTGATCCTTTTTAACATTATGATTATGTCCATTATGTGAAAGGAGGGTGGGAGAGAGAGAGAAAGAGAGAGCAGTTGGAGAGAGAGATAGAGAAAGAGAGAGGGGGTGAGAGAGATGGAGGGGGTGTGGGAGAGAGAGAAAGAGAGGGTGGGAGAGAGAGAAAGAGAGAGGGTGGGAGAGAGAGAGAAAGAGAGGGTGGGAGAGAGAGAGAGAGGGTGAGAGAGAGAGAGAGAGAGGAGGGGGGTGGGGTGAGAGAGAGAGAGAGGGTGGGAGAGAGAGAGAGAGGGGTGGGAGAGAGAGAGAGAAGGTGGGAGAGAGTGAGGTGGGAGAGAGAGAGGGCGGGGGGGTGGGAGAGAGAGAAGAAGAGAGGTGGGAGAGAGAGATGGGGTGGGAGGGAGAGATAGGGGGGAGAGAGAGAGAGAGGGATGGGAGAGAGAGAGAGAGAGAGAGAGGGATGGAGAGAGAGAGAGAGAGAGGTGGGATGGGGGAGAGAGAGAGAGAGAGGGAGTGGGGTGGGGAGAGAGAGAGGTGGGAGATGGGAGAGAGAGAGAGAGAGAGAGCAAGGGAGGAGGAGAGAGAGGGATGGAGCAGAGAGAGAGAGAGAGAGGAGAGGGGAGAGAGAGGGGGAGAGAGAGAGGGGGAGAGAGAGAGAGAGGGGGAGAGAGAGGGGGAGATAGAAAGGGAAGAGAAAAACAGGTGGGAGAGAGAGGGGTGAGAGAAAGAAAGAGGGGGGAGGGAGAGAGAGAGGGGGGTGGGAGAGAGAGGGAGGGGGGAGTGGGAGAGAGAGGGGGGAGAGAGAGAGAGTGTGAGTGAAAGTGACTCCCTGCTTGCAGTCTCTCCTGTACCCCCTGTCTGTGGGTAGGTGTGTGTGTGATGCACCTACCTCCGGCTATCCTCGTCCTCTGAGCCCTTGGTCAGCCTATCTTTCTTCATGATGGCAGTCACAGGTCACAGCGAAGAAGGTGTGTAGGCTCTGGGAAGGTGCTCGGGACACTGTGCTCACACTGCTGCTCACGTCAGGGTGGCGGTGAGGTCTTCTCCCACTCCTCCCTGGCTGTTCCTTCTAGCCAGCCTCGTGCTGCTCCCTGGGGTCACCACTCACTGTTTTAAGATGCTGCTGTCTGCACTGCCCTGCACCCCGCTGCCACTGGACCAGTGGGACTGTCCCTCTGTAGGACCATGACAAGGGTGCGGCGACAGATCTCAGCTGCGTTGGGCCCCAGGAGCACTAGTGCGGAAGAGGAAGTGAAATCCTCCTCCGCTTTCAACACTGGGCAGGGAGGGCTGGCGGCTCTACCAACCAGTGGGCAGAATTAGCGTCAGGTGGAGTTGGAGGCGGAATTCCTGATAGTTCCCAGTGTCAGTTTCATTCCGGGACACTGTATTGTCCCGAAATGAAGGTTCCCGGGACCAGGGACACAGATGTCAATTACGGGATAATCCCGGGCAATCCGGGACACGTGGGCACCCTACTGGAGATATATCTCTAAACCCTGGGCCTCCATCATTTAATTTTGACCAACAGACCTCTGGCACCCCCATCATGTGGCAGCAGCCACAATCCACACAATCTAGCTTTTATTCCTCTTCTTCCCAGAACCAGCCACCCCTTCTCATGTGCTCTTTGGAATGCCTTAACAAACTCACCATGACCACCAGGTCCATGACCTTTTTATTGCTAACTCCTTTAACCTACTTGCTATTACTGAAACCTGGCTTCAAGAATCTGACTCTGCCTCTTTTTCTTCCCACTCCCATGATGGCCACCCCTAGACTCACCCAGACTCAGTGTGTAGGAAGAAAGTGGAATCATAATCCTTCTATCCCCACAAATAGGGATGAGCTTCGAGTTCGAGTCGAACTCATGTTCGACTCAAACATTGCCTGTTCACCTGTTCATCGAACTGCGAACAATTTGGGGTGTTCGTGGCAAATTCACACCTGTAAAAGCACCCTTTAAAAGTCTATGGGAGAAATCTAAAGTGCTAATTTTAAAAGCCTATATGCAAGTTATTGTTATAAAAATTGTTTGGGGACCCGGGTTCTGCCCCAGGGGACATGTATCAATGCAAAAAAAAGTTTTAAAAACTGAAGTTTTTTCAGGAGCAGTGATTTTAATAATGCTTAAAGTGAAACAATAAAAGTGTAATATTCCTTTAAATTTTGTACCTGGGGGGTGTGTATAGTATGCATTTAAAGGGGCGCATGTTTCCCGTGCTTAGAACTGTCCCTGCACAAAGTGTCATTTTTGCAGGAAAAAAAGCTATTTAAAATAACTCGCGGCTATAATGAATTGTCGGCTCCCGTAATACAGAGAACAGTCATTGAAAATCATTAATAACAAAAAAAAAAAAAAAAGCGTGGGGTTCCCCTGAAATTCAATTACCAGGCCCTTCAGGTCTGGTATGGATATTAAGGGGAACCCTGGGCCAAATTTAAAAAAAAATTACATGAGGGTTCCCCTCAAAACCCTTATCCAAGCACGCAACCTGGCAGGCCGCAGGAGAAGAGGGGGGACGAGAGAGCGGCCCCCTCCTCCTGAACCGTACCAGGCCACTTGCCCTCAACATTGGGAGGATGCTTTGGGGGTCTGTGTGTCCCCATGTTGATGAGGAGAAGGGTCTCTTCTCGACAACCCTGGCGGGTGGTTGTGGGGGTCTGTGGGTGGGGGGCTTAACAGAATCTGGAAGCCCCCTTTAACAAGTGGACCCCCAGACCCCCCCCCCCGGTTGAAATGGTAAGGGGGTACAAAAGTACCCCTACCATTTCACAAAGAAAGTGTAAAAAATAGTTAAAAAACACACTGACACCATTGGGAAAAGTCCTTTATTAAAAATAAAAAAAATAAAAAATATTCCAGCGGTGGTAATCCACTCTTGCTATCCAGCGATGGGTGGTCTCTGCTCCTGGGTCCAGCGATGGCTGATCTCTTCCGACGCTCAGCGCATTCTGTCTCCACAGACACTCTGAGGGAATCCCAAGTCTTAGCTGAGGAGGACGGGGCCACTCCGTCGCCTGACCCCGCCCCCTCTGATGTAACAGAAACCTGCATTACATCAGAGGGGGCGGGGTCACCTGTACATCACTGGGGAAACCCAGGCTTCCCTAGTGATGTAAGGGTGACCCTGCCCCCTCTGATGCAAGGGAAAAGCTGGGCTTCCCCAGTGATGTATGGGTGACCCCGCCCCCTCTGATGTAACGCAGGTTTCCGTTACATCAGAGGGGGTCCGGGTCACCCGTACGTCACTGGGGAAGCCCAGCTTTTCCCTTGCGTTGCGTCAGAGGGGGCGGGGTCAGGTGACGAGTGGCCCCGTCCTCCTCAGCTAAGACCTGGGATTCCCTCAGTGTCTCCATGGAGACAGGATGCGCTGCACTGGACGTCGGAGAAGAGATCAGCCATCGCTGGATAGCAAGAGTGGATTACCACCGCTGGAATCTTTTTTTTTATTTTTTTTATTTTTAATAAAGGACTTTCCTGGTGCCTTCATGGCAGCATACCTGTGATAGAGCTCCGCCTCGACTCCTCCCTCAGGACTAGTGAATGGCATAGTCCCTCCCCCAACATTCTCCTTTTTTTTCCTCATGCCTCTTGTGCTGGTGAAGAGTAGCAGTACGTCCATACCTCTGCCTTCGGCAGCGTCCGCCAGGTTTAGCCTTTCCCGTGCGCAGTCCCTGTTCTTGGGCAGCTCAATGCGCTGATAAGACTGGGAACCCCTCTGTGGATCTGTTGGGGTCTTCTTGCAGAGTTTCCTCACAGGAACGCAGTCTGCCATTTTTTTATGATGAATCGCAGCGGAGTCGCAGAAGGATAAGCTCACATTCTCAGGCCGGTTATTTCTCTCTCTCTCTCTCTCTCTCTCTCTCTCTCTCTCTCTCTCCCTCTCTCTCTCTCTCTCTCTCTCTCTCTCTCTCTCTCTCTCTCTCTCTCTATACAAGGGGAAAAGAAAGTTATCTCGTTTCCTTTTTGCATGGGGGACCGTGGGAGCGCTCTTTTTCATCACTTCCCTGACAGGTGCCTCCGTGGGTCGGCGTCCTCGCCGCCGGATTGACGCATGCGCGTTCCAGGGCGGTGCTGTGATGCCGACTGGCGAGGGCTCCGTATAGAGCCCTCGGCGCCGATAGCTACTGCGCATGCGCAGTTGCCTGACCGCCCGGCGGCCATCTTGGGTACTGGAAAAAATTCCAGTTTTGCCCTTTCTGTTTTTTTTCCAGGTAGGAGGTGGATTGGGATTAGCCCATCCACCTCCTTTTGTATTTAAAGGTCAGCAAGCAGGGTCATGGCTGTCAGTATTGCCTAAGCCGTGCCCTGCAAGCCTCTTGCTGTCCTGCTCTGTGGTAGGCGTCTTTTGAATTTAATTAACAAATAAATTGTGTATATTAAAAAAAAAAAAAAAAAAAAAAATATATATATATATATATATATATATATATATATATATATATATATATATATATATATATATATATATATATATATATTATATATTTTTTGTGGGCATTCATGGGAGGTCTGTTTAAAAAAAACAAACAAAAAAAAAACAAAAGAGGGGGGGGTGTATGGGCGGTTAGCCCGTATGTGGGTGCAGGTGTATAAGCTTATGTATGCAGATATATGTTGTGTGCAGGTATACATGTATACGGTTAGTCTACATAGTCTTTTTTTTTTCTCTTCTCCTATCTTACTATTTCCACAGCTGATCCTTCTGCCCAACTGCGCAATGAGTTATTCATCCCGTAACAAAGATCCTCCTACTTCCATTAGGTATGAGACCAACTGTACGTAAGTATTAAAAAAAAGTGCACTGCATGAATCTAACACAGATTCCTTGCATCGTAGCCCTGCCCACTCCAAGAGCACCAGAAAATCTTCAAGACATCGCGACAATGACGACAGCCCAGATCGCAGGTCCCGTTCTTCTCATCATGGGTCCCGTTCTTCGCGCCATGAATCAGAGAGGTCAAGATCCAGAAGACGAGACTGGTCTCCTTCTCCTAGAGGTTGCGCAAAGAAGAAGTGCTGGACATGTGGGGCTACGCCACTACCGGACAAGCTGGTCTGTAAAGACTGCTTTAGGGACTATGCAGCCAACCGCAAGCTCGAAAGTCAGCAGGTCGTGGATCTGCTAAAGCGGACAATGAAGGACTCATTCTCTGAGCTAGCAGCCTTAGTCCCCGCTCAGCCAGTCCCTCGGACATCCCAGGCAAGGGAGACAGATCCTGATGCCCCCGGTCCTTCGGCAGTCAGTACCCCCCTGCCGCCGTCAGGCCGACTGGCTAAGAGGTTACCACCTGAAGACCCCTCAGGGGACTCTTCAGAGGAATCGGAGCCTTCTGGGTTCAGCTATGCCCTGGTCCCACCATTCATCCAAGCAGTCAAGACTGCGATCGCCTGGGAGGATGCAGAGGAACCACCTCAAAGATCCAGGAGTTACTTCCCATTCCTCAAAAGGAGGCAGATTCTCTTCCCTCTGATGGGCGAGATCACTGACGTTATCCAGAATGAGTGGTTAAAGACCGATAAAAAACTTTCCTCGGGCCGGCTCAATAAGCTTTACCCTTTATCGGAGGCCGAAACGCAGTCGCTGAACTCCATGCCGGTAGTAGACGCGGCTGTGGTACGATTAGCGAAGAACGTCACCCTCCCAATGGAGGATTCCGCTTCCTTTAAAGACCCTCTAGATAGACGGATCGATCTGGATCTTAAGAGGAGCTACTTGGCCGCAGGAGCAGCCTGTAAACCAGCCATTGCCCTCACTTCCGTGTCAAACGCCATCAGGACCTGGACGGACAACATCGAGACGACCTTACGACAAGATGTCCCCAAGGAAGACATAATAAAGGCCTTGGAGGAGCTTAGATTATCGGCAGATTTCGTCGGAGAAGCGGCCATTGACACCATCAGGTGCTCAGCCCGATCTATGCTACATTCTGTGATGGCGAAGAGAGCCTTGTGGCTGAAGCCCTGGACGGCTGATCTGGCTTCCAAGCAAAATTGGTGTAAGATCCCATTTGATGGGAAAGCACTATTCAGAGACAAGTTGGATAAGGCTATCTCCAGGGTGACAGGGGGGAAATCCGGTATGCTCCCCCAGAACAGAAGGATGCGAGGACCCAGAGGAGGTTCGGCTAGGTTCCGCCAGTCGAACACCAGGGACTTCAGACAGTCAAGGCACTTTAGAGACAACAGAAGGCCTTGGAAAGGCACCCAGGCATCCTTTCTGAATAGGAAGAATAAAACCCTTAAGACTCCACAGGAGCAGAAGCAGTCCTTTTGACGCCAGATTAGTCCAGAAACCACCGGTAGGAGCCAGACTAAGGTCCTTTGTCCCAGTCTGGGCTACCCATTGCCAGGACCCCTGGGTTTTGTCAACAATCCAGTGGGGACACTTTTGGAATTTTTCTCATCCTCCACCTCCCATATCTTTCAAGAGAACCGAGATTCAATCCTCTCCATTAAAGGCTCAAGCCCTAATACAGTTCATAACATCCCTCCAGCTTCAGGGGGCAGCTGTGCCGGTTCCCTTGTCAGAGCGCTTCACAGGCTTCTACTCTACCCTGTTCCTGGTGCCCAAGAAGACCGGCGGGTGGAGGCCAGTGATAGACCTGAAGAAGCTCAATCTGTACATCCGCACCGAAAGCATCAAAATGGAGTCCCTGCAAACGATTATCCAAGCAGTCCAGCCGATGGATTGGATGATCTCGGTCGACCTACAGGATGCATACCTACATGTTCCAATTCTTCCTGCATTCCAAAAATACCTAAGGTTTGCAGTGGGACAAACCCACCTACAGTTTCAAGCCCTGCCCTTCAGGCTGTGCACCTCTCCCAGAGTATTCACCAAAATACTGATATCCGCTCTGGCCCCCTTACGGGAGAAGGGCCTGAGGATATACCACTATTTAGACGACATCCTCCTGCTAGCCAGCAGTCCGGATCAGTTGGTATATCACCGGGAGATCCTTCTACAGTCCCTAAGAAGACTAGGATGGCTGATAAATTCAGACAAAAGTCAACTAACACTGACTCAGCAGATGATCTATCTGGGTGCGATGTTCGACACTCAGGAGGGGACAGTGTCATTGCCTCCTTCGAAGGCAAGGATCATCATCCGCAGAATGCTCAAGACCATCCAGAGCCAGTATCTGACGGCATCACAATGCCTGGGCCTCATTGGCACAATGTCCTCCTGCATTCCCCTGACTCCTTGGACCCATTGGCACCTGAGATATTTTCAGACAGGTTTCTTGGCTCAGTGGAAAAGACAGCGACTCTCTCAGACAATCCTGCTGACGGGAGTAATGCGCAGGAGTCTGCGCTGGTGGACAATTCCAGAAAACCTCTCCAAGCCTCGTCACCTGGGCTCCCTCTCCTGGATCACGGTTACATCCGACGCAAGCGCGCAAGGCTGGGGGGCCCATTGCGTGGAAACCAGGATTCAGGGAAGATGGTCATGTCCTACCCGGGGAGTGGTATCCAACATCTTGGAAATGAGGGCAGCATTCTTGGCACTGACTACCTTGACATCTCAAGTCAGAGAATACTCCTACGCCTGGACAACAGGGCGGCTGTCGCATATCTGCAGAAGCAGGGAGGCACGCGCAGCAGATCACTCCTCAGAGAGGTAAAGCCGATCATGCTCTGGGCGGAGAAGAACCTCCTGGACATCAGAGCAATGTATCTTCCGGGCAAGCTAAACACGGAAGCAGACTCGCTGTCAAGGAACTTCCAAGACAACAACGAGTGGGCCCTCCATCCCCAGGTCTTTCATCAGATCTCCAACCTGTGGGATCCCCCTCAGGTAGATCTATTTGCCACTCTGGAGAATGCAAAATTGGACAGATTTTTCTCTCGCCTACCACACACACAAGCCGAGGCAGTGGATGCCCTGACGTGCCCCTGAAGGTTCACAACAGCATATGCCATTCCACCCGGCCATTAATATTCAAGTTCCTCCTGAGGCTCCTCAGAGAGTCAGTTCAAGTGCTGGCGGTACTCCCGTATTGGCCAAAGAGACCCTGGTTTCCTCTAGCCATGCATCTCAGCGTGAGCCCTCCAATCAGGATCCCTCCTTTCCCTCAACTTCTGTCGCAGGGCAACCTAGTTCATCCAAATCCACAGAAATCGGATCTTCGAATTTGGAAGTTGAGAGGCGAAGGTTTGAAGCCTTAGGATGTTCCCCAGCAGTCATATCAACACTGCTGAGAGCCAGAAAGCCGGCAACTAATGCTATCTATTCAAGAATCTGGAACAAGTTCTTGTCTTTTGCTACGGATAATGACTTTGACCCAATCCTTCCCTCCACGTCCAATATTTTGGGCTTCCTTCAGACAGGTCTTGACCTGGGACTTGGTCTGAGTTCCCTCAAAGAACAGGTAGCAGCAATTTCTGCAGCAACAAATAGAAGATGGGAAGAGGATCCTTTGGTGGTCACCTTCCTCAGGGGGGTATTAAAAATTCGCCCTCCTGTCGGACGATCATTTCCTAAGTGGGATTTTTCCCTAGTCCTTGAGGTCCTATCTGACCATCCATTTGCTCCAGTAGAACAAGTGGCAATCTGGAACCTATCACTGAAAACTGCCTTCCTTCTAGCCATTACATCTGGCCGAAGAGTCTCAGAACTACACTCTTTAGGGATGGGTGACGACCATATCTCCTTTTTCCCAGACAGAGTGGAACTTCGTCCCGTTAGGGGCTTCACACCTAAAGTCACTACTACAAGCCACATGTCAGAACCCTGGGCACTACCAGTGTTCACAAATGCAGATTCAGAGTCTTGTCACGAGCTGGACATCTCCAGAGTGCTCAGAGCTTACCTAGAAGCCAACGGACCCTTCAGAGACTCCGAGAGACTTTTTGTTGTACCATTCGGTAAATACAGAGGGAAAGAAGCTTCCATCAGAACTCTGGCATCTTGGGTTGTAAAGCTGATTCAGAAGGCCTACAGAGTGAAGAATATGGAACCTCCTTCCCGAGTGAATGCTCATTCCACAAGGGCAGTCTCAGCTTCCTGGGCAGCAAGGGCTAATGTTTCATTGGAGACGGTTTGCAGGGCCGCCACCTGGTCTTCTCGCCATACTTTTCTCAGGCACTACCATATCGATCCAGGAGCTCTCACAACTGTTGAGTTCGGAAGGAGGGCAGTCCAGGCTGCAATGTCCTTTTCTGATTAAACACTTATCAAGCATGGTGGTGAAACAGATCTCAAAATCTTTATGGCCTCCCTCAACAACAATAATAGGGGCATCAAGTTTAGTTACGAGGCAAGTCAGGAGACCATAAACTTTTTGGACCTAACTATTAAGATATCCGATAACAAGTTTATAATTTCAACTTACTTTAAGGTGACAGATCGCAATTCATATATATTGCTAGACAGTTGCCACTATGATCCTTGGTTCAAAGGAGTACCCCTAGGGCAGTTTACCCGCTTAAGACGAAACTGCACCGAGGTGGAAACTTTCGACAGACAGGCGATCCTTCTATCTGATAGATTTCGGGAAAAGGGGTATGACAATACGTTGTTGCAGAAAGCAATTAAAACAGCTAGAGACAGGGGAAGAACAGCTCTGTTGGCAGTACACGATCCAGTCGTGGAGGGAGGATCACAATTTAACCTCCCATTTAAAACTACCCTTTCAGTACAACAACGTGAGGTTAAAAGTCTAATACAGAAGCACTGGCACTTATTAACTAGTGACCAAGTGCTGGGTACAACTCTTCCGGATAGACCCAGGGTGGTTTTCAAAGGGGCTTCGGCGCTGAGCAGCAGGGTGGCTCCTACTGTGCAGGACCCTCCCGTGGTCAATAGAATGTTCTTTCAGAATCTCAAAGGTTACTACCGCTGTAAAAATTGTCAAGTGTGTACCCTAAACAAATGCAAAGATAAAAGGATTTGCCAATTTACTTCTACAAGCACATCCAGGGTATACGATGTTGAACCCTTCATTACGTGTGCCACTGAAGGGGTCGTGTACCTTTTGCAGTGCCCGTGTGGCCTGCAATATATTGGGAGGACCAAAAGGGCATTACGTGTTCGCCTAAATGAATACATGGGTAACATAAGGAGGGGGTTCGATTAAACACCCAGTTTCAAGGCATTTTGACCAGATGCACAATAGGGACCCTACCAATACCCTCTTTGTAGGAATTGATAAATATATACCCCACTGGAGAGGGGGCTCCCTGGTTAGGGAAATTTCTAAACAGGAAATGGCCTGGATCTATAGACTCAAGACCTACGCCCCCCACGGCCTCAACGTGGACACGGATGTCAACGCCTTCATTAATAACTATAATTAATGGCGAACTCCTTGTTCACGGGGTGATTCACATTATGTACATTATTATACATTATGTGTGCCTATCCCTGGGTTGTGAATTGGACCTGCTCTTAATTTGGAATACACACACATTTCCATGAAAGAGGATCTGCATATATATGTATATTTTTTTCTATAGTGGAAACTCGATTTGTATTTCTATTGGTCTATCTACAAATATGGTGTGGCTCTTTGGTATTAATAAATGTCCATTATTTGTTGTGGACCATGCATATATACATGTGTTATTCACTGTGCACACCACTTGGCCCACTGCTCTGGGTTCGCGAGTTTAACGGGTTATATAAACCGACGTCAGTTAACATTAAGGAACAATGTACGTTTAGTGCATTAATATTCCTTTTTATCAATAAAAGGAATTTAATTTTTTAATTTTCATTTTTAATGATTTTATTTTTATTATACACCTTTAGGTAGTGCGCCTTTGTGCACCTTGTTAGCCAGTGCCTTGGTGGGGCGCTATATCATTGCGGCCTTGCATCATACGTGGGCCACATTTTTATTTTGGTGGCATTGTGCACTTAGTTGGTTATAAGCTTTCATTTATGAATCATTGGTGTTCCACTGAGGCTATTTTAGTCCCATCTTGTACATAATGACTACAAGACCAATGAAGTAGCACATACCAAATGACAATAGCATTACTACATTTTTAATTTTTAATTTTTCAATGTTGCATGAAAGCGTTTCTGTTTTGGAACAACCATACATGTTTACCTTTATGAGCTTAACATATTCGGATTGGTATCCAATATATGTGCAAGTATTACTCATATTAAATTGAGCAGTCCAATGCATCAAATGGAGGAACCGTGGGCATATATTGCGGCACTGTGCGCTGACATAGCATGCTGACACTGTCCCTTCATATCGGTGTGGCGTCGCAGTCTAGACGCGTCATTGTTTTGGCGGCTCTGGATTGGCGGCGTCTTGCCGCCGTCTACATCATCACATCCGTCGCGCATGCGCACTCGGAGTCGGGCGCCATGTTGCGTCATCACGTTTGCTGTGCATGCGCACTCGGAGCAGGACGCCATTGGTGAACATGGATTTAAAAGAGGTGAGACAGTGCGTCGCTCTTGTCCCCAGACGACGTGAGGTATCACGAAAACGCGTTCGGGCGAGCGATGCACTGTCACCACCTCTACTTTATTACCTGCTGCAGCATTTCCTGATCTATCACTTTCGTCCTTAAGTGCAACCGGCCGGTGCACTGGATATCGTTGGTTGATCGTTTTTTGCCTCAATGTAAGTTCTTATGTTATTTTTTAAATAAACAGTGACGTTATTACACTATGGGAGTTTTTTTAATTCCTTTACATGGCGCACATGTCCTGCTGATATCTGGAGGGATACATATACATCTATCCTTATTGGTGGTCACTATTCTGGAGGGAGATCCGGATGTCTATTCTGAGTCCAGTGTCTGAAGCAAGCAGGGGGCTGAGACTGATGTACCAGTGGAGGCTAATCTAACAGACAACCCATTTTAATGCTCGTTTGACCCTCTGTGACGGAGGGTCCCATATCTCTGGTAAGCGGCCAATTCTCTCTGGTGGTGGTACTTCTGGCAAGTCACACAATTTGAAAAAGCTATTTTGCCATTGGATGGTCACTCCTGGGAACTTTCTAAAATACGATCTCAAGTGTTTCCTATTTTCGAATCACAAGCACCCCTTATTGGACTGTTTTGTCAAAATATTATTATTTCCACTTGAACTTTTAATCATCACATGAATTTTATTTTATTTTTGGCTGATTTTTGCATATCTAGCTAATATTTGCTTTCACGCTTCACTTTATGTGGTTCACTTAAGATACCATTACCTTTGACAGGTTTATCACTGGGTGTTTTTTCATGCCAATATATAGATCATTGTGATTCGTTAGATTGACTAGATATTATATCGGCATTCATTTTAAGCATTTGTTCCCCGTCACAAGGGGTTTTAGTTAATGTGAGTTTTCACACATCAAGGTATCACATGTTTATTGGTATGCGCAGCTTTTTGCTTTCCTAAAAACTTATCAAGCATTATCCCACCCTTGTCAGCTAGTTATTTATCACAGGTATGCTGCCATGGAGGCACCAGGAAAACAGAAAATTGTATCATACTTACCGTAATTTTCCTTTCCTGGTGCCTATCCATGGCAGCATACGCTCCCACCCTCGGTATTCTATATTACAGGGAATGTTGGGGGAGGGACTATGCCTTTAATTTATGCTATTCACTAGTCCTGAGGGAGGAGTCAAGGCGGAGCTCTATCACAGGTATACTGCCATGGATAGGCACCAGGAAAGGAAAATTACGGTAAGTATGATACAATTTTCATTTTTTCCCAACGGTGTCAGTGTGTTTTTTAACTACTTTTTACACTTTCTTTGTGAAATGGTAGGGGTACTTTTGTACCCCCTTACCATTTCAAACAGGGGGGGGTGGGATCTGGGGGTCCCCTTGTTAAAGGAGGCTTCCAGATTCTGATAAGCCCCCCGCCCGCAGACCCCCACAACCACCGGCCAGGGTTGTGGGGAAGAGACCCTTCTCATCAACATGGGGACAAGGTGCTTTGAGGGGTCACAGACCCCCAAAGCATCCTCCCAATGTTGAGGGCATGTGGCCTGGTATGGTTCAGGAGGGGGGGCGCTCTCTCGTCCCCCCTCTTTTCCTGCGGCCTGCCAGGTTGCGTGCTCGGATAAGGGTCTGGTATGGATTTTGAGGGGGACCCCCACGCCTTTTTTTTAAAAAAAATTTGGCGTGGAGTTCCCCTTAAAATCCATGAAGGGACCTGAAGGGTCTGGTATGGATATATATTTTTTTTTTATTTGACCCGGGGTTCCCCTTAATATCCATACCAGACCTGAAGGGCCTGGTAATTGAATTTCGGGGGGGAACCCCACGCTTTTTTTTTTTATCAATGATTTTCAATGACTGTTCTCTGTATTACGGGAGCCGACAATTCATTATAGCCGCGAGTGATTTTAAATAGCGCCCCTTTACCTGCATATTATACACACCCCCCCAGGTACGAAATTTAAAGAAATATTACACTTTTATTGTTTCACTTTAAGCATTAGTAAAATCACTGCTCCTGAAAAAACATCCGTTTTTTTAAAACTTTTTTTTTGCATTGATACATGTCCCCTGGGACAATAACTTGCATATTAGCCTTTAAAATTAGCACTTTTGATTTTTAACGTTCGAGTCCCATAGACTTTAATAGGGTTCTAAAGTTCACACAAGCTTTAGGTCTGTTTGCAGGTTCTGGTGCGAACCGAATAGGGGTGTGTTCGGCTCATCCCTACCCACAAAGCACTTTTCAGGTTTTTCACTCACCTCCCTCTTTGTCCTTCTCATCATTTAAGGATCACTATTGATCCTGAACTATGTATTTGTCTATTTTCTCCAGTTTTTTAACAGTTACTGTGATCTATGTGATCTAGCTCATTATGTATTACTTACCTTAGATCGAAGCCCCCGCATCGGTCCTTGTTCACCGTTCCGGCCGGCGACATCGCTCCCGGAGTTACTTCCGGGTATCGCGGGCTCCGAGGCTGTGATTGGCTGGAGCCGTGATGACGTCACGTTACCGGCAGCATCACATATGTGCGTGGGAGCTGCCGGCTGCCGTACGTGCCGTTGCTTCAGTGCGCATGTGCAATGACGTCGGCACATGCAGGAGATAGCGCCTAAACCGTCCAGGTTTAGGAGTTTTCCAGGGTAGCTACAGGTAAGCCATATTATAGGCTTACATGTAGTAAAAAGTGGGTTGTAAGGGTTTATAACCACTTTAATCTGATGGCAACTCCATTGACCTTATATTTTCCTACCTTGCAACCTCTCCAACAATCCTTTTCTCCTCTCGGATCACTACCTTATCAGCTTCACTCTCTCCCTGTGTTCCACTTGCTTTTCCTCAAAACACCTAATAGAAACCTTTATAGAACCACCTGTAGAAACAACAGTTTACTGTCATCTTCCCTGGACACACTCGCCCCCCTCATGTAGCCACACTCTTAAGCATCTGAGGCAAGTCTCAGCAAGACTAATATTATATATATATATATATATATATATATATATATATATATATATTCGAGGTTCGACCCAAGCATGAGTTTGTGCTGAACATTTGCCTGTTTGGTCTTTCGTCAAACACCCGAGTTTGCAAAAAAATTTTGCCCCGCCGAACACCCTGCAATGCACTGAGCACTGCACAGTGCATTCTGCGCCCTGAAAAAGCTTTGCCCAATAAGGGCTTAGTGAAAGCTGGTAAGGAGCGGGGGCAGGGAAGCCATCCGCGGGGTCCATACCAACAGGTTGAGTCATCAGCTGTCAATGGGTTTCCCCGCTGACAGCTGAATAAAAAGAGCGTGGGGTCCCCCCCAGTCCATACCAGACCTGAAGGGCATGATTGACCATGGATTTACATTCAGGGACACATTTTTTTTTTTTTAGTTTTTAATAAAGGATTTGTCAAAAATTTGTCTCTTGTTTTAATTTTCTTGTACACTTTTTGGTGAATGGGTAGGGGTATTGTGTACCTGATACTCATTTACATGGGAGGGCTGTGATCTGTTGAAGGGGGCTTCCAGATTCTGATAAGCCCCCCCTGCCCACAGATCCCCACAACCAATGGCCACGGTTGTGGGAATGAGGCCCTCTGTCCCCACACCCCGAAGCACCCACCCATGTTGAGGGCATGTGGCCTGGTATAGTTCAGGAGGGGGGAAGCTCGCTCATCCCCCCCCCTTTTTCTAAACCTGCTGGGCTGCATGCCCGGATAAGGGTAAAATCCATACCAGACCCTAAGGGCCTGGTATTACTAGGGGGGACCCCACGCTGTTTTTTTCCCTTTTTTTTCCTAATAGCCAGGGAATGCTCAGATCGTTGTTCCGCTAGCACCTATCCAGTTGGATGGAGACTTCAATAAAAGCCTCTAGTGTGGTAGGAGGCCTCAGTCCTGGCCAGCTCATCCTCGGAATGAAATTTAAAAAAAAAGTTAAAAAAAATTTTTTTTTAAAGCTGCATCGTTTTATCCAATGTCAGCTGACCATCTGCGGAACTCTCCAATATTATCCTCCACTGGTCATCTGCCCTGTACAATGGGTATAAAGGGCAGACTCAGCAGTGGCGGTTCTCTGCGGATCATCATATAAGGCAACCATGGCTTCAAAGAACGTGGTGACCAAGTTGAGCACCTCATCTTTCCGTTTCAGAAGGTTTTGAGCCCATCAGACAGGAGAGAGATGATGAGCCCAACTCTGAAGGTCTCGAGTGCAAAGGTTCTGAGTTGCAGGGTTCACAGTTAAAGTTCACAGACATTCCTGAAGGCCCTTAACCTCTGTTGGTCCCCTGAGAAGTGCTCCGGAGTAAGGACTATGGGCTCTGGATGAGGCAGTACCACCGCAGGTGGAGCAGCAGCAGCAGAACTGGAGGGTGCCGCTGTGGGGGAGGAACTTGTAGCTTGGTTCGGCTCACCAGAAGTCAAAGACTCAATGAGGGTATAAAGACATCCTTCAAGATGGAAGTAGCCATCTTGTAGGCTCTTGACTACTTGCGTCAGAGCCGTCATCTGTTGACAAATAGCCTCCAGCGCAGAAGCACCTCTCTTGGCCTCCTGACATAATGGCTGATTGATACTGTCAGGTACCAGGTGCTGAAGTCCAATTCAGAGAGGGCTTCCTCCTTTGCAGCTAAGTTCTAGATTCCCCTGAAAGTGAGACAGGAGAAGTTGGACACAAAGTAGCACAGGTCGCCTACAAAGTTGCTTGCAGAAGGACTCAGGGATACTGCCGATTAGGGATGGGCCAAACCCGGTACCCTTTTGGTTCGCATCCAGAACATGCGAACAGGCAAAAACTTTGTTCGAACATGCGAACACTGTTAAAGTCTATGGGACACGAACATGAAAAATCAAAAGTGCTAACTTTCAACGCTTATATGCATGGTATTGTCATAAAAAGTGGCTGGGGATCTGGGTCCTGCCCCAGGGGACATGTATCAATGCAAAAAAAGTTTTAAAAACTGAAATTTTTTGGGAGCAGTGATTTTAATAATGCTTAAAGTGAAACAATAAAAGTGTAATATTCCTTTAAATTTCGTACCAGGGGTGTCTATAGTATGCCTGTAAAGTGGCGCATGTTTCCCGTGTTTAGAACAGTCCGAGTGCAAAATTACATTTCTAAAGGAAAAAAAAGTCATTGAAAAGTTCTAGCACTAGCGCCGGCTATAATGAATTGTCGGTCCGGCAATACACATAAAAGTTCATTCATAAAAACGGCATGGGATTTCCCCACAGGGGAACCCCGAACCAAAAAAAAATATGCGTGGGGGTCCCCCCAAATTTCATACCAGGCCCTTCAGGTCTGGTATGGATATTAAGTGGAACCCCGCGCCAAATTTTAATAAAAAATGTGGTGGGGGTCCCCCTCAAAATCCATACCAGACCCTTACCCGAGCATGCAACCTGGCTGGCCGCAGGAAAAGAAGAGGGGGGGCGAGAGAGTGCCCCCTCCTGAACCTTACCAGGCCACACACCCTCAACATTGGGAGGGTGCTTTGGGGGTAGCGGCCCCCCCAAAGCACCTTGTCCCCATGTTGATGGGGAGAAGGGCCTCATCCCCACAACCCTTGACCGGTGGTTGTGGGGGTCTGCGGGCAGGGGGCTTATCAGAATCTGGAAGCCCCCGTACGTCAGAGGGGGGTGGGTCACCCGTTTACATAACCGGGTGACCCCGCCCCCCTCTGACCACATGGGGTAAGCCATATGGAAGTGCCCGTGCGTCAGACACCGTTATATAAGAACTGTCACCTGAAAAGAAGCGTCACACAGTGGAAGACTCCCACTGAGGTGGATCGTGCAGAGGACAAAGCGGAGAAGAAGCCAGAGGCAGATGCCGGACGAGAAGACTGGAGGAAGAAGCGGAAGAAGATAGTAGAAGAATTGGGGGAAAAAGAAGATGGAGGAAGAAGAACACCGAAGGAAGACCAGAAGAAAGAAGATGGAAGAAGAAGCGGGGAAAGAAGAAGAAATTAATAAAGGAATTGTCAAAAACCGTCTCTTGTCTTTTTTAACATTTTTGACACTTTTTTTGTGAAATGGTAGGGGTACATTTGTACCCCATTACCAATTCACATGGGATCTGGGGGTCCCCTTGTTAAAGGGGGCTTCCAGATTCCGATAAGCCCCCCGTCCGCAGACCCCCACAACCACCGCAAGGGTTGTGGGGATGAGGCCCCCCTCCGCCTCCGCTACCCCAAAGCACCCTCCCAATGTTGAGGGCATGTGGCCTGGTACGGTTCAGGAGGGGGGGGCGCTCTCTTGTCCCCCCTCTTTTCCTGCAGCCTGCCAGGTTGAGTGCTAAGATGAGGGTCTGGTATGGATTTTGAGGGGGACCCCTCACCATTTTTTTTTATTTTGGCACGGGGTTCCCCTTAATATCCATACCAGACCTGAAGGGCCTGGTATGGAATTTGGGGGGACCCCCACGCATTTTTTTTTTAAATTTTGGTTCGGGGTTCCCCTGCGGGGAAATCCCATGCCGTTTTTATCAATGAACTTTTATGTGTATTGCCAGACCGACAATTTATTATAGCCGGCGCTAGCAATAGTACTTTTAAAATTACTTTTTTTCCTTTTAGAAATGTCATTTTGCTAAACACGGTAAACATGCGCCACTTTACAGGCATACTATAGACACCCCCCAGGTACAAAATTTAAAGGAATATTACACTTTTATTGTTTCACTTTAAGCATTATTAAAATCACTGCTTCTGTTTTTAAAACTTTTTTTTGCATTGATACAGACCCAGGTCCCCAAACACTTTTTATGACAATAACTTAAAATAAAAATAAACTGGTATGAAAATCGCTCGCCCTCCTACTATTCCACACCACCACTGCGCACAAAGAAAAATTAGTTAAACACCTATGTGTATAAAAATAAACTAAGCAGCTACTTAAATAGATAAATAATGTAAAGTGATTTTAAATGAATAAAACAGTAGCGCTAATAATCACAGTGTCTGTGAATAAACTAAATATTTAACCTGTGTAAACAATACTGAAAAATATGTATAAACAGTGCTAAAAAAACAACACAATTAATCACCTATATACATAAAGTGAAAAATTACAGTGAAGTGTGATTATATATTTTTTGCAGGTGTCCAAAAAAGGAAAACAAATCCAAACAAAAGTCCATAAACTGTTACTTGTAGTGATAATGTTTAAAAAAGTTACAGAAAAGTGAATGAAAAATCCTGAAGCAAATAAAGTTTATTTCAACAGCACACAAAATTCCTCAACCATTGTACTCACATCCTTCATATAAAAATAAGGCACTGTTGTTTACACAGGTTAAATATTTAGTTTATTCACAGACTGTGATTATTAGCGCTACTGTTTTATGACAATAACTTGCATATAAGCCTTTAAAGTTAGCACTTTTGATTTCTCCCATAGACTTTTAAAGGGTGTTCGCGGCTTTCAAATTTGCCGCAAACACCCCAAATTGTTTGCTATTGGGCGAACGGGCAAACATCCAATGTTCCGAACATAAAGCCCATCCCTACTGCTGATGTACTGAGTGGAGACTGCAGGCAGGTGGCACCTCTGAGGCAGTTCTGCGGGAATGCTAAGACAAAGCCAGGATCTGGAGCTGGGTGGATAACAAAGTTCAAGCCAGGATCTGGAGCCGGGTGGATAACAGAGCAGATTTGGTAAGGTGGGAAGCCAAGGTCAGAACACAGGTAGTCAGCAACTTCAACCACTGACAGGCTTCTTTATAAAGGCCAAGTGAAGTGCTGGTGGAGAAGCTGGGTCCTAGAGTCCTTCTCCTGCCGTTGGTGCCCTGACTGCCTCGAGTGCCCTGTCCATAATGCCACGCAGTGTATGCTCCAGCAGGAACACAAGAGGGATTGTGTCACTGATACATGCATTGCTCACCATCCTGGTCGCCTCCTCAAATGGTGACAGTACAGTGCATGCATCCTTTATCAGCAGCCATTGGTGTGGGGAAAAAAGCCAAGCTACCCTGAGCCTGTCCTTGTGCTATACTCACACAGGTACTGGTTGACGGCCCTCTGCTGCATGTGCAGCTGCTGCATCACTGCCAAAGTTGAGTTCTACCTGGTGGGCATGTCACAAGGGGTCACAAGGGGGGGAATCCTGCTGAATTTCAGCCAACCGAACACTGGCTGTGTATGACTACCTGAAATGACTACAAACTCTTCTGGCCTGCTTTAAAATATATCTTGTAAACCTGGGTACCTGTTTAAGAAAGGCTGCACCGCCAAATTGATGACATGTGCCAGGCATGGCACACGTGTCAATTTTCCCTATCGAAGGGCGGACAGAAGGTTATTGCCATTATCGCACACCACCATTCCTAGCTCAAGCTTCCATGGTGTGAACCACCTCTGGGCCTGCCCCTGCCCCTGGAGAGCTGAAATAATCTCTGCTCTGGTGTGGCTTTGTCCCCTAGACAGACCAGCTGAAGCACTGCATGGCATCTTTTAGCCTGACTCGTTGAATGGCCCCTTGAATGCTTAGGGGGTACTGGTATTTCATAGGACAATCTAGCAGACATGGGCATAGTGGAGGAGGAGGAAGAGGGGGTGCAGCTGACAGATCTTGCATCACCACCAGCTGTATGGAGATGTGGCAGCACTGAGCCCTGTGCTGCATTCTTCCTAGTTGCAAGCAGAGTTACCCGGTGTCCAGTGAACTAAATATATCGTCCCTGACCATGCTTGCTGGACCACGCATCAGCATTAAGGTGGACCTTGCGGTTGACTGCCTTAGTGCCTTGCCCAATAATGCCAAAACACTGCCTTCCAAGTGATGATACAATGCTGGAATGGCCTTATGTGAAAAAAAAATAGCAACTGAAAACCTACAATTGTGGTACAGCTATCACGTACCTTATAGCGGAGTCTGGATGCTGGGGGTGGCCTCGTGCACGGTTCCGGTCCCAACGCCCCTGGTGGTGGGAACAGGGAGTGCTGGGGCACGAAAGGGTGCAAGTGCCTGCGGCTAGGAGACTGGTGCTTGGAGGTACCGGTTCTTCTGGAAGGCAGGTGTAGAGGGTGGTAACCAAGACTGTATCCAGTGATGGCCGAACAGGTGGAAGTAGGCACTGCGAAGTCAAGACAGGCAGGGGTCGGCAACTGGCTGGCAAACGAGGTACAAAAGCGGAAGGCAAGTTCGTGGTCAAAGCAGGCAAAAGGTTGGCAACAGGCAGGTGATAAGGTACCAAATCGAAGAGCAGAGACGTAGTCAAGGAATCCAAGCCGAGGTCAAACCAGAAGAAACAGTCAATAAGCAGGGTCAATCAAGGAAGGTAATCAGGTAAGCCGGGTAAATCAGGAACAAGGTAGCAGGTACTTCAGGCAGGTACTTCAGGCAGGTATTCAGGACATAGACTGAAGACGATCCAGCACTGACACCATGTGAAGGCCCTGTTTATATAGGGCGCCTTGTGCTGGGATTGGTGGAGGTGAGGGTCCGTGCGCGATTGCGCACACACGTTCGTGCTGACGTGGAAGTGCGTGCCCCCGTTCGTATTGGAAGGCGGGGACGCGCACATGTTTGCGTTGGTACGCGGGTACGCCCGCACGTTCGGTTCCGTTGGGAAGGCTGCGCATGGGTATTGGCACTCACAGAGTGAGGATTCACTCCTGCTGGACGAAGACGGGCATGGAAAACGTGAGTTCTCTGACATTGCCCCCTCCTTAGGGGCAGCCTCCGGATGCCTCTTTGAAACGAGCCCTGAGAGCGGGAACGGTGAAAAGCCTGTATGAGTCTTCGAGCATGAAGATTCGTTTTTGGTTCCCAGGAATTTTCTTCTGGGCCAAAACCTTTCCATTTAATCAAATATTGGTCTTTTCCCTGCCTTTTTCTGTGGTCCAAGATAGCCTCAATTTCAAATTCTTCTTCCCCATCCACCCTGATAGCTTCCGGAGGCCCTACTTCACGATCCGGGAAGGAATTTGGAACATCAGGTTTAAGTAGGGAAACGTGAAATACAGGATGTATCCTGAACGAGGCGGGGAGTTCAAGTTCATAGGCCACTGGGTTGACCTTTCTCTTGACAGGGAAAGGGCCCAAGTATCTAGGTCCCAATTTCTTGGAGGGGCATACCAGTTTTAAATTTGTGGTAGATAGCCACACACGATCTCCCACCTCTAAGTTCAATTCTCCCCTTCTCTTTTTGTCAAAATATTTCTTATCATCTTCCTGTGCCTTAGCAATGGTTTCCCTGAGCACCTGGTTGTTGGAGGAAAGAAAATCCAACCTATCCTGAACAGCCGGTACGGAAGATTCGGGCGGGTAAAAAGGAGGGATGGAAACCGTAGTTGGAGAAAAATGGTGATTGGTTCGTGGTGGAGTGGATGGAATTGTTGAATGCAAATTCTGCCAAAGGAAGTAGTGAGGCCCAATCCTCTTGGGAAAATGAGGAGAAGCAACGTAGGTATTGTTCCAACGTTTGATTGGTGCGTTCGGTCTGCCCGTTGGTCTGTGGGTGATAAGCTGAAGAGAGGCTACATTTAATACCTAGTGCTTTGCATAATGACCTCCAAAACTTGGATGTAAATTGTACTCCGCGGTCAGAGACGATGTCACTGGGGATTCCATGGAGTCTGACAATTTCTTTAATGAATATCCTGGCGGTCTCAATTGCAGAAGGTGTCCCTTTCATGGGAATGAAGTGTGCCATCCGGGAAAAGCGGTCTACCACCACGAAGATGGAAGAGAACCCTTTAGAGGGAGGAAGCTCCACAATAAAATCCATGGCGATTTTATCCCATGGCCTTTCGGGAATGGGCAGTGGTTTCAGTAGGCCCCACGATTTATTTTTACTACTCTTGATTCTCAGGCAGATCGGACAAGACTTGACATAATCCTTACAGTCCTTGGCAAGATTTGGCCACCAGAAGTGTCTCTGAATTAGATCCACAGTCTTGTGGCCTCCAAAGTGACCCGCCAGAGGATAGTCATGGCAGGCCTGTAACACGATGATGCGTAGGTCTTGAGGGATGAAAATCTTGTTGTCTTGCCAAAAAAGTCCATCCCTCTCCTGAAGGTTGGTGCCCGGGGGTAACTGTGTTCTTGAGGAGGCTTGGCGGACTTGTGTCATGAAACTGGATTGGGTCAGGAGGAAATTTCCTGCTTGTAGGATAGTATCTGGTGGAGACGGGGTTTCAAGTTCTGTGAACATTCGGGATAAGGCATCGGGTTTAACGTTTTTGGATCCGGGGCGATAAGTAATATGAAAATTAAAACGGGAAAAGAAAAGAGCCCATCTGTCGGGGTCTAAGGCGTCTGGCAGTTCTGAGGTACTCTAAATTTTTGTGATCTGTGAAGATCAGTATCGGATGTGCCGCCCCCTCCAGGAGGTATCGCCATTCTTCCAAGGCTAGCTTTATTGCTAGGAGTTCTCGGTCACCTACATCATAGTTCCTTTCCGACACACCTAGTTTTCTGGAAAAGAAGGCCACTGGATGCATTAGGGACTTGGGTCCTTGGCGTTGAGACAGAATGGCCCCTACCGCACTCTCCGAAGCATCGACCTCCAGAGTGTAGGGTAATGCAGGGTCAGGGTGTTTTAGTACTGGGGCGGAGGTAAATGCCCTTTTCAACTGGTCGAAGGCGGCTTGGGCCGCTGTAGTCCACTGGAAGCGGTTTTGCTTCTTGGTGAGCTGTGTGATGGGTGCGATGATCTTGGAGAAGTTCTTGATAAACTTCCTATAAAAGTTGGAGAATCCGATGAAACGTTGTACCCCTTTTTTGTCATTTGGGGGCGGCCAGGACATAATGGCCGAGACCTTCTGGGGATCCATGGCTACACCCCCGGTTGATATCACCAGGCCGAGGAAGTGGATGGTCTGGCGTTCGAATTCACATTTTTTGGCCTTTGCGTAAAGTCCATGTTGTCTTAATCTGCCCAGAACTTGTTTTACGTGATCACGATGTACTTCGAGAGAGGTGGAAAATATCAGAATGTCGTCCAGGTAGACAATTACAAAGGAATCTAAGAAGTCTCTGAAAATATTATTGACAAAATGTTGAAATGTGGCCAGGGCATTGCATAGTCCAAATGGCATGACTAAATATTCGAAGTGGCCAAAACGTGTTCGGAATGCTGTCTTCCATTCGTCCCCTTTGCGTATCCTGATCAGGTTATAGGCCCCACGCAAGTCCAGTTTTGTAAATATTTTTGCTGAGCGGAGTCTCTGAAATAGTTCCGGGACTAGTGGAAGCGGGTACCGGTTTTTAATTGTCACTTTATTCAAATCCCTGTAATCTACACATGGGCGGAGCGAGTGGTCCCTCTTTTCAACAAAAAATATTCCGGCCCCTGCTGGGGAGGAGGAATGTCGGATGAACCCCTTTTTGAGGTTCTCGTTAATGTACTCTTTGAGGACCAGGAGCTCGGGTTCGGACAGAGGAAAGATCCGCCCAAAAGGAATTTCAGCCCCGGGTAGTAGCTCGATCGGACAGTCGTAGACCCGATGGGGAGGAAGGGTGTCAGCTTTCTGCTTGTCAAAGACGTCCAAGAAGTTGTGGTACACTGGTGGCACCAGCTCTTTGAATTCAGAGTCCGCTCTTAGACAACCAATGACTGGGGGAATGTGGTGGAAGGGTTTGAGACAGTTCTGGAAGCAATAGGAGGACTGAAAAGTCACCTCACCGGTGACCCAATTAACCTGAGGATTGTGGACTTGCAGCCATGGCATTCCTAAAATGATTGGAAACAGGGGTGAGGGAATGACATCCAGGCGAAGTAGCTCCTGGTGGCCTGGTGAAATGCTGGTGAGCAGTGGTTGCGTCTCAAGAGTAATAGGCCCGGATTTGATGCTTGATCCGTCTGCAAGCCGTATGGAGAGTTGATGCTGTTTAGGTGTTAATGGAATGCTGTGTTGTAGGGCAAAGGCATGGTCCACGAAGCAGCTACAAGCGCCAGAGTCAATTATAGCCTGGACTCGGAGTATCTTTTCTGGAAGCTGTAGGGAGATAGGGACAGCAATGTGAGCGGACTTCGTTAGAGACAATGCGTAAGATACACAAGTTGATGGGTTGAACTTACGGGTCTTGTTTGGGCACCCATTGGCGTAGTGTCCGGCTTCCCCACAGTAAAGGCAGAGGTTGTTCTGGCGCCGCCGTTGTTTTTCCTCTGGTGACAGGGGTGAGCGGAGCAGGCCTACTTGCATGGGCTCTGGTGCCCCTGGGATGGCAGTAGGTACCTGGGAGACGGGAGTAGGAGGATAGTTAGGCACTCTAGGCAACACCCATGTGGGGCGCGTCATGCTGGACTTCTCGGACCTCCGCTCTCTCAGACGACGGTCTATCTGGATGGCCAGCTGAATCAGGTCCTCCAAGGAACTAGGAATCCCTACACGGGCCAACTCGTCCTTCAGTGCCTCAGAGAGGCCCATGCGAAATTGGTAGAGGAGGGCGGCGTCGTTCCAAGAGGTGTCAGAACTCCACCGCCTAAAGTCTGTTACATAGTCCTCCACTGGCCGACGCCCTTGCTGGAGGGCATGGAGGTTGGCCTCCGCTGTTGAGGCGCGCTGAGGATCATCGTATAGCTTGGCCATTTCGTTCAAGAATAAGTCCAGGGTATCCAATAGAGGACTGGCTTGTTCCAACAGATTGTGGGCCCAAGTTTGAGGTTCCCCTTGGAGTAGTGAGACGATGAACCCCACCTTAGTGCTCTCCAGGGAGAAGGTGCGTGGTTGTAGCAGGAAGTAAAGCCGGCAGGCATTCCTGAAGGAACGGAACTTGCTGCGATCCCCTGAAAACCGTTCTGGAGGGGGCACACGAGGCTCAGGGGGTGGTACCATAACTGTGGGTGCTGATGCGGAGGTTGCTGGACCGGAGGTCCGGGATGCCATGGTCGCCTGGTGAGTTGCAGAGCTTGGGGATATGGATTCCACTCTCTGTTCTAGTTGGTGATAGCCATCTCGCAGGCCCTGGACTGCCTGGGTAAGGGCCGCCATCTGCTGGCACAGGGCTTCCAAAGGCGAGGCCCCCCCTTCAGACTCCATTCTGGCTGGATCGTACTATCACGTACCTTATAGCGGAGTCTGGATGCTGGGGGTGGCCTCGTGCACGGTTCCGGTCCCAACGCCCCTGGTGGTGGGAACAGGGAGTGCTGGGGCACGAAAGGGTGCAAGTGCCTGCGGCTAGGAGACTGGTGCTTGGAGGTACCGGTTCTTCTGGAAGGCAGGTGTAGAGGGTGGTAACCAAGACTGTATCCAGTGATGGCCGAACAGGTGGTAGTAGGCACTGCGAAGTCAAGACAGGCAGGGGTCGGCAACTGGCTGGCAAACGAGGTACAAAAGCGGAAGGCAAGTTCGTGGTCAAAGCAGGCAAAAGGTTGGCAACAGGCAGGTGATAAGGTACCAAATCGAAGAGCAGAGACGTAGTCAAGGAATCCAAGCCGAGGTCAAACCAGAAGAAACAGTCAATAAGCAGGGTCAATCAAGGAAGGTAATCAGGTAAGCCGGGTAAATCAGGAACAAGGTAGCAGGTACTTCAGGCAGGTACTTCAGGCAGGTATTCAGGACATAGACTGAAGACGATCCAGCACTGACACCATGTGAAGGCCCTGTTTATATAGGGCGCCTTGTGCTGGGATTGGTGGAGGTGAGGGTCCGTGCGCGATTGCGCACACACGTTCGTGCTGACGTGGAAGTGCGTGCCCCCGTTCGTATTGAAAGGCGGGGACGCGCACATGTTTGCGTTGGTACGCGGGTACGCCCGCACGTTCGGTTCCGTTGGGAAGGCTGCGCATGGGTATTGGCACTCACAGAGTGAGGATTCACTCCTGCTGGACGAAGACGGGCATGGAAAACGTGAGTTCTCTGACAACAGCACATGTTGCAAATTCACAGAAGGGGGCAGAATTCACCAGACGGAAAGGCAGGAGTTAAGGCAGAAATTTGGACAAGCTGGAATTTAGACACTGGATATGTGGATTCTAAGGAGTGTATTTATTTTCGCTGCAGCAGCTGGGGCAGAGAAATTTGACTGCTATACTCTACAGCTTGTGGTGTGCTGCTGGCAGACGTGTTCAAAGGACCTGTGACACCCTTTGCTATACCATCATCCCTAGCACTGGAGCCTCCTGAGTGGTCATTAGATATAGCAGGGTAGACATGAGAGGTGAGGAGTGAGGAGGAGAAGAATTGTGTCCCTTGTGTGTGGCTTTCAGGTGCTCTTGCCAACGGGCTGAGTGGTGGGAGGTTAAATGCCATGTCAAGCATGTGGTTATCAAATGGCTGGTGTTTTTGCCACGCTTGATCTGCTTGCGGCAGTGATTGCAAATTGCAACAGTGCGACAAGCTGCACATGTGCTAAAAAAGACCCACACAGCTGAGCTGTGGAATGTGGGCAGGGAGATAACAGCGCCACAATCTGATGGAATAAGGTGGCTGATCTCTACTCTTCTATGATGGCTGCCTCTGGAGGACATCATGCCTCTTTGGGGTTGTTTCTCCCTTTCTCCCCCTCACTTTCCTCCACTGCTCTGTCCGACAACCAAGTCGCGTCAGTGACCTCATCATCCCCTCCATCCCCATCATCACTAGAGCCAACTTGTCTGAGGGGGCAGGGTCACCCGTTTGTGACCCGCCCCCTCTGACAACACGGGAAAGCCATAGGGAAGTCCCCGTGTGTCAGAGGGGGCTGGGTCACCGGGTGGCCCGCCCTCCATTATATAAGAACTGTCACCTGAACAGAAGCGTCACACAGTGAAAGACTTCCACTGAGGCGGATCGTGTGGAGGACGAAGCGGAGAAGAAGCCGGAGGAAGATGCCGGGCGAGAAGACCGGAGGAAGAAGAAGATGGAGGAATAAGAAGAACACCGAAGGAAGACCAGAAGAAAGAAGATGGAAGAAGAAGAAGCGGGGAAAGAAGAAGAAATTAATAAAGGAATAGTCAAAAACCGTCTGTCTTTTTAAAAAAATGTTACACTTTTTTTGTGAAATGTAATGATAGGGGTACATTTGTACCCCATTACCAATTCACACAGGGGGGGCAGGATCTGGGGGTCCCCTTGTTAAAGGGGGCTTCCAGATTCCGATAAGCCCCCCACCCGCAGACCCCCACAACCCCCGGGCAAGGGTTGTGGGGATGAGGCCCTTCCCTATTTGGGGGGGCCGCTACCCCAAAGCACCCTGTCAATGTTGAGGGCATGTGGCATGTGGTACAGTTCAGGAGGGGGGGCACTCTTTCACCCCCCCTCTTTTCCTCCGGCCTGCCAGGTTGCGTGCTCGGATAAGGGTCTGGTGTGGATTTTTAGGGGGACCCCCACACCATTTGTTTTTTAATTTTGGCGCGGGATTCCCCTTAAAATCCATACCAGAATTTCATTATTTTTTCTTATTTTACATAAAAAGGGTTCTAATATCATTGCAAATAATAAAGGCGACAGGGGGCACCCTTGTCTCGTGCCATTATTTATTTGGAGATGTTTTGACAATGTACCGTTCACCTTTACTCTTGCTCTAGGGGTTGAATATAATGCTGCTATCCAGCCCATTATACGCTCCCCCACTTTCATCTCCCTCAAAACCTCGGTCATAAAGTGCCAGTTTACCCTATCGAATGCCTTTTCGGCATCCATTGATACTATCACTCTAGGGGCTATGTCTGGGCCATTTTCCATCCATTGTAAGATATGTAGGGCCCTTATGGTGTTGTCTCTAGCCTCACGGCCCTTCATGAAGCCTGTTTGGTCAGGATGAACTATTTTAACTATGTGATCTTGTAACCTAAGAGCCAAAATTTTTGCTAGGATTTTAGTATCTCCGTTCAGCAGGGAGATTGGTCTGTAGTTTGCACATTGCTGGGGGTCCTTTCTTGGCTTTGGAAGCACTGTAATATACGCTAATAAGGCTTCTGGTGGTAGGGGGTTTGAGTTGATCGAATTAAAGTAATTACATATCGGTATTCCCAGATGTATATCAAGTTTCTTATAGTACGAATTTGTGAAGCCGTCTGGCCCTGGGCTTTTACCCAATGCCAGATTTGCTATCACTCCGTTTACTTCTTCGACCGTAATTGGTCTATTTATTTCCTCAATTTATATATATTTATTTAATAATGAAATTCAGGGGACACGTATAGGATCAGAAGAACATAAGGTTTCGGCATACGCCGATGACTTGCTATTTTACCTGTCAGCACCTCAGTCCTCACTATCCGCTCTGATGATAGAATTATCCAAGTTTGGAGCCTTATCTAATTTTAGGATTAACTTCGAAAAGTCTGTAATCCTTCCCTATCATGTACCCTTAGAAACAAGTAGGATATTGAAAAGATCCTATTCGTTTATATGGAAAAAAAAATCTCTGGTTTATCTAGGAACACACATAACAGCGGACCTTAAACTTCTATATGACTCGAATTACAAAGTTTTAATGGAAGGGGTAATAGAGGATCTGAGGAAGTGGAAGGGGCAACCATTAACTTGGTTTGGAAGGGTAAGTTCAATAAAAATGAGCATCTTGCCTAAAATTATTTATACTTTATATACAGTACCAATTCCACTCCCTCAGAACTTCTTTAAAAATATACGAAGGGCTTTCACATCATTTGTTTGGAATAACAAACGTCCCAGACTGGCATATGATATATTGTGTAAAGGGAGGGGAGGGACGGGAGGGAGGAGTATATGTGGGTATGCGTGAAGAAGCGTATGTATATGTGTAGGTAAAATAATAATAATTTTTTTTTTTTTTTTTTTGGGGGGGAGGGGGGAAAAAGAGATGAGGATGTTTTCATGGTAAATATGTGTATAAATGATTTAAGATGGCTTTTAATGGAAATGTGAAAAACAATAAAATAAAAATGACCTGAAGGGTCTGGTATGGATTTTGTGGGGGACCCCCACGCCATTTTTTAAATGTTATTTTGGCGTGGGGTTCCTCTTAAAATCCATACCAAACCTAAAGGGCCTGGTATGGAATTTGGTGGGACCCCCACTCTTTTTTTTTTTTTTTTTTTTATTTTGGTTCAGGGTTCCCCTGTGGGGAAATCCCATGCCGATTTTATCAATGAACTTTTATGTGTATTGCCGGACCGACAATTTATTATAGCCGGCGCTAGCGCTAGTACTTTTAAATGACTTTTTTTCCTTTAGAAATTAAATTTTGCTGTCAGACTATTCTAAACATGGGAAAAAAGCGCCACTTTACAGGCATACTATAGACACCCCCCAGGTACGAAATTTAAAGGAATATTTCACTTTTATTGTTTCACTTTATTAAAATCACTGCTCCCGAAAAAACATCCATTTTTAAAATGTCTTTTTGCATTGATACATGTCCCCTGGGGCAGGACTGAGGTCCCTAAACACTTTTTATGACAATAACTTGCATAAAAGCCTTTAAAATTAGCACTTTTGATTTCTCCCATAGACTTTTAAAGGGTGTTCTGCGTCTTTTGAATTTGCCACGAACACCCCAAATTGTTCGCTATTCGGCAAACGGGTAAACAGCCAATGTTCGAGTCGAACTCATGTTCGACCCGAACATAAAGCCCATCCCTAATGCTCAGGGAGTCTTATTGCGTGCACAGTTCAGGCATGAGGCCACATAGCATTTGACATCTTTCTTATAGCCAGGCCATCAAAAGGAATGTGACAAGAGTTCTTCTGTCTTTAAAATCCCAAAATGCCCAGTAAGTTTTGAGTCATGAACCAACCTGAGGACTTCAATTCGAGCAGATTCAGGTACATAGAGACTATGTGCATGAGTCCAAAAGCCATTCTTGTACTCAAGGTAATATCCATAGAAGGATGATTGATAAGTGGGTCATCTTCATACCCCTCCTTAATCAGACTCAAGAATGTCTGAAACTTATGGCCCCTAGGAATTCTTTTGAGGCAGGATAGTACATTCAGAGTTGCCTTCCTGGTGAGGTTCAGTCAACATGCTTGATAATGCATCAGCCTTACCAATCCTTGACCCAGGTCAATACGAAATAAAATTAAACCTGGAAAAGAACATTGACCAATGTGCTTGTCTAGAAGACATCCTCTTGGCAAAATGAATCTAGATTTTTATGATCCGTGAGAACAGTTACTGGATGCTTAGCCCCTTCCAGCAGATGCTTCCACTCAGAAAAAGGCTTCCTTAATTGCCAGCAACTCTTTGTTCTCAATGTCATAATTCTTTTCAGCAGACAACATTAAGTGAGAAAGGCCCCTTTCACACATGCGGACCATATGTCCGTTTTTCATCCATCTGTTTTTGGATGAAAAACGGACATACATGCATGTCTATGGGGTAGCGGGTGTCAGCGGATGAGCATCCGCTGACACCCGCTATTGTCCGCCTCCGCAATTGTCCGATTCTGCAGACGGAGGAAAACCCTATTCTTTCATCCGTCTGCAGAGCGGATCCGATGAACACGGACAGACGGTCCGTGTTCATCCGATCCCCCATAGAGGAGAGCGGAGAACTGACAGGACGGTCCCTGCACAGTGTGACCGCCCTGTCATCAGCCTGCTCAGCGGGGAACAGCTGTGCGATCCCCGATGAGCAGCGGACCTTCACGGGGCGGATCATTACGGATCCGCCCTGTGTGAAAGAGCCCAAAGGATGGCTCCCACAGCAGAGTCTGATGCATGCGCTTCCACCAGGGGAGGGCTGGCCGCTTTAGGCCTGGGGGGCAAGTCCAGTCAAGTGGCCCATAGAGCCAGTGGTGGCAAAGTGATGGATCAGGGAAAACAGTCTAAGATTTTACATTATCACAAAGGTGGGGTAGGGGCAGGGAGGACAATGTGGCCCTCCAGGGCCCCTGGGGGTCTTGTACCACCATGGCCTCCAGGAACTAAAGTGCAAACAAGTCTCTGTATGAATCCCTCAGAGCTGAGGACCTGACCCCCCCCCCCTTGCAACTAGTGAAGAACTACAAGTCCAAGCATTAACGCCTGAGATCTAAGGATGTGACCCCCCCCCCCCCCAATTTGTTACGGAGTACAAGTCCTAGCATGAACCCCTGAGACCTAAGGATGTGACCCCCTTAGATCTCACAGATTCATGCTGTGACCTGTAGTCCTTCACTAGTTGAAGGGCCGGGGAAACACATCCTTAGCTCTGAGGGGTTTAAGCTGGGACAGTGGGACCTGTAGTCCTTCACTAGTTGGGGGGGGCAGGGGTGTGTGACACATTCTGAGCTCTGAGGGGTTCATGCTGGGACATGTAGTCCTTCACTTTTCGGGTGTCACATCCCTAAAAGTTAGGACTGCAAGTCCCAGCATGACCCCTGGCTGAGATCTAAGGAGGTGACCACCTCCTCTGCTGCCAGCTCATGCTCCCATGACACACATGCTGCACATTACACATATGTTCTAATTCATTCACTGCTCCCGACCTCACCTCAGGCAGGTTGACTCTGGAGAGGTGCTCCTGGCACAGTCAGTGACAGTTCCCTTCCATCAGGCAGGCTCTGAGGTGCATGCCAATGCACAGGAGAAGATGGAGGGAGGAGGTGGATGGAGCCAAACAGTAATAGGCGTGGAGGAGGCAGAAGATCCTCCTCCTCCTACTCTGAATGCTGCGGCCTCAGCCTCGCTTTCCTCCTTGGGATCATGACATGAATCGCTGGTTGCTAGACGCCAGGCGATCCTAGCAACCAGTGCAGATGATAGAGGCCAGCAGTGGAACAAATGGGTCTCGACTGGCCAGGTCAATCTGTAAGTAAAGCTATGCCACAGAGAGAGAGAGAGATGGCTCCACATTTCCCTACACAGAGAGAGACCCCCGGCTCCACATTTCCAGAGAGAGAGAGAGAGAGAGAGACACCGCTCCACATTTCCCTACAGAGAGAGAGAGAGACTGCTCCAAATTGTCTGCACAGAGAAAATCGCTTGATTCCTGTATCAACATAGTAAAGCCTTGTACACACCACTAGTTTTTTTTTCTGCTCAACTCAGTGAGTTGAATGAAAACAAAAACCAGACAGCTCTGGTTGGAGCCACTGTACTAAGGATCCGATGTTAGTACAGCAATCTCCCCTGCTGTTCTTTTTTGTTCTGACAGGGGGACTGCCCCCTGACAGTTCACTCCGGTCAGTGCTTGCAGCCAGCAGTGATTGGAAAAAAAAATGACAGGCTGGCTGTATTGAAGTCAATCGATAGATCAACTTCAGTACAGCCAGCTTGTCCATACATGGATAGAAATTCAGTTGGTTTATCAGAAATGGTGATCTGTTATAGTGGCTTACGTCCGTATGTCTCTGTGTTTAACAAAATCCTCAAATCATCTGTAAAGTGCTCCACTTGGGTGTAGAAATTCACTTTGAACTCCACCTTATTTCCATAGCCTCGGGGTACATAGCTCAGCCTCAGGGTATATAGCTCACACCACCAAAACACTGACCCCCCCATGCCAGCGACGTGGGACTAACAACTCCCACCCCCTTGTGCTGCCAGCATGTCAGAACCTACCCGATCCAGGCCTGGGGCTGTGGTGTCCTCTCCTTTATTTGTGCAGGCAGTGGCTCTGGTGTCCGCCTCCTCTCTGTTGTTCCAAAGTGCTAGGCATCCAATAGGATCGCCTTATGCTTTGGTCAATTGGGAAACTGCTTTCACTACCTGTCTGCCTCCTGATTGGCGAGGAGTTAGTGTGAAAATAGTGAAAATTCACTGGCTATGGTCACACAATTGGGTGGGATCAGGGCGCACTCTGTGCCCCAAGTCCACCCTATTTTGAAACCTAAAAAAGCCTTTGGCTCTAGTCAGGTGCTTAACCACTTCAGCCCCGGACCAATTGGCAGCCAAAGGACCAGGCCCCTTTTTGCGATTCAGGACTGCGTCGCTTTAACTGACAATTGCGCGGTCGTGCGTCCTTTTTTCCCCACAAATAGAGCTTTCTTTTGGTGGTATTTGATCGCCCCTGCGATTTTTATTTTTTGCGCTATAAACAAAAATAGATTTTTTTTTTTTTACTGCGACATTATGGCGGACACATCGGACATTTTTGACACATTTTTGGGACCATTGTCATTTATACAGCAATCAATGCTATTTAACCGCTTCAATACAGGGCTTTTAAACACCCTTCCTTACCAGAGCACTTTTTGCGATTCGGCACTGCGTCGCTTTAACTAACAATTGCGCGGTCGTGCGACGTTACACCCAAACAAAATTGACGTCCTTTTTTTCCCACAAATAGAGCTTTCTTTTGGTGGTATTTGATCGCCCCTGTGGTTTTTATTTTTTGCGCTATAAACAAAAGAAGAGCGACAATTTTGAAAAAAAACACAATATTTTTTACTTTTTGCTATAATAAATATCCCATTTTTTAAAAAAAAAACATTTTTTTTTCCTCAGTTTAGGCCGATACGTATTCTTCTACATATTTTTGGTAAAAAAAATCGCAATAAGCGTATATTGATCGGTTTGCGCAAAAGTTATAGCGTCTACAAAATAGGGGATAGATTTATTGAATTTATTTATTTTTATTTTTTTACTAGTAATGGCGGCGATTTGCGATTTTTTTTTCGTGACTGCGACATTGCGGCGGACACTTCAGACACTTTTGACACATTTTTGGAACCATTCACATTTACACAGCGATCGTTGCTATAAAATTGCAATGATTACTGTGTAAATGTGACTGTCAGGGAAGGGGTTAACACTAGAGGGCGCTGGAGGGGTTAATGTGTGTCCCTAATAGGAGTGATTCTAACTGTAGGGGGAGGGGACTTAAGGGGAGGAGACCGATCATGTGATCCTCTGTACTGGGATCACATGATCGGTCTCCCCCCCGCTGCCAGGAGGTGGAGCTGTGTGTTTACACACACAGCTCCACGGTCCCGCCCGGTCCCGTTGTTTTAACGGGCAATCGCGGGTGCCCGGCGGACATCGCGGCCGCCGGGCACTCGCACCGGGTCCCGAGCGATGCCGCGGGCGCGCGCGCGCGCGCGCCGCCGCGGCGCGCGCGCGCGCCCCCCCCAGGCGGCCGGGAACCCGAGGACGTCATATGACGCCCACCCAGGATGGTAGATCCACCTTGTGGGCGTCATATGACTATGGGCGGGTACTGAAGTGGTTAAATGCATTAATTCCTGTATAAATGACAGTTGTAGTGAAGGGGTTAACCACTAGGGGGAGGGGAGGGGTTATGGGCGGTGACGTGTGTTTTTTTTTTTTTACATTAGGGGGCGGGGCTGACGTCTGACGTCATTGATTGGCTTTCCCGATGACCGGGAACAGCCAATCAATGACAGGCAGAGTAGGAAGCGCGGGGAGAGGTTTGTTTACACATACCTCTCCCCGTTCTTCAGCTCCGTAACCTGATCGCGGGACACCAGCGGCGATCTGGTCCGCTGGTCCCGCGGCCGGGGTCACGGAGCTCCCGACCGGGTCACGAGCGCACCGCTGGCGGCGCGCACGCGACCTACGGGCAGGCAATTACCTAATCACTTACAGGTACCTGATTTTGCCTGCCCGTGCCAGGCGGTCGGGAAGCGGTTAAAAAAACAAAACAAAAACAAACATTGAAATCCATGCACCCGGCATCCTGAAAGGGGTCGGGTGCATGGATGGGTGGCGGCGGCAGGGATTTGGGGGGCAGTGCCCATGCGCCCACAATGCACAGGCTGCCACATTTGTATCATTGCCCCACACAGCAGATGGGGGGTCTGTGACAAGTAACCTGTGACCGACCATGTTGCTGCTTCCAGGAAAGGGTCACCACCTTGCTCAGCTGCAGTGTCTTCCCAGCAGGGAAAAAGGGATATAATTCTTCCCTCTCAGGCTCCTTCCAACTCGTACTCACTGCTTCATGATACCCTCGTATCTCCCTTGATCTTCTATGCAGCCTCCTGGTGTTCTCTCCTCTCCCCCTGTGCATGTTGCTGGCTACAGTCAACTCCCAGGCAATCACCATTTGGCCACTGGTACTCGGGACTACATGTCCCATGATCCTCTCCTTCTCTGACTCCCTCGTAGGCTCTGGCAACGGCCAATGAGCAAAGGCAGAGAGCGGACGTTAGTGTCTGTGTAAAGAGCAGAGGGAGGGGGAGGAAATCCCCCGCAGCTGAAGGCTATCACTTCACCTAGCCTGTCAGTGTCAGCGCCGCTGCCTTGTGGATCTGTGATAGCAGCGGCTGGTGGTATGTCTGTGGGGAGGCCAGACTGACATGGACTATAAAGCTGCCACCTGATGCCCTAGCAACGGCACTGGGCCCGAGCAGTAACACTCGGCCAACTGCGGAACTGCACATGCGATGTTCACTGCTGGCAGCACATCAGCCTTTTTCTGAGGAATCAGAGCAGCCCGGGGGCAATTGCATCCCTGCCCCCCGGCCCAGCCCGCCCCTGGCTTCCACTATAAAGAATTTTAGAATCAGGATGTGCAAAAGTGAAAAGAGTCTTTAGCTTAATAAAAGCAGTCTGTGCCTCAGGTGACCACACAAAGGACATATCTTTCTTTGTCAGCTGTGTAATTGGTGCTATCACCTTAGAGAAAGTTCTTATGAGTTTTTTGTAGAGGTTGGCAAATCAACAAATCGTATTTCCTTAACATTTCTAGGGGCAGGCCAATGCACCACTGCTTTGATCTTCTTAGGATCCATGCTCACTCCTTTAGGAGAAATAATGTATCTCAAGAACTGCATCTGGGTTCGTTCAAACTCACATTTCTCCAATTTAATATAAAGTCGGTTCTTCCTTAACCTTGCAAGGACAGTGCAAACACGCTTGCGATGCTCCATCAGGTTATTAGAAAAGATGAGAATATCATCCAGATAAGCAATCACAAACTGGTCCAATAGGACTCGAACATCATCATTGATGAGGTGTTGGAAAGTGGCAGGGGCAGAGCCCAAAAGGCATAACCAAGGACTCAAAATGCCCATATCTGGAGGAAGGGTGTGGCTGGCTTCTGCTTCTGGGGGGATGGGCCAGAGCATGGAGGAGTGATGTGGTGAGAGCTGACTAAGCAGACTGTGTCCTCCAGAGTGGAGCAATTCAATGCATTATAGCAGAGCATAACTACAGCGGCGCAAAACAACGGTTTATGCCGGTCAGTGAGTATACAAGGGGAGAAGCGAGATCCCCCTCCCCTCCGCCCTCTCATTACTATACAACGCGGTATTGCGAGAGACTACAGCACAATCGCAGCTTCCGTGTGAAGGAAGAGACGCCGCAAGGCACTGCTAACAGAGAGGAAACTGACTGCACACAGAGTGTGGAAACGGTGGGACCTGACACTCAGCAGTAGGGATGAGCCGAACACCCCCCCCGTTCGGCTCGCACCAGAACCCGCGAACGGACCTAAAGTCCGTGCGAGCTTTAGAACCCTATTAGTTTTAATGGATGCGAACGCTCACAATTAAAAGTGCTAATTTTAAAGGCTAATATGCATGTTAATGTCATAAAAAGTGTTTGGGGACCTGGGTCCTGCCCCAGGGGACATGTATCAATGCAAATTTTTTTTTTAAAAACGGCCGTTTTTTCAGGAGCAGTGATTTTAATAATGCTTAAATTGAAACAATAAAAGTGTAATATTCCTTTAAATTTCGTACCTGGGGGGTGTCTATAGTATGCATGTAAAGGGGCGCATGTTTCCCGTGTTTAGAACTGTCTCTGCAAAAAGTGTCATTTTTGCAAGTAAAAAAGCAATTTAAAAACACTCGCGGCTAATGTTAATTGACGGCTCCCGTAATACAGAGAACAGTCATTCGTTGAAACTGAAAGTCATTCATAAAAAAAAAGTCATTGATAAAAAATAAAAAAAATGAAAAAAATGGCGTAGGGTCCCCCTCAAAATCCATACCAGACCCTTGAGGTCTGGGATGGATTTTAAGGGGAACCCTAGCCAAAAAAAATGGCGTGGGGTCCCCCTCAAAATCCATACCAGACCCTTATCCGAGCACGCAACCTGGTAGGTCGCAGGAAAAGAGGGGGGGACGAGAGCGCCCCCCCGCCTGAACCGTACCAGGCCACATGCCCTCAACATTGGGAGGATGCTTTGGGGTCCCCCCCAAAGCACCTTGTCCCCATGTTGATGAGGACAAGGGCCTCTTCCCCACAACCGTGCCCGGTGGTTTGTGGGGGTCTGCGGGTGGGGGGCTTATCGGAATCTGGAAGCCCCCTTTAACAAGGGGACCCCAGATCCCGGCCCCCCCCTGTGTGAAATGGTAAGGGGGTACCCCTACCATTTCACCAAAAAAGTGTCAAAAATGGTAAAAATGACAGGAGACGGTCTTTGACAATTCCTTTATTAAAATCTTCTTTCTTCTTTCTTCATCCTTCGGTTTCTTCATCTTCTCCTTCCGTCATCTTCTTCCATCTTCTTCCATCTTCTTCTTCCTCCGATCCGCTTCTTCTTGCGCTGGTCTTCTCGTCCGGCATCTTCTTCCGTCGGTGTCTCTTCTTGGGCCGCTCCGCGCAATGGGAGGCTCCCGCTGTGTGAGGCTCCGCTCCGTATGACAGGTCTTTTATAACGTAGGGCACCTGGTGACCCCGCCCCCCTCTGACGTCATGGGGAAAGCCATAGGGAATTCCCCATGACGTCCCCGTGCGTCAGAGGGGGCGGGGTCACCAGGTGCCCTCCATTATAAAAGACCTGTCAGACGCAGCGAAGCCTCACACAGCGGGAGCCTCCCATTGCGCGGAGTGGCCCAAGAAGAGACACCGACGCCGCTGCCGACGGAAGAAGATGCCGGACGAGAAGACCAGCGCAAGAAGAAGCGGATCGGAGGAAGAAGAAGATGGAAGAAGATGGAAGAAGATGACGGAAGGAGAAGATGAAGAAACCGAAGGATGAAGAAAGAAGAAAGAGGAGTTTAATAAAGGAATTGTCAAAGACCGTCTCCTGTCATTTTTACAATTTTTGACACTTTTTTGGTGAAATGGTAGGGGTACTTTTGTACCCCCTTACCATTTCACACGGGGGGGGCGGGATCTGGGGGTCCCCTTGTTAAAGGGGGCTTCCAGATTCCGATAAGCCCCCCACCCGCAGACCCCCACAACCACTGGGCACGGTTGTGGGGAAGAGGCCCTTGTCCTCATCAACATGGGGACAAGGTGCTTTGGGGGGGGACCCCAAAGCATCCTCCCAATGTTGAGGGCATGTGGCCTGGTACGGTTCAGGCGGGAGGGGGGGCCGCTCTCGTCCCCCCCTCTTTTCCTGCGGCCTGCCAGGTTGCGTGCTCGGATAAGCATCTGGTATGGATTTTGAGGGGGACCCTACGCCATTTTTTTTTTTTTTGGCTGGGGTTCCCCTTAATATCCATCCCAGACCTGAAGGGCCTGGTTATTGAATTTGGGGGGATCCCCACGCTTTTTTTTTTGTTTTTTATTAATGAATGACAGTTCTCTGTGTTACAGGAGCCATCAATTCATTAGCCGCGAGTGCTTTTAAATAGCTTTTTTCCTGCAAAAATTACACTTTTTGCAGGGAAAGTTCTAAGCACAGGAAACCTGCCCCCTTCACAGGCCACCTATAGACACCACCCAGATGTGATACTGCAATGCTGTTCTAACAGCATGCACACACAAATCCCCAGAAATAGAGCATATCTTGTCAGCAACACACTGACACGCTGACACTGTGACTGAAACATAATATGCGAGGCCGCCGCGGGGCGTGTACTAAAGCCCCTGAGCTATAATTGGCTACAGGCATCCTGCCTGTAGCCAATTATGGCTCTCCTCGCTGCCGGCGCTATGATTGGCCAAGCATGCGGGGTCACAGTGCATGCTTGGCCAATCATCAGCCAGCATTGCACTGCGACTAGCGCAATGCATTGCGGGCCGCTCGCATCACACGAATTTGATACGAGCGGCCCTATTAGTTCTGGGCTCGCCGAGCGAGCGAACGCCCGGTGCTCGATTCGAACATGGGTTTGAATCGAACACCGGGCCCATCCCTACTCAGCAGGGTAAGAAGATTTCTAAACATATTACTCAGAGTGAACGCGTGTGGAATACTACAGAGACATTATTAGCTTTGGCTGTATCCCCGGCTGTATGTGTGAAGAGGTCAAACTTACAAACACCAGGTCAGACTGATATCTTTCTTACACCTCCTGAAGCAATACAAAAGAGGGCAGTTACTGCACAGAGTCACGCGGAGATGGCTGGAGTAGAGGGGGGGGGGCATACAAGAGCTTAGACAATTAATTTAAGCTCTTCCCTCAAAAACTGACATTCAAAGGCTTATGGCAGACATTCTGGGACCAATTAAAACAGAAATAAATTAAATGAAATCCGGTTTGGAAATAATTGGTTAGAAGATAAATGGCTATGAAACAATGCAAAAACAATCAAATACACAGTTGGTAGAACTAAACACAAAATTAGAAAAACAACAGCAGCACATTCTGACCCTCCAATTACAAATATAAGAAAATGAGAATAAGAATAGAAGGAATAATATTCGGATTAAAGGTATTCCTGAGCTTGTGGAGAATGAAAGTCTAAAACAAGCAGTGACGCGTATTTTTAATAAATTGCTGAATAACCAACTAGACACTGAGATTGAAATAGACAGAATACATAGAATTCCCACAATACGTAATGCTGAGCAGAAAAATCCAAGGGATGTCTTATGTAGGATTCATTTCTATAAAATAAAAGAGATAATGAAAGCATCATGGCAGAAAAATATGATGGGTACTGAAAAACAGGAATATGAAGTGTTTTCGGACTTAAGCAGACAGACAAAAGAAAGAAGGAGATTATTGAAACCCCTGCTGGAACACTTGAAGAGCAAGGGGTTAACATATAGGTGGGGTTATCCAATCTCTCTGATAATCAGAAAGGAACAGCGTCTATTCAAGCTAAGCGATCCTCAACAGCTGCCAGAACTATTTGTATTCCTGGAATCAGAACCAATTGTTATACCCAATTGGACAGACTGGATGAGAATTATATAAAAGTGATCAGGAATGTTAAGATAAATAGAAGACAGTGGATATATTTGATAGTAGGGATGAGCCGAACACCCCCCCGTTCGGCTCGCACCAGAACCCGCGAACGGACCTAAAGTCCGTGCGAGCTTTAGAACCCTATTAGTTATAATGGATGCGAACGTTCGAAATTAAAAGTGCTAATTTTAAAGGCTAATATGCATGTTAATGTCATAAAAAGTGTTGGGGACCTGGGTCCTGCCCCAGGGGACATGTATCAATGCAAATTTTTTTTTTTTTTAAACGGACGTTTTTTCAGGAGCAGTGATTTTAATAATGCTTAAATTGAAACAATAAAAGTGTAATATTCCTTTAAATTTCGTACCTGGGGGTGTCTATTGTATGCCTGTGAAGGGGCGCATGTTTCCCGTGTTTAGAACTGTCTCTGCGCAAAGTGTCATTTTTGAAAGTAAAAAAGCTATTTAAAATCACTCGCGGCTAATGTTAATTCACGGCTCCCGTAATACAGAGAACAGTCATTCATTGAAACTCATTCATAAAAAAAAAGTCATTGATAAAAAATAAAAAAAATGAAAAAAAAAAAAAAGCGTAGGGGTCCCCCCAAATTCAATAACCAGGCCCTTCAGGTCTGGGATGGATATTAAGGGGAACCCTAGCCAAAAAAAAATGGCGTAGGGTCCCCCTCAAAATCCATACCAGACCCTTATCCGAGCACGCAACCTGGCAGGCCGCAGGAAAAGAGGGGGGGGATGAGAGCGGCCCCCCCTCCCGCCTGAACCGTACCAGGCCACATGCCCTCAACATTGGGAGGATGCTTTGGGGGTCTAAGACCCCCAAAGCACCTTGTCCCCATGTTGATGAGGACAAGGGCCTCTTTCCCACAACCCTGGCCACTGGTTGTGGGGGTCTGCGGGCGGGGGGGCTTATCGGAATCTGGAAGCCCCCTTTAACAAGGGGACCCCCAGATCCCGGCCCCCCCCCTGTGTGAAATGGTAAGGGGGTACAAAAGTACCCCTACCATTTCACCAAAAAGTGGCAAAAATGGTAAAAATGACAGGAGACAGTCTTTGACAATTCCTTTATTAAAATCTTCTTTCTTCTTTCTTCATCCTTCGGTTTCTTCATCTTCTCCTTCCGTCATCTTCTTCCATCTTCTTCCATCTTCTTCTTCCTCCGATCCGCTTCTTCTTGCGTTGGTCTTCTCGTCCTTCTCGTCTGGCATCTTCTTCCGTCGGCGTCTGTGTCTTCTTGGGCCGCTCCACGCAATGGGAGGCTCCCGCTGTGTGAGGCTCCGCTCCATCTGACAGGTCTTTTAAAACGGAGGGCACCTGGTGACCCCGCCCCCTCTGACGTCATTGGGAAAGCCATCATGGAATTCCCCATGACGTCCCTGTGCGTCAGAGGGGGCGGGGTCACCAGGTGCCCTCCATTATAAAAGACCTGTCAGACGGAGCGGAGCCTCACACAGCGGGAGCCTCCCATTGCGCGGAGCGGCCCAAGAAGAGACAGAGACACCGACACCGACGCCAACGGAAGAAGATGCCGGACGAGAAGGACGAGAAGACCAGCGCAAGAAGAAGCGGATCGGAGGAAGAAGAAAATGGAAGAAGAAGATGGAAGAAGATGACGGAAGGAGAAGATGAAGAAACTGAAGGATGAAGAAAGAAGAAAGAAGATTTTAATAAAGGAGTTGTCAAAGACTGTCTCCTGTCATTTTTACAATTTTTGCCACTTTTTTTGTGAAATGGTAGGGGTACAAAGTACCCCCTTACCATTTCACACAGGGGGGGGCCGGGATCTGGGGGTCCCCTTGTTAAAGGGGGCTTCCAGATTCCGATAAGCCCCCCGCCCGCAGACCCCCACAACCAATGGCCAGGGTTGTGGGGAAGAGGCCCTTGTCCTCATCAACATGGGGACAAGGTGCTTTGGGGGTCTTAGACCCCCAAAGCATCCTCCCAATGTTGAGGGCATGTGGCCTGGTACGGTTCAGGCGGGAGGGGGGGCCGCTCTCGTCCCCCCCTCTTTTCCTGTGGCCTGCCATGTTGCGTGCTCGGATAAGGGTCTGGTATGGATTTTGAGGGGGACCCCACGCCATTTTTTTTGGCTAGGGTTCCCCTTAAAATCCATACCAGACCTCAAGGGTCTGGTATGGATTTTGAGGGGGACCCTACGCCATTTTTTTTTTTTGGGTGGGGTTCCCCTTAATATCCATCCCAGACCTGAAGGGCCTGGTTATTGAATTTGGGAGGACCCCTACGCTTTTTTTTTTTGTTTTTTATTAATGAATGACAGTTCTCTGTGTTACAGGAGCCATCAATTCATTAGCCGCAAGTGTTTTTAAATAGCTTTTTTCCTGCAAAAATGACACTTTTTTGCAGGGAAAGTTCTAAGCACAGGAAACCTGCCCCCCTTCACAGGCCACCTATAGACACCCCCCAGATGTGATACTGCAATACTGTTCTAACAGCATGCACACACATATCCCCAGAAATAGAGCACATATTGTCAGCAGCACACTGACACGCTGACACTGACTGAAACATAATATGCGAGGCCGCCGGTTTAGTACCGTGGGGCGTGTACTAAAGCCCCTGAGCTATAATTGGCTACAGGCATCCTGCCTGTAGCCAATTATGGCTCTCCTCGCTGCCGGCGCTGTGATTGGCCAAGCATGCGGGGTCACAGTGCATGCTTGGCCAATCATCAGCCAGCATTGCACTGCGCGGACCGCAATGCATTGCGGGGCCGCTCGCATCACACGAATTTGATGCGAGCGGCCCCAATAGTTCTGGGCTCAGCGAGCGAACGCCCGGTGCTCGATTCGAACATGGGTTCGAATCGAACACTGGGCCCATCCTTATTTGATAGCAACCAGTTGGAGCAAGAGAACTTGACTTTGTCTTGTTATATATTGTGTTTTTTTTTTTTTTTCTTTTCCCTATTTTTTTTTTTTTTGTGTGTAATAAATAAATAAATAAATAAATATATATTTTTTTTTTCCTTCTCGCTGGGGAAATAGTATAATAGTGAAAATATATATATATATATATGTGAGTAATAGCATTGGAATGTACATATATATGCATGAGGAGAATGGGGGGGTTACCCCTTTTTTTATCTTTTTTATTTTTTTCTCTAATTATTTTTATTAATTTTTTTACGTTTTTAAATATATATTTTTTTCCTACATTTTTTTTTTTTTTTTTTTTTTTCCTTTTCACTGGGGAAATATTATAATAGTGAACATATATATATATATATATATATATATATATATATATATAAATATAAATGTGTGTATGTATGAGGAGGATAGTGGGGTTACCCCCTTTTTTTTTTCCTCCCCCTTTCCCCTCACCCTCTCTATGATCCAGCTACCTCTCCTATGATTCCAGTCTTAGGATTGGAGGGAGGAACGGGGAGGTGGGGGGGGGAGGGGGGGAATGATAGAGGAAATTAGACAAAGTTGGGAATAAATGTATATATCTTGATAAATATAAATCTACCAATATTGTATAGATATATAAAAAGAGGACATCGTATTGTATAGTTAGGCTATTCTCATTTCATACCTCCATGCTTAACTATAATTACGTCTCTCCTCTAGGTTGAGGAAAAAGCCAGAGACATTTTTTTTATTATTTTTTTTTTCCCAGAGACTGATCGGTAAAAACCCATCGGGTCGGCTGGGTAAAGAGAAAAAAGGTGTTGAGGAGAGAGATTCTCCCATACTCGTGTGTGTGTGTGTGTGTGTATAATATATATATTTTTTCTTTCCTTCTTTCTCCCCTCTCTTCTCTCTCTCTTCCTCCCCTTTTTATTTATTTAATTATTTATTTATTTTGGTCGGTCCCTCCCCCCTCGATTCACCACCTCGGACCTCCCTGAATACATCGCCCCATAGTGACAGGGCTGGTCGAATCTAAACCAGTGTAGAAGGAAATAGGAGGGGAAAGAAAATGACAAAAATCTATTTTTTATCTTACCCATTTTTCAGGGCTATTTAGGCCTTTAACATTGTAAGATTGATAACAAAACTAAGAAGACTAAAAGCCCATGTAATATTCTTACAAGAAACACATTTTAAAAGTGATGGGATTCCATGGCATAGAAATTTTGATTTCCCAAAATATATATCATAGTACTCTAGAAAATTCCAAATCAAGGGGAGTAGCAATCTTAATATCACGACTGATTCCTTGGAATCAAACAGGATTGATTACAGATAATGAAGGATGTCTTATCATAGTTAAAGGGACAATTTTGCAACAAAAGATTACGTTGGCAAATGTATATTTGCCGAATGAAAATCAGGTTAAAACACTAGAGGAATATCTGTATAAAATACAACATAAAAAAGGAATTTTAGTAATGGGAGGAGACCTGAACATGGTACTAGATCCGATATAAGATACGTCTAAAGGCTCATCACATTTGTCATATGCGAAAATAAGCAAGGCAAAAAAAACCTCTTAGGCTACTTTCACACTGGAGCGGTGGGGGCGCTGGCGGTAAAGCGGCGTTATATTTAGTGCCGCTTTACCGGCGTTTTAGCTGCGCATTGCCCCCCGCGAGCGGCCGAAAAAGGGTCAATACCGCCCGCAAACCGCCGCTGTAGCGGCGTTTTGCGGGCGGGTTCGGCGCGCTCCCCCATTGTTTTCAATGGGACCGGGCGCTATAGGAGCGGTAAATATACCGCTCCTATAGCGAGCCAAAGATGCGGCTTGCAGGACATTTTTGAGCGTCCTGCAAGCGCACCGATTCAGTGTGAAAGCCCTCGGGCTTTCACACTGAAGATACAGCAACAGCTGTTTCGGGTCGGTTTGCAGGCGCTATCCTTAGCGCAATAGCGCTTGCAAACCGCCCCAGTGTGAAAGGGGCCTTAGAATTACAATTAATAGATAGCTGGAGAGCTATTCATCCACAAGATAGAGATTATAATTATTTCTCAACCCAATATAAATCCTATTCAAGAATTGACTATATTTTTATCTCTCAAAATGTATTCTCTTCAGTAAAAGAGGCAGTAATAGGTCCATGACCATGCACCAATAATATGTACTATAGAGTTGGGGGAGGAAGAGAAAAGGGAATGGCATTGGAGATTGAATGAATCCTTATTAAAAGATAATGAATATGAAGACAGGCTAAAACTGGAATTGGATTCATTTTTTGCTAATAATGAAACAGATGAAATAACACCATTTTGTTTATGGGAGACACATAAGTGTGTAATGAGGGGTGTATTCATTTCAATAGGAACACAGCGGAAACGCAAAATGAATGCCCAAATGGACCTATTACTGAAACAAATAGAGTTAGAAATAAAACACAAAAAATCTCAGGCACAAGAGGTAGAAGAAAACATAATAATATTAAGAGAAAAACTTAATCTCCTATTAACAGAAAAAGCTAAAGCTAAATTAAGTTTGAGTTTGGGAATAAATCAGGGAAAATGTTAGCAAATGCATTAAAAGAAACTAAGACACGAAAACATATAGAAAAAATTCAAACAAAAGAGGGTGAAATGGTAAATACACCTCAAAAAATAGCACAAGCATTTAGGGAATACTATGAAAATTTGTATCAAATAGAGAATAAAGAAACCAGGAAAATAAATACACAGGAGAAAGAAGAAATCGCCAAGGAATATAATGAAAATGAAATAGCGACTGCTCTCGATGTCCCAATAACAAGAGAAGAATTCATTAATGCAATAAAACAGCTGAAACTGGGTAAAGCTCCGGGGCCAGACGGATACACCCTTTCGTATTATAGGAAGTTTGCGGAGGAATTGGCTCCGAGGTTTGTGGCAGCATACAATTCCATACGAGACGGCAAGAGAATACCAAAAGAAACCCTATTAGCGCACATAACAGTAATCGAAAAAGAGGGTAAGGACCCTTCAATATGTTCCAGTTACTGTCCTATATCGTTATTAAATGTAGATTTGAAAATATTTACAAGAATACTAGCAACAAGAATAATAGAATACATTCCAGATCTGATACACCCTGACCAGGTTGGTTTTACACCAGGGAGGGAAGGAAGAGAGAATACACAATGGTTTATAGGCACAATCCACCTGGCAAAAAGACGAAAGACTCCATTAGTCTTGGTATCGCCGGATGCAGAAAAAGCCTTTGACCGGGTGGATTGGACATATTTGAAAGCAGTGCTGGAACATATAGGACTGGGGGGAGGAATGATGAAATGGATATCAAGCATTTACTCAGAACCAAGTGGGTTAAAATAGCTGACAGAATCTCGGAGCCGTTCCTCATACAAAATGGGACACGACAAGGGTGGTAGAACCATTCCTAAGAAAAATACGTGCTAATGTCAACATAAGAGGAATTAAAACTGGAATAAGAGAACAAAAACTTGCAGCGTATGCGGACGATTTAATCTTTTTTGTTACTTCCCCGATATTGTCACTACCCTCATTGCTAAAAGAATTAGAGGAATATGGTAGAATGTCAAATTTTAAGATCAACAAAGGGAAATCGGAAGCAATGGGGATAGAGATAAATGTGGATGTACTAAAATTGATTATGTCTCCGTTCAAGTTCAGATGGACGGACAGACACATTAGCTATTTAGGTATAAAGATACCAAAAAATAAAAAAAAACTGTCAGAGCTTAATTCTTAATTTTCTTCCTATGGTAAAACAGATTAAAAATGATTTAACAAAGTGGGATAAGGAGATATTTACTTGGTTCGGTAGAACAAATATAATTAAAATGAATGTAATGCCAAGATTTTTATATCTACTACAAACTCTCCCAATTAAAAAAAATCAGAGTCTCCTACAAGACTTAAGATCAAGGTTTTTAAAATTTGTATGGGCGGGGAAACCAGCTAGAATACGAAGGAATATACTGACCCTTCCAAAAAAGAAAGGTGGAATAGGATTACCGGACCCCATAAGATACCAGGAAGCACAACATTTACCGTATTTATCGGCGTATAACACGCACTTTTTCCCCCCTTAAAATCGGGGAAAGTCGTGGGTGCGTGTAATACGCCGATACCCCCCAAAAAAATGACAAAAAAAGCTAGCGGCGCCAAAAAATGGCGACCGCCGCCGAAAGACCGAACCGCAGCCGAAAAAGGCAGCTCGTAGTCCCGCCTCCCTGCGCTCGCTCCCGAAACAGCAGGGAGGCGGGACTCCAAGTGGAGCCGATCAGTCGGCTCGGTCTTTTTCAGGGGCGCTTCGGCCTTTTTCGGCCGCGGTTCGGTCTTTTTCGGCGGCGCATGCGCGGTTTGTCTCGCGGCGGGAAATTTAAACGTGGGCAAGGCAAATGACGCTGGCAATGCTGCAAATCACACTGGGCAAACTACAAATGACGCTGGCAAGCTGCAAATGACAATGGGCAAGCCCAATGACCCCAATTATAGGAACACCTCAATTTCAACCTGGTATAGAAGACCCAAAGTTCAGAGCAATAAAATCAAAAGGATTTAGTAGGATTATGCCTCGTACACACGAAGGGACTTTCCCGCGGGATTGTCTGCTGGACTCGAGTCCGGCGGACAATCCCCCCGTGTGTGGGCGCCGGCGGACTTTTTGGCGCCAAAAGTCCGGCGGACTAGGTTTTAAGTTTTGTTTTAAAATTATCCGCTGGACTTGGCAGTCCGGCGGACAATCCCGCCGTTAGTACGCTAGTCCGCCGGACTTTTGGAAATGAACGGACTTGCCGATCATCGGAAAGTCCGTTCATTTAGCACGTGACTTCAGGTAGACGGAGCTAGCGAAGGCAGTGAATGCCGCCGCGCTAGCCCCGTCACCTGGCATGGATTTAAAGGGAATCCCCACGCCGGCGTGGGGCCCCCCCCCAAATCCATCTCAGACCCTTATCCGACCCTTATCCGAGCACGCAGCCCGGCAGGTCAGGAAAGGGGTGGGGACGAGTGAGCGCCCCCCCTCCTGAGCCATACCAGGCCGCGTGCCCTCAACATGGGGGTGCCCTGGGGAAAGGGGGGCCGTGCGGCCCCCCACCCCAAAGCACCTTGTCCCCATGTTGATGAGGACAAGGGCCTCTTCCCGACAACCCTGGCCGTTGGTTGTCGGGGTCTGCGGGCGGGGGCTTATCAGAATCCGGGAGCCCCCTTTAATAAGGGGGCCCCCAGATCCCGGCCCCCACCCTATGTGAATGAGTATGGGGTACGATGTAAATAAAAAAAACACACCATTTTTTAAAAATATTTTATTGCACTGCTCCGGGGGTCTTCTTCCGTCTTGGGGGGTCTTCTCGCCAGACTTCTCCGCTATTTACCTAGCTCTTTTACCGAGCAGAGGAGGCCGGCTACCTTCTTCGTCGTCGACACCGTCGTCTGGGGGTCTCGATCCGCCTTCGGAGTCCGGGGTCTCTTCTGTTCTTGCCGCTGTCATCGTTTTCTGCGCCGCCGCCACCGCCTTCTTCTTCTTGTTCTTGTTCTTCCTCTTCTTCTTCTTCCGATGTTGACCCGTCGCTGTCTCTGGCCGGAATGCCAGAGCCGCACTGTGCTGGGACTTATATAGGGACAAGGGGACAGGGTCACATGCTCATGTCACATGGTGACCCCGCCCCCTTGTGATGTCAGTCCCGGAGGATGCTGGGACTGTGACATCACAGGGGGGCGGGGTCACCATGTGACATGAGCATGTGACCCTGTCCCCTTGTCCCTATATAAGTCCTAGCACAGCGCGGCTCTGGCATTCCGGCCAGAGACAGCGACGGGTCAACATCGGAAGAAGAACAAGAAGAAGGCGGTGGCGGCGGTGCAGAAAACGACGACAGCGGCAAGAACAGAAGAGACCCCGGAAGACCCCCGAATGCGGATCGAGACCCCCAGACGACGGCGTCGACGACGAAGAAGGTAGCCGGCCTCCTCTGCTCGGTAGAAGAGCTAGGTAAATAGCGGAGGAGTCCGTAGAGAAGACCCCCCAAGACGGAAGAAGACCCCCGGAGCAGTGCAATAAAATATTTTTTAAAAATTGTGTGTTTTTTTTTATTTACACTTTACACCTTAGGTGATTGGGTAGGGGTACATCGTACCCCATACTCATTCACATAGGGTGGGGGGCTGGGATCTGGGGGCCCCCTTATTCCCTTATTAAAGGGGGCTCCCGGATTCCGATAAGCCCCCACCCGCAGACTCCGACAACCAACGGCCAGGGTTGTCGGGAAGAGGCCCTTGTCCTCATCAACATGGGGACAAGGTGCTTTGGGGTGGGGGGGCCGCACGGCCCCCCTTTCCCCAGGGCACCCCCCATGTTGAGGGCACGCGGCCTGGTATGGCTCAGGAGGGGGGGCGCTCGCTGGTCCCCACCCCTTTCCTGGCCTGCCGGGCTGCGTCCGACGAAGCCCCACTGAAAAGTCCGGCGGTTTGTCCGCTGGACTAGGTCCAGCGGACAAAGTCCGAACGTGTGTACGCGGCATTGTACATTTTTCTAAAAATAACAAAATTATGACAAAAACAGACATATTGAGTGAAATCGCGTCAGATTTGGATTTTTTTAGAAAAAAGGCACAAGTCCATCAAGTCCAACCTATGTGTGTGATTATATGTCAGTATTACCTTGTATATCCCTGTATGTTGTGATCGTTCAGGTGCTTATCTAATAGTTTCTTAAAACTATCGATGCCCCCCCCCCGGCTGAGACCACCGCCTGTGGAAGGAATTCCACATCTTTGCCGCTCTAATGCCCCATACACACGGTCGGAAATTCCGACCACAAAATCCGTCAGATTTTTTTCGACGGATTTTGTCCAACACTGGTGTTGCATACACACACAAGTTGTCGGAAAATTTGATCATTCTGAACGTGGTGATGTTCGTTGCGTACGACGGCACTACGTAGAGGCTAGTAGCCAATAGCTTTGGTCTTGTAATTTGATCTAAGCATGCGTGGCACTTTGTCCGTCGGAGTTCGCTACACGCGATCGGAAAAAGTCCGATTGGACTTTGTTGTCGGAAAATTTGAGAGCAGGATCTCAAATTTTTTCCGACGAAAAAAGTCCGATGGCGCCCACACACGGTCGGATTTTCCGACAACATGGTCCGATAGGACATATTCCGTCGGAAATTCCGACCGCGTGTACGGGGCATTACAGTAAAGAACCCTCTACGTAGTTTAAGGTTAAACCTCTTTTCTTCTAATTTTAATGAGTGGCCACGTGTCTTGTTAAACTCCCTTCCGCAAAAAAGTTTTATGCCTATTGTGGGGTCACCAGTATGGTATTTGTAAATTTAAATCAAATCCCCTCATAAGCGTCTCTTCCCCAGAGAGAATACGTTCAGTGCTCGCAACCTTTCCTCATAACTAATATCCTCCAGACCCTTTATTAGCTTTGTTGCCCTTTTTTGTACTTGCTCCATTTCCAGTACATCCTTCCTGAGGACTGGTGCCCAGAACTGGACAGCATACTCTAGGTGTGACCGGACCAGAGTCTTGTAGAGCAGGAGAATTATCGTTTTTATCTTTGGAATTAATCCCCTTTTTAATGCATGGCAATATTCTGTTTGCTTTCTTAGCAGCAGCTCGGCATTGCATGCCATTGCTATGCCTATCATCTACTAGGAGCCCCACGGCCTTTTCCATCCTAGATTCCCCCAGAGGTTCTCCCCCCCAGTGTATAAATTGCATTCCTATTTTTGTCACCCAAATGCATTATTTAAAATTTTTCTACATTGAACGTCATTTGCCATGTAGTTGCCCACCTGTTCCCGACCAGCCGCTGCAGTTGTACTGCGGCAGAATGGCGGCCGTGACGATCGGATTCGATCCAGAACTGATCAGTCTCCAGGCCCAGGCCAATGAAATCGATCGGTCCTGGCGAATGAGATCCTTTCCCTGTCGTGTAACTGTAAACACTGACAAGGGAAGTGATGTTATCTCTCCTCGGTCTGGAATGGAAAAGAGCGACACGAGGAGAGATGACATCTAATAGTAAGTGCACCAACACTACACTGACACCAGGTCAAGTAGGCACACAATTCACCTCCGATCACCCCCCAGTTAACCCCTTCCCCTCCTGTCACTGTGTAACCCAGTACAGCATTTAGATTTTTTTTTGATCGCTGTACTGGTGTCATTAGTGACAAAAATTAGCGTTAGGTCTAGGGACCCCCCCTAAAAAAGGTTTAACCCCTTGATTGCCCCGTCACCAGTGATCACTGTATGGTGTCACGGGTGACGCAGTTTAGCTAGTTTATTTTTATAGCGTCAGGGCACCGGCGATATTTTACCCAATAAAAGTTTAACCCCCTGATCACCCGACGGGTGATCAAAGTTAGGTTTTAGTGTCAGAAAGGGTCTGCGTCGCCTCAGGCAGCATCAGATTAGTGCCAGTAGCGCTAACACCCATGCATGCACCATACGCCTCCCTTAGTAGTATAGTGTCTAAACGTATTGATATCTGATCTGATCAGAACTATATTAGCGTCCCCAGCAGTTTAGGGTTCCCAAAAACGCAGTGTTAGTGGGATTAGCCCAGATACCTGCTAGCACCTGTGTTTAGCCCCTTTGCCCAGCCCAGCGCAGCCAAGTTCAGTATCAATCGATCACTGTCACTTACAATACACTAAACAGATAACTGCAGCATTCGTAGAGTCAGGCCTGATCCCTGCGAACGCTAACAGTTTTTTTGGTAGCGTTTGAATCAGTCGCTGACAGTCAGATGCTTTTTTTTCTTGTGAGTCTCACTAGTGTACCAGTAAATTTAGAGACCAAAATGTCAAATCGAAGGTACACTAGTGAAGAGGCCTACGCATTTCTGAGCATGACAGATAGTGAAGAGGAAGTCACTCATCTGTCAGATTCAGGCTCAGAATACGAACCTGTAGACAGCAGCGTTCTTCTGCTGTCGTTGAGGTGCAGGAACCGCAGGTACCTCCATATGGAGCAGAGAGCCAGTACTAGCGCCGCTCATCCTTCTGGTGAACTGGCAAGCACCAGCGGCCTAGTACATCCAGCACTGCAGTATCACGTGGTGAGTCCCATAAGTGCAGTTCAAGGTGGCAAGGTGGCTACCATGAGTAGAGTCCCGCTGCCACCAAGAAGAAGACAAAGACAGGCCCGTCGAGCCCTTAGTGCCCTTCCTGCTGCATTTGCCAATCCTAATTGGGAGCCCACCACTTCTGCACCACCCGTACTTCCCCCATTCACTGGCCAACCCGGAATTTAGGTGGAAACAGTTGATTTCACGTCACTTGATTTTTATTCGCTGTTTTTCACTGAAGATCTCTATAGATCCATTGTGGACCAAAGCAATTTATATGCTGGTAAATTCATCACCACTAATCCCCAGCTGACCCTTGCCAGAGAATGGAAACCAATTACGGTTTCCGAATTTAAGACCTTCCTGGGCCTATCTCTTCTCATGGGCATAACGAAAAAGAGTGAGTTGCAGTCATATTGGTCCACTGACCCAATTCGCCATATGCCCGTGTTCTCTGCCTCCATGACCAGAACACGATACAAGCATATCTTGCGGTTCATGCATTTCAACGATAATGAACTCTGTCGTCCTCGGGGTGACCCTAAATTTGATCGGCTCTACAAAATTTGGCCACTCGTAAACCACTTCATCCAACGTTTTGCAGCCTTGTTTACTCCCCATCAAGTTGTCTGCGTTGATGAGTCCCTGATTAAGTTTTCTGGCCGCTTGTCATTCAAACAGTATCTTCCCAACAAGCGTGCCAGATACGATGTCAAGATGTATAAGCTCTGTGACAGGGCCACAGGCTATACATATAGTTTTATGGTTTATAAGGGGAGAGATAGTTGCGTAGAGCTGGAGAACTGCCCTGACTACATAGGGAGCGCTGGTAAGATTGTGTGGGACTTGGTGTCACCCTTATTCAGAAAGGGGTACCACTTGTACGTAGACAATTATTACACAAGCGTGGCACTTTTTAGTCACTTGTTTGATCATCAGATTGGTGCATGTGGCACTGTGCGATCTAATTCTCGTCTTAGGCTGGGGGAGACTTAGACATGTGCTCAACAAAAAAATTCATTTATTTTTCGTTTCGTTTTTTTCGTTTCCGTTGATTCGTACATTCGTAAGTCATTGTTGTTTGTATTCGTAACGATTCGTACATTTGTAAGAGTTATTTTTCGTTGATTCGTTTTTTCGTTAGTTTACTTTTCGTTCATTCGTTTATTCGAAATACGGACGCATTCGTAGTTATTCGTAACATTCGTAGATTCGTAATCGGAGCATAATCCATAATTTATGTAATGTGTATGCTATTATTACATTTTAATAATTTACGAATCTAAAAAAAAAAGTTACGAATCTAAAAAAAAAGTTACGAATGTACGAATTTTTTTGTTCAATCCATTCGAAGCACTTTAAGCAGCACCATTGTAAGGGACACGGAAAATTACCAATTCAACAAAAAAAAGTTACGAATGTACGAATTTTTTCGTTCATTTTCGTTGTTCCTTTTTTCGTTTTTCTGATTTTCGTTGCTTTTCGGATTTGTTCGATTCTAACGATTCATTAATCGGATTCGTACGATTCGAAAGATTCGTTCATTCGTACGAAAACGAACGAACGAAAAAACGAATTGCACATGTCTAGGGGAGAGAGCCTTCTTGAGATGTAATAATATGCTCGCTGTGAAGTGAAGGGATAATAAGAATGTTTATGTTCTGTCCTCCCTTCACACAGACACGACGGCCCAAATTCCTACGGCGACTGGTGTTGTGGAGAAACCCCTCTTTGTCCACAAATATAACCTTAATATGGGAGGGGTGGACCTCAACGACCAGTTGTTGGCGCCGTACCTAATTGCCCGTAAGGCCAGACGCTGGTACAAAAAAGTGTCTGTTTATTTATTTCAATTGGCTCTGCTGAATGCTTTTGTGCTATACAAAATGTTTCAGGATGAACTGGATCCTTCCTTAAATTCCAGAAACGGATCATCACAGCCCTTCTGTTTCCAGATGGTGCTGTGGCCCAACTTCCCAATGCAAATGCAGTAAGCCAGCTGCATGAGGGCAATTTTCCGCATGTCCTCTCTGGAACCCCTACCCAAAGAAACCCCCAAAGAAGATGTTGGGTCTGTAGAAAGCACGGATATAGGCATGACACCCGCTTAAGGCTGGATTCACACCTATGCAGTTTTAGTGCTTTTTGCATTTTGCAGATTTGTACTGCAGTCAATTTAACATGGTTTCCTATGAAACACGTTCTGTAGAGCAAATCTGCAAAATGCAAAAGCACAAAAAATGCATAGGTGTGAATCCAGCCTTATTGTCCCTCCTGTCCTGACTAACCTGGTCTTTGCATTGGTGACTGTTTCAAACGCTACCACAAACTAGTTGAGTATTAGTGTAGGGTACAGCACCACACAGTTCTAGGCACATGTACACAGGGTCTCAAAAGATGTGATGGCCATCACATTTTGAGACCCTAATCTGCAGCGTTCAGTTTGCAGTTTTTTTACAGTTTTTATAAAAGTGAAAAAGGTGAAAAACAAAAAAAAATTAAAAAGCCGAAAATAGTTGTGGCTGTATTTTTCTTCTCTATCTCTCTCTGTTGTTCTCTCCCTTATGTTCGCTCTCTACTGTTCACTAACTATTGTTCTATATCTTTTGGTCTCTCTGTTTTATTTTTACTAGGTTTTATTGTATTTGCTTTGCAGGTATGGTATGTTATACTGTAATGTTTGTTTTATTGTTAACCATCATTTGCTTAGCAGGTACGCCATTCAGCTGCGGCACGGGTTTACTTATCTTGACAGCAACAGCGTTTGCTCCCACGATACCTAAAGCCGTGACTTCAGCATTGTCGGAGGTGATTTCACCACCACAGTTAAAAAAAAAGAGCATATATGCCAAAGCATGGGGGCAGGGGTGGAGGAGCGATTTGCTGCTAACATTAGGGGCAGATTGCCCCCATGCTTTGGCATATATTTTTTTTAGGCACAGATTGCAATGTTTTATTTTTACTGTGTTTGCTTTGGTATGGTAAGTCTTAAGCCCCATACACACGGTCGGAAAATCCGACCACAAAATCCATCGGATTTTGTCTGACGGATTTAGTCCGACACTGGTGTTGCATACACACGGTCGGACAAAGTTGTCGGAAAATCCGATCATTCTGAACGTGGTGACGTTTGTTGCCTACGACAGGACTACGTAGAGGCTAGTAGCCAATAGCTTTGGTCTTGTAATGTGATCTGAGCATGCGTGGCACTTTGTCCGTCGGAATTCGCTACACACGATCGGAATTGGTGTGATCGGACTTTGTTGTCGGAAAATTTATAGAGCAGGAGATACAACTTTGTCCGTCGGACAATCCGATGGAAAATGTCCGATGGTGCCTACACACAGTCGGAATTTCCGACAACATTGTCCGATAGGACAGAATCCATCGGAAAATGACCGTGTGTATGGGGCTTTACTGTAATACTGTAATGTTACTTTGTTTTATTGTTAACCATCATTTGCTTGAGGGCGTGTACGGATGTGTGAGAGAGGAGCTCCAGGACTGCTTACTTTAATCCGCAGCCATCCATGCACCTAAGCGGCCAAATTCAGCTAATCCACCTGCCTGCTTGTCCCTCTGCATACCCTGCTGCAGCCTGTGTGTATATTGGGCAAGATCCGCCCGGGATCGGCAAGAGAGGCGCTGATCCTGTTCACCCGTGGCCGCCGCCATCTTCCCAGCCTCCATCTGCCTAAAAGGAGCTATTTCTGACCTGTTGGTGAGGTAAGAGACTCCCCTCACCATCCAGCCTGCCCTCCTGAGTGCCTGGCGGGGTCCGGTGGTCTGTAGGGTTGCCGGGATCGCCCATTGCGGCCGCGGCCTGGTCCAGCCTGGTGCGGCCTAGTGAAGCATGCCGCACACCGCCGATCCATGGGGCCCGGCCTGTATTCCATGGCACGGATGCTGTGGTCTACAGCTGCCTCAATATCCGGTTATGAACTATACAGTGCCTGGAGACTGCCTGTGCAGGCTGGCTTCGGAGCCCCAGGGCCTATCATCCTCCACATTCTCCTACCTCCATCCCAGCTCCCTGTCCATATCTCCCACACCGAGTGACATCCTAGCCGGCAGATAGCTGCATCATGATCAGGGGCACCTCCTGAACCCATAGAGGCCATATAGAAGACGATCAGTAAAGAAACAGCCACCACCCAGGACACAGAGCTCCCCGGCAGTCACTCATGCGGCGGCCACCTTGCCCTCCGCAGAAGAGCGAGCCGCGACCATACAAACAGCCCTGCAGCTTCTGAGGGACATGGAGCAAAACGAAGGAGACAGCAGCAGGCCTCAGGTATGGAGCAATCAGCAGCTACTGACTCTAATGCAGCCATCCTGGTGGCCATTGAGGAGAGTATAACCATGGTTATGGGGAGGATAGATACACTGGCCATGGAGTGTGGTCTTATCTGACAAGACATGGACAGGTTTAGAGGCTGTGTCACTGCGGTAGAGGATACTACGGCTGCCACCTCCCAGAATGTCACTGACCTGCAACGCACAGTTAAAACCCTGATGGTGCGGTCTGAAGACGCCGAAAATAGACTGCGCCGCAACAATGTACGCGTGGTGGTCCTTCCTGGGGGCGTGGAGGGCTCCCACCCAGCCAGCTTTGCTGAAAAGTACAACAAGTCTCCTCAGCATACATTGTTGAGCACACTCATAGGGTCCCCACAGACCCGAGACCGCAAGGTGCCTTGCCCAGACCATTCCTTGTGTGGTTTCTAAATTACTGAGATAGAGATCTCATCCTTGCCAAAGCCCGGAAGAAACCACAGCTCCGGTTTGAGAAAACCACCCTTCATTTCTTCCCAGATTTTTCCCCAGAGTTGCAGAGATGCCGTCTCACGTTTTGTGGAGGTTCAGAAGAGGCTCTGAGAAAAGGGACTCAGGTATAGTATGCTGTACCCCAGTAATCTCTGTGTTGAACACCGGAGCTCTGTGAAATTCATTGACTTCCCCTCGGATGTCTCAGATTGGCTGGATACCTTAGGCTGAAGTGAATCATCATTTAATGTATGATACATTCTGTTTGAGCAGTTTGTTGCCCTCTCCCCCCTTTTATTACTGAAGACAAAAAACATTTTTTTTCTCCTTTCTTTTCTTTTTTGGCTGACGTACCACAATCCAGTGCAGTAAAGACTGATTGCACACTGGCGGGCACATATGCTCTGTATATAATCCTATACCAAGTTACCTTTCCTAATAGGTTTAATAGCGGTGTGCCTTGTCAAGAGATGCACAAGTACAGAACTTGCTTACACTGCGCAAAACATTGCCTTCAAGGTGTTGCAGCGTATGCAGCTGGTTGGTGCTTCATGGCTACAATATGCATGGAGCCGGATGCTCTCTCTGCAAAAAAGAGTATTCACAGAAGGCGAGTAAGTGCCAGTACTTACCCTGTTGACTTTTTTGTTCCTCCCTGAGGCACATATGGAACAACTCTACAAGACAATATAACATTTTTCGTTGTTTTTTGGTTTTGGGGATCAAGTCCCAGACTGGCTGGGGTGTGGTCTGTGTCCCCCCCCCCTTTTTTTTTGAGCTGGCAAGACAGGGGATTGTTACGATGGGACTGTTCAGGAGTGAATGCTTTTTTCATGTTTTTTCTTATGTTCTGTTTTGGTATATCTGCTCCACCTTTTTTGTGGTCGCTTGTTTGTGGTGTCACTCTCTGTACTACATGGTTGGTAGACCGGTGGACACCCCGAAACAGGCTCCACCACAAAGAGATGTGTATAGGTGGGTAAATGTTAATCTTCAGCATGCTGTATGGCTTTGTGTGACTCTGGACCTCACTTGTGCTCCTAGGCCTCCATCTTGTGGAGAATTTCTAAATTGCAGTCATGTCCCTGAATATTAGAATCATCTCCTGGAATGTCAGGGGTTTGAATTCAAAATACAAGAGAGCTCTGGTGCTGAAATTCTTACAGGCCCAGCATCCCCACATAATGTTATTGCAGGAAACTCATTTATTAGGCAATAAAATCCTGGCCATGAAACGTCCCTGGATGCACAGAGCCATGCATGCCACTTTTTCGTCATATGCGAGGGGTGTGTCTATTTATAAGTCCTTACCTTGCTCCATAGAAACAGTGATTACAGATCCCGAGGGAAGATACTTAGTGCTAATAATTGAAGTGTATTCACGAAGGTTAGCCCTAGTAAATGTATATATTGTCCCTCCTTTTACAAAGAAAATCCCAGATTCTCTCACTCAGGACACCATCCCCCAGATGTGAAATTCCTGTAAAATGTCCCTTGCAAAGGGTAGAGGTGATCAAATATTTGGGGTTACGTATCTCCAACTCTGTATCAGACTTTATTGCCTTGAATGTCGATCCACTTTTGACTAAACTAAAATCCAGACTACAGGCATGGCAGAATCTACATTTGACACGCATAGGTAAGGTGAATTTAGTAAAAATAAAATGTTTACCTCTGTTGTTTGTTTATATATATATATATATATATATATATATATATATATATATATATATATATATATATATATATATATATATATATATATATATAATTTCGGAATTCTCCTGTTTGGACACCGTGATATATATTCAAAAGAATAAATCAACTTATAACGACTTTCCTGTGGCAGGGGCGACACCCCCGAATTAATGCCGTGGAATAAAGGGGGTCTGGTGGTCCCGGACTTTCACAGATATTTCTTAGTGGGTCAGTTAGTATTCATGCACAGGTGGTTTACTCTACCCGAGGATGACACTGCTAACACACTAGAGGCAGCTGTTATTGGTTCTTATGAGGCGCTGACACAACTTCCGTATCGGGGTGTCATGGCTCCGTATAGGCTCACTATATCCATGAGTGCAACCAGCAGGGCATGGGTAGCAGTGACCAAGATGGGTAGCACGTCTGAGATTTTTCCTCACACACCACTTTGGAAGAATCCCAAATTAATACACTTTTGTGAGTACCCTGATCCAATCATCTGGACTGAAAGACATAGTGGGTGGTGGGAAACTTCTGCAGTTTGATGCCCTGAAAACTAAGTTTAATCTTCCCAACACGTATTCCGTTACCTTCAGCTCAGACAAGCATACAATGCCCAATTTGGAGATATAGGTATTACCCTGAAAATTAGTTATTTGGAGTCCTTACTGAGGGAGGACACCTTGGACTAGGCCTTGTCTACAATATATCTACAATATACAATGTCTACAATATATAAACAACTGTTCGATGAGGGAGGAGATCTCCTTGCAAAGTGTAGGGCGGTTGTGGGGTGAGGTGTTCCCCCAGATGGACGGGGATGACTGGGATGATTTATGGGACATTCATTTTACTAGATTGGTCTTTGCTAGGGACCAACTCAATCAATTTAAATTCCTGAATCGTATGTATCCTACTCCAGCTAGATTGGCTAAGATGTTCCCTACCCAGTTGCCTAGTTGCTGGTTGTGCAGTTCCCTCGCTGATGATTTCATGCATATCTTTTGGAATTGCTCAAACATCCAAGCTTTTTGGAAGGGGGGCACAGAATGTATAGCAGAAGTAACAGCCATTCTTATACAGCCCATGATAGAGGTGTGCCTTTTGGGTTTGGTAGACAATCTAGCCCCAAAGAGAGTAACTCGTACTTTACTGACAATCCTAATCTATTACGCTAAGAAAATGATAGTGTTATCATGGAAAAAGCCCAATCCTCCATCTGTATCAGCGTGGAAGGGTGTGGTTAATAGGGCTGCACCTTTCTACAAGGCTACGTACAGTAGCAGGGGCATACCACAGAAATTTGATAAAGTGTGCAGTTGGATGAATAGTAATACTGTGGTGGCGGATTGAGTGGGAAAAAAAACAAACATTGGGGCGCATGCGCGGCACGATCCTGGACGGAAGCAAGGGCTAGGAGCTCCGCAAGGAACGGAGACAAAAGCGGATTCCCCGGGGCCTTATGACCACAATCCGAACACCAAATCATACATCACCCCTGGCGGAAGACCCAGCGCATGCCGGGCCCTAAGACTCGCCGTAGAAAACTGGCCCAGAGATCCCTGACAAACTATTTACGCCGCGTGCGGGAACAGCACAAGATGTCCCAAGATGGCGCCCAGGCTGGGCCTGCTCCGGGGTGCTCGCAGGCCTCAGCCTCATCCCCAGAACACTCAATGGGAGACTGAGTATTCAAACCAGCTCACTAAAGCCGACTTGGAGGAAAGCCTCTCCTCAATGTACGATAGGCTGGCTAGGAAGTTTCAGTCGGAACTACATAAATCCACCAGCACACTGTCTATTGAGATTGCGGCCCTGGGCACCAGAACTGACATGCTGGAAACTAAACATGACGAACTGTGCCTATCTCACTCTGACCTGCGGAAAGACCACGAGTCCCTCACTGAGACTTTCCAGATCCTGCAAGCCCACCTCGAGGACCTCGATAATAGAAACAGAAGGAACAATCCTGAGGGTGAGAGGTGTCCCTGAAATGGTCACTGACCTGCCACAAGCTGTACAGAAGCTCTTCCACTCCCTGCTCCCAGAGACCCCAATGGCGGCTTACACCTGCGACAGGCTGCACAGAGCTCTGCGCCCAAAGCCCCTGGTGGGACATTGTACTGTGTCTTAAGGACTACCTGGTCAAGGAGGAAATTCTCAGGGCCTCATGCAATACTCCTAACATCCAATTGGATGGGGTTACGGTGCAAATCTACCCTGATATTTCACCTACAACCCTGGATAAACGCAGGAGGATGAAAGAAGTCACATCTGTCCTTCAATCAGCCAGAATCAGGTACCATTGGGGCTTCCCCTTTAAGCTACAAGTCCCGCATAATGGTACCACATATATGGTCACCACAATCTCCGAGGGGAAAGATCTTCTGGTAAAGTTGGGCCTCCTGAATACAGCCGACCACCCTAGGATGCCATCTACCCCCCCCCCCCCCCGTTTTCGCCAGCCAACTGGGCCACTCCACCTCCCAGGAGGGACCGCCGTATGGTCCATTGACCTTCACTGTTCCCCATTTCTCTGCTGGACACCTACGAGGGCCTACATGCAAATATGTAGAACATTTGTCTCACCCTGGAACTGACGTCCAGTCGCGTCCATCTGAATTACCCCCCACTCCGAGCAAGTCAGATGGAGACCCTGACGTCCCATGAAGCTACTACTGGAGATCCTGCTTTAATCAATCGGACAGATCGGCTCCCTCTCCTTGCTTGGAGGTTTGGACCATCCGGTCCGAGTTCACTATTGGAGTTATGGCAGAGGGAGCGAGGAGGGGGCATTTTTTTGTTTTTTCTCGCCCTTTCCTGTCTCCTTCTCAGGCCTTTTGTTTTTTTGGTCAGGGTGTTTGTTTTACCCCTGACCCCTTTGGCATTGATGCCGCTTCAACTGACACCAAGCCTGCATCTGTTACTATCGCAGTGCTTGCAATGGGTATATGGTAGCTTGTTTGTTTATTTTTTTTCTTATTTTTTTGCCTTTTTTTTCTCTACAAGTGTTGTGCTGCTTCTCACACAATGTTGTTGCGCCTCTCACTGGTTGACGCTCCTGGGTGCTCGACCTGCCCCTGGCTTCTCCCGGGGTTGGCGGGCGCCTACGGTTTCAACCTTTTGACCAAGGTTTGATAATGTATTTGTCATTGTATTGGTCACTTTACAGGTACGGGGATGGGACTTACCCTGCAATTGGGGTTCTTGCGGATTCTGGACTCATAGTGCATCTTCTAGCTGGTCTGCTACATTTTAATTCAACCCAATGGGTACTACAGTAATTTCACATAACCTGAAAGGATTTAACTCTCTGATTAAAAGGAGGAAGGCCTTTAAGACATATAAGAGACTGGGTGCAGACATTTTGCTTCTCCAGGAGACGCATTTTGCCACCCAAAACCACCCACGCTATTTTGATAAGGCCTACCACCAGGGATATTTCACCACATTTGAGTCCAGGACCCACGGAACAGCTATTTTTTTTTAGGAACAATGTAAAATTTGAGTTACAGCAAGAGTATAAAGACCCTGACAGCCGCTTTGTTATAGTTAAAGGAATTATTCAGGGAAAGACGGTTACAATAGCATCAGTGTATGCCCCGAAAGACGCTTAAGCTACGTTTTTTAAACGTTTTTTTCTCTGCCCTAGATAAACTCCACTCCTCACATATGATTGTGGGGGGGGACTTTCATTTGGTGGCACATACATCCCTGGACAGGAGTGGGACTGGACATGCCTCTAACACCTTCCCCAGGTCCCTACAGCACCTTATTAAATCTAACCAGCTGATAGACACCTGGAGGGCCCACAATGTGGGGGCCAGGGAATACACCTTTTATTCCCACCCACATGACAGCTACTCCAGGCTGAAATACATTCTCTCCACGACAGTCCTGACAGCTAACTCTACCTCTGCCAGTATTCACTCTTGCCCATGGTCAGACCACCAGATTGTTTCATGTTCCTTTACCTGTATGGGCCTCCCGAGGGCTCTGGGGACCTGGAGACTCAATGATTCCATGCTCACAGATCCAACAGCTTTATCCCAGATTTCTAACTACATCTCGGAATACTTTGCTCATAATGAGGTCGGGGAGATTTCCCGGCGTCACTGTGGGGTGCGCATAAGGCGGTTCTGAGAGGTAGACTAATGCACTTGGCATCTGACCATAAGAAACAGAGACTACGGACCATCGAGACCCTCACGGGAGATTTGGATCGGCTGTATCGCAGGCATGGTCTCACTCAGGAACCTGAGGTATTGGCACAGATTGACCAGAAGAGGAAGGCACTGGATGCGGTCCTCACTGAGCAAACTGAAAAATCTTTGCGATGGTCTAAAGCCAAATTTCTCTTGTACAGTAATTCTTCGTCAACCATGTTTGCGAGAAAGCTGAAACAATCTATTCAACCCACGCACACCTATAGACTACGGAATAGTAAAGGTGACCTCACAACTCATCCCAAAGAAGTCCTACATCTGTTTAAGACTTACTACCAATCCCTTATGGAGGCCCCCCGACCCCCTGACCCCCCCCCCCGCAACCCCCGACGTGGCTTGACTCGGTTTTGCTGCCTCAACTGACTGCGAACCAATTGGAGTCCCTGAATGCCCCCTGTACGGTAGAGGAGGTGACGGCTGTCATGACCTCCCTTAAAACCGCTAAGACCCCGGGCCTGGACGGCTTCTCAGCCTTATATTATAAGAAGTTTGCTGACTTACTGGCCCCTAGACTGACTAAACTATATAATAAGGTCCTATCTGGTGAAGCCTTCCAGAGTAACATGCTGATGGCCAATATGTCTCTAATTCCTAAACCAGGGAAAGATCACTCACTCCCCCAAAACATCAGGCCCATCTCGGTCATTAACAATGACCTGAAAATATTTAGTCGCATATTAGCAAATAGACTAGCAACCACAATTACGACCTTAATCTCCCCTGATCAGACCGGATTCATCCCTACTAGACAGATAACAGACAATATTCGCCTGGCTACCAACATTATCCAAGACGCCAACCTCCACTCACATAAAGTTCTTATGCTTGGCTTAGACATCAATAAAGCTTTCGATAGTGTCCTATGGCCGTACCTAGACAAGATTCTACACAGGTTTGGGATCTTGGGTAGGTTTGTGAACGGATTCCATGCCCTGTACAAACTTCCCCAGACGTGTATTTAACTCCCCAGTTGTTCCTCAGATTATTTCACCTTAGGAAGGGGAACCAGACAGGGCTGCCCTTTATCCCCCTTATTATTCACTCTGGAGATTGAACCCCTATCCAGATATATTGCTACCAACCCCAACATAAAAGGATATGTTAAAAATGATTCCTCATATAAACTAAGTCTGTACGCTGACGATGTTCTACTTTTTCTGACTGATCCCCTGACCTCCCTCCCGAACCTTTTAGCTGCGTTAGATGCTTTTCAGATTTAATCTGGCCTGGGTGTGAATCCCTCTAAGTGCGTAGCTATGCCCATTTATTTACCACAACCACTGGTAGAGTCCCTACAGAGTAGCTTCAAATTTTCCTGGACCTCCTCCTCCTTGCAATACTTAGGAGTGAAAATGGCTCCTTCCCTTAAGCAGATATACGCACAAAACTACCCACAGATCTTTGCTGCGGTCAAGGGTTTACTGACCCAATAGGCCCCATACCACATTTAATTTCTTGGTCGTATTCAGACTGTTTTATTTTAGAGCCCTCCCTCTGTATGTGTCCTGCTCTACTATTAGGACCATGCAGTCGGAACTGCTAAAATTCATTTGGAGAGTTAAGAGACCCATACTTAATAGACTTTTGGTGTTTAGAACTAGAAATAGAGGGGGTCTGAGTTGCCCGGATTTATGGAAATATTTCCTGGCTGCCAGATTGGTTCAACTTGCCCAATGGCATATCCTATCTCCTCGTACCCCCTGGTTACGCTTTGAGAGAGACTCCGTTAGGCCTTATTATCTCCCGGGGATCTTATGGTCTGGTTCGATCCATCAAAGGGATATTACAGCACTTAATGGGGTGGTGGGGCAGTCTCTCTATCTTTGGACCCTCTATAAAGACAGGTTCGGTCTATCCTCTTAACCAGCTCCCCTGTCCTCGTTCCTGGGGAACACTATTGAGCAACAGCGCCATCTATATATATGTTCTCGTTCCTGGGGGACCCGGGCTTTCCGGGGGCCTTTGGGACGGGAATTGACTTTATGCACTGGTCCTCTCGGGGCCTGGTAACCCTGCGCTCACTAGTTCGAGGGACAGGCTTCCGGTCCTTTGAAGATTTAAACCAGAACTGGAAAATTCCCCGCTCTGAGTTCTATAAGTATTTGCAAATACGCCATTATTTCCAGAACGCCATCACACTGTGGAGGGCGAACCCTAAAACTACTTTTGAAGCACTTTGTCTTGAGGGGTCTAGAGATAGAGGGGTGATTTCCACAATTTACTGCCACTTAAATGACTACAATTCGGAACCTAAGTCCCAGGCTATGGTAGCATGGGAGACTGAACTGGGAGAGACAGTCTCAGAAGAAGACTGGAGCGACATGATAGATAATATGCATAAGTGCACCCGCTCAGTTGCAATTAAGGAGACAGTGGTAAAGTTGCATACTAGATGGTACTACACCCCGCTTAAGATCCATAAAATGTTCCCACTGATCCTGGACACCTGTTTCAGAGGCTGTGGGGAGATTGGTTCTCTCCTCCACAACTTCTGGAGATGTAAGAGCTTGGGCCCCTTGTGGCGAAGGGTATCTAAGATACAGCAGATCACGGGGAACAATGTTACCCTGACGGCACGAATATGCCTTCTATTTGCAGACATTCCAGGGGCCATGCCCACAGAGCAGAAATTACTTCATACACTGTTTAGCGCGGTGCATTGGGCGATAGCCTTGAATTGGCGTAAAGTGACAGTCCCCTGGCCACAGGTTCTTTATCGCATGGATTCAATAAAATTGATGAAACGCATTCATCACACACTTATGGACTCCATGCAGATTTTTGAGAAGAAATGGGACTCCTGGCCCGCATCAGGATAGGCTGGTAGCCATGCCCTTGTATAAGTTCACACTACCTGTAACCTTGAATGCTATTTTTGACGAACCTCTGACAATGACTGGAATTTGCCCTATGCCTACGAATGGTCTACGACGGCAGTACACTTCAACCCTCTTTTTTTATTTTTTTTGTGTTATTATTTCTTTTTGTTTCGTTATAATTTTTATTGTATATTTTTCCTTTTACTTAAAATTGGATATTTAAATTTCGAGTATCAATAGAACTACTTGTCCCAGTGATGGTTTTATACTCATACTTGTCATCGATGAACCACAGACTCTGTTCATTACTGTTGCACTTTATCGTTTGCCTATCTTGGATGAGAGTCTGTGACTTCTCTGACGTGTTGTTTGCATATCTATGTTTTTTCTATTGCACATTTGCTCCTTTATATGCTTGTACAATCCTTCAATAAAAGTTTTTAAACAAAAAAAAATAAATCATTTGCTTAGCAGGTACGCCGTTCAGCTGCACGGGTTTATCTATTTGTAGCGCTGGTATTTTTGCCTGTTAATACTATGTGATGCTAAGCTATGGACAATGTTACAAACTGGTACTTAGCACTATCTAGTGGCCTAAATATAGAAGGGACTTTGTTTATTCCTTCTTACTGAAGAACTTAGGGGAAATGTTACAGGAAGTGACTCATTTAGAGAATGGGCTTCAATAGACCCTCATTGGGGTCATGATTTCATGATTGGGGGGGGGGGGTTGTACTGACCTGACATTTTAGCACCTCAAGAAATGAGATAGGTAGTCAAACTAAAAGCTGTGTAAATTCCAGAAAATGTACCCTAGTTTGTTTTCATTTTAGTTTTTCTCAATTTATATAAATAATAAAAATCGCAGGGGCAATCAAATACCATCAGAAGAAAGCTCTATTTGTGGTCAAAAAAGGACGCAAATTTTGTTTGGGTACAGTGTTGCATGACCGCGCAATCACCAGTTAAATGAGCGCAGTGCCAAATTGTAAAAAGTGCTTTGGTCGTTGAGCAGCCAAATCCTTCGGGGCTGAAGTGGTTAGTTTGTTCAGATCTTTTTGCAAGGTTTCCACATGTTGAGGGTCTATTGAAGCCCATTCTCTAAATTCTCATCAAGCCTTTTCCTGAGCACTTTTAATTCAGGTTCTGACAGATTGAAAAGGCAACCAAAAGGTATTTCAACCCCTGGGAGCAGTTTAATGGGACAATCATACGGACGGTGAGGAGGTAACTGATCGGCATTCTTATCACAGACATCCCGGAACTCATAATATTGTGGAGGCAGGTTGAAAAATGTCTGCAAAGTAACCACATCTACCTGTGATTCCTTGACCAGCGGAGAACTTGTTCGACAAGGTTCTCTACAGAATTTCTCACACTGGGGGGATGTAAAGTTTATAATCCGTACTTCCCAGTTGATGGAGGGATTATGGGTGGAAAACCAAGGAATGCCCAGGATGACTGGAAATTTGGGTGACGTAATTAGCTGAAAACTGATGGTCTGATGATGGTTAGCCCCAAATTGGAGTACCAAAGGGGCTGTTTCATGGGTAACAGGTCCTGAAGTTAAGGGTGAACCATCAACCGTCTCCATATCCATAAGGGCAGGCTTATTTCTTGTTTGTGGACATTTGCCCATAGCAATAATATTCAAAGTTCCCCCCAGCCCCAGAGTCCAGCATAGCAGAGCAAGTAATTTCAATGCCGTGAGAGATGTTTAATATGCATAAAAAAGTGAGATAGTAGAGAGTTGACTTTATTCTCTTCTTGAATCAATGGGGAGACAGAATGGGTAATGGAGTTTATTTGTTCAGACACAATCACATCAGTCGCCGCAATTGTTCTTCTAACCTTGTTAGCACAGTTAACTGCATAATGCCCAGACTCCCCACAATATAGACAAGTTCTCAGAACGTCTTCTCTTTCTCTACTCCATTTCTACACAGGGGAGTAGAAATGAATCTCTTAATTGCATCCACCTGCATAGGTTCAGCGGTGTCAGAATCTGAAGGAACTCTTGGATTCTTCTGAACAAATTGACTAGAAGAGAAATGCATGCTACCATTACTTCCAAACATTCCCAGTCTCTCCTTCCTCCTTTCTGTAAGTCTCTGATCGATTTGGATACATAGTTGGATGAAGGCCTCAAGATCATTAGGAGTCTCAACTCTGGTAAGCTCGTCTATTACCTGTTCAGAAAGCCCTTGGCAGAATTGACTTTTTTGCGCTGCTGGGTTCCAAGTGGTATCTGCGATCCAACGCCTGAATTCAGCTGTGTACTCAGCAACAGCGCGTTTACCCTGACGTAAACTATGCAACTTTGCTTCAGCAGTAGCACAGCATTTGGGATCATCAAAAACCTGATTCATCGTAGCCACAAAAGTCTGGAAATTATTCAGCGTGGCACTATCTTGCTCTATATAAGGGGAGGACCAAGCTAGAGCTTCCCCAGTCAGGTGGTTGATAACAAACATTACCTTCTGTTTTTCAGAAGTGAATGCAGCGGGTCGCATTTGGAAATATATGCAACGCTGGTTAAGAAACCTTCTGTATTGGCGGCATTCTCGATTAAACTTGGTTCGGTGAAGCATCATCTCGGGAATGTAGATCCTGCAATTTGTTTTTGCAGCGAATGGATCTCTTCATGTTGCCCTTTTACCATGCTTTCCAGTCTTTTCTTGGTAGGTGACACCGAACTTCTGCAGCTCCACAATTTGCTGCCTAAAAGGGGCCACAGCATTTGCTATAGCAGCCTCCATGTTTTATTCTGTCACGATCAGGCATCAGGCTTGAAGACCAGTTGCTATAGAAGCTGCGGGACTACCACCGACCAGCAGGATAGGTACACAGGCAGTCACTCTGGCAGATGACGCAGGCTCAGAGTCTAATTACTAACCGGTGTTCACCAGAGCTCCTGATGGTAAGGTGACCAGACTTTTAAAATGAAATCCGAGGACATCTTTTTTTTTTTTTTATTGACAAATAGTAAACTATTTTATAAGCATCATTTTCTCATATTATATATGGAGTGTATGTGGTATGTGTTTGCATCTCTCTCTCTCTTTCATTTATTAAAGGCAAAAAAGCTGTCCAAACCTGCCTGGCTTTATGTGAAAAAGTAATTGCCCCCTAAACCTAATAACTGGTTGTGCCACCCTTGGCGACAACAACTGCAATCAATCGTTTGCGATAACTGGCAATGAGTCTTACACATTGCTGTGGAGCAATTTTGGCCCACTCTTCTTTGCAGAATGGTTTTAATTCAGCCACATTGGAGGGTTTTCTAGCATGAACGGCCTGTGTAAGATCACAATACAGCATCTCAATTGGATTTAAGTTCAGACTTTGACTAGGCCACTCCAAAACCTAAATTTAGCTTTGTTTGAACCATTTGGAGGTGGACTTGCTGTTGTGTTTCGGATCATTGTCCTTCTGCGTATCCCAAGTGCATTTAAGCTTCAGGTCACAAACTGATGGCTGGACATCCTCCTTTAGAATTTTCTGATAGAGCTCAGAATTCATGGTTCTATCAATTATGGTAAATTGTCCAGGTCCTGAAGCTGTTCTTGTTATGAAATGATCTAGTTTTATGCCAGATGTAACGGGACACACACCTTCCAAAAAGTTTAATTTTTGTCTCATCAGTCCACAAAATATTTGCCTAAAATTCTTGGGGATAATTAAGATGTTTTTTGGTAAATGTGAGATGAGCCTTTGTGTTTTTGGTCAGCAGTGATTTTGGCCTTGGAACACTCCCATGGATGCCATTTTTGCCCAGTCTTTCTTATTGTTGAATCATGAACACTGATCTTACCTGAGGCAAGTGAGGCCTGCAGTTCTTTAGATATTGTTCTGGGTTCTTGTTTGACCTCCTGGATGAGTTGTTGTCATGCTCTTGGAGTAATTTTTGTAGGCTGGACACTCCTGGGAAGGTTCACCACTGCTTTAAGTTATCTCCATTTGTGGATAATGGCTCTCCCCATGGTTCACTGGAGTTCCAAAGACTTAGAAATGGCTTTAAAACCCTTCCTAGACCAATACATGTACAGTACATTGTTTCTAATCTGTTCTTGAATTTTTTTAGATTGTGGCATGATGTGTGGCATTTTGTGATCTGTTAGCGTGCTTCACTTTGTCAGACAGCTTTTATTTATGTGATTTCTTGATTCAACAGTTCTGGCAATAATCAGGCCTGGGTGTGGCAAGTGAAATGTAACTCAGCTTTCCAAAAAATTGTGGTTAATCACAGTTCATTCATGATTCAGTATGGGAGGGGGAAAATTACTTTTTTACACACTATCTCTCTCTCTTTCTTTCTCTCTCTCTCTCTCTCTCTATATATATATATATATATCTATATATATATATATCTCTATATTAGTGGCATCGGGACCCTGTGCTACCAGTAATATTGCTGGTTTACACCAGATTTTGAAGAGAAAGGCATGCTGATTGCACAGCTGGGATATTTAGTTGTGACCTGGCTATGGCTCAGGGCCCCACCCCACAGATAGGAAATCTGTGCATGAGAGTCAGGTGGACTCCCATTTCTCTGCAGGAGTCAGGGACTGCATGGGTGCAGCCAGAGCATGCATGTCTGTAGGAGGCAGATGTACTTTGTGACAGAGCAGCAAGGCACTGATCAGGAGTAAGCTTAACTCTAGGAAACTCTTTTGTTCTAAGGAGCAGACCTAAGGCCTAGGCTACAGTCCTGAAGCAGCCGTGTGGCAATAACATAAGCCAGGAGGCTGAAGCATTTGGAATCTGTAAGATACAGTAATGGTGGAACCCCCTGCGTGGGATACTGATGTCTTTGTGAACCTTTTGTTTTTGTTTGTTTAAATAAAAATGGCCTACCACGCCCTTAAATACAGTTTTGGACTGGCGTACTCACTGGAAACACACCTACCGCTTGAGTCTGATCATCCCAATCTTACAAGTGGTGGAGAATGCGGGCAGAGTTGGAAGAGTTCCAGATCCTCGCATACCAAAAACAGTGAGTAGCAAGAAACTGTGTGTTTTGCAGCAATGCTGTGAGGATCAGCTAAAGTGAACCAGTGGAGTCTGCATGTGAAAGTGTGCTGCTTGCAAGTCTTAAAGAGACAGTACGCCAAATTTTCCTGTGTTAAAGGGAACTGTTTTAAAAAGCGTTGTGGGCCTGACTGCAGAGATGGGGTGGTCAAAGCGCAAAAAAAAAGCAATGTTTGCTGAAAAGAAAGACAGAACCTTGTGGCTGGAGGGGATGTTACCGACAGAACAAGCCCCAGACTGAATTTCGCTCAAACTGTCTTGCCTACACACGGTCACACCAAATTCCAGCGGTCAATAACACCGCGACATACAACACATTCGATGGCACTATAAAAGGGAAGTTTAATGCTTCCCAGCATGCGTCAAATTGTTTCCGAGCATGCGTCGGAATTTTACGTGTCGGAATTGCATACACATGATCGTAAAATCCGATAGAAAGGTTTTCCGTCGGAAAAATTAAGAACAGGCTCTCAATCTAAAGTCCGTCGGAAATGCCGACAGAAAAAGACCGATGGGCATAAACACGGTCGGAAATTCCGATGAAAAGCTCCCATCGGACTGTTTCCATGGGAAATTCCGGCCGTGTGTACGCGGCATGACTGGTGCAGGATGCCTGCTGCTAAACCACTCTGTCCACCTGTGTCTCCATGGGCAGAGGGAGCAGTACGGCGGAGTGCTTGTGATTGGCGCACAGACAGGGTAGACTGGGATAGTCTCGTCATAAAAGTGTTGGTGTGGTGGAGAGAAAGTAAGGTGGACACTATTGCTGCTGTGACAAATGGACACACACACACTGTAGCTCCCTCTCTCTATATACTGCATTTCCCTCTCTCTATATACTATATATTACTATCTCTATATACACACACACACACACACACACACACACACACACTATCGCCCGCACTCTATATACTATATCTCCCTCTCCATACTGTATCTCCCTCTCTCTGTATACTGTATCTCCCTCTCTCTGTATACTGTATCTCCCTCTCTCTGTATACTGTATCTCCCTCTCTCTACAGACTGTATCTCCCTTTCTCTATACAGTATCCCTCCCTCTCTATATACACCCTGTATCCCTCTCGCTATATACTTTATCCCTCCTTTATACTGTATCTCCCTCTCTCTGGACCATTTTGGGGCTCTCTCTGTACCTCAACAATGTGATTCTGGCTCTGCGCCGGTCACGTGTAGTCTCTCTGCAGGCTGCAGCCAATGGTCCGTCGTGGTGTGGCCCTTGAACCCTCCTCCCCGAGTGTCAATCTTGGCCCCGCTCCATCCCTGCTCCTTACTTCCATTCAGCAGAGTGGCCAGCATAGCCGTGTGTGTGCACAATCACCTGTGCACCCAGGGCCGTTGCAAGGATTTTTGTCTACTCAGGCGAAGGCGCATTTTGGAGCCCCCCTCACCAACCGTCCTCCTGTCATCCATTCACCATCACAATGCAGCCCCCAGCCCCCATATGGCATACACTTTAATTGCGCTCCATTCATTTATAGAGCAGGAATATTGAATTTAAATTCAAGGAGTTCAGGTCACTAAAATGTTCTACCATCCAAGGTCTAAATCTCAAAGTTGTGTTATTACTTGGAAAGATTGTAGTCATTGTATGTCTATCGAAAAATTAGAAATGTACAATTTCTGTAGCATTTCAACAGTATTTATCGCCAGAGTACCCTTTTACATCAGGTCCCCCCCCATCAGTGTGCCCTCTAACATCATGTGTTCCCATCAAAGTGCCCCCAAGGATCAGGTGCCCCTATCACAGTAACCCCTTACATCAGGTGTCCCTAAGAGAGTGTCCCCATAAAGCAGGTGATCCCATCAGTGTCTCCATAGAGTAGGTGTCCCCATAGAGCAGGTGTACCATAAGTGTCCCCATGGAGTAGGTGTCCCCATCACAGTGTCCCCATAGAAAAGGTGTCCCATCAGAATGCCCCCATGGAGTAGGTGTCCCCATCAGAGTGCCCCCATGGAGTAGGTGTCCCCATCAGAGTGCCCCCATGGAGTAGGTGTCCCCATCAGAGTGCCCCCATGGAGTAGGTGTCCCCATCAGAGTGCCCCCATGGAGTAGGTGTCCCCATCAGAGTGTCCCCATCACAGTGTCCCCATAGAGTAGGTGTCCCCATCAGTGTCCCCATAGAGGCAGGTGTCCCCATCAGTGTCCCCATAGAGGCAAGTGTCCCCATAGAGGCAGGTGTCCCCATCAGTGTCCCCATAGAGTAGGTGTCCCCATCACAGTGTCCCCATGGAGTAGGTGTCCCATCAGAGTCCCCATGGAGTAGGTGTCCCATCAGAGTCCCCATGGAGTAGGTGTCCCATCAGAGTCCCCATGGAGTAGGTGTCCCATCAGAGTCCCCATGGAGTAGGTGTCCCATCAGAGTCCCCATGGAGTAGGTGTCACCATCAGAGTCCCCCCATAAGTAAGGTGTTACCATCAGAGTCCCCCATAAGTAAGGTGTTACCATCAGAGTCCCCCCATAAGTAAGGTGTTACCATCAGAGTCCCCCCCATAAGTAAGGTGTTACCATCAGAGCCCCCCCCATAAGTAAGGTGTTACCATCAGAGTCCCCCCCATAAGTAAGGTGTTACCATCAGAGTCCCCCCCATAAGTAAGGTGTTACCATCAGTGTCCCCATAAGTAAGGTGTTACCATCAGTGTCCCCATAAGTAAGGTGTTACCATCAGTGTCCCCATAAGTAAGGTGTTACCATCAGTGTCCCCATAAGTAAGGTGTTACCATCAGTGTCCCCATAAGTAAGGTGTTACCATCAGTGTCCCCATGTATCAGGTTTCCCATCAGAATGCCCTCATGGAGTAGGTGTCCCATCAGTGTCCCCATGGAGTAGGTATCCCCATCACAGTGTCCCCATAGAACAGGTGTCCCCATTAGGAATGAGTTTTCTGTTTGGGTCGAACATTGGCTGTTCACCCCTTCATCGAAAACTGAACATTATGGGTCGTTCGCGCCAAATTTGAGCGGCGCGTAATGGCCCATAATGCACTGCGGGAGCGCAGTGCATTGCTGTATTATGATTGGCCAAAGCATGCACCATGTCCTGCATGCTTTGGCCAATCCCAGTGCCCTCAGCTAAGAGCCATAATTGGCCAAAGGCAGGGTGCCTGTGGCCAATTATGGCTCAGGGGGACTAACTCCATGCCCCACACTATATAAGGCTGCCTGCACGTCGGCCCCGTGTAGTGTGTTGTTGGCGTGGATGGAGAGAGTGTCATTTAGATTGAGCAGACAGGCAGGTTATTCAGTTAGCTGCAGTGTATTTTATTTATTTATATATATATATATATATATATATATATATATATATATATATATATATATATATATATATATATATATCCAAATCAAAGGTGTATAGAAGGCCTGCAAGAAACACCAACTCAGCGCCAATTCCGACCTCAAACAAATCAGCAGCAGACAGAACAGAAATCTTTGCCCTTAAAATATAATGAAATACTGAAAAGGTGTAAAACAGCAGCTGTTTAAAAACGCATAAAACGTATAAAATCTCAAAAAGTTAGTAAAAAATTATTCACAGTCCGATCACTGAAAATAAAATTACTAAAACAGCACTTAAATAACTGATATTAGTCCAGTATCAATAATGTGTAATCTTCCATACACCATATAATTGAAATTCAATGTATAGCAGAGTGATAAACAGTTCAAACGGAGAGTTTGGTTCTGTACAAAGACTTCAGGGTAAAACCAGAAAAGTGCACCTGTCACCAAACATACAGTCCACCACGTGTTGCACACTACCCCGGGGGGCAAACTCACCAGATATTTCTGAGTAAATAGGCACTTAATCAAACCCGTAAATGCAATAGCCTCGTCTTACTTCCTCATCCTCATCAGAAAATTCCAGATGTGCAGGGGTTAACACTTCTCTTATTAAATAGACATTCAGTGCAATCCAAATTTAAGCAATGCGTCTTATTTCCTCATCACCATAAATTTCCAGGAATGCGGGGGTTAACATAAAAGGCAAACAAAATCCGCACATCGAATAATACCTTTTATTAAATAACAATCCCCCATGCAAATAGGAACCCCTTAGTAAATGCTGAGTACATCACATAAATCAAAAAAACAGCATCAGTATAATCATGCAGAGGGCACTCTCGCTATACTCAGCCTTTCCCAGATGAAGCACACTAGTCCTGCAGGAAGTTGCCAATACTGCCGGTTGGAGCTGTGGAGGGCTGTGGAGCGCATAGCATCATCACTGGAGTGTCGTATAAGCCACGCCCTGACCGGTTTCGTCACTGCGGACTTCAACAGAGGGCGTGGCTACACAGCATGTGAATAGGCATATATATCCTCCACTGATCCTTATGGTCAATAGGAACCGCCCGGTAACAGATGACGCCAGCCGTCACCCAGTCTCCCATTGGCCAGAGGACGTTCAGAATTAAAACATCTATGGAGGCTGCAATAATAAATATCTCCTTATGAAACATATCGAACATATATAAAATAAGTTAAAATATGTACATTCATTCGTTCTAGGCGGGCATGTAAACATAAACAGAGACCTGTTCTGCCATCATCCAGGTCCTGCAGGAGGACTTTATTAAGGTAACATTTCTCCTTTACTATTCCCTTCTATGTATGCTCTGTTTGCTAATCTTGTATTTTTGACCTCCTTCCCTAATTACCATGATTGCAATATGCTCTAATATGCTGTTCCCCTTTTCTCCTTCATGCATTTTTCCCTTCACTTACCTCCCCAGCATGCTCTTCTGCCCAATGGACACCTATGGCCTAGTCACTTAAGCAATTTATTTTGTGTGCTGCATAGTATTGTTTTCCCCCAAACACCCCCTAAAATATGTACAAATGTTTGCTGTGTGGTTTACTTCATGTAGAGCCCCTTTTTTTTTTCCCTTTTTGTTTGTTTGGGGGGGGGGGGGTGCCCAATTCATTCTGAACCCCCCTCCCCCAACTGCTCTGTCAGATGGTACCAATCCTCTATCTGCTGGCTTTCCAAAGGTCAATTGACACTATATACCTACCTCTTTATAGTGGGGCATCTTTAGGGATGAATCAGCAAAGCATGTAGTGCAAGGCTGGCTCCAGGCTTCATACTTTCCATTTCCTCTTTTTTTGTGTTCTTTCCCTCCTATTAGCTTGCTAGGTAATTTCAGAATGTCCAAATGTGCGTTCCTTTTTTGGGGGGGGGGGGGGTGGATTTTGAATGTTATTTTATCTTTCCTGTGGGCTGCCAATAGTGTTAAGTAAGGAGGGTCTGGCCAAACTAGCACACATTATTGAGCCATTTGGCAATCAATGAAGTGCAGAGGTTTACCTGTCCAAACCCCCCCCCCCAAACCCCGAGTTATTGCCAATGGCCCATCAGAAGTGGGGGGATTGATAGGGGGTGAGTAATCTGATAGGGGGACCCTCTACTTTTCTGAGAAAATACTTTCCAGCCTAAAATGTAAAAGTATGATCTTGTTCCAAGATGTTTAATGTGTAATCTGCTTGCAATGTTATGTGCAAAGTGACTAATTTTTTTTCTTGTTTCACTCCACAGTTCCCTTCCACGCCACAGGAATGGCAGACTGTGGCCTCCCACTTTGCCAGCCGTTGGACTTTCCTAACTGCGGTGGTGCAATTGATGGGAAACACGTCCGCATCGTCCCACCGCCCAACTCGGGTCCTACTATTATAATTATAAGGGGTTTAATAGTGTAGTGATGTTGGCGGTGGTGTCGCGACATACGAGTTTTTGTATGTGAACGTGGGGATGAACAGCCGGATCTCGGATGGTGGTGCCATTGCACACATGGAGTTCTACTGGCGTCTCCAAAGTGGCAGTCTGTGCTTGCCACCTCCAGAGGAGAATGCTGAAGGACTCCCCTTCGTCTTTGTCGCAGATGAAGCATTTGCGTTGACTCCCCATCTGATGAGGCCCTTCCGATGAGGACCCGCACACCCCAGATCAGAGGGTCTTCAATTACAGGCTGTCCAGAGCCCGCAGAGTGGTGGAGAACACCTTCGGAATCCTGGCCAGCCGCTTCCGCCTGTTTTTTGACGGCTATTAACTTGGCGGAATACAAACTGAACCACATAGTTCTTGCCTTTTGCATATTGCACAACTTTTTAAAACGACACAACAGCAACTATGTGGTGCCCGTTGGGCCCAGATGTGGAGGGCCCTCCAAATGCTGACCTCACAGCCCTTCAAGCGGCACGTCCAGGCTTGCCCCCTCTAAATGCCCGCGCGGTGTCCGCGAGCAATATATGGACTACTTTGTGGGTAGGGGGGCCATTGCTCTGCCTGACGATGTGCGAGAGGCATTTTTTAATAAATATATTTTTTAAAAACATGTCCCCCACCATGTTTATGTTTACATGCCCGCCTAGAACAAGCAGAATATTTGAAAGAAACAATTATTTTTTAGAAGCCTAAGATGGGATGTAGTACCACAGGATGGGTTGGATAACCCAGAATCAAATAACGAATGGTTAGAATTATTTAATGGAGTTTTGTACCCATTCCTGAAGTCCCAAACATCTGGTGCTGGAGCAGCAGAGGTCTATGTCCCCACGCTCTGGTACTATGAGAGGCTCCACTTTATCAAAGACCAGGCTAATGTCAGTCACTCTCGACTCTTCCTTGCACGCGTCCTTCCATGCACGCCACCCCTGATGAGGCTTCCGAGGAGCAACCTGGGCCTTCCAGTCTGGAAGATGTGGAGGAGCCCAGCTTGAGCCAGGTATAGTAGTTTTGTACCCATTTTTGTGAATAATGAATGATGTTCATTTAATTCAGGATCCCCAATTGCTTAGTTCCTAACGTGATTGACATATCAACTGACAGTATTGTTGGAGACAGTTGGGGCAAGAATCTAAACTGCTGGGCTGAGAATTGTATGGTCTTCTATTTGTAAACAATTTGCAACAGTCACTAGATGAGAATTGTGTGTGTTTGATGAACAAATAACTGAAACTATGTCCCTTTTTCATACACAGGAAGACCTCAGCCAGGAGGTGTTTGTTTGCGATCGTGACCTTGCTCCGCCTCCTCCTCCTCCTTCTGCCACCCCAAAAACCATAAATGCACCACAGCGTGGAAGGAAGCGTACAAGGAAGACCTGTTTACATGCCCGCCTAGAACAAGCAGAATATTTGAAAGAAACAATTATTTTTTAGAAGCCTAAGATGGGATGTAGTACCACAGGATGGGTTGGATAACCCAGAATCAAATAACGAATGGTTAGAATTATTTAATGGAGTGGGGATCAAGTTGCAGGAACGCATGAAAATGTCACAAATTGAAACAAGTATTAACGAGTTACGCTTGCAACTTGATCGTATTAAAGATTCACAACAAATACTGGACTTTAATATCCATATAAAAAAGAAATTAGAGAAGGTGGATAAAGACACCCAAAATAAAAAAATGAAGAAATTCCATCGGGATATGGGGGACTTCCAGTCCAATTCCATTTACCTCTGGCAACAACAACAAAAGAATTTGGGTATAAATACTGGAACGACTGAGACTGGGTGCAATTCCAACCAGTTGGATGCCTCTCAGCGTCCAAGTACTAGTGACCCCCTAGTTAGGGATCAACAACCAAGAATTTTGGGGTCCTCACATCCACCCATAGGGCACTCTACTCCAATCAGAAATAACTCTGATTATGGAAGAGATAAACAGGCGAAGGGTGGCCCTTCTATTGTCTTTTATCAGCGGAACACTAATTACCAATACCAAGTCCCGACTTATAATAGATACGAATCTTTGAGATCACAGGATAATAGAGAAATGTACCACTCTCCTCGTCCTTTTTTAGGGAGGGGGGGGGGGAGGATGGCAGAAAAGGGGCCGGGGATTTCCACCACAAAGGGGGAGACCATACCCAACACCAGAGTACAGAGGTCCCCAATCAAGGGACCTACTGTATTGGGAAAGGGAACGACCCTATTACCCAAGCCCAAGGAGGGAAGAACAAGAGGGTGTAGAGCTGGACGAAAGGTCCAGGAAAAAAAGGAGAGAACAGGACTAACAGGCATTTTTAATTTAACAGACACCATTTTAACACACAATGAGACCAATATTTTAAATCTAGGCCTTAAACGTGGACTGAAGAGATCTATTAATAAATTTGATGTATTTATTGATATACACAAATACATGAGTAAAGTTAACATGAAAAAATATTATTTAAACAAAAACTCTCAATCAGTGACGAACATGGCTTCTGTGGCAGCCGATAGTGGTTTACGGAATAAATCTTTGTTTAACACTTTGAATGGAGCTAACCAGCGTGTGGCTGTTTTTAAAGGATTGGCTTTACGCGATTTGGAGCACCTAATTCCAAAAAAAGACGTTAATCCACGTTATATACAAGCTGGTATAGAATCATTGGAGAAGAATGATATTGTGATCAGACCAGCGGATAAAGGTGGCGCAGTGGTATTGTTAACTAAGGAATTCTATAGTAATCAATTAATGGGGATGCTGTCTGATCAAGACACGTATATAAAACTTGATAGAGAGCCGACAACACAATATGAAAAAGAACTACAAGTTCTGGTTGAATCAGGGTTTCATCAGGGATTACTCTCCGGCAAAGAAAAGAGGTTCCTCTTCCAAAGCTTACGCAGAATACCCACTATATATAGCTGCTACCCAAAATTCACAAGGATCTGCAATGCATTCCTGGTAGACCCATCGTTAATGAATCCCATGATTAAGACAACTCATGTCGAAAAATGTCGGGGCCGTGGCTACTTGGCGATCTTTAGAGTGAGATACAGGACGCTGACTTTGCTATACATCGATCGGCTGCTATTTGATCGGCTGTCAGTGGGAGCAGGGACGAGGAGTGGTGAGCTGACGCTGTGCAATCTCGTTTACCCTGGGTCCGCCGTGGCCATCCATTTACCAGTTATTTGATCCTATGGAGTGCTGTGTACAAGTGACTTTTGTATGCTGTGGTTTTTAATCTAACATGTGAGTGTAAATGCAGTGATTTTTTGAGATATTAAAACTGTGTGAACATATTACACTATTGGAGCTTGTCTTTCTCATTCACATGTGGAGTTGCTTAAAGAGGACCACCCGAGAAGTATATAATCATCCCTTTATTGGAATCTAAAGATATTTACCTATCACCCCTGTAGAAAGAGGGTAAAAAGCATTTGCAGCCAAGCACGAGAGTGTAAGGCTTAAACAGCTGGTGAGTTTGTGAACATAAGGGGATTGAAGTCAGACACGGCGGTGTGGTGGAGGAGTGTTGCTGGAAAACATTTTTTTTTTTGGAACATCACTTTGAGTGATTCACTGGTCACCATATATAGACAGATCATATTTGAAGTGGACTTTTTTATATTATCTGAATTGGACACTTTATGATATATTTTTTTTATATATATATTATATATTTTTATTTTTATTTTTCACTTTTCTGCATTTTTTCATATTTTTATACATGAGTTATTTCTATGTATTGAGTTATTTATTGTTTGTAATAACTTATGTCACAGGGTGATTTTGTTTTCTATATAAGTTGTTACATTGCACAGAAGTGTGTCATTTGTATAACTCTATTCATTTATTTTGATACACCACATTTCACTCTATTGTATAGTTTGACTTTACATAGATAGCAGCCAGCGCCGCTCATTCCACACTATATACTAGAAATATTGCACATAATCCACTGAGCTCGCCAGAACCACCTCTGGTGGGAGTCTATTCCACATTTTCACAGCTCTTACTATGAAGAAACCTTTCTGTATTTGGAGATGAAATCTCTTTTCCTCTAGACGTAAAGAGTGCCCCCGTGTCCTCTGTGTTGACCGTAAAGTGAATAACTCAACACCAAGTTCGCTATATGGACCCCTTATATATTTGAACATGTTGATCATACCCCCCCCTTATTCTCCTCTTCTCAAGAGTGAATACATTCAGTTCCTCTAATCTTTCCTCATAGCTGAGTTCCTCCATGCCTCTTATCAGTTTGGTTGCCCTTCTCTGCACTTTCTCCAGTTCCCTGATATCCTTTTTGAGAACTGGTGCCCAAAACTGAACTGTATATTCCAGATGAGGTCCTACTAATAATTTGAACAGGGGCAAAATGATATCTCTCTCTCTGGAGTCCATACCTCTCCTGATACAAGAAAGGACTTTGCTCGCTTTGGAAACCGTAGCTTGCCATTGCATGCTTTTATTGAGCTTATGAGCTACCAACACAGATGCCTAGATCCTTCACTACGGATTTCCCCAGTTTTACTCCCCCTAGTATGTATGATGCATGCATATTCTTAGCCCCCAAGTGCATAACTTTACATTTATCAACATTAAACCTCATCTGCAACATAGTCACCCAATTAGACAGTGCATTGAGGTCGGCTTGTAAATTGGAGACATCCTGTAAGGACGTTATTCCACTGCATAGCTTAGTGTCATCTGCAAAGACAGAAATTTTACTTTTGATCCCAGACCCAATATCATTTATTAAGATAGTAAAAAGTAAGGGTCCCAGCACTGAACCTTGGGGTACACCACTGATAACCTTAGACCATTCAGAGTAAGAATCATTAACCACTACTCTACTAACTGATATTTCCAAGACTGTAGACTTTACCTTACACATGAGCCGTGTGTGCGGAACTGTATCGAACGCTTTTGCAAAATCCAAGTATACCACGTCCACCGCCACACCTCTGTCCAAAGTTTTACTTACCTCTTCATAAAAAGAAATCAGGTTTGTCTGACAACTTCTGTCTTTCATGAATCCATGCTGTCTGTTGCTTAAAATGTTTTTTCCAGCAAGAACTCGTCTATGTGGTCTTTCTTGATATAATATTTCACAGCAGGCCAGCGCCCACCAAGAGTAACTGTGAGGGCTTACAGTGTTCTGGTACCACCAACACCTAATTTTCCACAGAGTGTATAGGGCAGGCCGTATAGTATTTACAGGCGGTGCCCTATTTTCAAACATCCGAACCAAGGGGTGTTTGGTCCTTCTCTAGTTAGTTTTGTCTTTGTAACCTTTATTATGGAAGGAATCTACTAGTATTCTGAGATGTTTATCTCTGTCTTCTGGATCTGAACTTATTCGGTGGTATCTGATGGCCTTGCTGTGTATGATGTCCCGCTTAGTGTGTTGGGGATGAAAACTGGAACTATGGATTTAGTTGCATCTGTCAGTAGACTTCCTGTATATCGAATTGTGAAGCTTGTAAAATTTGGTACTCCCGCGCTAATAGGAAATATTAAGGAATGTCAAAGGTGCTTCAGATACCGTGAGGGTCAAACACTACCCAATATAAAGTAAATAAATCAGTAATCCTAAGTAAAAAGACGTGTTCATATAAAATATAAATGAACTCACAATAAATAAATGAGCATAATAAAAGCAATGATGTGACAGTGACGTAATGCGTAGGACACAGGCATACGGACACTGGAAGTGACGCTCAGGTACGAGCTTGGTGCTCGTTTTTATATTGTGCTGTATTATTATACTAAATGTGAGTAAAAATTGCTATTATTTTAAAATATACTTCAGTTGTTGAACATACGGTTAATTGTGCATCTGAGCGGTCCCTGATACCCATTCATTGGAATGAAAATGAGTGACCCATTTAAGCTCAGCATATACTGGGATACATAGGAAAGGAGGAACGCGCAGGAACCATTCTACCCCGAGGGATCTGCTCCCTCTCTCTCCTCCTAAATGCTGTTTACCTTACAGCAGTAAGGTAATAATTTAGTACACCCACGGGTGTTTTATACACCGAAGATACACCCTGCACCGAAAGTCACAGTGCTACCCGATGTTGTTATAGAACACCTCCACCTGATGTTCCTATAGAACACCCCCGCATTGCACTCTGCACTTTGGACCCCGAGGAGTGTTCAGCTGTTTATATTTAGCACTATTGACCCTTTCACTATATGGACTCATCTATTTATTTATTTATATTTTTCTCTACCCACGGCTGTTTTTAAGCCTTTTGTGTTAGCTATTTGAGCCTTCTGCATGTGCTTACCTTTGCTTTTTTACATATGCACTTTACACTGTGATGTATGATCTCTGTTGAAGTGTGAAGCTTGTCATAACTGATGTATACTGTGGTGTCTAGGAAGTAAACGTGTGTCTCAATCAATTTTTAGATTTATAGATGGGTGAAGAGTGTTGATCACTAAGTAAAGTTGGTTTAGGTTTTCTTCCCCTTCTGTCCATATGATGAAAATATCATCAATATAGCTATAGTATCTGTATGGCTTTTGTTGTATGCTTTTAAGGAATGTGTCCTCCAGGTCAGTCAGCTATGTATTTGTGGTTTGGTGAGGATGATAAGAATCTGTGACATTGAGCCAATCCATCCTTGTGACGGATGTTACTGTACAGAGATTCTACATCCAAAGTGACTAGACGTGTATTTGGTGGTAATTGTATATTGTTGAGCTTGTTCAGAAAATCAGTTGTGTCTTGCAGGAAACTTGTAGTATTTGTAACTAACACATACAAGGGGCCAGATGCAGCTGGTAAATGCTACTTGCTGTAAAAATCTGGATTATGATCTGAACCAGGATTAGCACACCCCCACATAGTAGCTCCTGGGTTTAGGATTCCCCACTACTACACGGCCAGGCACACAGCATTTCCTTCATGCATTCCAACACAGAAAACAGTCCTTGGTTTGTTTTGTTGATTTCTTAGGGGTTGATAATTTGGATGGTGTAGGTAATTTATGGAATGCCCAACTTCAAAAATCTCCAGAACTATGAAAAAAGGGGACAACTCCCTCCTTATGTACACAGAAAATCCTCTTCTTCCTGCACAAACTTGGTTCACATATGCAGCTCCTGCTGATCACTCAAGGGGAACCAACAGTCTTTAGTGTTAATTCAGCGAATGCCCATTACAGGCTCGGTGGCATCTTTCCCTTTGTTTATTAAATAGCACAATGTGGAATGAACAGCCTCTACCTCTGCCTTCCTATAGATCCTGAGCCCAGTTCTACTGCTGCAGAAGATACAATGGCTTGGGGTGCCAGTCTGTATGATGAGGCCACATTTTAGTGCACTCTGAAAAAGATTAGAGATATTTTGGATAAATTCTGGTGTCTATTTGATAAACTTTGGATGGAAAAAACTAAGTTTTCTACCACAGTGAGCAAGCCTTATGTGAAGAAGTCAAATTATAGTATACTCAAGCCAAGATTAACAATTTAGTTTAGCTAAAGTCTGGTGTCTCTTTTACAGACTTTGGATAGAAGTAACAGGTGCACAAAAATTGGGCTTTGGGTGTTGGTGGTGCCTTTACCCCCTAACCTTCTAGAGGTACTCTTGGTGAAAAGAATTGGCCTTGCTGTAAAAAACGGAAATTTGATGCACCTGTAAAACAGGTGTGGAAAAATTGGTCCTTAGGTGTTAATTATGCCCATAAAACCTATACTAAGAAATTACTTTAAGATAAAATCAACACCGGCAAAGCTAGGCAGCCAAGACAGTCTTGCAGAGATTTGAGATCCCAATAACACTTAATCAGCGACTTAATTGGCATCAGGGGCTTCATAGCTGCTGCTAATCCAGGACCGATTCATTTTGACAAATGTTAGCCGGGTCAACGGAGTCTGTTGATTGATGCGCTCTTTTATCTGTCACAAAATCTCTGGCAGCACTGATTGCTCGTTCAGAAAGTATGCTGGATGCGAGGCAGCCCAGCAGCTCAATTGCATACTGGGCAAGTTCTGGCAGGTGGTCTATTTTCATCACCCAGAAACCCAGTGGTTCGTCTACTGGAAATCTCCACATGTCTTTTTTTCGCCCCTAGATAATCTTTCACCATATGATGCAGACATTGCCGATGGGATCTTGAAGCTGACACCCCTGGGCGCCAAGGACAAAACATTTTTTGAAATGCATCATTGAGGCGGCCCCCTTCTCCACTGCTCCTCCGTTGACCAACAGAAGCCTCAAAACTAGCTTTTCCATGAGTTTGAAATCTACCAGAGAAAGGCGTTACATAAACTCCTCTTTAAGGTGTCCTCAAGATATTTTATCCTGTGTTCCCTGTGCGAGGGCAGGATGAGTTCTGAGTTTTTTTCACCTTCTAACAGTGGTCAAGGAGGGTTGCCAACCAATAATGATCCTTCTCTTCGATGCCACAAATTCTCAGGTCCTTTCGCAGGCTTTGAAGAATAAAGAAGCCCATGCACTGTAAGTTTGCGGAGGCATGAGAAGCAGAGTCTCTGGGGATACTGGGGATTACAATATCTGGAACTGCCTGCCTAACTTCCTAGCCACATACTACTCCCAAGGTTTCTGGGGACTGAAAACCATCTGTTAAGGTTTGACGTATGTCTTCCTCTGCTTCTATGCCTCCAAAACTGCCACAATCCTCCTCCCTCTCCTCGTGTGTTCTGTGATGCTGCATAACTGGTGTCTGCATAAAGCGGGCATTGAGAGGAAACAAAGTCCTCCTTTTCCTCCCGCTGCTCTGCCTCGAGTGCACTTTCCATAATGCCACACAGAGTATGTGCCATCAGGAACACGAGGGATTGTGTCACTGATGCAGGCATTGTTACGGCTCACCATCCTTGTCGCCTCTTTAACTGGTGACAGTACATGGCATGCATCCATTATCAACAGCCATTGGTGTGGGGAAAAAACGCCAAGGTGCCCTGTGCCTGTCCTCGTGCCATACTCACACAGGTACTCATTGCATGTGCAGCCTCTGCAGCATTGCCAAAGTTGAGTCCCACCTGGTGGGCATGTCACAAATCAAGCGGTTTTCAGGCAGGTAGAATTCCCGCTAAATTTCAGTTAAACTGAACACGGACTGTGTATGACTGCCTGAAATGGCTACAGACTCTTCTGGCCTGCAAACCTTTAAAAAGTGCTGCACCACCAAATTGAGGACATGTGCCAGGCATGTCACATGTGTCAACTTTCCCTCTCGAAGGGCAGACAGAAGGTTGGTGCCATTATCGCACACCACCATTCCTGGCTCAAGCTTCAATGGTGTGAACCCCCTTGGGGCCTGCCCCTGCGGAGCTGAAAGAATCTCTGCTCTAGGGTGGCTCCTGTCCCTTACAGACTAAGCACTGCATGGCATCTTTTAGCCTAACACGTTGAATGGCCCCTTGAATGGTACTGGTGGTTCATAGGACAATTCAGCAGAGGATGGTATGGAGGAGGACAAGGGGGGGGGGGGGGTGGAGCTGACAGATCTCACATCACCACAATGCACTGCGCAGCCGGATAGTCAATTGGAAGCCCTGATTGGGTGAAGCAATGAAAGCTTTGCCCAATCAGGACACGGAGCACTGATTGGAGAAAGTAATGATAACTCTATCCAATCATGGCTCATTGCTCCTAGTCCTGCCCCATACTATAAAAAATACTCCCCATAGTGCCCATTTGCAGTGAGATATTGGTGTAGAGAGAGATAGAACAGGGCTCGGTTCAGTGCTGCTAGCGAGTTAGTGTGCCATAGTGTGCTATTGTGCATCTATTGTCAGTGTAGAATATCAGTTTAGTGTGAATCTAGTGATAGTTTAGTGTGAGTGTAGTGTGAGCATTCATTTTTAGTTTAGTGCTAGTTTAATTGGTCAGGGCAGGTTTCTTGCAGTATATATCAGTGCGTTGCTCCACGTTTAACACAGTATAGATCAGTGCACATTTACCATAGTATATTGCAGTGCGTTAGTGCAGTTTTACTGCAGTACATTGTAGTGTGTCAGTGGAGTGTGTCTGTGTAATGAGTACTCAAGTTAAAGTGCACCAAACACCGCTTTCGGTTAATTAAAGTGCATCCACATTTCCACATTTTTATTACATTTTGTTAATAAGCCCCCCCCCCCGTCATGTCTGGGAGGCCAACAAGGAGAGGCAGATGTTCCCATGGCATTGTGAGGGGACCAGCAGCGTATGTGTTCACAGGCAAAGGTGGACGTGGTCCATCCTCAGGCAGGGCATCATTTCCTCTGTTTAGTGATGTTGCCCATGCCATCCAGCTACAGCATGCAGAGGAGGTGGTGGACTGGCTTACTAATCCATCATCATCTTCTGTCACCCAAGCAGAGACTAGTGCACAGTTCACTGCAGCTGCCAGAGTGGCTTATTCTGCCTCCTTGTCCAACGCTTCTCCTGCCATGGCCCCAGCATCAGGCATGAAGGAGTCAGCAGAGTTATTTGAACACAGTGTCAGCCACTTGTTCCCTGGCGATGCACAGACATTACCCGATTCAGATCTTGGTTCTGAGGTTGAGGAAGGTAGGAACATGAGCCTACAGAGAGGGGAGAACACTGGTAAAAACAATTATTAGCAGTCATGTTCCCCTAGCCACAGCATATTGCCAAGTTGTCTCCAGTGATAATGAGGATAGAGGGGATGACGATAATGATGATGAGGTCACTGATGCGACTTGGTCGCCAGATGGAGCAGTGGACGGAAATTTCGGGAAGGGACCCTGGCAGGAAGGAGGGGTGGAACCCAAAGTTGGCCCAAAAGGGTGTTTGGTTGGTGGCGGTGTGGACCGCGTTGTTGTAGGCGAACTCTGCATAGGGTAGGAGGCTGGACCACTCATCCTGGGAATCCGAACAGAAACAGTGGAGGTATTGCTCTAGTGATTTGTCCTCTCCGTCTGGCCGTTGCTCTGAGGATGATAGGCCGAAGAGAGGCATATCTTGATTTCATAGGATTTACATAATTCTCGCCAAAACTTGGAGGTGAACTGAGAACCTCTATCAGATGTGACACTTGCAGGTAAACCGTGGAGTCGAATAACCTCTTTGAAGAATATATCAGCTGTAGCAGAAGCGGAAGGAGTCCCAATCATTGGGAGGAAGTGTGCCATTTTTGACAAACGGTCAACTACGACCAAGATGGTGGTGAACCCGTCTGAGGAAGGTAACTCCACAATGAAGTCCATTGATATATCCGCCCATGGGCGCTCGGGAATGGACAAGGGCTTCAGAAGACCCCAGGCTTTAGAATTGGTTCCCTTGTTGCGTTGGCAAACGATACAGGAGGTTACATAATCCCTGCAGTCTTGTCTTCACCCAGGCCACCAGAAAGAGCGAGAGATTAATTCAGTCGTTTTGTGAACTCCAAAATGTCCTGCAAGCTTGTGATCATGTAGGGTCTTGAGTGTTAAAGGTCTTGCTTCTGTGGGGACAAAGACCTTCCCACGAGCCCAGAGTAGCCCGTCGTGTTCCTCCATTGAGGGAATTCCATGGTCGGTAGGTTGCCCGGATGCCACCTTAATGGCGGAAATCAGATCAGGTTGCAAGATGAGAGAGAGAAAGTTTTGCGGAGAAAGGATGGTGCTGGGTTCAGATTCCTGGGGTGTCTCGTGGAATATTCTAGAGAGAGCGTCTGCCTTTCCATTTTTGGAGCCGGGTCTGTAGGAGATATGAAAATTAAATCTTGAAAAGAAGAGAGCCCATCGGGCCTCTCTGGGCCTTAGGCGTTTGGCTGTCCTGAGGTACTCCAAGTTTTTGTGGTCTGTCCAAATCATGACAGGATGAGAAGCCCCCTCCAGGAGATACCTCCACTCTTCCAAGGCAAACTTAATGGCCAGTAATTCTCTATCTCCCACGTCGTAGTTCCTCTCGGGAGGGCTTAACTTACGTGACGCGAAGGCCACAGGGTGCAAGAGGGCCTTGGGTCCCAGTCTCTGGGGCAAAATAGCTCCAGTAGCTGTCTCCGATGCATCCACTTCCAGCACAAATGGAAGGGCTGGATCTGAATGCATCAGGATGGGAGCGGACGAAAACAATTTCTTCAAAGTGTCGAAGGCTTCTTGTGCTTCCGGGGACCAATGAAATTGGGTACCTTGGTGGGTCAACTTGGTGATGGGTGCCACTATGGAGGAAAAGCCAACAATGAACCTTCGATAAAAGTTTGCGAATCCAATGAATCGCTGCACCCCTTTCTTGTTCACTGGGGCTGGCCATTTCAGTATGGCTTTAACCTTCTGTGGGTCCATGGAAATGATAAACCCCAAAAACTGCACTGTGGATTTCTCGAACTCGCACTTCTCTGCCTTAAGGTACAGTCTGTGGCTTCTAAAGCCCCATACACACGGTCAGACTTTTTCATGGATTCTGTCCGATCGGACAATGTTTGAATTGATGATTGAAAAATCAGACCGTGTGTATGCACCATCGGACAGTGTACGGACAGTGTACGTCGGATTGTCCGACGGACAAAGTCTTATCTCCTGCTGGAAAGATTTGCCGACAACACGGTCCGATCACACCAAATCCGATCGTGTGTACGGTTGTCCGACCGGACAAAGTGCTACGCATGCTCAGATCACATTAGAAGACCAAAGCTATTGGCTACTAGCCTCTACGTAGTCCCGTCGTAGGCAACAAACGTCACCACGTTCAGAATGATCGGATTTTCCGACAACTTTGTCCGACCGTGTGTACGCAAAACCAACATCGGACAAAGTATGACGGACATGGTCCGACGGACCTGGTCCGCGGATTGTCCGACCGTGTGTATGGGGCTTAAGAATGGTGAGAACTTGTCTCACGTGTACTCGGTGAAGTTCAATGGAGTCTGAAAAGATAAAGATGTCGTCCAGATAAACGACAAGGAAGTCGTCAAGGTGTTTGCGGAAAATATCATTCACCAGGTGCTGGAAGGTTGCTGGGGCGTTACAAAGTCCGAAGGGCATCACCAAGTACTCATAATGCCCGAATCTGAATCTGAAGGCTGTTTTCCATTCATCTCCTGCCCTGATTCGGATGAGGTTGTAGGCCCCACGAAGGTCCAATTTAGAGAAGATTTGGGCAGACCTGAAGCGCTGAAAAAGCTCTGGAATCAAAGGCAGCGGATACCGGTTATTAATTGTGATTTTATTTCATTCCCTGTAATCAATGCAAGGCCTCAGGGAGCCGTCTCTCTTTCCCACAAAAAAGATACCAGCTCCGGCTGGTGACGAGGAAGGGCGAATGAACCCCTTCTCCAGGTTCTCATCAATGTAGGCCTTGAGGACCTTTAGTTCCACTTCGGACAGGGGGAAGATACGGCCAAAAGGGATCTCTGAACCAGGAAGGAGGTCGATGGGACAGTCATACGTCCGATGAGGCGGTAAGCAATCTGCCTGTTGCTTATCGAAAACGTCTTGGAATTCCAAGTAGACTGGTGGTACATGAAGAAGGTTGTCTGGTATAGATGAAATAGTAGAGTAGGTGGTTACAGCCTGAACGAAGCAATGTTGGGTGCAGTGAGGTGACAGAAAAGAGACCTCTTTCTTCCCCCAGTTGATCTGGGGTTCGTGGATCTGTAGCCATGGAAGCCCCAAGATGATGGGGAACATTGGAGACGGGATAATGTCAAATTTAATAAGCTCCTGGTGACCAGAGTCAGTAGTGACACGGATGGGTTGGGTCTCATGGGTAATGAATCCTGAACGAGGAAGAGAGCCATCAGCCAGATGTACCTGTAGATTTTGTTTCTTCGGGACGAGGGGTAAGTGCAGTTTGGTGGCTAATGCCGCATCAAGGAAGCAGCTGCAGGCTCCGGAATCAATTATGGCTGATAGTCGGGTTTCCTTTAGCTGTAGGGAGACAAAGAGGGCGACATAAGTCTGGGAGAACCCAGAAGATTGGTAGTTCATAATACATGGTTGGTAGGACTTACTCGGTCTTACGGGACAGGTGCTGAGGAAATGGCCCTAAGCCCCACAGTACAGGCATAGATTGGCTCGTCGCCTGCGGAGCCGTTCTTCTGAAGTGAGAGGGGCACGAACCAGACCCAGCTGCATGGGTTCCGTCTCCTGGGTAACTACTGCTGGAGCTTAGGTGGTGGGTGAAGACAAGGTAGGTTTAGGAAAAGTCCAATTGGTACGGGGAGACTGAAGGTGCTCGGAACGCCTCTCACGCATGCGGCGGTCCAACTTGGTGGCGGCTTGGATCAAGTCCTCCAGGGTGTCAGGAGTTTCAGATCTTGCCAACTCATCTTTCAAAGTCTCAGATAACCCCTGGCGATACTGGTATTTGAGAGCTGGTTCGTTTCACCCGGTATCAGCTGACCACTTCCGGAATTCAACGGTGTAATCTTCTACTGGTCTGCGTCCTTGGAGTAGATTATGTAGCGTGGCTTCAGCTGTAGCCCCACGTTGAGGATCATCGTATAATTGTGCCATACTCTCAAAAAAGGTCTCCACTGCATTGAGTGCTGGGCTCCTCTGCTCCATCAGGCTATGGGCCCATGCCTGTGGCTCCTTAGCCAGGAGCGAGATAATGAAGCCCACCTTTACTACTTCGGAAGCAAAAGTCCTGGGTTGGAGGGCTAGGTAAAGGGAGCAGGCATTTTTAAAGGCCCGGAACTTTTTACGGTCACCTGTGAAGCGCTCAGGGGTAGGGACCCTGGGTTCGGGGGATGCCATGATCACGGTGGGATTAGCTGATCCAGGAGGAGCGGATATTCCACTGGTGGCGGCAGGAGCTGCTAAGGTGGGTGCAGCTAACCCGGATAGTTGCTCCAGGCGACTGTCCACTTGGGTGTACCCCTCTTGCAGTTTTTGCACGGCTTCAGTTAGTGCTGAGACTTGTTGGCACAAAACCTCAAGGGGTGAACGCACTCTGTCGGCCTCAGACATGGCTGGCTTGTACTATCAGGAGAGTACTTACCGAGGCCGAAATGCCGAGAGTGGTTCACCCTTGCAACTGAGCACAGTCCGCCCCCTGGAGGTGAGACAGGGGGTGAATGGCACAAAGAGGCACAGGCTACCCAACCAGGGGATGAGGACTGGAGCGGGAGCCAAGTTCTGGATCAGGAAGATACTGGAGAGTCCAAAACACAGGTGCTGGTACTGGGCTGAAGATAAGCAGGTCCGGGTCACAGGCAGAGATCACAGGGCAGGAGACAGAGGCAAATCCGGGTCACAAGCAGAGGTTCAAAAGGGCCAGAGGCAATCAAGCAGGTAAGTCTAGTACACAGACCAAAGGTCAAGGGCAGGAGAAGGCAGCAAGGTCAAAGGCGAAATCCGGGTCAAAAACAGGCAATCAGATCAAACAGGAAGCAGGAACAGAGCTTTGGCAGGAAGCTGAAGACAAGCCAGCGCTGGACTGGTCTCAAGCACTTCCTTAAATGGGCGTCGTGAGTGGTCACGTGATGCTATCATGCACTGAGACGCCCAGGCGTGCGCCAGTGTGCATGTGCCTGCGTCGGAGCGCCGAGCCGCAAATGCGCATGCACCGGAGTGCCGTTCCGCTGCGCAAGCGCACAGGCACTCGGCGCGCAGCGCTCAACTGTAGGTTTTCCTGACAACAGGAGCAGAGATTCTGGCAACTCTGCAGGGGCAGGCCCAGAGATGGTTCATGCCACGTGAACTAGAGCACATGTCCTCAATTTGGTGGTGCAGCATTTGTTAACCACTTCAGCCCCCTAATGACCAGGCCATTTTTTGCGATACGGCACTGCTTCAATTTAACCGTAAATTGCGCGGTCGTGTGACACTGTACCCAAACAAAATTGATGTACTTTTTTTCACACAAATAGAACTTTTTTTGGTGGTATTTGATCACCTCTGCAGTTTTTATTTTTTGCGTTATAAACAAAAAAAGTTTGAAAAAAATAAAAATATTTTTTTTATTAAAAAACACATTTATTAATCAGTTTAATATGTATCAATATGTTCCTTGTTGATATGTTGATGTTTAATATGAATCAATATGTATTCTTTTACATATTATTGGTAAAAAAATTGCAATAAGCGTTTATTGATTGATCTGCGTAAAAGTTATAGCATCTACAACATGGGGGATAGATTTATTGCCTTTTTATTATTTTTTTTTTTTTTACTAGTAATGGTGGCGATAAGCGTTTTTTTTTTTTTTTTTTTTTATCAGGACTGTAACATTGCGACGGACAGATCAGACACTTTTGACACTTTTTTCAGGACCATTGACATTTATACAGCAATTAGTGCTATAAAAATGCACTGATTACTGTGTAAATGTCACTGGCAGAGAAGGGGTTAACACTAAGGAGCGATCAAGGGGTTAAATGTGTTCCCTGCTAGGTTTTTCTAACTGTGGGGGGATGGGACTCATTAGAGGAGCAGACAGAACACTGTTACTAATCTTTAGGAGCAAACAATCTGTCTCTCCTCCCCTGACAGAACCAGGATTTGTGTGTTTACACACACAGATCCCCGTTCTGGCTCTCTTGCCCGTGATTGCGGTTGGCCGGCGGGCAGCGGGTGCGCGCCTGCTAAGGCTCTTAAAGGAGCCGACGTACCTGTACATCGGTTTGCACAGTGCTGCCAACCTGCCACAGTATATGTATGTGAGCCAGTCGGGAAGTGGTTAAATAGGTACCGAGGGTTGGAAAGTCTGCTGAAGCAGGCCAGAAGAGTCTGTAGCCATTTCAGGACGTCATACACAGCCAGTGCTCGGTTGGCTGAAGTTCAATGAGAATTCCACCTGCCCGTAAACCGCCTGATTTGTGACATGCCCACCAGGTGGAACTCGACTTTGGCAATGCCTCCCCACGCCAATGGCTGCTGATAAAGAATGCATGCACTGTCAGCATTTGAGGAGGCCACAAGGATGGTGAGCTGTGACAATGCATGTATCGGTGACACAATCCCTCTTGTGTTCCTGCTGGAGCAGACTCTTCACGGCATTATGGACAGGGCACTAGAAGCAGAGCAGCGGGAAGAAGAAGAGGACTTCCTTTGCTCTCGAAGCCTGCTTTATGCAGACACCATTCTTCCTACGCCACAGAACACACAAGAAGAGAGGGAGGAGGAGGGGGACTCTGACAGCTTTGGAGGCATTGAAGCAGAGCAAGACATGTGTCAACCCTTAACAGATGGTTTTACATCCCCAGAAATCTTGGGAGTAGCACATGGCTGGGAGGAGGCAGTTCCAGATATTGTAATCCTTAGTGACTCTGAGGAGTCTGCTTCTCATGCCTCCGGAGACTTGCGGTGCATGGGCTCCCTCATTTTTCTAAGCCTGCGAAAGGACCCCGAATATGTGGCATCAAGGAGAAGGATAACTATTGGTTGGCAACCCTCCTTGACCACCGTTACAAGGGAAAAGTCTTGAAACTCATCCCGTCCCCACAGAGGGAGCAGAAGATGAAATCTCTTAAAGACACATTAAAGAGGAGTTTGTAACCCCTTTCCCGAATCTGGTAGGTTACAGTCTGGTGGCAAATATTGTTTTCAGGCTTCTGTTGGTCAAGAGAGGAGCGGTGGAGAAGGGGGCCGACTCAGTGATGCCTTTCAAATTTTTTTTAATCCTAGGCGCCCTGAGCTGTCAGCTTTCACATCCCATCAGCAGTGTCTTCATCATATGGTGGGAGATTATCTAGGGATGAAAACAGATATGGAGAGCTTTTCAGTTGACGATCCACTGGGTTATGAGAATGGACTACTGGCCAGAACTTGCAATAGAGCTACTGGGCTGCCTGCATCCAGCGTGCTTTTCCCGAATTTCATTGCATTCATTGCTGCTGCAGGTTTTGTGACCGATAAAAGAGCACGTCTGTCCAGACTCCGTGGACCGGGTGACATTTATCAAAAAGTGTCAGTCCTGGATTAGCAGCAGCCATCAAGCCACTGATGCCAATGTTGCTGATTAAGTGCTTTCTGGATCTTAAATCTCTAAAAGACTGTCTAGGCTGCCTAGCTTTGTGTTGATTTCATCTGGAAGAAATTGTTGATGTAGGTTTCATGGGCACCATTAACACCCAAGGACCAATTTTTCCTCACTTGTTTGACAGGTGCATATCATTGCAATTTTTGACAGCAAAGTCAATTCTTGCTTATATCGAGTACCTTGATAGGGTTACGTGTGTGAAAGCACCACCAACACTCAAAGCCCAATTTTCCCACATGTTACTTCTATCCAAAGTCTGGGAAAGAGACACCAGAATTATCCAAAAAAACGTCTCATCTTGATCCGAGTTCACTAAATTGGAATTTTTTTTTTCGGCTTTATAAATGTTATTACTGCAACAGGCTCTATACATGATACATATGTGCCACATTACAGGCAGACTGAGGGGGCCCCCCAGGCACTATATTTAAAATGATTATTAATTTTATTGTTATCTCTCATTTGTATGCTTTCACTTCATTCATCAGTAAATCCCTGCTCATTTAAAAATTATGTTTTTTTACAAACTTTTTTCATTGATACAAGTCCCCAGGGCAGTACCTGGACCCCCATAACCTTTGTTTGCCCAGTTATTATCAAAATAGTCACTTGTGATTTTTCCAGTTCATGTCTAAAAGACTGCAATGTTATTCTGTTCGTTATTCTGTTCCGAACTTTTGCGATGTTCGAAAGTTCTGCCGCAAGCCGAACAGGGGGTCGTTCGGCCCATCTCTAATCATCACCACCATCTGTATGGAGACATGACGGCAAAACAAGCTGTGAACAAAATATAACTTTCCTGACTATGCCTGCTGGACCATGTGTTAGCAGTAATGTGGGCCTTACTGTTGACTGCCTTGCCCAACGATTCCAAAACATTGCCTTCCATGTGATGGTTCAGAGCTGGAATTGCCTTACGTGCAAATAAATAGTGACGAGAACCTGCCATTGTGGTACAGCACATTCTGCAAATTCACAGAAGGGACAGAATCCAGATGGAAAGGCAGGAGTTGTAAAGCCAGCAATTTGGGCAAGCTGTAATTTAGACGCTGGGTATGTGGGTGGCAGACAATGTATTTTTTTTTGCTACAGCAGCTGGGGCAGAGAAATTTGCCTGCTTTAATCTACAGCTGGTGGTGTGCTGCTGGCAGACGTGTTTCAAGGACCTATGACGCCCTTTGCTATACCATCATCCCTGTCAGTGGAGGCTCCTGAGAGGTTCTGAGATATAGCGGGTGTAGACATGAGAGGGGAGGAGTGAGGAGGAAAAGAATTATGTCCCTTGTGTGTGGCTTTCAGGTGCTCTTGCTAATGAGCTGAGTGGTGGGAGGTTACAGTGGCGGCCCGTCCATAGGGGGCGCATGGGCGCCGCCCCCACAAAAGGTTCCTTTAAGTGCACTGTGTTCGGGGCGGGCTCCGGCCACAGTGCACTATGGGAGCGTCATGCCAATGCAATCCTGTGATTGCTGGCAAAACGCTTCATTTGCAGGTTTTTTTTATGCTTTGTGGCACTATGCAGAGTGCCACAAGACGCTCATTGGGGCATTCTTCTGCATTGTGTCCTGATGGTGGATAGTGATTGGCTGGTCCATAGGATGTAGGGCGGTGCTTTTATAGGACCAGCCAATCACTTCCGGTTTTACGAATCACTCATCCTGGCTGCAGGTCTGAACAGGAGCAGAGGAGTCGACCAGTGATCGGGACAGGTAAGATTAGGAAACGTTTTAGGTGCTCTTAGACGTGCAGCAGGGGGGGGGGGAGGAGTAGAGTGCACTGAAGAGTTGAGACTTGAGAGGCACATTCCGGAGACAGTTCATCTGGGCTGCTACTGTTTAATGTGTGTCAGGTAGGGGGAGGGGCAGCCTGGCACGAGTGGATAATGCTACATGTTATGTTGTTCAGGCTGTCCTCTCCTCTCCTCTCCTCATCCAGCTGTATTTACATCCAGTCTGAGAGTAGAGATCAGAGCTTCTCCTTGGCAGGGGGAGGTCTGATCATACTGGATGGTGACATTGTGCTGGGAGGACAGGAGATGACAGCTGGAGGGGAAGACAAGTCCTTCACTCTACACTGATCTGTGCTGAATCAGAACACTGACAGGCAGATCCACCATCCCCTGATCATTAAATATCTCCATCCATCCCATCCATCCACCCACCCCATCCATCCATCCACCCCATCCACCCACTCCATCCACCACATCCACCCACCCCATCCATCCATCCACCCCATCCACCGCACCCATCCACCCACCCCATCCATCCACCCACTCCATCCACCACATCCACCCACCCCATCCATCCATCCATCCATCCACCCACTCCATCCACCCACCCCATCCATCCATCCACCCCATCCACCGCATCCACCCACCCCATCCATCCATCCATCCACCCACTCCCATCCACCACATCCACCCACCCCATCCATCCACCCACTCCATCCACCACATCCACCCACCCCATCCATCCATCCACCCCATCCACCCACCCCATCCATCCATCCATCCATCCATCCACCCACTCCATCCACCACATCCACCCACCCCATCCATCCATCCACCCCATCCATTCACCACATCCACCCACCCCATCCACCCACTCCATCCACCACATCCACCCACTCCATCCAGCACATCCACCCACCCCATCCATCCACCCACTCCATCCACCACATCCACCCACCCCATCCATCCATCCACCCCATCCACCGCATCCACCCACCCCATCCATCCATCCATCCATCCATCCATCCACCCACTCCATCCACCACATCCACCCACCCCATCCATCCACCCACTCCATCCACCACATCCACCCACCCCATCCATCCATCCACCCCATCCACCCACCCCATCCATCCATCCATCCATCCACCCACTCCATCCACCACATCCACCCACCCCATCCATCCATCCACCCTATCCACCCACTCCATTCACCACATCCACCCACCCCATCCATCCACCCACTCCATCCACCACATCCACCCACCCCATCCATCCATCCACCCCATCCACCCACCCCATCCATCCATTCATCCATCCATCCACCCACTCCATCCACCACATCCACCCACCCCATCCATCCATCCACCCCATCCACCCACTCCATTCACCACATCCACCCACCCCATCCATCCATCCACCCACTCCATCCACCACATCCACCCACTCCATCCACCACATCCACCCACCCCATCCATCCACCCACTCCATCCACCACATCCACCCACCCCATCCATCCATCCACCCCATCCCCCGCATCCACCCACCCCATCCATCCATCCATCCACCCACTCCATCCACCACATCCACCCACCCCATCCATCCACCCACTCCATCCACCACATCCACCCACCCCATCCATCCATCGACCCCATCCACCGCATCCACCCACCCCATCCATCCATCCACCCCATCCACCGCATCCATCCACTCCATCCACTCACTCCATCCATCCATCCATCCACTCACCCCATCCATCCACCCACTCACCCCATCCACCGCATCCACCCACCCCATCCATCCATCCACCCCATCCATCCATCCACTCACCCCATCCATCCACCCCATCCATCCATCCACCGCATCCACCCACCCCATCCATCCATCCACTCACCCCATCCATCCACCCACTCACCCCATCCACCGCATCCACCCACCCCATCCATCCATCCACCCCATCCATCCATCCACTCACCCCATCCATCCACCCCATCCATCCACCCACCCATCCATCCATCCACTTACCCCATCCATCCATCCACCCCATCCACTCAATCCATCCACCGCATCCACCCACCCCATCCATCCATCCATCCATCCACCCACCCCATCCATCCATCCACCCCATCCACCGCATCCACCCACCCCATCCATCCATCCATCCACCCACTCCATCCACCACATCCATCCATCCATCCATCCACCCACTCCATCCACCACATCCACCCACCCCATGCATCCATCCACCCCATCCACCGCATCCACCCACCCACCCCATCCATCCATCCATCCATCCACCCACTCCATCCACCACATCCACCCACCCCCCCATCCATCCATCCACCCCATCCACCGCATCCACCCACCCCATCCATCCATCCACCGCATCCATCCACCCCATCCACTCACTCCATCCATCCATCCACTCACCCCATCCATCCATCCACTCACCCCATCCATCCACCCACTCACCCCATCCACCGCATCCACCCACCCCATCCATCCATCCACCCCATCCATCCACTCAACCCATCCATCCACCCCATCCATCCACTCACCCCATCCATCCACCCCATCCATCCATCCACCGCATCCACCCACCCCATCCATCCATCCACCCCATCCATCCATCCACTTACCCCATCCATCCATCCATCCACCCCATCCACTCAATCCATCCACCGCATCCACCCACCCCATCCATCCATCCACTCACCCCATCCACTCACTCCATCCACCCCATCCATCCATCCACTCACCCCATCCACCCACCCCATCCATCCACCCCATCCACTCACTCCATCCACTGCATCCATCCATCCACTCACCCCATCCATCCATCCACTCACCCCATCCACCGCATCCACCCACCCCATCCATCCATCCACCCCATCCACTCACCCCATCCACCCACCCCATCCATCCATCCACCCCATCCACTCACTCCATCCACCGCATCCATCCACTCACTCCATCCACCGCATCCACCCACCCCATCCACTCACTCCATCCACCCCATCCACTCACTCCATCCACCCCATCCACTCACTCCATCCACCGCATCCACCCACCCCATCCATCCAACCACTTACCCCATCCACCGCATCCACCCACCCCATCCATCCATCCACTCACTCCATCCATCCATCCACTCACCCCATCCACCGCATCCACCCACCCCAACCATCCACCCACGCCATCCACCGCATCCACCCACCCCATCCATCCACCGCATCCATCCACCCCATCCACGCACTCCATCCACCGCATCCACCCACCCCATCCATCCATCCACTCACCCCATCCACCGCATCCAGCCACCCCATCCATCCATCCACTCACCCCATCCATCCATCCACTGCATCCATCCACCTCATCCATCCATACACCCACCCCATCCATCCATTCACCCCATCTACTCACTCCATCCACCGCATCAACCTACTCACCTACTTGTCAATCCATCCCTGCACACCCCTTCCTGCTGGTTGTGTATATCTTGGCTATCCCTCCTCTTTCCTATATGAAAGCAGCTTATTTTTTGGTATTGTCCTAAAGCTGACCATACTCTGTCCAATCCCCTTTTTCACCAGACCATACACAATACAGTCTGTGCAATCTCCTGTAGATCTGCCATCTACTAGGTAGTGCAAGAGCCTGCCCTGGGGCGGGGCGGGGGGGGTGTATGTGCGAGTGAGGGGGCCAGGTCTGTTTTGCGCCCCCCCTAAAATTTTGACCACCAGCCGCCACTGGGAGGTTATATGCCTTGTCAAACATGTGGTACCCAAATGGCTGGTATGTTGGCCACGCTTGATCTGCTTGCGGCAGAGATTGCAAATTTCAACAGTGCGATTGGCTGCACATGTGCTAAATAAGGTCCACACAGCTGAGCTGCGGGAAGTGGGCTGGGAGATAACAGTTCCACAATCTGATGGAATAGGGTGGCTGCTCTCAACTCTTCCATGATGGCTGCCTCGGAGGACATCATGCCTTGCTGGGGTTGTTTCTCCCCCTCACTTTCTTCCTCTGCTCTAACCGGCACCTAGGTCTTATCAGTGACCTCATCATCATCATCATCATCATCATCATCATTCCCTCCATCATCCATCATCACTGGAGACAACTAGGCAATACGCTGCGGTTGGGGGAACACGACTGCCAATTTCTTGTTTGTCAGTGTTCTCCCCTTTCCATGGGCTCATGTTACACCCCTCCTCTACCTCAGAACCAACACCAGAATCAAGTATTGTCTGTGCATCCTCAAGAAGCAAGTGGTTGATGCTGTGTTCAAATGATTCCGCTGACTCCTCCATGCATGATGCTGGAGCTATGGCAAGAGTAGCTGTGGACAATGAGGCAGAATAATCCACTCTGGCAGCTGCGGTGGATGGCTCACTAATGTCAGCTTGGGTCATAGAGGATAAGGAGGATAAGGATGGTTTAGTAAGCCAGTCCACTACCTCCTCTGCATGTCGTGGCTGTATAGCACAGGCAACATCACTAAACAAAGACAAATGTGCCCTGCCTGAGTCAGGGGCGGATCTGGAGGGGGGGGCGCAGTGTGGCAATTGCCCCCCTGAGAAATTAGATGCGGGTGAGAGAACAGGCAGCTCCACGGGCGGGTGAGAGAGTGGGCGGGCCGGACAGCTGAGTGGCTCTGCGGGCGGCAGAACGGGTGGGCCAGGCAGCTGAGCAGTTCTGCAGGTGGGTGAGAGTGCTGCCTGACTCTGGGACACAGGAAGAGACAATCCCCACCTTAGCAGCAAGTGACAATCGGCAACGAGTGACAGGTGGTGTGGCAAATGACAGTCCACAACTTGGGGCAGGTGATGTGGCAAGTGACAATCCGCAACTGGTGGCAGGCGACGGTGGCAAGTGACAGTCTGCAACGCGTGGCAGGTGACGTGACAAGTGACAATCCGCAATGTGTGGCAGGTGATGTGGCAGGTGACATGGCAAGTGACAATCTGCAACATGTGGCAGGTGACGTGGCAAGTGACAATCTGCATCTGGTGGCAGGCGATGGTGGCAAGTGACACACTCAGGGCTCCCACTGATTCTGCATTATGGTGAGTTGAACTATTTTATTTTATATAACAATGTAATAATAGAAATAATGCACTTCAATCATCCTGACACCATAACAACCATGGTGCCAGGATGATTGAAGCGCCAAGACCAGCCATTTCCCAGATAAATTGCCCGCAAAAAAAAATATTTTCTGGCAGTGCCCCTCCTGAGACTAGATTTTGGATCCGCCCCTGGCCTGAGTACCGACCACACCCACCTTTGCCTTTGGACACAGATGTTGCTGGCCCCCTCATAACGGCATTGGAATGTCTGCCTCTCCTCGTTGGCCTCCCATACATGATGGGAAAGGGGGGCTTATTACCCAAATTGAATAGTAACTGGGAAATGTGTGATTGAAAGCACTTTATTGAATGAAAAGTGGTGGTTGGTGCGCTTTAAATTGAGGACCGATGCTGTCAGAAAAAAAAAAAAAAAACAAGGGGGAACACCAGCATTTCAGTCAGAAAAACTGCGGCTGACAATTAAAAAAAAAAGGGGGCAGGCAGCGGACTAAAAAAAAAACAAACAGAAAAAAAAACAAGAAGGGTATGCAGCACTGTGATGTAATGCTCTGTTAACAGCTTCCCGACCGGCGCACGACGATGTACGTTGACAGAATGGCACGGACAGGCATAAGGGCGTACAGGTACTTCCCCTTTAAGATGCCGCCATGCCATCGAGCGCGCGCTGCTGAACGGGGAGATGCGGAAATAAACAGCATCTCCCTGTTCTGCCTAGCAACTAATGACGCCGATCTCTGCTCCCTGTGATTGGAGCAGAGATCAGCATTCACTAGCTGACAGCCACGCTCCCCCCACAGTCAGAAACACGCCTCTAGGAACATGTAACCCCTACACTGCCACCTAGTGGTTAACCCCTTCACTGCCAGTGTCATTTACACAGGAATCAATGCATTTAAATAGCAATGATTGCTGTATAAATGACAATGGTCCCAAAAATGTGTCAAAAATGTCCGATGTGTCCGCCATAATGTCGCAGTCACAATAACAATTGCTGATCGCCACCATTACTAGTAGAAAAAAAAAATATTAATAAAAATGCTATAAAACTATCCCCTATTTTGTAAACGCTATAACTTCTGCGCAAACCAATCAATAATCGCTACCAAAAAAATATGTAGAGGAATACGTATCGGCCTAAACTGAGGGGAAAAAAAATGTTTTTTATATATTTTTTGGGGGATATTTATTATAGCAAAAAGTAAAAAAGAATGTGTTTTTTTCAAAATTGTCGCTCTTTTTTTGTTTATAGCGCAAAAAATAAAAACCACAGGGGCGATCAAATACCACCAAAAGAAAGCTCTATTTGTGGGAAAAAAAGGACGTCAATTTTGTTTTGGAGCCACGTCGCACGACCGCGCAATTGTCAGTTAAAGTGTCGCAGTGCCGAATCGCAAAAAGGGGCCTGGTCCTTTGGCTGCAAATTGGTCCGGTCTGAAAGTGCACTAACACTTCTACACTCACAGTCACAATAAGTGAACACACTAATGCCGCGTACACACGATCAGAATTCTCGCCAGAAAAAGCTCTGATGGTTTTCCCGACGGAATTTCGCTCAAACTGTCTTGCCTACACACGGTCACACCACGTTCAACGGCACTATAAAAGGGAAGTTTAATGGTTCCGAGCATGCGTCAAATTGTTTCCGAGCATGCATCGGAATTGTGCGTGTCGGAATTGCATACACATGATTGGAAAATCCGATAGTAAGGTTTTCCGTCGGAAAAATTAAGAACAGGCTCTCAATCTAAAGTCCATGAGAAAAAGACCGATGGGCATACACACGGTCGGAAAATCCAATGAAAAGCTCCCATCGGACTGTTTCCATCGGAAATTCCAGCCGTGGTGACGTGGCATAACTTGCTAGTAGTAAACTGAGCCCTGCTCTATCTCCACTCCAACAATACACTGCAAAAGCTTCCTATGGGAAGAAACCTTTTCTAGTGTGGGGTGGGACTATGAGCACTGAGCCGTGGTTGGACAAAATCATCACTTTGTCTAATCAGGGCTCCGACAGTGGTCTGTAACCTAATTGGCAAAACCTTGCACCTGACCAGCAAGTGCAAGGTTTCATCCAATTAGGGCCCTAGAATGCACTGTGCATTGTGGGGAGCTTGGCAGGTAAACATCCTGCAGAACGTCCTGCAAATTCAGCCCGAACATTTGCTTGGCCCATACCGTTCGCCCAAAACTACCATCAACACCGCCTTGAAAACCCAAAAAAGAAAATCTACCTTAATACAAAGAGAAACAAAAAAAAAAAACACACATGTGTACCTCTAGTCACCACACACAATCCAGCTCTAGAAGGGATAAGAAAGATAATCAAAGATTTGAAACCCATCATAACAGAGGATGAAACTCTGAAAGAAATATTCCAACAACCCCTAATACTGGCATTCAGACAACCACCAAACCTCAAGCATAAACGAATCAGAAGGAAACTTAATTCTGAGTTCTACGACTCTCTCTGTGACTGTTATCGGTCCCCCTCCTTCCCCAGTCTATAGCTCTCCTTCTGTCTTATCTCACTAACTATGCTAGTTTTAAGCTTGTCCTGAAATATTTTATTTTACATTTTGTTTATTTATTATTTCACTTTTTAAACTGCTCTGTTGGAGAGCTCTGGTGAAATATCAACGTCTATGTCTATACAGGCTCCTGATGTCTCAGATTTAAGACAAAGAAAGGGATTGAGGACATGGATTCATCAGTCCCTTCTCTGCAGCCTCATCTGCTCTGTGCTGAGCAGATTCCTGTTCATTTACAAACTGAAGTATAGTATATAACACATTTTACTATGTTTCAATGATGAATCGACACAGTGAGCGAACGGTACGGATCACTTACTGTGTTCATTCATAGGACATATTTACATAACCCTTCCCCTGCTCTCCATCCTTAAACATGCCCCTTTGTGCCTGCAGCCACTGCCAGTAGGACAGGAGAGGAGGGAAACTGGCAGTGCTGCAGGGAGAGGGGGGATCTGAACAGCAAGTGGAAGGGTTCACAGATCCAGGAACCAATCCCCCAGCAGAACAGCAAGCAGGAGCAAGAGGAGGAGAAGCCAGCAGCACTGCAGGAGGATCCACGAAAATCAGCTAAAAGGCAGTACAGCTGGCTCTCATTCTCAGCATGTGCCAAAGCCCCCTTTTGAACTGACAGGGCTCGGGCTCGGTATAGGAGGGCTGGCTACACTGCCTTATCAGTGGCCCTGGCTGGAACTAATTAAATAATGGATAAATGATATAAGCTTTTGGAGTCTATATTTGCCTAAGGAATTTACATCATGGTTTCCTGCCATTTTCCTTTGAAAAAACAAATTTACCTTTTAGCATTTCTCTTCTATTTCAAATAAATTTTACCTAGTAGAGACAAGAAATTGTCTGTCAGATCTGCCTCAACTACCTTGTTGTCACATGATTACATAGTGATTCCCCGTACACACGAGCAGAATTTCCGCCGGAAAAATCTTGGATGGTTTTTCCGACGGAATTCCGCTCAAGTTTGGCTTACATACACGCGGTCACACAAGTTCGATGGAGCATACACACGGTCGGAATTTCTGACCAAAAGCTCACATCGGACTTTTGCTGGCGGAATTTCCGACCGTGTGTATGGGGCATTAGCCTGGCTAAAAAATAAAAAAATAAAAGATACAAGTCCATCTAGTTCAACCAATTGAAGCCAAAAAAATTAAATAAAACAAAAATAAATATTGTGACAGAACCCACTGTCACTGTGCATTTTGGAGGGGGCTGTGGGCTGGCCTCCTACCCACAGACTATGGCCCAGAAGAGACTGGAAAGACTTGGGGACAAAATGGGGTTGAGATAATGTAATGCTACATCCCTTCTCCCCCACCCCACCCCTCTTGTTGCTGTGTTTAATTGTGTTGGGTTATGGCACATAGACAAAGATCTGGAGACACCTCCCAGCAGGGGATGTGTAAGGAGAGGCTGCCAGCTTATAATCCCTTTATGTGTTTAAACTGTAGTTGTTTGAATATACAAGTCTTGAGTTTCCATTGGTTCTTCCTTGTCCCCTACCCCCTCTATGACAAGGCTAAGGAGTGTCCCTTACTGTGTTTAAAGTGTATGTTTGGTACTTAATAAAGAGTTTATGCTCTGCATGTTTAACCCTCAACACTTGTGTGCCTTGTCTCGTGATTGAGGGGTTAAGGGCTGGTTATGGTGAGTATGCAGGCTGCGGGTGCATTTGGAGGACAGGAGACACAGGTCTGGCGGAGATGCCCAGCAGAGGTATCCCAAATCCGTCACAAATATATACAGTCCTATACCCACAGTTGATCCAGAGGAAGGCAAAAAAAACTCAATAAAAGCATGATCCAATTTGCACCAGCAGGGGAAGAAATTCCTTCCTGATCCCCCAAGAGGCAATCGAATATTCCCTGGATCAACTTTACCTATAAATATTGGTATCCAGTCATATTATGTGTATCTAGGAAAGAATACAGGTCTTTCTTAAAACAAACAATCTACCAGAATCTGGCCAGAACAAGTTATGCCACATTTTCACAGCACTTACTGTGAAGCCGCCTTTCCGTATTTGGAGATTTCCTCCAGACCTAAAGAGTGCCCCCTTGTCCTCTGTGATGACCTTAAAGTGAATAACTCAACACCAAGTTCACTATAAGGACCACTTATGTATGTGTGTATGTTGATCATACCCCCCCCCCCCCCCCCTTTAATTTCCTCTTCTCAAGAGAAATTAAATTCAGTTCAGCTTGTCGTTCCTCTTGGTTGAGCTCCTCCTTGCCTCTTATCAGTTTGGTTGCTCTTCTCTGCACTTTCTCCAGTTCCCCAATATGCTTTTTATGAACTGGTGCCCAAAACTAAATTGCATATTCCATATGAGGTCTTACTATATATCTCTCTCTCTCTCTGCAGTCCATGCCTCTCTTAATACAAGAAAGGATTTTGCTTGCTTTGGAAACTGCAGCTTGACATTGCATGCCATTATTAAGCTTGTGATCTACCAGAACACCCAGATCCTTCACCATTTAGTATGTATGATGCATGCATGCTTCTAGCCCAGTACAAGTGCATAACTTTACATTTATCAACCTTAAACCTCATTTGCCACACAGTTGCCCATTGAGGTTTGCTTGGACGTTGGAGACATCCTGTAATGTTGTTTTTCCACTGTATAGCTGTGTTTTATCAGAAAACACTGAAATGGTACTTTTAATCCCAGACCCTATATCATTTATAAATATATTAAACACTGAACCTTGGGGTACACCACTGATAACCTTGGAGCATTTAGACAAAGAATCATTAACCACTACTCTCTTAATGCGGTCTTTTACCCAGTTTTCTATGCATTTACAAACTGATTTTTTCAAGCCTGTAGACTTTACCTTACACATTAGCCATGTGTGGGGAAAATGTGTCAAACGCTTTGGCAAAAATCAAAATATACTACGTCCACAGCCATTCCTTTGCCCAAGGTTTTGCTCACCTCCTCATAAAAAGAAATCGGATTTGTCTGACAACTTCTGTCTTTCATGAATTCATGCTGTCTGTTACTTAGAATATTTTTTCCATCAATAACTCGTCCATGTGGTCTTTTATTAAACTCTCCAGTATCTTCCCAACTATAGATGTTAAACTAACAGGTCTATAGTTATTTGGTAAAGACTTTGATCCCTTTTTAAATATAGGCACCACATTGGCCTTACGCCAATCCAGTGGTACTATTCCAGTCATTAAAGAGTCCCTAAAAATTAGAAACAATGGCTTTGAAATGTCAGAGCCGTGGGTGCCATCCAGTTCAGGTGCCTTATTCACCTTTATTTTGCTTAAATATTTTTGGAACATATCAATTTTGAGCCATAGCGGTTCATTTGAGGCTGTCAATATCATCCCCATTATGGACATGTGCTCCCCTATGCTCCTTTGTATACATAATTTCATAATTGTCGACAGTTAGTCAGGTTGAAAAAATACACAATTCTATCTAGTTAAACCAATAAAGAAAACAAAATCATCAGAGCTAAAGAAGGTTTTTAATAAATATGTCTTCTTTGTCCCCAGTCACCCACTCCAGATTATTTTGTAAAGGGCCTACATGCTCAGACCTGACCTTGTTACTATTAATATATTTGAAGAATTTTTGGGGGTTTGACCTACTATCTTTTGCAATCGGTTTTCTTTTTACATATTCTGTTACATTCTTTGTAACATTTAAAACAATGATAGTGTTCCTTCATTTTTATATTTTTTAAAAGCTCTTTTCTTATGATTTATAGCTTAAACTTTGGATGTGAGCCATATAGTTTTATTTTAGCCTTTTAAACGTATTACCCATCAGAATATACTTTGCAGTGAGTTCACATACAGCCATTTTGAAGAATTATCATTTCTGTTCATCAATACCAATATTCCCTAAAGCCCCATACACACGCGCAGATTATCCGAGGACCAGGTCCGTCAGACCATGTCCGTCATACTTTGTCTGATGTTGGTTTTGCGTACACACGGTCGGACAAAGTTGTCGGAAAATCCGATCATTCTGAACGTGGTGACGTTTGTTGCCTACGACAGGACTACGTAGAGGCTAGTAGCCAATAGCTTTGGTCTTGTAATGTGATCTGAGCATGCATAGCACTTTGTCCGGTCGGAATTCGCTACACACGATCGGATTTGGTGTGATCGGACTTTGTTGTCAAAAAATGGTCTGATTTTCTGACAACATTGTCCGATAGGACAGAATCCATCGGAAAATCCTACCGTGTGTATGGGGCTTAAGTCTGGGAGAGCAGCCCTCATCCTTGGAAAATTTGCTCTCTGAAAGTTAAATTTGACACCTTTCGGGAGGGGGGGGGGGGGGCAGGTACCCGATTTTGACAGGTACCTGTCCCCACTTTCGAGAGATCTCGCCGTGGTGAGATCACTTTAAAGTTCGGCCCCCCTCCTCCATCCACCACCGCTGGGCCATTCATAAAGTACAGCGCACTTTGCGCATGGGCAGTAGGGAACCGGCTGTGAAGCTAAAATGCTTCACTGCTGGTTTCCCTTACCATGAATGGCTGTGGCAGCAGCACCCGAGAGCCGATGGAAACATCAGCTGCGGTGCAGACATCGCTGGATTCCAGGACAGGTAAGTGTCCTAATAGTAAGAGTCAGCATCTACAGTATGTGTAGCTACTGACTTTTAATTTTTTGCTGGGGGGTGTTTTTTTTGCTTTAAGTGTTTTTTAGCTTTCCGATATTTGTTGCTTACAGCCAACATTAAATTAAATCATGTTATGGTCACTGCTACCTAGATTCTTTTTTTATTTGAACATTAGTAAAAAGCTTTGCATGGTTTGAATTTTTTGTAAGTAACAGACATCTGGGGTGACTAGCAATTAGTACATTATTACTGTTGACATGTTCCAGGATGTTCTTCAGAATTTAAAGAATTTTGCCAAATGCAGGACTGCTGGTGTAGTCTACATGCTGCTCTGCGACTGTGAATGTTTTTACATTGGGAAGACCAAGCTTGAATTCTGGCAGAGGGCATATAGACACATCAAGAGTATGCAGACATGTAACCCCGATTTTCCATTTGGTCGACATACCACAATTGTCCACAATGGCAAATTTTCCAAAAATCTAATTTCTAATCTTGGATAGGATCCATCCCAACCCTAGAGGGGGGGAGTGAATTGGAACAAATCCCTTCTTCAGTTGGAACTTAGATGGCCCTTAAAGGCCACGCAGCCTCTAGGACTCAATGAAGCTGTATGCTATAAGCCCGTTATCTGGGGGCATGAACATTTCACTTGGTCGAATCGCACAATCTTTTTTGAATCGTTTAAAACACATTGGCGAGTCATTTCGGATCTATCCATAACACTTCGAATAATTTCTATCATGTCAAATCATTTCGAATCATTTCATTTCAATTCAATAATTTTATTTCATTTCTGTCACGAGCTGCGCTGTGATTCGAATCTCTTCGCATCTCCGATGCACTGATTTGCTCCGGTGTGCCCCAGACTGCGGCCTCATTTCAAAACATGCTCCAGAGACAGACTCACCATTGGTTACAGATGCAGGCTTGATTCTAGTCTTTGTCATGGTATCTGTCACATATTACTTTCCGATTAGAATCCAGTCGCATCCAAGATGCAGCGATTCACTCTGATTCGCCCAGCTGCTCGGTCTCATTTCAGTACATGCTCCAGAGACGGATTCACTTGTCGGAAGTAGCCTCAGTTGTTGATTCTAGTCTTTGTCATGGCATCGTTTCTGTCACATATTATGTTCCGATTCGAATCCAGTCGCATCCGAAAGGAATGCACCGACCGATTCGATCCGGTGCACCCAGCTGTTCGGCCTCATTTCAGTACATGCTCCAGAGACAGATTCACTTGTCGGTAGTAGCCTCAGTTATTGATTCTAGTCTTTGTCATGGCATATCATTTCTGTCACTTATTACGCTCCAATTCTAATCCAGTCGCATCCAGTCAATGCACCGATTCGACTTGGTACGCCCAGCTGCTCGGCCTCATTTCAATACATGCGGCAGAGACAGATTCACTTCGAAGGTTCGGACATTTTTTGATTCTCGTCTTTGACATGGTATATCATTTCTGTGTCACCTTACCACGTTCCGACACGAATTTAGTCATGTCCCCACACTAATTTGTCTCGGCGTGCCCAGGACATCATTTCAGTACATGCTCAAGAGTCCAATCGTGCTCAGTGGGAAACAGTGGCATGGCGATTCGGGCTCTGTGGCATCTACGATGTTACCAATTCGTCCTGGTGTGCCCCAGGTATTTGGCCTCATTTCACCGTTGTCTCATTTCAGTGCATGCTCCAGAGTCCCAGAGGACAAGGCAACAGGCATCATAAAGCCACAACATGCCTTCAGCCGGCAGTGAAGACCTTATCGCCCCTCTGTCACCCTCTCCAGTCTCAGAGTGGCAGTGTTCAGTCTCTCAGGGGGTGGACTATCCCCAGACTGACAGTGGAGCTGAGACGTAGAGGTGTGCCCTTTCCTACCACGGCCAGGAAGGCAGAGCTGTTCAGGCTCCTCTTTCCTCCACCTGCCTCAGCAGGATCCAGCACCCAGCAGGCGTCATTAGATTCAATCTCGTCTGCCATTGGTCAGCTACACACCCTTGTGCCATCCCTGTCCTCATCGGTCGTTGAGGTACAGAACAGGGTGACACTCTTGGAGACCAGCCTGGCCGTTGCAACCCTTGACCCTGCCGTAGTCCAAACCATTGCAACACCTTCTACAGGTATCGCAGTGTGGAGTCCGGTTGTACAACCTTCTCACCTGGTACCACCCAACGTCAGGAAGGACATCCTAGAGGGCAAGGATGTCAACCTGGCCTCACTCCTGATCTCGGCACACGATCTGGCAGAGAATAAGGCGTACACCTGGGGGGACGTCTCAGTTATCCTGAAAGCCAAGGACCCCAGGCTTAACAGGAAACTCTCTGTGCCAGAATTTACTTTGGCATTTGGCATGTTGAGGGACGTGGTGTGTTCAGCCTCCCCCGGCAGACGGGAGGAGCTGGACTTATACCTCCACGTAGTCGTAGACCTAGGCTACAAATACCGTGGCTTTGGGTTCTACGACTACCACCGCTCCTTCTCAGCCAAAGCCGCAGCGAGGTTCCTCCAGTTCCATATCATATACCCACAGACTGGAGTGTCATGGACACAGCGCTGTTCTGCCGGCACTTTGCGGGCCTACGGTCACCACTGTGTGCCATATGCCAGTCGGCGACCCACACCGCCGTCTGGTGTGCCAATGCATCTACCATCCAACAGATAGACAACAAGGCTACTACCAGCACAGGTCAGGGTCAGCAGGCCCCTGCATGTGGGCCACAAATGGACAAACTTGGACAACCAGTTCGGACGGCTGGGGGAGCAGCAATCTGCAATAATTATAACTATGGCACCTGTAATTTTAGGCAGTGCCGCCTACTCCACGTCTGTACCCTATGTCAGAGAGCTCACCCCAGGCTCCTATGCGAGGTCAAGCAAATGAAGGTGTGACAGCCTCTCCCCAGATAAACTGGACCGCATCAGAACGGTCCGCCGGGAGTTTACCTGTGCCAGAGGATGTACCCAGAAGCAACTTCAGTCCCTTCTCGGGATGCTGAATTTTGCGATGCGGATCATCCCCTAGGGCCGCTCCTCTGCATCCCGTCCGCCAGTTACCTGTACCATACCCAGGACCCGGATCAGGTCATCAAACTCGACGCCGCAGCCATAGTGGACCTTGCCATGAGGGAGGATTTCCTGGCCAACTGGAATGGCGTTTCTCTTTTTAGTCCCCACAGTGTCCTCCCTGTCACCACAGGTGGTGACAGATGCGGCGGCCTCCACAGGGTCCACCGCCATTTTTGGCCATTTATGGTTTTCAACGCCCTGGCCACCGCAGGCACTAGCAATACCTGGCTTTATCACCACGTCTGCCCTCTTCGAGCTCTACCCCATTGTGGCAGCAGTGCACCTGTGGGGCCACAGCTGGTCCGGGCAGACAGTAGCCTTTACAGCCGACAACCTTGCTACCGCAGAGATCATAAGCAAAGACAGATCCAAGTCCCGGCCCGTCATGTCCTTCCTATGTAGGCTGGTACAGTTATCCCTTCAGCATCAATTCAACATCTACAGCTCGTTCACCCCGGGGTAGCGCAATCTGGCAGCGGATGCGCTTTCCTGTTCTAACTACATCTCTTTTCAAACAGATGCCCGGAGCCAGTCCCCTGTCGGCTACTATCCCGGACTGGTCTCAGCTGACCCTGGATTAGCCCAGCATCTACAGGCAGCGACCAACCTCATCAACTCTTCGCTCTCCCGCAATACACGCAAGGCCTATCAGACAGCCTGGAGGGCATTCAACAAGTTCTTGTCTCAGCACCCCAGAGAGACATCCAGTATCAAACAGATACTAGCCTTTACAAAATTAAATATACGCTGCGCTGGAATGGCTATGCACTTGATAATCTGTATCTTAATCTATAGTTATAGAGCCACAAGATTATAACAATATGCATAAAATAGTAAACATACAACTGGTGTAAAGTGCAAGTGCAAAATATAGCAAAAACAAATAATGTGCACAAAATCTGTAAACGCACAACTAAAACGCATAATTAAATATAAAGTGCACAAGTGCCAAAAAAACTCTGTGAGGTTATATGGACCCTTTAGACTTACAAGGTGCCATGCACAATAACACACCAAAAAATTAAATAAAATATCAATAATAATAATATTAGATGAAAAAAGTGCTAAATGCATAGATATGTGATAGCAAACATGTATAAAAGATTTATAAAAAAATGCAAGTGCATAAACCACACAAGTGTCTCTATATTATTAAAAAAACAGTTCTTTGTGGCAGCCTGTCCTAGGCTGTGATAAGAACCACAAAATGTTGATTGATGTGAGACTAGATGCAGGTGATGTGATTTCCGGTGATCATACTATTGACATGCTTGTTACATCCAACCGTGGCTCTGAATCATGCATAGGTGAAATCCGGGAACCCCTTATGGTAATAAGCTCACCTCAGAGCGTGTGACCAGCTTTTACACTGAATCAAAGCACGCATATGAACCACTATAGGGTTCTCAGCTGTTTCACTGGATCAGTAGTATCCTCAGTGCAATGATCTCAGAGGCACATGAAAAAAGAAAAAGACTAAAGCCCCATACACACGCTCGGATTATCCGAGGACCAGGTCCGTCGGATCATGTCCGTCGTACTTTGTCCGATGTTGGTTTTGCGTACACACGGTCGGACAAAGTTGTCGGAAAATCCGATCATTCTGAACGTGGTGACGTTTGTTGCCTACAACGGGACTACGTAGAGGCTAGTAGCCAATAGCTTTGGTCTTGTAATGTGATCGATCTGAGCATGCGTACCACTTTGTCCGTCGGAATTCGCTACACACGATTGGATTTGGTGTGATCGGACTTTTTTGTCAAAAATCTATCCAGCAGGAGATAGGACTTTGTCCGTCGGACAATCCGATGGAAACTGTCCGATGGTGCCTACATACGGTCGGAATTTCCGACAACATTGTCTGATAGGACAGAATCCATCGGAAAATCCGACCGTGTGTATGGGGCTTAATAGTGCAATACCGTTTTACAAAGTTTAATAGACAAGTTAAAAAACATTCTCCCGCCGGGGTACTCACATGTGTAAGGTGCGTCAGTGCACCATACTTCATAAGACTCAATAAAATACTGTAAACAGTATGGGTATGGCTTGTATCCCCTCCAGGCAGGTGTACTGTCTCTCGCTCCGTCCTGGCCCCTCCCCTACGCGTGTCGATACTCAGGGTGTGGCGTATCTTCCTCAGGGGGTTTTGACCCCTGAGGAAGATACGCCACACCCTGAGTATCGACACGCGTAGGGGAGGGGCCAGGACGGAGCGAGAGACAGTACACCTGCCTGGAGGGGATACAAGCCATACCCATACTGTTTACAGTATTTTATTGAGTCTTATGAAGTATGGTGCACTGACGCACCTTACACATGTGAGTACCCCGGCGGGGGAATGTTTTTTAACTTGTCTATTAAACTTTGTAAAACGGTATTGCACTATTAGTCTTTTTTTCTTTTTTCATGTGCCTCTGAGATCATTGCTCTGAGGATACTACTGATACAGTGAAACAGCTGAGAACCCTATAGTGGTTCATATGCGTGCTTTGACTCAGTGTAAAAGCTGGTCACACGCTCTGAGGTGAGCTTATTACCATAAGGGGTTCCCGGATTTCACCTATGCATGATTCAGAGCCACGGTTGGATGTAACAAGCATGTCAATAGTATGATCACCGGAAATCACCTGCATCTAGTCTCACATCAATCAACATTTTGTGGTTCTTATCACAGCCTAGGACAGGCTGCCACAAAGAACTGTTTTTTTAATAATATAGACACTTGTGTGGTTTATGCACTTGCATTTTTTTATAAATCTTTTATACATGTTTGCTATCACATATGTATGCATTTAGCACTTTTTTCATCTAATATTATTATTATTATTATTGATATTTTATTTTATTTTTTGGTGTGTTGTTGTGCATGGCACCTTGTAAGTCTAAGGGGTCCATATAACCTCACAGAGTTTTTTTGGCACTTGTGCACTTTATATTTATCTATGCGTTTTGGTTGTGCGTTTACAGATTTTGTGCACATTATTTGTTTTTGCTATATTTTGCACTTGCACTTTACACCAGTTGTATGTTTACTATTTTATGCATATTGTTATATTCTTGTGGATCTATAACTATAGATTAAGATACAGATTATCTAGTGCATAGCCATTCCAGCGCAGCGTATATTTAATTTTGTGCTTAATGTGCACAAACGTATGAGACGTGTTTAACGTTTGCAGCTTGATAGTGGCAGGTTGGTAGGGGGTTCTTTAAGGCTCGCAGGATTTTGTTGTTTTGTTAGATACTAGCCTTTATTTCCTATTGTCACGTTCATTTGACGTTATCCCAACACCATATGGCTGTACCTGGCTGGTGTACAGCATTTCCTGTCCCTTCAGGACCCCGCAAGACCCTCCGTATTCACATTCCATGTAGTACGGGCCGTTCTCCGGGGTATTCAGAAACGTCAGCCGGTAGTCTGTCCCAGGCGATTGCCGATAACAGAAGAGATCTTCAGTGACATTTTCACCATCCTGGACACGTCTCCGTTCGGTCTCCTCCCCAGTCTGGTCCTGCAGCCGCCATGCACTTGGCCTTCTACGGGTTCCTACGACCCAGTGAATCTACGCGTAGCCACCCTTCAGGCCCAATGTTGCGCAAACGTAACTTAGTCCGCCACCAGCATCATTTCATCCTACACCTGGCTGTGTCAAAGACTCAGCAGCTAGGCGCAGGAATGGACATTCATTTCTTCAGGACTCGTAACAACTGGTGTCCAGTGGCCACACTGAATCGGTTATTGACACTTCTGTCCGATCAGCCAAACTCCAGTCCTCTTCTGCCCTTTCCTGTTAAACCTCTTAACACGTCCCAGTTCATGAAACACGCCCGGATCCTCCTCAGCAACCTACACCTAAACCCCAGTCAGTACTCCGGGCATTTGTTCTGGATCAGGGCAGCCTCAACAGCATCCCGGCAAGGTGTCCCGGACCACCTCATCAAAGCTAGGCAGATGGAAGCCAGCCTGCTTCGCCCACTACATTCCTAATCCACAAGTGGAAATGGCCCAGGCATTTGCCAAGCTTACCCAGTGACCTATCTCAAACCAATGAAGCCATTTCCTACCTGAATGTTTTGCCCCCTTATTTTGGTGTACCATACGATAGACCAAAGGCACACTTTCAGGTCCATTTCATGTGGTAAGTTTTGTGTTAAACCTGTATGTCATCTCTACATGTATCGGCCATAGGGCTCTAAACCATAAATAAGAAGGCCAGTATGGTGGCCTGAAATTATGGGAGGAGCCCGGGGGTATTTAACCAGCCCACAGGCTGCCGATCTTTGTCGGTTTCCTGTGGGAGATACCCACCCTCCCTTCCCCTTTTTAGGGCATTTCTCAAGTATTCTTACTCCTAAACAGAATACTCATTTCACATCATTTCATAGCTACTCTCATTTCATCATTCCTTATCTAGGGTATCTAAATGGTAAGTTTTGTGTTAAACCTGTATGTCATCTCTACACGTATCGGCCATAGGGCTCTAAACCATAAATATATATTAGGGCTGTTACTGATTAAAATTTTCGTGTTCGATTAATCAACTTTTTTTTTAACCGATTAATTGACAAATTTTGATATATTATAAAGCACATACAGATCCAACTACTTTTAGCTGATCTCCTTGCATTGCAACTCTCCATTAGTCAGTGGTAAATGTGGTATACACTATATACAATCCCCCGACACTAGTTAGTTTCCACAATCCATGACTTAACTTCACAGTTCACACAAATACGTTTTAAATTCAAACTCTAGCACTGACGTAAGTCATTTTTTTTCCCACAGTAGCGTGACAATCCCTTCACCTCCGGTCTAACTAATCATTCTCACCTTATGGCATGGACCCCTGTGCAAACAGGTGGTCATGCAAGCGGGTATCAAAAGGGTTAACACGGACCATAAACTTCTCTCATGTCTCCTTAGATCTCAGCAAGGACGCCAGGTCATGGGTAGAAAGAAAAGATCTAAGTGCTCACCGCTTAAGATTACATTTTTGTGTTCAAATACAAACTACTCACATAAAGATGATAAAAACACAGCATGTAAAGCCGACAATCGCGTTAGGGCAGCAGCGGGTGACGTCATGCGTAGCTCCTCCCCCGTACACGTTACGTTCACTCAGAACTTCAACGTCACCAGACTTCGTTAGCAGATGGAGGCACTTGGGGAAGGGGGGAGGAGTCCGGTGACGTCGATGTCCGTGACATCACCGGAGAGGTGAGTACCAATCAAAAGAATTTTGATTGATCAAAAAAATATATATGTATGTGTGTGTGTGTGTGTGTGTGTGTGTATGTTAGTATGCTTACCTATGCATATATATTTTCAACTTTTTAGTGCCCCTCTTATACACCATCCTGGAGGACAACGTCTTTCTACTGTTGAGCCTCCAATTCCAAGGTAACTTTTTTGTGTCACAACACATCTTGACACAGTGTATATGTAAGCACAGATGGGCTGCATTCATTTCTGCCCACACATATACTACCTACAACTGCATTTGAATTACAGAATTCCATCTGTGGGCCTCAGTGGGTCTGGATTCTTTTCACACACACAGGGGACTCTCCTTGAGGTTCCCTATGTTTGGAATATCGATGTCCATTTCACATAGAACCAAACCTACATTTGCTTGATGGGGATAAGAAAGGTGGCAACTCCCTATGGCTGTGCTGTGTTTTGTTTTTAACATACATGGAGTGTTGGCATATATTCAACTGTAACAACTGTAAGTCTAAAATGCAAAAGTATACATATTTAACCATGGTGTATACACTTGTTGATTTTCTGTACTTGTATTGTAGAGATTTGAGATCTTACCTACCCCCGAGGAAGGAGAGTCTATAACAGACTCTGAAACACATCGGGTGAAGGATATCTTACGCATATCATCATTTTGCACAAGTTGTACTATCAGTTGCTATTGTAATGTATACTCCATGTCATTTGTTTTAACCGCTTCAGATCCGCGCTATAGCCAAATGATGGCTACAGTGCGGACCTACTTTGCCGGGGGGCGTCGATAGACCTCCTCCCGTGCTCGAGTGGCCTGCACAGCCCCGGCAGGGCGCACGAGGCACCTCTGATCAGCGAGTCTACGAGATTCGCTGGATCACATATCGGAATAAGGGGTCGATCCCGACCCCTTACCACGTGATCAGCTGTCAGCCAATCGTGATGTAAACAGAGCTGGTAATCATCGATTTTTTCTTCTCACGCTGATAGAGTGAGGGAAAAAAAAAGCCGATCACTGGCGGCTGTCAGAGGGTCATTGGTCCCGATCAAGGAAAGCAGCCGCCAGTTCATCTGTGCCCACCTGTGCTACCTGCCAGTGCCGTCTACCAGTGCCCACCAGCGCCACCTATCAGTGCCCACAGTGCCACCCATTTAAGTGCCCAGTAAGCAAGTGGTTAATCATGTATTATCAATAAATATATTTTTTACTTTATTACTTTTGCATACCTATTTAAAGTGCCGGTAAAGTCCAAATCCCAAGGGAAATTGTTTTTCTGCTTCAGAATTTAAAAAAGGACAGCCATGTTTAGGCAGGCCAAACACAGAGCAAATTTCTTTCCTGGAATCCCTCCTGCCGGGCCATTGTCTTCTCCCAGCGGGAGGGTGGGGAAAGCCATCCCCACTGGGAGAAAACTGATTATTGCTAGCGGCTACAGCAGTGATAATGGCAAGAGAATCAGGCAGGCTGGTTGTACCCAAGTTGGTACCATCAGTCTGCCCATTAACGGTTCGACTCTCTGCCAGTTCCTGCTGAACCGTCTGAGATTCTAACCCTGTTTGACCGGTCTTATTCAGTGATGTAACATACTTAGCAGTATCTTTGGGCTGTTTTGTTGGATCATCTTCATATTACATGTAACTTTGTATGAAATCATGGATACACGTTTGATATGTGGATTCACTCCCAGCTTATGAGACAAGGATGTGTTTCAATGATTGGAACTGGGTGGTTTACATGGCTAATGTGTTTATTTCTTTTATTTGCTTTACATTTTTTTTTTTTTTTTTGAGAGCTCAAAGGGTAGTCTCCTAGGGGTTAATTGGCTTAATAAAACGAAAAATTGAATATGAAATACTTGCCATAATTTTCCTTTCCTGACTGGCTCCATGTCAGCACACACATGGGTTCAGGCCCCGCCCACCCCCACAATGATAGGACATTTAACTCATAAATTTTAGCACCTGAGCCAGCACCACGTTCTGTAACTAGCACTCTAAATGGTCGGGCGGGTGTGCTGGTATTTGTATTTGATATTACATTTCCCGTTTTCCTGACAGCTCCATGTTAGCACTCACATGGGAAATAACTAGAGAAGATACAGGGTGGGTATGCTTGCAGAACAATTTTAATCAACATGACTCTGCACCCAACTCCACTGTAGTTAAGGCAGCTGGCTCAATACAATAGTGAATAAGGAAGGTATGTCTTGAGGACCAAGTGGCCACCTTGCAGGTAGTTTCCATTGACACACGCTTCACTGCTGCCCAGTATGTAGAAATACTGCAAGTAGCATGCTCCCTGAAGTCATCAGGCAATGCCAACCCCTTCTCCTTATAGGCCAAGGTTATAGCTTTAGCTATCCAGGAAGTGGTTAGCCTGCTGAATGCTTTGTGCCCTTGCTTGATCCTGTTGGAAACAGAGGCGAACTGAAGGCCTTAGGGAGAATGTTACCTCTATAGGAGATTCAGATTCTCCTGATGTCAACAGTTAAATAACTATCTTGGACCAAGAAAAATGTCGGCAGAACAATTCCTGGTTAGATGGAATACAGTAGGCACCTTCGGCATGAATCCTAGCAGTGAAACTAGGACTAGCACTTTATCTGCATAAAAGGTTGTGAATGGCTCCTTGAAACCCAGGGCAGCCGTCTCTGAGACTCTCCTTGCGAAGGAGATTGTGACCAAAGAGGCTGCTTATAAGGTTAGGACGCCAAAGGGACATCATTTTGTGAGAATTTATCCGAAACCAGAAAGCCCAGGACCATGGGTAGGTCCCACTTAGAAAAGTAAACTTTTCTTGGAGGTATTGAAAAATTGACTTACAAGGTTACTGGTGGCCCACTGAATCCCTGTGAAGGCAGCTAGTACTCTTAAGGGTCATGCTTCTGCCCTAAGACTTAGGTTCATATCTAGGCCCTTTTGAAGAAAGTCCAAAATATTACTTATTTGGGGAGAGGAAGGAGAGAAGCCTTGGGTGGAAGCAAAGTCCTGAAACTTTAGCCGCACTTTGTTGTAAGTTGCATTAGTGCTCGGTTTCCTAGACTTTAGCAGGGTACCAAATACAGTATTTGAAAAGCCTGCCTCGATCAGCCTCTGCCTTTCAAATCCAAGCCTGCAACCACAGCCTCTGAGGAGATGGATGAAGCATTGGACCCTGAGTCAGCAGAGCCAGGGCTACTGTAATTGACTTTGATGGCCTCAACTTCAGTAGACACAGAAGCGGAAACCACAGACATTTGGACCAGTTGGGTATTACGGCCAGAACTGTGACTTTCCCCTTTATCAGTCTTCTGAGAAAGTTTAAGATTAGCAGTGTCGGTGTAAAGACATATGAAGTCTGAAAATACCATGCTGTTGTCAGAGTATCTGTTGCTGCTACCTGTGGGCAAGGTAGACTGGTGTAAAACATTGGCAGTTTGGCATTTGCTGGGGATGCAAATAGGTCCACCCCTGGCTGAAAAGCCCAACGTATCAACATTTGACAGGTTTGTGGATTCAGGAATCACCTCATTGTCTAACTGATGTCTTGACAAATAATCTGCCTTGATATTGGAGGGACCTGAAATGTAGGCTGCCCGCAGATGGTGAAGAACCAACTGAACAATCGCTGAACTGTAACTTGAAAGGCGAAAAAGGGCTTGAAAGGCAGATCCCATCTCCAGGATGTAGGATAATATATTCTTCACTTGGCAGGGTCACTTTCCTTGGGATACTCTCCCCTGGCAGGTAGCTCCCCAGCCTCGAGTACTGGCATTGGTTGTGACTACTACTATCCAGGCAATCGGGAAAAGGGAGTGACCAGACAAAAATTTTTAGGTGTCTAGCCACCGGCTCAGGACCTTCTTCACCTGTGATGAGGTTCAAATCAATTGGCTCATGTTCTGACTTCCACTGGGACAGGAAAATCAATTGGAAAGCTCGGGCCTTCCACTGAGCCCATCTGACTATGGGTATTGCGGCCATCATCATCCCTACTACCTGTTGGCACTGTTTTTGCTGCGAGAAAGTTGGCTGTGTCAGTGCAGAACAAAATATCTGATGAATCGCTGGAATCTTCTACTCTGGAAGGGACACTGTGCTTTGATGAGTGTCTATACACACTCCCAGGTATATGAGGCATTGAGTAGTTGTGAGATTGCTTTTTTTTTTTCATGAAGTTGATCAGGCAACCAAAGTCCTGCAGAACTGACCACACTAGCGTCTGGTGTGAAAGATGAGTTTCCCGATTCTGGGCTGGTGAAAGCAGATCGCCTAGGTAATGGTAAAAGCAAGCTCCTCTCTGCCATAAAAGGACCACCAGGGAGAGAAGAACCTTGGAGAACACCCTTGGAGAGGTTGTAAGCCTGAAGGGCAAACCAACAAACTGAAGGTGTAGAGGCTTCAAGGCGAAGCAGAGATATTTTGGCAGTTTTGATGTATCGGAATATGAAAATAGGACTTTCTTAAAACCACAGATAGCCACCAATCTCTGGGTTAAACAACTTTCAGCATGGTTTGACGTGATTCCATCTTGAAGTGTTCTTTCCTTATATATCTGTTCCATCTCCTTAGGTCCATCACAGGCCTCCATCTTCCTGATTTTTTTTCCAGGGACCAAAAATATTGGAGAACACATGCCCGGGAAACGCTCCCAACGAGGCACTGGGATGATTGCTTCCTGGTGCGTTTATATAGGAGGGAAGATTCTCCCTCTTCACGGAACAAAATCAGCATCTTCGTTGGAATGCACTTGGAGCGTGTCATAGTTACCTAGTTAGTCAGGTTGCTCATATACACAATCCTTCACCCACAGTTGATCCAGAGGCAAAAAACCCCAGCAAAGCAAGCTCATATTTTCTACAGCAGGAGGAAAAATTCCTTCCTGATCCCCCCCAAGAGGCAATCAAATTTTCCTGGATCAACTTTACCTATAAATTTCAGTACCCAGTTATATTATGTACATTTAGGAAAGAATACATTTTTTTAAAGTAATCTACTAAGCTGGCCAGAACCACCTCTGGAGGGAGTCTTTCACATCTCCTACTGTGAAGAAATCTTTCCATATTTGGAGTTTAAATCTTTTTTCCTCTAGACGTAAAGCAGGCCCCCTTGTCCTTTGTGATGACTCTCATCTAGCGGAACAGACAAGAGTGACCCTTGGATATGGTGTGCAAGACCCACTTCTCTTTGGTCCATACTGTTTGAAACCAGAACAGACTGGCCCCTACTGCAAGGGACCAGGTGAGCAAACCATCAAAACGACTTCCTGCAGTTGGGCCCAAGCTTTTTACCCACACTTCCATGACTTGCCACTGACACCAAATGCCATTGCAAGCCTGCATGCCTCACCGGCTAATACGTAAATCTTTTGAGGTCAAGGTCAGCTCTAGGGATGAGCCGAACACCCCCGGGTTCGGTTCGCACCAGAACCTTCGAACCGACCGAAAGTTCGCGCGAATTTTCGAACCCTATACGTTATAATGGACGCGAACGTTCGAAATCAAAAGTGCTAATTACAACGGCCAATATGCATGTTAATGTCATAAAACAGGTTTGGGGACCCGGGTCCTGCCCCAGGGGACATATATCAATGCAAAAAGAACTTTTAAAAACTAACGTTTTTTCGGGAGCAGTCATTTTAATGATGCATAAAGTGAAAAAAAAAAGTGAAATTTTCCTTTAAATATGGTCCCTGGGGGGTGTCTAAAGTATGCCTGTGAAGTGGCATGTGTTTCCCGTGTTTAGAACTGTCCTTGCACAAAATGACATTTGTAAAGGAAAAAAAGAAGCCATTTAAAAACCACTTGCGGCTTTAGGTTTGTTCTTAAGTAGAATCTGAACAGGTACATTATGAAGTGTAGCTCCATCCCCAAAAAATCTATTTTTAAGCTTTTTGGAGAACATAGGGAGGGGTTATCACCCCTGTAACATTTGCTGTCTTTGCACATCTGTTCAGAACATGTCACCTCACTTTCCGTCCCAATGACAAATGTTTTTGGAAAAAGTGGGGTTTTAATTGAAACAAGGATTGGTGAAAAAGTATCAGTAGAGAGGAGATACCTTTTTCCCAAATTAAATCTAACAGGATAGAATTTCCCTTCCTAGGGGTAGATTTCCTCTCACTTCCTGTTTTCTCTTTCCATTTGCAAGTAGGAGTCGTTTGTAAGTTGGATGTTTGAAAGTAGGGCCCTGGCGTATATACTCTGCAGAAATTTGCCCTATTAGATGTTGGTGTAGCCACAAGACTGGTGGGCACAGGAATGGGCCCTGCTATGAGTTAATAGATCAAGATTTGTAATTGCATGCACCTGTTGAACAGGGCAGAAAAATTGGGGGTGGTGGTGGTGGTGGACGGTGTTGCCACAAGACTGTAAGCTCTCACAGTTACTCTTGGTGGGCGCAGGAATGGGCCCTGCTGTGAGTTATTAGATCAAGATTTGTAATTGCAAGCACCTGATGAACAGGGCAGAAAAATTGGGCCTTTGGCGGTGGTGGTGGACGGTGTTGCCACAAGACTGTAGGCCCTCATAGTTACTCTTGGTGGGCGCAGGAATGGGCCCTGCTGTGAGTTATTAGATCAAGATTTGTAATTGCAAGCACCTGATGAACAGGGCAGAAAAATTGGGCCTTTGGCGGTGGTGGTGGACGGTGTTGCCACAAGACTGCAGGCCCTCATAGTTACTCTTGGTGGGCGCAGGAATGGGCCCTGCTGTGAACTATTAGATCAAGATTTGTAATTACCCGCCCCTGTTAAACAGGGGCTGAAAAATTGTGCCTTAGGCACTGGTGCTGGTGCCACAACACTGCAACCCCTCACAGAGACTGTACTTGGAGCACAGCAGTCACACGTGTTGCGAAGCATTTTTTTAAAAAATTGTAAGTACACGCCCCTGTTAAACAGGGGCTGAAAAATTGTGCCTTAGGCACTGGTGCTGGTGCCACAACACTGCAACCCCTCACAGAGACTGTACTTGGAGCACAGCAGTCACACGTGTTGCGAAGCATTTTTTTTAAAAATTGTAAGTACACGCCCCTGTTAAACAGGGGCTGAAAAATTGTGCCTTAGGCACTGGTGCTGGTGCCACAACACTGCAACCCCTCACAGATACTGTACTTGGAGCACAGCAGTCACACGTGTTGCGAAGCATTTTTTTAAAAAATTGTAAGTACACGCCCCTGTTAAACAGGGGCTGAAAAATTGTGCCTTAGGCACTGGTGCTGGTGCCACAACACTGCAACCCCTCACAGATACTGTACTTGGAGCACAGCAGTCACACGTGTTGCGAAGCATTTTTTTTAAAAATTGTAAGTACACGCCCCTGTTAAACAGGGGCTGAAAAATTGTGCCTTAGGCACTGGTGCTGGTGCCACAACACTGCAACCCCTCACAGATACTGTACTTGGAGCACAGCAGTCACACGTGTTGCGAAGCATTTTTTTATAAAAATTGTATGTACACGCCCCCTGTTAAACAGGGGCTGAAAAATTGTGCCTTAGGCACTGGTGTGGTGGCATGGATCATTGAGGAGGAGGAAGAGGATAGTCAGTGAACATAAGAGGACAGTCACTCAGCATCAGCATAGGCAGTCTTGAAGGGATGTGACATTAAAAATTATTCGGTTATATCCGCCTCAGGTGCCTGGTAGCTGGTGGTGATCCAAGACTGATTCATTTTGATGAAGGTCAGTCGATCAACCGAGGCGGTGGACAGGCGCACCCTATGATCAGTCACAAATCCTCCAGCAGCACTGAATGTGCGTTCGGAAAGAACGCTGGAGGCAGGACAGGCCAGTAGCTCAATTGCATACTGTGCAAGCTCTGGCCAGTGATCCATCCTCAGGACCCAGTAAGCCAGAGGATTTTCGGTGGGAAAGGTGTCCAAGTCTGACCTTGCCCCAAGGTATTCCTGCACCATGTATATCAGACGCTGGCGATGGTTGCTGGAACCGATCATACCTTGGGGCTGCGGACTAAAAAATTGTCTGAACGCATCGGTCAGACGTCCACCTTCCCCACCGCTCCTTCTGCCACTGACCGAAGCCTCAGCAACTCGTCGCCCAGGACCAGGAGTTTGTAGCCTCCCAGTTTCTGGGAACGCGTTGCACAGACCTTTCTGCAAGGCCTCCCTGAGATGTCTCATCCTCTGCTCCCTCTGCGACGGCAAGATAAGGTCCGCAACCTTACCCTTGTACCGCGGATCAAGGAGAGTGGCCAGCCAGTAATGGTCCCTCTCCTTGATCCGAAGAACACGAGGATCCTTCCGCAGGCTTTGCAGGATCAGGGAGGCCATGCAGCGTAGGTTAGCTGAGGCATTCGGTCCGGAGTCTTCTGGGTCACTGAGGATGACATGATCGCCAGCCACCTCCTCCCAGCCACGTACAAGTCCACTGGTTTGTTGGGACTGTACATCATCCCTAAAAGACTGCTGCTGCTGATGCTGAGTGCCAGGCTCCACCTCCATGCTCACACAATCCTCCTCCTCCTCCTCCTCCTCATCCTCTTCCTGTGTGATGGGTGGGACAGAAGGAACACTGTCCGGATAAAGGGGGCCTTGAGAGGCAAGGAAGTCCTCCTCTTCCTGCCTCTGTTCTGCCTCAAGTGCCCTGTCCATTATCCCACGCAGCGTATGCTCCAACTTGTGGACAAGAGGGACAGTGTCACTGATGCATGCACTGTCACTGCTCACCATCCTCGTGGCCTCCTCAAATGGTGAGAGGACAGTGCATGCATCCCTGATCATGCTCCACTGACGTGGGGAAAAAAAACCAAGCTCCCCTGACCCTGTCCTGGTGCCATAGTCGCAAAGGTACTCATTGATGGCCCTCTGCTGCGTGTGCAGTCGCTGCAGCATGGCCAACGTTGAGTTCCACCTGGTGGGCATGTCACATATTAGGCGGTTCTTGGGCAGGTTCAGCTCCTTTTGCAGCTCAGTCAGCCGAGCACTGGCATTATAAGATCGGCGGAAATGCACACAGACTTTCCTGGCCTGCCTCAGGACATCCTGTAAGCCTGGGAACCTGCCCAAGAACCGCTGCACCACCAGGTTGAGGACGTGAGCCATGCAGGGCACATGGGTGAGCTGCCCCTGTCGCAGGGCGGAGAGGAGGTTGGTGCCATTGTCAGAAACGACCATTCCTGGCTTAAGCTGACGTGGCGTCAACCACCTCTCGGCCTGCCCCTGCAGAGCTGCCAGAACCTCTGGCCCAGTGTGGCTCCTGTCCCCCAAACACACCAGCGCAAGCACGGCATGGCATCTTTTTGCCTGCGTACTTGCGTAGCCCCTTGTACGCCTACGGAGCACCGCTGGTTCCAAGGACAGAGCACTGGAGGAAGAAGAAGAGGAGGGGGTGGAGGAGAGAGGTGTGTCACAACCAGTAGCAGTAGTAGCGTTTTGGAGGCGTGGTGGCGGAACAACCTCCAACACTACTGCACCTTGTCCTGCATCCCTCCCAGCTGCCAATAGAGTGACCCAATGGGCCGTGAAAGAAAGGTACCGTCCCTGTCCATGCCTGCTGGACCATGAGTCAGCGGTAATATGCACCTTACCGCTGACCGCCCTGTCCAGCGAGGCATGGACATTGCCCTCCACATGCCGGTAGAGAGACGGAATCGCCTTCCGTGAGAAAAAGTGGCGTTTGGGAACCTGCCACTGAGGAACCGCACATTGAACAAACTCACGGAAGGGGGCCGAGTCTACCAACTGAAAAGGCAGCAGTTGAAGTGCTAGCAATTTAGCCAGGCTAGCATTCAACCGCTGGGCATGTGGATGGCTGGGAGTGTACTTCTTTCTACGGTCCAGCAGCTGGGGCAGGGAAATTTGCCTGCTGCAATCGGACGTCGGTGTACTGCAAGTACTTGGTTGTGACACACCTAATTCTACACCTTCAGTCCTCTCAGAGCAGCTTTCAGAGAGGACTGAAGGTGAAGTGGGGATGGAGATCCCAGCTGAGGAGGAGCAAGGAGAGGTCCGCTTAGTTCTTTGGTGTGGGTCTTTTATGTGTGCCTGCCAACGAGCTGCATGGCAGGTCGCCATATGTCTGGTCATGCTTGTGGTGCCCAAGCGGCTGATGTTTTGGCCACGCGAGATACGCTTGAGACAAATATTGCAAATAGCAGTGGTGCGATCTGCTGCACTCGTCTCAAAAAAGGCACACACCAAAGAACTTTTCTGATAACGTGCAGAGGCAGCGCCCTGCACAGGCGGAGCTCTGCGGTGTTGTACAGTTGCTGTGCTGGCCTCTACCTGGCCTCCAGGGGGCATCCTGCCTCGTTGGACATGTGACGCCGCATCCTCCTCCTCCTCGTCCTCCTCCTCATCCTCTCTCCCTTCAGGCACCCACGTGGAGTCAGTGACCTCATCATCCCCTCCCTCTTCACCACTAGAGCAAACCTGGCAGTAAGCTGCAGCTGGTGGAACAGTACTGCCAGATTCCTCAAGCTGGGTATCATCATCCGAGCCTTCGAATCGTTGGGCATCCTCCTGGAGCATGTACCCAACACTGTGCTCAAAGAGTTCGGGGGACTCCTCAGGAGGACATGGTGGGTCTAGGGAAGGGTGGCTGATGATGCTCTGTCAGTACCCTGAGCCTGGGTGAGAGAGGATGAGGAGGATGAGGAGGGCTTGGTCATCCATTCTACCAAGCCTTCAGCATGATGCGGCTCCACATGTCCAGCTGCCGAAAACAAAGACGCGCGTGTCCCATGGCCACGTGCTGATGACGATGCACGACCACGTCCACGTCCACGGCCACGTCCACTAGAAACAGAGCCTGCCTGCCCTGTGTTCTTGGCTCTGCACGCTCTGCCTCCCCTTGGCGGTCTTCCAGCCATTGTAGTCGGTAGTCCTGTGGGTGCTGCTGAGAAGAATATATAGGAGCTCTGTGTGATGCCACTAACACACTAGAAGTCCTATGGGTGCTTCTGCAAAGAAAATAGAGGAGCTCTGTGTGATGCCACTAACACACAAGAAGTCCTGTGGGTGCTGCTGAGAAGAAAATATAGGAGCTCTGTGTGATGCCACTAACACACTAGAAGTCCTATGGGTGCTTCTGCAAAGAAAATAGAGGAGCTCTGTGTGATGCCACTAACACACTAGAAGTCCTGTGGGTGCTTCTGCAAAGAAAATAGAGGAGCTCTGTGTGATGCCACTAACACACTAGAAGTCCTGTGGGTGCTGCTGAGAAGAAAATATAGGAGCTCTGCGTGATGCCACTAACACACTAGAAGTCCTATGGGTGCTTCTGCAAAGAAAATAGAGGAGCTCTGTGTGATGCCACTAACACACTAGAAGTCCTGTGGGTGCTTCTGCAAAGAAAATAGAGGAGCTCTGTGTGATGCCACTAACACACTAGAAGTCCTGTGGGTGCTGCTGAGAAGAAAATATAGGAGCTCTGTGTGATGCCACTAACACACTAGAAGTCCTGTGGGTGCTTCTGCAAAGAAAATAGAGGAGCTCTGTGTGATGGGACTAACACACTTCAAGTCCTATGGGTGCTTCTGGGAAGAAAATATAGGTCTGTGTGATGGGACTAACACACTTCAAGTCCTATGGGTGCTTCTGAGAAGAAAATGTAGGTCTGTGTGATGGGACTAACACACTTCAAGTCCTATAGGTGCTTCTGGGAAGAAAATGTAGGTCTGTGTGATGGGACTAACACACTTCAAGTCCTATAGGTGCTTCTGGGAACAAAATATATGATCTCTGTGTGATGGGACTAACACACTTCAAGTCCTATAGGTGCTTCTGGGAAGGAAATATAGGTCTGTGTGATGGGACTAACACACTTCAAGTCCTATAGGTGCTTCTGGGAACAAAATATATGATCTCTGTGTGATGGGACTAACACACTTCAAGTCCTATAGGTGCTTCTGGGAAGAAAATGTAGGTCTGTGTGATGGGACTAACACACTTCAAGTCCTATAGGTGCTTCTGGGAACAAAAATATATGATCTCTGTGTGATGGGACTAACACACTTCAAGTCCTATAGGTGCTTCTGGGAACAAAATATATGATCTCTGTGTGATGGGACTAACACACTTCAAGTCCTATAGGTGCTTCTGGGAAGGAAATATAGGTCTGTGTGATGGGACTAACACACTTCAAGTCCTATAGGTGCTTCTGGGAACAAAATATATGATCTCTGTGTGATGGGACTAACACACTTCAAGTCCTATAGGTGCTTCTGGGAAGAAAATGTAGGTCTGTGTGATGGGACTAACACACTTCAAGTCCTATAGGTGCTTCTGGGAACAAAATATATGATCTCTGTGTGATGGGACTAACACACTTCAAGTCCTATAGGTGCTTCTGGGAAGAAAATGTAGGTCTGTGTGATGGGACTAACACACTTCAAGTCCTATAGGTGCTTCTGGGAACAAAATATATGATCTCTGTGTGATGGGACTAACACACTTCAAGTCCTATAGGTGCTTCTGGGAACAAAATATATGATCTCTGTGTGATGGGACTAACACACTTCAAGTCCTATAGGTGCTTCTGGGAACAAAATATATGATCTCTGTGTGATGGGACTAACACACTTCAAGTCCTATAGGTGCTTCTGGGAACAAAATATATGATCTCTGTGTGATGGGACTAACACACTTCAAGTCCTATAGGTGCTTCTGGGAAGGAAATATAGGTCTGTGTGATGGGACTAACACACTTCAAGTCCTATAGGTGCTTCTGGGAACAAAATATATGATCTCTGTGTGATGGGACTAACACACTTCAAGTCCTATAGGTGCTTCTGGGAAGAAAATGTAGGTCTGTGTGATGGGACTAACACACTTCAAGTCCTATAGGTGCTTCTGGGAACAAAATATATGATCTCTGTGTGATGGGACTAACACACTTCAAGTCCTATAGGTGCTTCTGGGAAGAAAATGTAGGTCTGTGTGATGGGACTAACACACTTCAAGTCCTATAGGTGCTTCTGGGAACAAAATATATGATCTCTGTGTGATGGGACTAACACACTTCAAGTCATATAGGTGCTTCTGGGAAGGAAATATAGGTCTGTGTGATGGGACTAACACACTTCAAGTCCTATAGGTGCTTCTGGGAACAAAATATATGATCTCTGTGTGATGGGACTAACACACTTCAAGTCCTATAGGTGCTTCTGGGAAGAAAATGTAGGTCTGTGTGATGGGACTAACACACTTCAAGTCCTATAGGTGCTTCTGGGAACAAAATATATGATCTCTGTGTGATGGGACTAACACACTTCAAGTCCTATAGGTGCTTCTGGGAAGGAAATATAGGTCTGTGTGATGGGACTAACACACTTCAAGTCCTATAGGTGCTTCTGGGAACAAAATATAGGAGCTCTGCCTGCCTGCCACGAACACACTACAAGTCCTATAGGTGCTTCTGGGAACAAAATATAGGAGCTCTGCCTGCCTGCCACGAACACACTACAAGTCCTATAGGTGCTTCTGGGAACAAAATATAGGAGCTCTGCCTGCCTGCCACGAACACACTACAAGTCCTATAGGTGCTTCTGGGAACAAAATATAGGAGCTCTGCCTGCCTGCCACGAACACACTACAAGTCCTATAGGTGCTTCTGGGAACAAAATATAGGAGCTCTGCCTGCCTGCCACGAACACACTACAAGTCCTATAGGTGCTTCTGGGAACAAAATATAGGAGCTCTGCCTGCCTGCCACGAACACACTACAAGCCCCTCTTTCTAAATCAATCTAAATGAATGAATCTATCTAACTCGATCTCTCTAAGTAAATCTCTCTAACTAACTAAATCCAGCAGAGTGTCACAGATCTAGCCTGCTCTATCTGCGCCGGAACAGCATGTGACCGGCGCAGACGGCGTGGCGGCCTTTTATAGGGGGGGGGGGGGGCGTGTACTACAGCCCCTGAGCTGTAATTGGCTACAGGCGTCCTGCCTGTAGCCAATTATGGCTCTTCGAGTTTCCGGGGCTGTGATTGGCCAAGCATGCGGGGTCACAGTGCATGCTTGGCCAATCATCAGCCAGCAATGCACTGCGCCGGCCGCGCCGGCCGCAATGCATTGCGGGGCCGCTCGCATCACACGAACGTGATGCGAGCGGCCAAAATAGTTCTGGGCTCGCCGAGCGAGCGAACGCCCGGTGCTCGATGCGAACGTGGGTTCGCATCGAGCACCGGGCCCATCCCTAGTCAGCTCCTTGTCTACGGTATCCCTAAACGATACTGTGTCTTCTAGAGGCAGGGTCACATGCCTTGCCAACTTCAACAGGGCAGGATCCACAACAGGCGACTCGTCCCGGAAAGGATACGTTTTGAACAAACAGTTGGGAAAAGAAAACGTGTTATTTATCTGGGGTCAATTTTCCCATTGATGTATTGCTTTTTCTCTGAAAGAAAAGATATGTATGAAATATTTCTACTTTATGGGGTGAGCCTCCAGCTCGTCCTCCCATACTAAGGTGCGTCTGACCGCCCTCACAAAAACATTCACCTCAGTGAAAGCAAACCTGCCCCCTGATCTACATTTTCATCTGAGGTTTCTCCCAGATCAGAGCCAGAGGCGTAAGCTTCCGGAGGTATTAGTAGCTGCTACACTGGTTGCATCCTGTGAAGCGGATGCCATCTTTTGCATTGCAGGGTGTCTCTGATTAGCATATGCTTCCAAGGTGTCTTAAAACATTTGTTTCATTAATAACACAATTTTTGATTTGTCTGCCTCCCTCTCCCTCATGGCCTCCAAGAAGCAAGGTTTTGCAAGTCATTTGCCAGGAAGGGCCACACTTGGACAGGCCCAGCATCCCCTTGGTTGTGGCTGTGAGTAATGATCAGACTCATCACGCTCCTGAGGTGGCTGAAGTTTAACGGTCAGGTCATCTGAGGCCAGGTGACAGATGCACACCGTTGGAGTCAGGAGTGCACTGCTAAGGTAGTGGACCCTACAGTTGACTGCTGCGGATTGAGCTCTGGGTTGTTCAGGAAAGCAGGTCCACTGGAGCACCAACACGTATCCCACTGGGAGCTAGAACATAAGATTCCCAAGGGTGCGGCGTCTAAGAGCCAGCAGGTGGTCACCAGAGCCTCTAGTGTTGAGGATGGACTGCGCTGCAACTGGCTCCAGGTTGCGGCCCCCAGGGTCTCCCAGCTCACGCTCACGGTAGGCTACTGGAGGATAAAGAGGAAGCAACAGTCCAGGACAACAAAGGATAGTCAGGAGATAAGCCAAAGGTCAGGGCAACTAGCAGACAAGGTTTAGACAAAGAACATGCAAAGGTCAGGGTAGCAAGCAGGCAGGGATAGTCAAAGAACTGGGGTGAAGCCATGCTTGAGGGAAGATTACTTAAAGCGGAGATCCGCCCTAAAAAATAAAAATAATTAAAAGCTAGCAGCTACACATACTGCAGCTGCTGGCTTTTAATAATTATTATTGTAAAATTATACAGGAATTATATAGTGCCAACAGTTTGTGCAGCGCTTTACAACATAAAGGCAGACAGTACACTTACAATACAAATCAATACAGGAGGGATCAGAGGGCCCTGCTCGTTAGAGCTTACAGAAATAGGACACTTACCTGTCCTGGAGTCCAGCAATGTCGGCACCGCAGCTGATGGTTCCATCAGCTGTCGGTTCTGCTGCCACCATTGCAGGTAAGGGAACCCGGCAGTGTAGCCTTACGGCTTAATGCCGGGAACCCTACTGCGCATGCGCAAGGCCCTGCTTCTTTCTCCTACTGGCCCGGCGACAGGAGGAGGAGGAGGGAGGTGAATGGGGCCCCGCGGTGACATTATGGGTCATGGCGCGGACTCCAGAAGTGGAAACAGGATAACTGTCAAAGACAGGTATCCTGTCCCCCTCCCCCTCGAAAGGTGCCAATTGTGGCACTGGAGGGGGAGAGGAGACAAATGAGTGGAAGTTGCACTTTTGGGTGGAACTCCGCTTTAAGCATACAGGTGAACACAACAGAAAGGTGAGCAAACAGACATGAACACTGCTGCAGAGTCATGACAATAACGAAGGAGAATCGGAGAGACGGGATACATTTTGCCACCCGCCCGCTTCTCCCGGCACGTCCTTCCATCCTCCACCTCACACTTTACCCACTGTTCCATCTGGCCAGCGTGCAGCCCGCGCGCTTCTCCCGGCGCTCATGCCGGGGGGGCCGTCTGTACTTCCATCCTCCACCCACACGTTCCCCATGGCTCCATCTGGCCAGCGTGCAGCCCGTCCGCTTCTCCCAGCGCTCATGGGGGGGGCGTCCGTTCATCCATCCTCCCCTCACCCACTTCCCCAGGGCTCCGTCTGGCCAGGGTGCCGCCCGCCCGCTTCCAACCGTGTTCACGCGGGGGGATGTTGTCTGTCCACCCACCACCTTCGCTTTAATCCCTGTGTTTCTTGCCAGCGATTGGGGGGCCACCTGTCTGCCCACTTCTCCCGGCGCTCATGGGGGGGCATCAGTTCTTCCACCCTCCACCCACCCACTTGCCACTCACCCGCCAGTTCACCTCCCTGGAACCCACGCAGTGTATCATGGAGGGGACGCCCGAACGCTTCCCGGTTCTCATGGGGGGGCGCTCACCCGCCTGCTCACCTCCCGGTACTCGCGTGGGGCATCATGGGGGGATCCCCACCCGCCTCCCGGGCATCCACCATTTCAGTCACAAGTGTTTTATCAGCATTTCGGCCCCAGGATTTCTGTCATAGCGTTTCTGTCTAGGCGTTTAGTCTCAGCATTTTCCTGTTATAGCGTTCTGCCCCAGCATTTCTGTCATAGCGTTCTGCCCCAGCATTTCTGTCATAGCGTTCTGCCCCAGCATTTTCTGTCATAGTGTTCTGCCCCAGCATTTCTGTCATAGCGTTCTGCCCCAGCATTCCTGTCATTGCGTTCTGTCTCGGCGTACAGTCTCTGCGTTTCTGTCATAGCATTTCCTGCCCCAGCATTTCTGTCAGTGTTCTGCCCCAGCATTTTCTGGCTCGGCGTTCAGTCTCAGCATTTCTGTCATAGCTTTCTGCCCCAGGATTTCTGTCATTGCTTTTCTGCCTTAGCGTTCAGTCTCAGCGTGTTTCTGTCATTGCGTTTCTGCCCAGGATTTCTGTCATGCCATTTTTGCCCAGGATTTCTGTCATGGCATTTCTGCCTCGGCGTTCTGTCATAGCGTTCTGCGCCAGCATTTCTGTCATAGCGTTCTGCCCCAGCATTTCTGTCATAGCGTTCTGCCCCAGCATTTTCTGTCATAGTGTTCTGCCCCAGCATTTCTGTCATAGCGTTCTGCCCCAGCATTCCTGTCATTGCGTTCTGTCTCGGCGTACAGTCTCTGCGTTTCTGTCATAGCATTTCCTGCCCCAGCATTTCTGTCAGTGTTCTGCCCCAGCATTTTCTGGCTCGGCGTTCAGTCTCAGCATTTCTGTCATAGCATTTCTGCCCCAGGATTTCTGGAATTGCTTTTCTGCCTTAGCGTTCAGTCTCAGCGTGTTTCTGTCATTGCGTTTTTTGCCCAGGATTTCTGTCATGCCATTTTTGCCCAGGATTTCTGTCATAGCATTTCTGCCCCAGGATTACTGCCGTTGCATTGCTGCCTCAGCATTTCAGTATCAGCGTTTATGTCATAGCGTTTCTGCCCCAGGATTTCTGTCATGGCATTTCTGCCTTAGCGTTTCTGCCACAGGATTCCTGTCATTGCATTTCTGCCTCAGCGTTCTGTCATAGCGTTTCTGCCCCAGGATTTCTGTCACTGCATTTCTGCCTCAGCGTTTCACGCTCAGTGTTGCTGTCATTGCGTTTCTCCCCCTGTATTTCTGTCACTACGTTTCTGCATCAGCATCAAATTTCAGCGTTTTCTGTCATGGCGTTTTTCCTGTCATGGCGTTTTTCCTGTCGTGGCGTTTCTGCCCCAGGATTTCTGTCATTATGTTTCTGCCTCAGCATTCAGTTTCAACATTTCTGTCAAAGCGTTTGTCACAGCGTTGCTGTCCTTGCGTTTCTGCCCCAGCATTTCTGTCATAGCGTTTCAGCCTCTGTGTTCAGCCTCAGCATTTCTCAAAGGGGCGTTGTTGTTCACTCATGGCATACTCCGGTAGCTGTTTAAATCTTCGTTGGTTGTCATGTCTCATCGTATCTGTGTTCATGTTTGTACCTGGGTCAGTTAGCTAGGGCTCACACGTCAGGATCTGTCACGTCTACAGATCCATACGGGCTGAGGTTTGGTTTGTTAATGATTGTTGTCCACAATCTTCTCGCCCGTATACCATAAGTCATACGATGCATGTTCATTCACCACACCCCTACCCTCCACGGTCTGTGGGTACACTAGCCCTGAGTTGTCAGTTAATTACTTGTCTCTGCACTGCAGGTTACTCTAGCTCACTTACTACTTACACGAGGGTGGGGAGTGGTCTGTCATCAGGTTTATTTACGCGCAGTGGTCTTGACATTTCTGCTCATGTTCTCATTCTTAGGTAGGCACAGAGGGGCATTGTTGTTCTCATGTCTGGTTGCCTGTCATTTCTCTAGTTCGTGTTCTCAGGTTGGGCCGTCTTGACATCCATACCAATATCAACCATGCTTGCACTCACTTCCATCAGCCCTGCCCGTTGTTGGGGCTAGTTGATTGGTGCAGATGTCGTTTCGCCACTGGGCTCACCCTTGGGTCATACGCAGTGGTCAATTTTCTTCAGTTGACGTCCTGTTGCAAAGAGGCCCTGGTTACCGGACAGGGATTTATAGTCTCTCTCAGGGTGGGTGATAAGCCACGCCCCCTTGACGGTCCTTAGGTGGTAGGTTTGGGTAAACGTCGTCATGATTCTGGATTCCACTCTTGGCTCTGATCTTGTCTAGGATGTTGCCTGGAGTACTGCTCAGGGACGTCAGTCCAGTCGTCTTTTCCAATCCCCAGCCTGTTCCAGGTAGGGGGGAGCTTCAGTCAATTTGGGTATGTCTGTATCATGCCATGGGACTTATTTCCCCGGGATGGAGTCTGGCCCTCATTCCTCAGTTCAGGATTCAGACTCGGTTGTTAGGACTCTGGCTGAAGCACGACCCGATCATATCAGGTCGGACCAGTGTTCTGTGTCTGGAATGGTTTCTCCATGTTTGACGATGCTTATTGCCATGGCGCATGGGCCTTATCCGCTTACTCCATCACATCCATCAGGTATCCAGCATTTCGCACTCCTGCCAGTGGTCTTTTTGCACTCACCCTCTCACTTCCCCATACCAAGTAGGGTACTGGGTAGGCCAGAGTAGGCAAGGGGTTGGGGGGGGGGTGGCATTTCACTGAGCTACTTCACTGGTGTCCATTTGAAGTATTTCGATCTTCTCGGCCATCATTTGCAGGGGTTCCATTCACAAGCAGTTCATTCTCATATCTGGGTTGTCTCGGTCATCAGGCTCAATCCAATCTTTCATGGGACGTTCAGTTGGTTCTGGGTAGCTTCGCAGGTTCTATAGGGGGTTCCTTCTCATCACCACGTCAGGAGTCAGTGGGTTTCTCCTGTCACAGAGGATACTTACCGTTGCCATCCGGGCGCGCGCTATTATACGTGTTGGATCCTGTCATATTGTGTCCCCCATTGCAAAGTGTCCACATGCGCAGTACACAGGACAAGAAGATTCCGAAAATAGCCGAAGATGAACGGCGCCTGCGCCGTGAGTCCAGGTTCAAGCCCCACCATCCAAGTGGACATAGTTAGAATAAAAAAGAGCCGAGCGCAGCGAGGCCGTGCCCAAAGAGTGGCGAGTGAATCGAGCTCGTGAGGGGCCCTCTAAGTTTGTGCAGCCCTATGTCCACTTGGATGGTGGAGCTTACACCTCGACTCACGGCGCAGGCGCCGTTCATCTTTGGAGATTTTCCGAAACTCCTCCTGCTCCGTACTGCGCATGTGCTGCGCATGCGCACTACGGGGCGGACACTTTATGATAGCCGGACTATTGGTGACAGAACACCGGATCCTTGTTCCTTTTACGATGGAAAAGCCATGTCAACCCTCCACACAGCCAGGATTTACCCAGCCACAAAACAAAGACTCAGAGGACCAGCAGCGGGGTTTCCGCACCCTGCTCCATTTAGAAGCACTCCGTGGGGACTGCATTCAGGCAGACACGGATGGATGGCCAGGGGTTTACCCCAGCAGCGGGGTTCCCTCACCCTGCTCCATTTAGAAGCACTCAGTGGGGGCTGCATCCAGGCAGACACAGATGGATGGCCAGGGTTTTACCCCAGCAAGGTAGGCACTGATTGCTCCTGCTATCAATGTGAGGAGGAAAAAAGAGGAATTTTGTGCTGGCTCAGGTGCTAAAATTTTATGAGCTAAACTTCCTATTATTGTGGGGGTAGGCGGGGCCGTACCCATGTGTGTAAAGATTTTTTATGATATATTTAAATAGTTTTTGTAATTTTTATGCATATATATTTTCAAGTTTTGATAAGCACCTGAAGAACTTACTACTTAAATTGTTATCATTCTTCTCATAAACTGAGATCTGTGTTTTATATTCTCAATAGTACGTTTGTCTTGCTTTAAGAAAATTGTGATTTGCAGCAAGATGGCAATTAAGTTGACCCCATCTTCACCCAAAAACAATCAAGACGTTCCTACTGATACCCACAGACTTTGGAACTTCTGCATCAGGTAATCGTTATTTTGGGCCTACAGGTATTATAGGCCCTATACATACTTTTCTAATACCAAACAATTTCCAGACATTCATTGCAGGTGAATCTTCCCAATTCATGTGTTTTAAAAGACAGTACTGGAATCATGACCAGTGCATGTTTGATGAAAGTCACACTGATTAATATAAAAATACCCATGTATGCAATAACTAATCCTGCTAAGGAATTATCTTATCATATTAATATTTGATTTACTTACCTCTGTCTGCACCATTAGACCCCTGTTCTTTCTCATCTTCTCTACACAGCTATAAATCCCAATACGATGCTCCCTCTCCATCTGCTGGATGAGGTAGTCTAAAGCTATTAGAGTTCCAGTACGACCAACTCCCGCACTATATAGAATAAAAAAAAAGGAAAAATATTACATTATACCTGTAGTACTCTGGGTCTATATGCAAAACATGAATCACTAATGTCTAAAATACAGATACATTCCCTAACCTTATATAATGTATTTGCAATCATGAAAGCATTTTCTACCTAAAAAATAAAAATAAAAATAAATGTTACCTAATAAAACACATCATAATTGGAATTTTACTGACATAATAGCAGCAAAAGTGTAACTTTTTGGGCATAGATAAATATCATAATATTGGGAAAACACATTTAAATAAAAAAATTAGGGAAATGTCAATCCCAAAATTTTTTTTTTGTGTGTCAAAGTGGGAAAGAATGGGGAAAACCCCTGTCTGGTATTTACTGCTATAGAGCTCATTAGCATACCTGGGAACTTACAGGAATTACATAGATGAGCATTAAAAAACAAACAAAAAAAAAACACCACAACACCAGACCATCTAGTCCAACAACTAGAAAAAAAACTACGTTAAATAGAAAACTTTCATATGCACAATCCTATACTGTAAGATATTGGGGTGATTCAGCTCAAGTGGTGTATGCGATTTGAAGAAACACGTGCCAATCCAGACTGCATTTTCAAGGGCATGGCAGCCCACTTTTATTTAAAGGAAGCAAAAAGTTCCAATCAATTAGAAATTTCCCTCCCAGGGGATTCCACCATTATTGCATCATGATTATTCAGCCTCCTGGCTAAGAATGAACTCATGGCTTACTTGCAGCACCGCTGCTTCAGGAGGCCTCACGCCTATTCCTCAGACCTGCATGCTTGGGTCAAGCTCTCTCCTAGCTTACCCATGGTCAAACTGTCTCCTGCAGTCTCTCTCCTAAAGAACATGTGTGTCTTCCCAACACTCACACACAGACGTCCTGTCTGTAGGACGGAGTCCTCCTGACTCCTCAGCAAGACTTTCTGTCTGCTTGGCTTCTCCAAGTGGGAGCCCTGAGCTCTATCCCTGGGATGTTTATGAACCCAGCCCACAGGTGTGCAATCAGCATGCCTCTGTCTACTAGAACCAGGGTGAAAGTGCTAAAACACAGTGAAATGGGGTCGCCTCTCCACATACCACCCCCCCCCCTGTTTTGCACCGGAGGGAGAAATATACCACCCTTCAATCTGGCACATCTGTGCCTACTACCACCCCCAGAGGTCCAAACCTTTCTGACCACCTTCCTAAAGGGGCACTCCCCCCCACCTCTTTTTCCAGGTATGCTTCCATGAGCACCTCTTTCTAATCTTTGGGGTCCTCCTTTTCTTTTCACCTCCCCCAGACCTACTTCCAAGCCATCTGTCAGGGACTAACTTCTCTGAGTACCTGGCTCAACTTCAACCAGCACTTTCTGTGTTTCAGGTTCGCTGATACCTGTGTGGTTACCCTTGGCAACAGTTTTCTCAAAAATACATAGTTAAAACCACCAGGAACTCTTGTCCCATCGCTTGCTAGGACAGTGTCTGAGGAGGGACCACATCCAGGCAAGCGGTTACTCTTTATGGGACATTCCCACAGTTTCACCACGCTCCCTGTTGTCAAACACTCCATCAATGACTGTTCTTGCAACACACCTTTTTTCAATACATTTTTTTTTACATCAGTCTTTTTTACAATTTCTGTTACTGTTGGTATTTTCAATACCGCTGACCTGTCCAACAGTGCTCCAGAAGCATACACAATCTCTGTATGAAGCAATCCAGCACACTGTGATGCCACGTACACACGATCGGAATTCTCGTCGGAAAAATCTCTGATGGTTTTCCCATCGGAATTCCGACGGAATTCCACTCAAACTGTCTTGCCTACACACGGTCACACCAAATTACAATGGTCAATAACAACGTGACATACAACACGTTCGAAGGCACTATAAGAGTTTAATGCTTCCGAGCATGCTTCGAATTGTTACCGAGCATGCGTTGGAATTTTGCATGTCGGAATTGCATTCACACAATCGGAATTTCAGATAGAATGTTTTTCCGTCTGAAAAATTAAGAACAGAAAATGCAGACAGAAAAAGACTGATGGGCATACACACGGTCGGAAAATCCGACGAAAAGCTCCCATCGGACTGCTTCCATCGGAAATTCCGGCCGTGTGTACGCGGCATGAGACAATTTTCCACATTAAACACAAAACTATTTTTCCCTTGCGTTGTGGGCAAGATTTTTGCCGTGCATTTACGCTCAGTCGGACCTTCAGAAATGAGAGGGTTAATCGCCCCTTGGCCTATAGGCTGTTCAGCAGATGCCTCTCCTGGCACAGCAGCCATAGTGTCCACTACACCTTTAGCCACATAACTTTCTTCCAGCATTGCTATTAGTCTCTTGGCCAAATTATCCCAATAGGTTTGGCTCTGTTGCACTACATCTGCCCAATGAGACCTAGACAGACCAAAAGGCTCAACAGCACCTGAAACACTGCTCTAGAGAAGCCCGTAGCAAAAAGGAAACAGAAATAGGTGTAGGGCTGGCATGACAGGGTAGCAGGGCAATTAACAGGGGTTAACCCGGTGTTTTGAGTTGGTCAGTTTAGTGGAGGTGGCCAGGAGGGGTTTTGCAGGTTATGTAGGGAGGTGCCAAGTGTCCGGTGGTCAGTTGGAGGTCATCGGCCGAAGAATCGGCTTCAGCCTGCCTTTACTGGGTCTGTAAATTTTGCCATGGGTGACATGGACAGTTTTCTAGCCCAACTGAGTGCGGCGGCTGCCTCCAAGAGCACAGCCTGGCTTCGGCAGCAGATCTCCTCTTTTTCACAGGGGAAGAGTTCTGCATCGGGAGAGCCTAGCGGCTGACGTGCTCAGAGGTCACGGCCTCCGGAACGCTTTTCACCTCCCCCCGAGCTCAGCGCCACCATGGGAGCCCCCTTGCAGGGGACCCTTCAGGCTCATCGGCACAGTTTTCTACTTGGCCGATGTCAGCACTGGGAGGAATCCCTGTAGTAGGCGATGCTCTTCAGGCAGGGATCAAGGTGTGGCCTCCCCTCCGATCCCGCCTGCATGTTGCGGGAGACAGGAGCGAGAGGCCGCCTCACCTGGTGAGGCTCCTGCCAGGGAGGCGACCCGGCGAGAGAGACCGTACGGCGGGCGCCAGGCCAGTCAGTTAGAGCGACCGGCGGCCCCCTCCTTCTCATGATGGACAGGTTCTCAAATCTGGGGGAGCAGAGCCACGAGCGCCCCGGGCAGCGGGGATAACTGCAGGGAAGAAGGCCCAGAGTTCGGATGGTGCTGTTGGAGTGTGGGACAGTCGCTTCTGGATCTGGGGCCGGTGCATCCGTGATTGATGACCCCTCTGCTGCTGGTCGGCTGATTGTGGCATTCACCAGGTCTGAGGATGAGCTGTCCAGCTCAGACGGTGAAGTGCCCGATCGTTCCGCTGCGGTGGATTCGGGACGCGCAGCTGTGGGATCCTCTCCTGTGTAGCCTGGTGAGTCCCCTTTCTTCTTTGCAGGCTGCGTTGGGTGGTCTTTTGGGCATGGGTTTGAGGGGGCAGCAGGGGTCAGGCTGTATTCTCCCCACCGGTGTTGTCTAATCAGGACTCCGATTTACAACACCATCTGACGTGATTGCGCACGCTAGTGCAAAGCTGTAAGGTAAGTACGGTTGATGCTTCCCCAGTTTTCGGCTGGATTCCCAGCCAGATGGTAGTGGGGGGGCTCATCTTCCCTTTCTTCAGGGTCTGTAGATTATGGGTATGGGGGGGGGGGGGGGTGATGTCAGGGGGCCAGGCAGGTCATCGGTTTCCGACAAGGCTGATACAGTGAAGGAGTCGTGTAAGGTTTCGGACACCGTTCGCTTGGCTGACTCAGTGTGAGGTGTATGTATGCTTTGAGGGCCTGTTGGGGGGTGCATCTCAACTCAGAGGTGTGGGACAAGATATGGAAGGGTGAGTATGTTGAAATGTTTTCCCTGCTGCTGCTTGAGAAGTTCAAATTGGACTGGGTTAAACCGGACGAGTCAAAAAATGAAGAGGAAGAAAAGCGTCAGTATCGCCTTATTCCCCGCTCCTTTGTTAACTGGCTAGAGGTGTTCGCTATCTTAGCGAGAGCCTGATTAGAAAAAAACAGCCTGAGAGCTGCTCTGTACTTTTCTGCTACCTGGATGCCATTGGGGAGGCTCAGCAGGTTTATGGGGGTCAGGCGTGGCTCCGCTACGACAAACAATTTTGTCAGCGAAAAGCCATCCGCCCCTCACTGCACTGGGACCACAAGGACATCAGCATATGGATGAAGCTTATGGGTATTGTGACAGACCTAGCCGGGACAGAGGCTGTTGGAGGGGACTGAATGCGAGCCTATTGCCTTGTGATTACGGGCCCCGGCATTTGGGGAAACGGTGCTCTTTGTGAGCTATATGCCTGGGGACCGCTGAGCTGGTTTTACTTGGATTCAGGTCCATGCTGGCCCCCCAAGACACACACTGTCAGATGCTAATGTCGTCAACTCCAGCCAGCCTGTCTGTCTGTTGTCTTGTGTAATGAAGATGAGGCTGGTCTGGCTTGACACAGATTCTAAAGGAGTGTTTCACCTATTGTTGTATGTGCTAATTAACCCTGCAATTGAATGAAGGAGTCCAGTGTTGATTAAGATAATTAGCTCATGCTAATTAAGTTAGGTCTTAGTCATCTGGCTGTATAAATTTGTGTGACATGTCAAATAAAGTTTGTGCTTCCTGATGTACTCCAAGAATGGTGCTGTCTAGTTCTTGGAGGTTCCTATAACCAGATACATTGGACTCATGTTCCAGGACTTAGGTAGCGGTATACTGACGGAAGCTTCCGTCACAGGTATTATGGGTTATACAATGTGGGTTTTGTTGGCAGTACAACGAGGGGGCGTGCAGGTTTGGAAGCGGTTGCCGTTTCAAACATGAGTGCTACGGTTACGGGGGCAGTCACATGCTGTCTCAGTGCTTCAAACCAGGGAAAGGCCGTTCCGAAGATGCTTTGGGTAAAAAGGACGACTCCGGTGAAGGTGGAAAGGATGCTTCCTTTCCTAAACAGTTTCCCGGACCAGGCGGCTACCCGGCTCCTGGAATTGGGTTTTACAGAGGGTTTTCGGATTCCATGTTGACTTACGCACATTCCCCAGCAAGGAAGTGGCGTTGGGGTGCCATTTCCCCCATTATTGGATTTATTGGGGGTGGTACCCAAGAAGGAGCTCCAGAAATTTTGTTTAATTCATCACCTTTCCTTCCCTAAGGGAGTGCCTGTTCCGTGTCATATACCTCATGTGATGCATTTTTTTTGGGGGGTCCGGCATTACAGATGGGGCGCGCTCATGGCCTATGTGGAGGCAGCCTTTCGTCTGCTGCTGGTCCATCCGCAAAGTTTTTATCTCCTGGGGTGTCATTGGCTTGATGCCTTTTATGTGGACCGATGTCTGCTTATGGGCTGTTCGATCTCTTGCTCCCTGTTTGAGACCTTTAGTTCATTCATGGAATGGGTGGTGTGGGACGTGTCTGGTATCAATTTCGTCATTCACTATCTTGACAATTTTTTTATGCGTGGGCCCTCCTTCCTCTAGGTTGTGTGGTATCTTGCTGTCTACTCTACAACATATTTTGGAACGCTTTAGAATACTGCTTGCACCTGACAAGACTGTCGGCCCAGCTTAGCTTTCTGGTTTTGTTATTGATTCCCAGGCAATGGAATGTAGGTTGCCTGATGACAAGTTGATTGCTCTGCAGTCAGAGATCCACTTGGTGATAGGTAAGCGCAAAATCCAACTGCGACAGCTACAGTCCCTTTTCAGAATGTTGAACTTTGAGTGCAGGATTATGCCTATGGGGAGGGTGTTTTGTCGCCGTTTGTCTGCTGCGACGACGGGCGTCTCTTCTCCTATTAATTTCATTACACTGACGCGCGACCACAGGGAGGATCTTAACGTTTGGCATATTTTCCTAGACTCCTTTAATGGCCGTTCGCTTTGGATGGAAGGGCTGGTGAGTAATTTTGAATTGGAATTTTTTACCGATGCGGCCGGGTCATCAGGATATGGGACCTTTTTTGGGGGACGATGGAGTGCAGAGCACTGGTCGGATGACTAGCAGGGGGCGGGTTTTCTCAAAAATCTATTGTCGCGGTGGAGATCTAAGGGGAGTTCTGGGTGTTGCGTTGTCTGCAATTAAATGTTTTTATGTATGCGGTGCATATTCTGGGAACGACTAGTGCAGTGGCTGATGCTTTGTCTCTGTCTCTGTTTCAGTGGGACAGATTTCAGGAGTTGGCACCGGGAGCGGAGCAGCACGGATATCCATGTCCCCAGCAGCTGTGGCAAATTGCTAAGGAGTCCCTGCAGGATTGATCCAGAATTCCGTTAGCGGGAGTACGTGGTCTGCATATGCAAAGGTTTGGCAGGAGTGGTTTGGGCTGTTGGCGCGGGTAGGTGAAGTTACTGGTGTGAGGTGGTGGTTACAGTGTTGCTGTATTTTATTTGCTTGAACTATGAGAAGGGTTTGTCTGTTTCGGCGATGGATCGCAAGATAGCGTGTTTAGCTTTTTGGTTCAAGATGACAGGGGGGCTATGATTTTACAAAAGTTTTTATGGTGAGGCAGGCCTTAAAGGGGTATAGAAAAGGTACCAAGGAGCGTGACGGATGGCGCCCGGTCACTTTTCCCATGTTGCAGCAGTTGCTTCTGCAGGTAAGTTCGGTGTGTGATTCTAACTACAAGGCCCGTTACACATTGGCGTTCACATTGGCCTTCTATGGGGCTTTTAGGGTGGGTGAATTGGTTAGCCCTTCTCGATCGACTCAAGGGGGACTTCTGGTAGGTGACGTTCTCTGCGGAAGTGCTTCGGTGGCTCTTTCTTCGCCGGTCAAAAACAGACTGGTTGGGGAGGGGTAAGTATTACCATGTCTGTAGGGTCCCTGGGGTGTCCATTTGCCCTGTGGCTGCTAGACATGTGCATTCGTTTTAGTCCAAATGCATTTTAGTTTTAACAAACGATAATGAACGTGCAGAATCCGAAAACCGAAAGATCCGACATAAACAAATGCTTTATTTTCATTTTCACTGTGACAACACTTCGCTATAGATAGAGATTCGACATGACGCTGACATAAGGAATCTGTGTCCATCGAACCTGTGTTCAAATGTGCCTAACCATAGCTCTATTAGTCCAAGATTATTCTACATAGAGAGAAAAGATTTGAAATAGAGAGAAAAGATTTGACATTATAGAGACAATAGCAAAACAGGTTGAATGTGCCTAACCTAACTCTATTCATCCAAGATTATTCGACATAGAGAGAAAATAATTGACATAAAGATTCGACTAAGCAGTCAGCGTGAGCGGACATTTATGGTCAAATGCTCTGCCCATAGGCTATAGAAGAATTGTAATGTTGGTTGACTAGTAATAATAATTAATAAATATAATTATTAGTAGTGTCATACAACATTAGAATTCTACTATAGCTTGTAGGCGGAACATTCGACCGGACATGTACGATTGCGGCATCAAATCTTCTTAGAACATTCGACAGACACCATGAGCCTTCAATGACAGATTCGACCTTAATTATTTCAGATTTTCGGATGAATGCATTTTTTAACGAAACAAAATAAATAAAAACGAATTTAGGGAGTAACTAAATAAATAAATTTTTTGGACGAAAACGGAATTCCGAAATGAAATATTTCAGTGTGCGCATGTCTAGTGGCTGCTGTTGAGGAGTATTTGGGCATCTGCCCAACAGTTGGGAAATCCTTTTTAGTGCACCGGGATGGGTTGTCCTTATCAGTGTTCCAGTTTTGCTCGGTGTTCCGACAATGTCTAGGGGCAGCGGATTATGACTCCCTGGCATATTCCTCTCATTCCTTTCGCATCAGGGCAGCCACTGAGGCCGCCCGGTGGGGATTGGAGACTTCAGTTATAAAGTGCATTGGGCAATGGGAATCTGACCAATTCAAGCTTTACATATGCCCTCATTTGGTTTAGGTCATCCGGGCTTGTCATGTGCTGTTTTTTCTGTGTCTATTCTCCATGTTTGTTTTATTTCTATGTTTCCGCATTTTCCACTTCAAATGATGCGGCTGGTCTCGTGTGGATCATTCTTTTGTTTTTTGGGGGGCTAAACGGGCGGATGTTCAGCCCAACATGGTCCGTTGGATTTGGGTCCCGGGCATGTTGTAGAGCAGGGTGTTGCCTGAGATACATAAGTATGCCCGCCTGGATCAGCCCCCGGAGGTCTTGGTATTACATGTTGGGGGCAACGATTTAGGAGTTTAGTCCATGCATTTGGTTCAGGACATACAATTTTATGTCCTTCATATCCGCACGGATTTTCCCCATACTCTCATTGTATGGTCGGACATTGTCGGCCGTACTTCTTGGCGCTGGGCTAGATCGGTGGGGAAGTTTAACAAGGCCCGTATTAAGGTTAACAAGGAGGTGGGCAGACTTATTACACGTAATGGTGGTTTTGTGGTCAGGCACCGGGACTTGATACTAGTCAGTACTTGAGGGGGCATGGCATCCATCTCAATGCAGTGGTCATTGGTTTTTGGTTTCTGGGCCTGCAGTATGAAATCCAACAAGCCCTGCATTCTTTGGGGCGAGTTAACCAAGGTTTAACTGGGCATTTGGATATGGGTATCAGCGTTGGAAGGTGGAGAGTTGGTATTGTCCTTGATTCGGTGTGTTGCGACTGGGGACCTTGTGTGGTCACGCTGATACTAAGTCAAGTCAATTTGGGGTCTTTTCAGTGCCTTCAAAGATCAACAACATGGTTAAGATTAGAGGTCGACCTATATATCGGCCGATATTTGCTGTTTTTTAATTAATCGGCATCGGCCGATTCTGCTGCTAAAAAAGGCCGGTTTTAAAACTTCAGCGGGACTTGCAAACGACTTCTGATAGAAGTTAATGCAAGTTGCCTGAAGTTTTCCCTGAAGGGTCTTGTGACTTGTCTGGGCAGACTGCCAAGTGTGAGAAAATGATACAATGTTTCTTTTCAATGAACTCAGCTGTGTGGAGAAGTTCCCAGTTTAACCATTTAAAGCCTAAATCTTTTCTGACACTTGTTGCTTACAAGTAAAAATCCTGTATTTTCTGCTAGAAAATCACTTAGAACCCCCAAAAATTATATATATTTTTTTAGCAGAGACCCTAGGGAATAAAATAGCGGTTGTTGCAATATTTTATGTCACACGGTATTTGCGCAGCGGTCATTCAAACGCAATTTTTTGGGAAAAAATACACTAATGATTAAAAAAAAAACTAAAAAACAGCAAAGTTAGCCCATTTTTTTCGTCAAAGTTTTTTGATTACCTGTTTTTGTGTATTTAATATATATATTTTTTTAGTTATCTAAATTATACATATAAGTGAACTGATTGGAGGTTTTGTTTAATAAAATGTAAGAATTTTTCTGAATCACTTATTAAGGCTGCTTTCACACTGGAGCGGGCAGGCATTGACGGTAAAACGCTGCTAGTTTTAGCGGTGCTTTACTGTCATTTTAGCGGTGCTATTCGGCTGCTAGCGGGGCGATTATAACCCAGCTAGCGTCTGAGGAAGTGGTTAAATGCACCCATCTGGCGACGCTGCCGAATCGCTTTGCAGGCGCTTTAACAGCAGTGCCCATTAATTTCAATGGGCAGGAGTAGTGGTGTACACCGCTCCATAGGACTTTTTTTTTTTAACATCCTGCCAGCGCATCTCCTCAGTGTGAAAGCACTCGGGCTTTCACACTGAGACTGCAGGGGAGCCATTTTGCAGGCACTTTACAGGCGCTATTTTTAGCCCAAAAGCACCTGAAAAACGCCTCAGTGTGAAATTTTAGATTTTTTGAGATGGAGGGGAAAAAAAAAAAAAATATTGCCCCAAAAAAAAAAAATCGGCATCATATATCGGCCATCGGCCGCCGTGATTTCTAAATATCGGCATCGGCCAGAGAAAAACCCATATCGGTCGACCTCTAGTTAAGATCTATCTGGGATATTATTTGTAAATAAAATGTTTATGGTTATTTGTTAATAAATGGCCGGTACAGCCAATTTTATTCCAAAAAAGGTGTCGTCTGGTTATTTAATATGGCATACAATATTATGGTAGGTGTAGGGGGGTCAATGGTCAGTTTGCATCTGTGTTACCATAGTCATATCAGTTTTACACTTCTCAACATGAAACACGTCACTTTGTTTTAAACTGCATTGTGGCAACACATTTTTATTTTTTTTTATTTCTTTTATTTTATTTTTATTTTTTTTGCCACTTCAGCGAATTTCCACGAGAGACATAAAATCAACGTTCAGTTCATTATTGTCTCTTCTCATGTTCACATCATCGTAGCTTATTTTATGCATATCGACGTGAAAAAAAAACGATAGGACATTCACTATAAATCAGTGTAAAAGTTACCAAATACATTTCCCATTTATCCCTCTCATCTCTACAGTTAACCCTCCCATCCCACACCCCCCCTAACCCCCCCCCCCCGCATGACCGATTACTCTTCCTTCATCTGTTATTTCCCCATTTTATCCTTTCGCTTACCCAGACTCCTAAACTCTTAGTTGTTCCGCGTAGCTCCATGATTTTTTAAATTTCCTCCACTCCTGCCACTTATCCTCTTTTTTTTTTTCATTTCCTGTACTACTGTCACTATCTCTTATCCTTTCCATGCTATAGATACCTTTGACTTCGTCTATCCATTCCCAAATTGTTGGGACTTCCACCTCTTGCCATTTCTTGGGGATCAATTTTTTTGCTGCATTTAGGAAATGTGGGGTTAATGCACCTTTGGTATTTTTTTACCCCTTCTCTTGTACCGTGAAATAAAACTGTCCATGGATCCTCTGGGACTTCTATATTTGTTATTTCCTTTACATAATGCAATATTTTTACGCAAAAAGCCTTAATTTTTGGACAACTCCACCAAAGATGTGTCATTGTGCCCGGCTCTCTACATCCTCTCCAGCAATTCCCTGATTTACCCTGTTGGTATTTGCTAGTCTTTTTTTTTTTTTAAATTGTATTTTTATTTAGAATAAAGATCAAAAATACATGTACAACAGTGAGAACAGAGGGGTAATAACAACATGGATGAGAGTAGAGGTGATTGTAAAATAACGTACATTACATTAAATCTTGCATGTTTCATGTTACAAACTTCAAAGCAATCTAGGTATGCTTGCAGTGTTACCAGCAGACATCTTCAAATTTTAAAGTGCAAAAGAGTTGGGTCGAATAATAAGAAGGGGGTTAGGAAGGAGGAAGGGAAAGTAAGGGGAAAAAAAGAAAGAGAATGGGGAGGATGGATCCAGTGAGAGTGCTGTACAATCAATAGACATAAGGCATATGCAAAGATAAAAAAAAAATGTAATTCACTGGGTGTAGTAGAGGCAAATTTTCCAGGGTGCCCATAACTGAGGGAGGGGCACTCTGTCGAATTTTCATTAAAGTGCATGGACAGGGGGAGAGGGGTTTTTGGGGGGTACCATGGAGACCTTGGGTAGGCTAGCCAGCGTTTCTAAGCTAACAGCTTAAAAGGCGTATATAAGGTAGAGGAAAATTGTATGTTTAGGGGATCAGGGGATGGCATTTGGATTGCAGTCTGAGTGGTCCCATAAGTCCCAGATTTTTGAGAATTGCGGGAGCTTGTCATTAACTACTGCGGTGAGGCGTTCCATTCTATGGATTTGATCCAATATTTGCAGTGTCTGCGGGAGATCTGGTGGTGTGGTGGATAACCATTTGGAGGGTATAGCCCTTTTTGCTGCAAGGAGTATAAAGGAGGCTGATTTCTGGGAATGTTTGGAGAGGCCGGGAAATGGCAGGCCTAGAAGAAAATGTACCGGGTCTAGGGGAAGGGCCACTCCGAACAAGTCTTGCAAAAGAGTCTGGATAGAAAACCAATATGGTTGAATCAGGGAGCAGTCCCAGAAGATGTGGTATTGGGAACCAGTGTCTCCCCGACACCTCCAGCATGTCCGAGGGAACTTAGGGTCATATCTGTGGATGAGTTCCGGGGTTCTGTACCAAAAGAGCATTATTTTATAGGCTGTTTTTCTGTGTTCCACACATCTGGATGATTTGGAGACAGCTTCCCAGATCCCCTGCCACTGATGTGTAGAGATGGGTCGGTCACAGATCTGAGACCATTTCAGCATGTAGGAGTGGGATGTGTCTGTGAGAGGGATGGCGCTGTGTAGTAATTTATAAATATCTGAAATTAAGTGAGTCGGATATGGACCCTGTGCACAAAGAAGTTCAAATGGATTAGGCTTATCTAGAGTCAGGATCGGAGATTTAGAAGCAAAATAATGTTGAAATTGGAGATAAGAGTAGTATGATTGATTTGGGATCTGGTGTTTCTCTTGAAGTTTGACAAAGGGCATAAGAGTATGAGTGCGTGGGTGAACCAAGTTTCGGAGTTGAAAAATTCCGGCTTGGAACCAAGGAAGCATTCGAACCCGGGATAGACTGTCTGGGATGTCTGGGTTGAACAGCACATTTAATAAAGGTGGGCAAGGGGAAATTAATGAGTATCGGCTGGAGCACTGCCTCCAGATTGAAAGGGTGAAAAGCATCGGGTGTAAGCATAGACTCCTTAGTTGGTTTAAAGAGGATTGTAGTTTTGCCCAGATCATGGAGCTGGGATGTACCGGACTAGTGATGTTCATCTCTATTTCCGACCAGATACTAGAGGATTGTTTAGAGGACCAAGCAATGACCGGTTTGAGATGGGTGGCAAGATAATACTTGGTGAGGTCAGGTGCTCCCAAACCTCCCCTATCTCTAGGGGATAACATTACTGTGTTAGCTATCCGATGTGCTTTGTTATGCCAGATAAAATTAAGGAATGCTCTTTGGGTGGCTTTAAGTTGAGACATAGGGATGGGAATCGGTAGGGTTTCAAATAAGTACAAGAGTCTTGGGAGGATGGACATCTTCAGGACATTGATACGACCCAGGAGAGAGATGGGATAGGCGTCCCATTGTCTCAAGAGTCGGTCAACGTCACGGAAGAGTGGGGGGTAGTTAGCTTTATAGAGTGTAGAGTAAGTGGAGGTTAGGTTGATCCCTAAGTATTTGAGAGCGTCTGGACACCAATGATAAGGATAATTTTGTTTAAGGGCGGCGAGTTCTGATGGTGGGATTAATATTGGGAGGGCTTCTGTCTTACTAGTATTAATTTTATAACCTGAGATAAAACTAAATTCTTTCAGTAATACTATAAGGTTCGGGAGAGATATGTGGGGTCTAGTTAGAGTTAACAAAACATCATCTGCGAACAGAGATAGTTTGTATTCTCTCTGGCGTAGGGAAACCCCACGTATGTCAGGGTGGTTACGTATGGCTGTGGCTAGAGGTTCTAAGCAAAGGATGAATAAGAGGGGGGATAACGGACATCCCTGTCTAGTGCCGTTACTTAAAGAGAATGAGGGAGATAATTAAGAGGACAATTGAACTTGAGAGGATGGGCGGGAGTACAAGGCCTGTAATGCTGATATGAAGGGGCCTTTAAATCCGAATTTGGAGAGCGTGGCAAACATAAAGGGCCCGCTGAGCCGGTCGAAGGCCTTCTGTGCATCGAGACTCAATAGGAGGGCTGGACGAGAAGTTCTGTTTTAGTAAGTCTATGAGGTCAATGGTACGCCTCGTGTTATCGCCGGCGTGTCTAGCGGTCACAAATCCAACTTGGTCCTTGTGTATGAGTTTGGGGATTAAGAGGGATAGTCGGTTAGCTAAAATTTTGGTGAATATTTTATAGTCCGAATTAAGCAAGGCTATTGGTCTGTAATTGTCGGGGATGGAGGGATCTTTGCCAAGTTTGGGAATGACAGAGATGTGTGCATGGAGGAATTGGGGATGTGGAATGGTCCCTTTAAATAAAGAGGCATATAGTGATATTAAGTGTGGGCTTAAAATTGGTAAAAAGGCTTTGTAGTAGGAGTATGGCAGGCCATCAGGACCAGGAGATTTTTGGGTGGGAAGGTGTTTCACTACGTCAGCTAGTTCTTCAGGGGTGACAGCTGAATTAAGGGATATAAGGTGTTCGGGGGAGAGTTTAGGTATATGTAGAGATTCGAAAAAGGAATTTAATCTCTCTTGTGTAAAGTTGTAATTGGGGTCAGTTTGCAGACAGTTGTACAGTTGGTGGTAGAAATCTCCAAAGACTTTGGACATGGTGAGGGGGCAGTAAGTGGGGGACCCATCTGGTTGTCTAAGGAAGTCTGGGGCAGAGTGGAAGGGATGGGGTTTTAACCTGTTCACTAGTAGTCTGTGGGGTTTGTTTGAGTATTCGTAGAATTTTTGTTTGGACCATAGAAGAGCTTTATCAATCTTGTTTATTTTTAGTGATTTAAGTTGACTGCGTAGCAAGACTACCTCTCGGAGCCTGGCCACCGTGGGGGAGGACAACAAGGTTTCCTCTGCCCTGCGGAGTTTAGATAACGTAGAAGTCTGCTGATGTGCTGCGTCTTTTTTTAGGCGTGAGCTTATAGAGATGCATTGTCCCCGCAGAACTGCCTTGTGTGCCTCCCACAGGGTGGAGGGCCCCGAGACCGTTCCTACATTGAGTTGGAAATATTCTGTTAAAGTGTTAGAGAGATGGGTGTTTGTTTCTGGGTTACGAAGTAAAGTCTCATTGAGTCGCCAGTGACAGGTTTTAGGGGATGCTGAGGCAAGGGCGATGTCAAGGGAGACGAAGGAGTGGTCTGACCAGGTTATGGGGCTAATTTCAGAGGCGACCGTAGAGGTCAGAAGGGGTGAAGAGACAAAGAAGTGGTCTAATCTAGAGTATAGCTTATGAGGATGTGAGTAAAATGTGTACTGCTTGTCCGTGGGGTGTTTAATCCTCCAAACATCTAACAGATTTCTAGCTCTGATTAGCTTTCGAAAGGCTTTGGAGAGATTATCAGGTTTCGTTGTGGTCGCAGAAGGGAATAGCACATGTCGATCTTTACCGGGAGACATGGTCATATTGAAATCTCCCCCAATGACCATGAAAGGTTGAGCAAATTTATCTAATGAGTCAAACATGGTAGAGAGAAAACGGATCTGGCCGGAATTTGGGGCATACACATTTACGATAGTAAGGGATTGTGTAAGGAATGAGCAGTCCAAGACAACAAATCTGCCCTGGGGGTCCAGGTGTGAGGCTTTAACACATAAAGGGCAGGATCGATTAATTAGGATGGCCACTCCAGCCTTCCCAGAAGGATCTGAAGCCAAGTAGGATGTTGGGAAAATTTTACTGGCAAATTTAAAGGAACCCCCAGAATGGAAATGAGTCTCCTGAACCAGAATCACGTCTGCTCCAGAGGCTTTGAACTCCTTCAAAGCCAACCATCTTTTCTGAATAGAGTTTAAACCCTTGACGTTACATGTGTAAAATTTTAGTGCCATGACATGTTAATACATTGAAAAAGCATTTTATACAGTGCATTGAATGCATTTGGTGGGAGGTTCCATGGTACCTGAGGAAAATATTGGTTATAAGGTAACATTGCAATATGTGAAGTTAGTACAGCTTTAAAGTACAAACATTTTAAGTCTGTAGGAAGTCTTAACTGCAGGTCAAAAAAAAAGACCTGATAATAACAAAAAAATAAAAAAAACAGCATCAGGAGGGAGCTATAGGAAAGGGAACGGGGGAAGTAATAGAAAAAACTGGACCTCGTCCAGAACAAACCTGAGGGCACAACGGCCCCCAGGAAACCTAGGTCAAAGCCTAGGACTGAGAAGGGGAGCATGGAGATCTCCAAAGGATGGGGACGGGCTGTCCCCCACCGCTCTCCGATGGATGAGAGCTTCTGGTTTCATCACGTGAAAAAGTTAGGTCTCAAACTGCACAACAGTAAAAAAAAAAAAAGAAAACCAGGAAACGAAACAAAAAAGAAAAAAGAAAACCTTGTGTAGATCTTCCGGCGACGCACCCCATGGGCATCCCAGGGTGTGTGTTTTTCCACTAAAGAAGATGAGTAGACGTAAAACTTTGATCAGAAAAAGCCCATTCAAGATAATACTCAGGGTTGTGGTGGGTTGAACGATGATCAGGTCGGGAATTTGGAAGGATGTCGTCTCTGGGGTGTAGAATTGAACTTGGACGGCTTGTGTCTTGCTGGGGTCCAGATACGACTCGGTATATTAGATGGTTTTGGAGTAGCCGGGAGTGGAACAGGATCCTCATCTGGCAGAGGTGGTAGGTCTAAGTTTCGAAGGAAGGCGTCACTTTCCTGTAGATCTCTGAGGGAGTATTGTGTACCCTCTCGGGACACCGAGAGACGGAAGGGGAATCCCCATCGATATAGAATTTTGTGAGCTTGAAGGTGAAGCGTTAGTGGTCGTAGGTTCCTCCTCCTTGCCAGGGTAATTGGTGAAAGGTCGCTAAAAATCTGGATTTTGGATCCTTTAAAGTCTACCCTGGTTTGGTTGCGGGTTGCAATGGTAAGTGCCTCCTTGCTGTCATAGTAATGAAATCTTACGATCACGTCCCTGGGGTTGGCCCCTCCTGGTGGTTTGGGAGCGAGCGATCTGTGGGCTCTGTCTAATCGCCAATCTATGTCCGGGATATTAGGGGCTAGAGCATTAAACAGGCTTAAAAGGTAAGGTCTGAGGCTTTTGTCGTCGACTGTTTCAGGGATACCTCTGAATCTTAGGTTCTGCCTGCATTCCCTGTTCTCCAGATCCTCCTGTTGGTTTTGGAGTTGGGAGACTGTTTGTTTCATAGTGGCGTTATCCTCCTCAAGTACTTGAACATATTGCACTAGTTCATCAAATTTAGACTCTAGCGTGTCTGTGCGTTCTCCCAGCTGGCCTATTTCCCCCCTCAGCTCTTTTGCAAGCTTTCCAACTTCTTGGGAGATATTGTGAGTGAGGGCTTGAAGTAGGGATTGTAGTTTAATGTCCAGAACCCCTTCTGTCAGGGGGGGTGATGATGCTCTCTGTGTAAGTGTGGGGGGTATATCAAAGAGGGAACCTGAGTCGGTTACATATTGCTCCGTTGTGTTCTGAGCAGGGTCTTGGCTATTTGAGGCTACGGGTGTGGGCCTATTCACAAAGCGGTCCATCGTGGTATGGGCCTTGGGTTTCAGAACTGCGGCGTACGTCTGTCTCTGATCCCCAATTTTGCCCATGGGGTGCACAGCTGATCCGGGCGTCAAGTAGGGTATCTCCCGTGGAGAGTAAGGCTGTATAAGTGGTGACGGGAGATTCGGAGATGCGGTGCGGGGCGGAGCTCACATGCCTACCATCCCCAGAGGCCACGCATGCACCCCATGAATGTGTCTATGATCTCCAATTTAGCCCATGGGGAGGGCGACCCTTGTGGGAGGTTGAGGAGGAGATTCCCGTGTACAGTGAGGCTATAGGTCAGTCGGCGGGGGACTTAGAGATAGCGAGACTCACAGTGTTTTGCTCTTTGAGACCATGAGCATAGAATACAAAGGGTATGTTGCCGAGTCCCACTACCTTGTGTGATAGCTTTGAGGGATGTGTGGTTAATCAGGTAGTATACAAGTTTCGTGAGGATAGGATTAGCTTTGTGTCCCGGGAAGAGGCAGGGAGTGAGGCAGGGTGTCCCTGGAGTAGCAAGGTGGCCGTCTTCTTCCACATGTAGGCCGCAGCCGCGGACTTTCCTAAGGGATGTCTGCTGGGTGGATGGGTTCTGTTAGAGTGGATTAGGGCAGAAACAGGATCTTGGAGGGACCACTACCTCTGGGGAACTTGACTGTGGGGTATATACTATTAGGTACTCACTGTGCCCTGGAGAGATGGTTGTAGCCAAGCAACAGGCCTATCCACACTGCCGCCGGGTGTAGCAAGATGGCCGCTGTTCGTGGGTGTGAGGACAGGGCCTCGGCTGTCACCAGGGCTGTAACGTGCAGGAGAGTGTCTCCAATCTGTAATCCGAGGCTACTGATGGTGGGGGAGGACGGATGGAGTCTTTTTAGGAGATCCGCGGTCCCGATGGGAAACCGGAACGGCCGTGGAGCTCTCCCGCGGGCACGGAGCCTTAGGAAAGACCGGGGATCCTCTGGTCTCGCTAGGCCGCACCGGGCCGGGCCCGGCCGTGGCGTCCACGGGCGTCTCGGAGACTCGGTACTACCCCCGGAATGCCCCAGACAGGTGGGTGAGTGGCGGGAGGGGTCGGATGGAGGTCTCTTACCTCCCAAAACAGTCTTTGTAAAGGATTGCCTGGGTGGCCTGTAGGCCGCAAGATGGCGCCGGACGCCTCCTGTGTAGAGCCCGCTGTATGGCAGAGTGCGGTCTCGGGCTGTTGTAAACTCCCAAATAGCGTGCCCTCAGGGTAGGGTAAGATGTCCTGTAGGTTCCCCGGGGTGTATGCAGCTTGTTTGGGGTATATTAAGCCGTTGATGGCGTTGGATGGCAATTATTTGTGCGGAGCACAGCTTCCACATTTCTTCCTCTCGGTATTTGCTAGTCTTATCGGGGGTAGCATACCATCTTGATAAGATTTTATCATTTATTTTGGCTGACTTGCTGTCTATTGCTGACCTATGTGCTAATTTAAATATTTTCCTCATGGTGCATGTGTCACAATGTGTTCCCAATTCCTTTTCCCATTTCTGTATATATGGTGAAGTCACCAGGTCATCTCCCTCCAGTAAGAGTCTGTACCACTTTGATATAGTACCTTTAAAATTATTAGTTGTACAGAGGCGTTCGAACAGCGTTAATTTTGTCGGCACTCTCAATGGTAAGGGCAGACTCGCCGTGAAGTGGACAAGCTGGCGATACTGCCACATGTCTATTCCCTCAAATCCCTCCTTAACTTTTAGTTCCTGTAGTGATAAGATCTTACCTTCTTTTAAAATATCCCGCAACTGTGCCTGCTCATGCTTCATCCAATTCCCCCCATTAATCTTCATTCCCGGTGCAAAAAATTAATTTTCTACAATCATTCTACAGTTCTCGACAGCACAATGGCTTTGTAATAGTAGTGAATGTCAGGTACTGCCACCCCCCCCCCCCCCCCCCTGATTTTTCTCCTGTTTCAGGGTAGAATATGCAATTCTAGGTCTTTTGTTATTCCAAACGAAGCCCATTAATAGAGATTTGAGTTTTGATATGTAAAAGTTTGGTAGCGCTATGGGCATCATTTGGAACTTATATAAGATTTTGGGTAAAATAAACATTTTGAGTGAGTGGATTCGTCCTAGCCAAAAAAATGGAAAGTGGTCTATATGTCAATCTTTTGCACTCTATTTTAATTTCGTCTAACAATGGAATATAGTTTAATTTATATATGTTTTTGAGTGAGGGTGCCAGTTTTATACCTAGTTTATTTTAATTCTTTCCGCCAGGGGAATTTGAATTCTTTTTGGAGTTTTTGTTTTTCAGAGATCTTTGTATTAATGTTTAGTACCTCAGATTTTCTTTGATTAATTTTGAAATTTGACAGATCACCGTAGTCTTTTATCGTGTTCATGATTCTGGGAAGGGATGAATCAGGTTTACCTACGTAGAACAACACATCATCTGCATAGGCAGATAACTTATGTTCCTCTTCTCCTACTTTGAATCCTTTTATCTCTGGGTCTCTCCTGATCGTAGAGAGCAGTGGTTCCAGGGATAAAATAAACAGAAGGGGGGAAAGTGGGCACCCCTGTCTTGTACCATTCTTCATTTCAAAAGAAGGGGACTCTGTTCCATTAATCTTTTTTTGTGGCTGTCGGGTGATAGTAAAGTGTCCTAATCCGCTGGAGCATTTTTGGGCCTATCCCCATTTTCTCCAAAGTCCTAAACATGAAGTTCCAGTCTACCCTGTCAAATGCCTTCTGGGCGTCTGTCGACAGGAGTAGACTCGAACTCTTCTTCTCATTCTCATGCGCCAGCAGAAGCAGGGTTCTCACCCCATTGTCCCTTCCCTCCCTACCTGGAACAAATCCTACTTGGACCAGTTTGCACATACATTTTTTTATCCTGTCTGCTAGTATCTTGGCAAAGAGCTTGGTATCGGCGTTAAGCAATGAAATCGGCCTATAATTAGCGCAGCAAGTTCCATCTTTCCCCTCCTTAATTACAGTTATTGTGGCAGATAAGGCCGCTTTACTTGTTTCAAACTCAGCGCCCAGACCGTTAAGATAGTTACAGAGCCTGGGGATCAGAATTTTCTTAAATTTTTTTGTAATAATATATTGTAAATCCATCTGGTCCCGGACTTTTCCCCGCCTTAGTTTCCGCTAGAGCTCGAGTTATCTCTTCTTCTGTTATCGGTCCTTCTAGGGATTCCCGTTCAGTGTCTGTAATATTTGGTAAACCAGCTTTACTTAAAAAATCATAAATTTTCCTATTTTTGACTCTTCCCTCTTTCTGTTCCACTGAATATAAATCCTTGTAATAGTCCTTAAATATTTGTGCTATCACATTTGTAGTATATTCTAGATCCCCTTTGCCAGTCTGGATTTTCTCTATGTAGTTTATAGATTTTTTCTTCTGCAGCATTTTTGCTAAATATTTGGACGATTTATTGCTTCCATAATATTTTTCTTTTGCTAAATGGTGGAAAGTTCTTTTAGTCTCTTCCATTAGTAATTTTAGGTCATCTCTTTTTATTACAATTTTTTGGTACAATGTTCTGTCCTGGCTCGGGTTCCTTTAATGTTGTTGTTCTAAGCTAAATATTTCCTCTGTTACTTTTTTGATTTTTTTCAGATCTAATTTTTTTTCTCCCTGTACCCACTGCAATCAGTATCCCCCTTATGTAGGCCTTGTGGGCCTCCCAGAGGGTTTGCCCGAAATTCCCTCTGTATCATTTCTCAGAAAATACTGTTCCAATTCCTGGCCTATTTTTTCAGCTCCTACTGCTTCTTGGATTATCTCCTCATTTAATCGCCACGGGGGAGGTTTCTTTCGATCCCCTGATAAATGTATTTTCATCATTATCGGGGCATGGTCAGACAGTGAGATTATTCCTATGCTGGTTTCAAGTACCCTGTCCAATGCTCTGTGCTCTAAAAAGATATAGTCTAGATAATCTTTATCCTTTGGGTACTGACTTCTCCATACGTCTTTCATTTGACATGCGTGTAATTTTTGTTTGACCCTGTTTAGTTGCACGTTGCTAATCCCTTGTACATGGGACGTACTATCCCTTTCTGGATCTATAAAAAAAAGTTCATATCTCCCATCATTATCAGAACACCTTTTTTTAAATCCATCAACTTTCCCAGAATTCTTGTCAAATATACCCCTGGGTTAATGTTAGGAGAGTATACATTTGCCAGAGTGCAATCCATTTCTCCTAATTTGCCTTTCAAAAAAAGGTATCTTCCTTCAGAATCAGTTACTCTATCTTCTAAGCTGAACCGTATTTTTTTAGAAAACCCTATTGCCACTCCCCTACCTCTCTTTGCAATAGTATCTCCGTAATACCAATTTGGAAAGTCTTTAGAGTACAGTTTAATATTTGACTTGTGTGAAATATGAGTCTCCTGCAGGAAGACCACTTCAGCTTCGTATTGTTTAAGCTCTTTCAATATATTATGCCGCTTATTAGATGTATTCAACCCCTTAACATTATATGTCATAAAATTTAATTTAGTCATCATGACATTCTTGGTTTACTGGGTAGAATAATTTTCACTCTTCTACTCTGGGTTACAACTACATTACGGTCAAGCCCCTTACTATCCCCGCCACCCTCAGTCCCCCCGACCCACCTATCCCTAACTCCTCTCCCTCCCCCTCCCTTTGGCCCATTCACGGCCCCTGGCTCGCCAACGGTCCTGTACTTCCTGACCATCATTGAGCCTCACTTCCGAGTTAAGCCCATGCGCATGCCCCCGCTCCCCCCCTAGTCCCATAAGGGCCGGGGGAGGGGGGACACTCCCACCACCCACGCCCCCTCCGGCACCTGCAACTCGAGTTTTTTGCAAAAGTCCCCTAAATCTTCAGGGAATGTCAGTCTTGCTGATACCCCCTCTTTGAAACCTATTAAACATGATGGAAACCCCCAGTTGTATCGTTTGTTCTTGTCTTTCATCATCTCGAGGAGAGGTTTAAGTAAACGTCTTCTGGCTAAGGTCTCTGGAGCAAGATCCATGAACACCTGCAGATCTGTACCTTTGAACTGTATTGGCACCGGCCCTTTTATCTTCGTCCAAATCTCAGCTCTGTCTTCATAGAAACTGAAACGCACAATAATATCTCGTGGTCGGTCCAAATTTGTTTCCCTTAATTTACCTATCCGATGAACTCTATCTATCCTAGGGAATTCCTCCTCTCCTTTGTCTAGGAAGGTACCGAATATTTTTTTAATAATCTTCTTGAGATCTTCTCCTCTAACTTCAGGTACTGATTAGGGTTGAGCGAACCCGAACTGTAAAGTTCGGGTCCGTACCGGACTTTTGGGTGTCCGGGTCCCGGACCCGAACCCGAACTATTGGCTGTGTGTTCGGGTCCGGTGTTCGGCGATGTATTGGCGCCTTTTACAAGCTGCAGGGCAGCCAATCGACGCTAGTTTTACTAGTGTGCCCTTAGAAGCCATCACAGCCATGCCTACTAATGGCATGGCTGTGATTGGGCAGTGCAGCATGTGACCCTGCCTCTATATATAGTCCAGACACACAGCACACAGCGTCATTCTGCTATAGACAGGTTCCTGTGCTGCTAAGAGAGGATTTTAGGAGTTAGTGTGTGTCAGTCAGTCAGTCAGTCCACATTCCTTAAATTTTCTTCAAATTAGTTAGATCAGTGAGAGATCTAGATAGCTAGAGTAGAGTACAGAGTTTCTTTATTAAGGAAAAGAAAGAGGCAGAGAGAATTATTGAAGAGATTCCTAAATCAATTGTACCCTGGCTGGGGTGCAGTGCAGTCTTTTAACAGTGCCATGAGGCCAGTGCCAGACAAAATATAAGTTTTACCTGCAAGCTCAGTGCACCATCACTGCACTGCATATTTTATTAAGAGATACACCGTACTCTGTGTGTATTCTGATATTGGAAAAACATTGCAAAAAAATGTAATTTTGCTGTGTTTTTTTTTTTCCCAATAGCATTTTCTGCGTGTTCTTACACGCTTTAGACACTGTACGTGTATTCTGCTATTGACAAAAACACCCATTTAGGGCGAGATCATACATTTTTGAAAATATGAGGAGATCATCAAAAAGGGGACGTGGCCCGGGTCGTGGTGCTGCTGGTGGCGCTCCTGTTGCAGGGAGAGGACGTGGTCGATCTGTGCCAGCTACACGCACTAGTGAAACACCTTCCTCAGGTGCGAGTAGGCGACAGAGCCTGCAGCGGTATTTTGGCGCGCCTAATGAGGCTGTATGAATGTTGAGGCCAGTACAGGCAATAGTAGATTGGGTTGCTGACAGTGCCTCCGGTTCATTCACATTGTCTCCCATCCAGTCTCCTGATGAAAGTTCAGAGTTGGCACCTGCAGCCGATGTCCATCAGTCTTTCACCTCACCCCCTTGCAAATATGCCAATCAGTCTGAGCCCCAAATCATGCAGCAGTCTCTTCTGCTTTTTGATGACTCTGTTAGCAGGGTTTCCCAGGGCCATCCACCTAGCCCTGCCCCAGAAGTGGAAGAGATTGTGTGCACCGATGCCCAACCGCTTATGTTTCATGATGAGTACATGATAGGACCATCGCAGCACGTCTCGGATGAAGACGAAACACAGGTGCCAACTGCTGCTGCTTTCGCCATTGTGCAGATCGACAAGGAGGGCAGGGGTGAAGACTGGGTGGAAGATGATGTGGAGGATGATGAGGCCCTTGACCCCCACATGGAATCAACGTCATGCAGGAGACCAGTGTAGTTCGGAGGAAGAGGCGGTGGTCGCACAGAGCCACCAGCACAGCAGAAGAGGGAGCAGGGTGCAAAAGCGGAGCGTCCGTCCCCTAGACAGTATGTCTGCTACGACGCAGCAAGGGACCGAGCACACCAAAGCCAGGTCCAAGGAGTTCCCTAGCGTGGCAGTTCTTCAGACAATGTGCTGATGACAAGACACGAGTGGTTTGCACGCTGTGCAATCAGAGCCTGAAGCGAGGCATAAACGTTCTCAACCTGAGCACAACCTGCATGACCAGGCATCTAAGTGCAAAGCACGAGATGCAGTGGAGTAGACACCTCAAAAACCAAGAAAGGTCTCTGGCTCCTCCTGCTTCCTCTTCTGCTGCAGTCTCGGCCTCTTCATCCACCTCTGTAGTGACAGTGACACCTGCCAACCCGCAAACAGAGGATCTGCCAGCAACACTACCACCTGGGTCACCAACTATCTCCACAATGTCCCATGGAAGCGTTCAGCTCTCTATTTCCCAAACACTGGAGCGCAAGAGGAAGTTCCCCCCTAGCCACCCGCGATCCCTGCCCCTGAATGCCAGCATTTCAAAATTCCTCGCCTTTGAAATGCTGTCATTCCGTCTGGTGGAGACGCAGAGTTTTAAAAGGCTGATGTCATTGGCTGTCCCACAGTACGTCGTGCCCAGCCGCCACTACTTTTCCAGACGAGCTATCCCTTCCCTGCACAACCAAGTGGGGGACAAAATCAGGTGTGCACTGCGCAACGCCATCTGTGGCAAGGTCCACCTAACTACGGATGCGTGGACCAGTAAGCACGGTCAGGGACGTTATATCTCCCTAACAGCACACTGGGTAAATGTAGTGGCGGCTGGGCCTGAGGCGGATAGCAGTTTGGCGCATGTCCTCCACCACCGAGGGTTGCAGGGCACTTCAGTTTGCCTCCTGTTGCTAACTCCTCCTACTCCGCCTCCTCATCCTCTACCGCCTCCTCATCCGGTCAGCGTAACACCTTCACCACCAACTTCAGCACAGCCAGGGCTAAACGACAGCAGGCAGTTTTAAAACTTTCCTGTTTGGGGGAAAAACCCCACACCGCGCAGGAGTTGTGGAGGGACATGGAACAACAGACCGATGAGTGGTTGGTGGCAGTGAGCCTCAAGCCCGGCCTGGTGGTGTGCGATAATGGGCGAAATCTCGTAGCGGCTCTGGGCCAAGGCGGTTTGACGCACATCCCTTGCCTGGCGCATGTGCTGAACTTGGTGGTCCAGAGGTTCCTTTAAGAATTACCCCGATATGCCAGAGCTGCTGCAGAAAGTGTGGGCCGTCTGTGCGCACTTTCGGCGTTCTCACCCTGCTGCTGCTCGCCTGTCAGCGCTGCAGCGTAACTTCGGCCTTCCCGCTCACCGTCTCATATGTGACGTGCCCACAAGGTGGAACTCCACCTTGCACATGCTTGCCAGACTGTGCGAGCAGCAGCAGGCGATAGTGGAGTTTCAGCTGCAGCACGCACGCGTGAGTCGCTCTGCGGAACAGCACCACTTCACCGCCAATAACTGGGCCTCCATGCGAGACCTGTGTGCCTTGTTGCGGTGTTTCGAGTACTCCACCAACATGGCCAGTGCCGATGACGCCGTTCTCAGTGTTACTATCCCAGTTCTATGCCTCCTTGAAAAAACTCTTCAAGCGATGATGGAAGAGGATGTGGCACAGGAGGAGGAGGAGGAGGAAGAGGGTTCATTTCCAAGGCTTTCAGGGCAGTCATTTACAAGTGGCTACGAGGGTGGGTTCCTGCACCAACAAGCGCCAGGTACACAATTGTCCGGCAGCAAGGGCACAGTTCTGGAGGATGACTAGGTGGAGGATGAGGAGGAGATGGAGGAGGAGGAACCATGTTCACAGCAGGGTGGCACCCAGACCAGCTCATGTCCATCACTGGTGCTTGGCTGGGGGGATACAGAGGACACAGACGATACACCTCCCACAGAGGACAGCTTTTCCTTGCCTCTGGGCAGCTTGGCACACATGTGCGATTACATGCTGCAGTGTCTCCGCAACGACCGCCGAGTTTCCCACATTTTAACTGGTGCTGATTATTGGGTGGCCACCCTGCTGGATCCCCGTTACAAGGACAACGTGCCATCCTTAATTACCTCACTGGAGCGTGATCGTAAGATGCACGAGTACAAGCGCACGCTGGTAGACTCGCTGCTGGTGGCATTCCCACTTGGCAGCGGGGGTACGGTGGAAGCACAAAGCGAAGGCAGAGGAGGAGGAAGAGGTCGCCAATGCAGCCGGGGCACCGCCAGCACCTCGGAAGGCAGGGTTAGCATGGCCGAAATGTGGAAAAGCTTTGTCAGCACGCCACAACAACCAGCACCACCAGCTGAGATGGAACGAATTAGCAGGAGGCAGCATTTCACCAACATGGTGGAGCAGTATGTGTGCACACGCCTACACATACTGAATGACGGGTCTGCCCCCTTCAACTTCTGGGTCTCCAAATTGGGCACATGGCCTGAGCTTGCCCTTTACGCCTTGGAGGTGCTGCCCTGCCCTGCAGCCATTGTATTATCTGAACGTGTATTAACGTTATCACAGACAAGCGCAGCCGCCTGTCCAGAGCCAATGTGGACAAGCTCACGTTCATTAAAATGAACCAGGCCTGGATCCCACAGGACTTGTCCGTACCTTGTGCAGAATAGACACCTATACCGGTGTTCTGACGAAAACTGTCTTGCTATCGGATAGTGTCCGGCCACTTACTGCGCAGGTGCAGTGCTTGCGCAGTACGGAGGACAAGGAGATTCACAAAATCTCCAAAGATGAACGTCACCTGCGCAGTGAGTGCAGGTTCAAGCCCGACCATCCAAGTGGACATACGGTAGCAAATAGTAACAGGGCCCCTCACAGGCTCGCTTGGCTAGGCTTCAACCTCGGATGATGTGGCTTGAACCTGGAGTCACCAGGCATCGTCTTCGGAGAGTTTCAAAATCCCCTTGTCCTACGTACTGAGCAAGCGCAGTACAGGGTTGACACTATGCGACGGGGGACAGAATTTGACACATCATTCACCACTAGCCTTACCCAGCCATTGTTGTATTTTTGAACCAGTGTTGGCTACCTCGTCCTCCTCCACTGCCGCTTCCACCTACACCGCCACATCCACCGCCACCTCAACCTCCTACTCCATTTGAACCTCGTCCTCCTAGGTCAAGATTATAATTTTTTCATTTTTTTAATTTCCAAGTATTTTATTTTCCCCACTATCTTATCCATTAAATTGAATAATTTTTTCCAGAAAGTGCGTATTCTGGGGTATTCCCACCATATGTGCGGCATCGTGCCGTTGAGTTTCTGAGGTTCTTAATGACTTCCTGTACCTCTTCTGCTGAGAAGGGGGACTCCAGCATTTTTTTTTTTTTTTTTATGTGATTTTAAGTTATTTCCCTATCCATATTTGTTTGCAGATCACTTGCCATGCTCTTAACAACATTTTGTTGCCATTTGCAGCCCTCTAGCCCTTTCCATTACTTTTTTACAGCCATTTTAGTCTTCAAAAGTTCGGGTCCCCATTGACTTCAATGGGGTTCGGAGTTCGGGGTCAAGTTCGGGTCAAGTTCGGACCCGAACCCGGACTTTTTTCCGAAGTTCGGCCGAACCCGCCGAACCCGAACATCCAGGTGTCCGCTCAACTCTAGTACTGATCTAATTCTCAGATTTTGTCTTCTATTGCAATTTTTCTGGTCTTCCAATCTATATTGAAGTCTCCTCTGATTAAACTGTGCTCGATTGATCTGCTCCTTTAGTTTACTTACCTCTTGGGCCAGCTTATCTGTCCTTTCCTCTGCCACCTCCACTCTTGTTAACAGATGTCCCAAGTCTGTTGTCATGAGAGAGATGCCTAACACAGGCATCCGGCACAAGTGGACAGATCAATGGGCTGCACTAAATGAATCAGGCTCCAAGGTAAGTGATAAAATATATTTATTAAAGGATAAAGACACACGTGAAAACCAAACACAGCAAACCACAAACAAGCAAGAACGCAAATAATACACAGCAAACCCCAAACCCTAATCTAACTAACTAACTATAAATACACACAAGGAAATAGAACACATATATACAAGGCAGGGAGAAGAGAACAAGGGGAACAGGAGGCCAGGTGGAGGAAGCAGACACAAGGGGAAGCCAAGGCAGGAATCAGGGGACAGGTCTCAAGAACCAGGTAAGGAAACAACGTCCAGGGCAGGAAGCGGATCAGGAACAGGTTTCAGGCACAGGATCAGAACAGGCAGGGACAGGGCTTGCAGGAAGGAATTCTGAAGCGCTGAGCTTCAGTGAAGGACGGGCTTATATACTCCCAGCAGTTCCACATCAGGTGCAGCTTGATCACTAGCATATCCATCTGCTGGGAGACCCCCGCTGGTGGCCACCAGAACTGCACCCTTTGATGCCGAAGGAAATGGTGACACCAGCAGGCGATCCAGGTAATAACACCGTTCCTGACATCTGTTCTCAAGAGACCGATGTCAGCGTGGCAACACATTTTTAACCACATCATGTTGCAGTACCCCACCTTCACCACCGTGAGTAGATGGAGTTTCATTCCAGACATCAAGCTTTGCACTATCACCAGTGATGTAACTAACGCAATTAAAGTAAATGGCATACGTAACGCCGTTACTTTAGAGGGTAACGAGTAATCCAACTCTGCAATACCCAGCCAATACCCTGCCAATACTCTGCAATACTCTGCAATACCCTGACAATACTCTACAACACCCTGCAATACCCTGCCAATACTCTGCAATACTCTGCAATACCCAGCCAATACCCTGCCAATACTCTGCAGTACTCTGCAATACCCTGACACTACTCTGCAATACCTTGCCAATACTCTGCAATACCCTGCCAATACTCTGCAATACGCTGCCAATACTCTGCAACACCTTGCCAATACTCTGCAATACTCTGCCATACCCAGCCATACTCGGTAATACCCAGCCATACTCTGCTATACTCTGCAATACCCCGTAATACCCAGCCATACTCTGCAATACTCGGTAATACCCAGCCATACTCTGCAATACTCGGTAATACCCAGCCATACTCTGCAATACTCGGTAATACCCAGCCATACTCTGCAATACTCGGTAATACTCTGCAATACCCTGACAATACTCTGCAACACCCTGCTAATACTCTGCCATACCCAGCCGTATTCTGCCATACTCTGCAATACTTGGTAATACCCAGCCATACTCTGCAAAACACGGTAATACCCAGCCATACTCCACGATTCCCAGCCGTACCCAGCCATGCTCAGCCATACTCAGCCAATATTACAGTTGGGGAGATGACGTGGATATTACAGTGGGGGAGATTGTGGATATTACAGTGGGGGCTTTATGGTGGTGGAATTTTCACAGGTTTTTGAAAAATCAATTATTATTTGCTGATGAAAAAAATGATTTAAACATGTCCCTTATGTGCACTGTGTCCCGGCGCCGGGCGCAGTGCAATATGAGAAGCGCCACGTCGATGAAATCATGAGATTGCAGACGAGGCACTCCATTTGCCCCCTAAAAATCTGCTCTGTGCCGCGGCCGACCACGCCACAGCTTCCGGCGCGATGGACTGGCCAGTGCATAGACTCAAATGCATTAAGCAGGCCGACCAACGTCACTCAAGGAAGTTGACGTTAAAGGGAAGCTGAGACTATGTGAGACTTTACTTTCACTGGCACAGACGTTACTTCTTCCGACGGCAGGCAACACATTAATATCTTTTTTACATGTGCAGCCTGATATATCATATTTATTTGTGGAGGTTGGACGCCCTCCCCCCTGCTTATTCAAATCCCCCCCCCCGCTTTATCTTTTACATGTGCAGCCTGATATTTATTTGTGGAGGTTGGACATCACTGCAACCCCCCCCAGCTTATTCAACACAACACATTAATATCTTTTACATGTGCAGCCTGATATTTATTTGTGGCGGTTGGACGGCACACCACCCCCCCCTGCTTATCAACACATTCATTATTTTCATGTGCAGCCTTGTATTTTTTATTTTATTTGTGGAGGTTGGACAGGTGAACTAAAATGCAAAGGAGGAATCTTTAAGTGCCGGTACCCATAGATGTTTTTTGGTGGGCGGCCCCAGCGCTGCACCCAACCCCCGGGTAGTAAAAAAAAAATAAAAAAAAAAAAATTGTTATTTAAACATGTCCCTTTAAAAAAAAAATGGCACTGTATTAACATATTGCACAGTGCAATATGGGAAGCGCCACGTCGATGCAATCATGAGATTGCAGGCGAGGCACTTCATTTGCCCCCAAAAAACTCGGTCTGCGGCATGGTCGAACGCGATGGACTGGCCGGGCGAGTGCAGTGCATAGACTCAGATGCATTGAGCAGCGCTACCGACGTCGAATGTGCAGCCTGGTATATGATGTGCAGAGCCCTGTGTATAATGAACAGCCTGGTATATGATGTGCAGAGTCCGGTGTATAATGTACAGCCTGGTATATGATGTGCAGAGCCCTGTGTATAATGTACAGCCTGGTATATGATGTGCAGAGCCCGGTGTATAATGCACAGCCTGGTGTATGATGTGCAGAGCCCTGTGTATAATGTACATGCTGGTATATGATGTGGATTGTATAAGGGGTGTGGCTTATGAGAAATGGGAGGGGGCAAATGTGGAGGGACGCCCCCCCAGCCTAAAACGTCACCAGCCGCCACTGAGTCAACCACTCTCCTCTTGAACTTCAGGTCAGCCTGTTGCGCTCTCCTGCTGTATTTCTCTATGCCGTTACTAGGTGAAATTGGAGACTCTCTGGCCTCGCAGCCCTCTTTTTGGGAATAGTGAGCCACTTCTTCATAGCAGCCCCACCATCCAGATGGCTCTTCTCGGGCATCCCAGCCCTCCTTGTAGGAACAGTGAGCCACCTCTTAATAACTGCCCCACCATTCAGATGGCAGCTCATCTCTTGTTGCCATGGGAGACCACACTCTCCCTGCACTTCTGCAGCCCTTTCCAACTGGCTGTAACAGTTCCTCTTAAGCCCACCAGCCAGGATTCTCATCAGTATCATTCTACTATTGGTCCCACGATTGACCTTGGCTTTGTTGCTACAGGCAACATTATGCATTTTTGTAGTAATAGAAACTTCAGAAAAAATGTTTGGCGTACTGTCTCCTTAAGGCTGAGACACAGCACACATCACTTTGCTTCACACAGTCTCTTGACACTCACGGTTTCCAGCATGCGAGGATCTGGACCAGCACCATCCCTGCCCAACTCCAATTCCTCCACCAATTGCAAGATTCAGCTCAAGTGGTGTATGCAATTTGAAGAAACACGTGTCAGTCCAGACTGCATTTTCATAGTTGCCAACATTGTTAAAAAAAAAAAAAACTGCCCCTCTCCTCTACACTGAACACAAGGGGAAACACTCGTGGAGGCGACGGCGGCCATTTTTGTGTAGCCGTTGCCGTTTTTCGCCAAAAACATTCCCGATTTTCTTGGGACAAAACCAAAATCCAGGGAAAACTATTGGGACAACCTTAAATCGGGACAAGGGTCCCAAAATCGGGATTGTCCCGGGAAAATCGGGACTGTTGGCAACTATGCATTTTCAAGGGCATGGCAGCCCACTTTTATTTAAAGGAAGCAAAAAGTTTAAATGAAACAGAAATTTCTCTCGCAGGGGGATTCCACCATTATTGTATCATGGTTATTCAGCCTCCTGGCTTACTTACTTGCAGCACCGCTGCTTCAGGCCTCATGCCTAGGCCTTAGATCTATTCCTCAAACCTGTATTTCAGAACAGGCCTGCAGCTAAAGGGAACCTGGGTGGAGGGCCAGCATGACTGGGGGGACAGCTGTAGCACAGGGAATTTCCTGTTAGGAAGTGGGTTAGGGCTGAAAGGGGAGGAGTTATGGTCAGTGGGCAGTAAGTTTTTTCTGTGTGCAGGCATGGAGACTTTAGATAGGCTGATCGAGCGGCTGCGGACAGCTGCTGAGGAGAACGGCACACAGTGGCTGAACTCTCAGCTCACTGTGTTGCTTCAGGGGTCGGGGCTGGGCTCAGCTCCTCCTGCCCCTGTACCACCACGTTCGAGGAGGTCGTGGACTCCTGCGCGTTTTCGACCTGATGAGACCCCCTGGGTGAGCCGCCGCTCTGGGAGCCCGGTTATGGACCCTCCAGCCCCCAGGGTGAAGTGTCCTGCTATGGCTGCCGCTGCAGGGGCTGGGAAGAATCCCCGTCATGGGCAGGACCCGGCCGGGAGGGTGCTATCTGCATCCCCCTCCTTCTGCTGGGGACCGGAACCCGACAGCATGCCGTAGAGGGCCTTCCCTGGCGGTGCTCGGCGAGGAAGGTCTTTGGCAGCTGGTGCGGGCATCTCCCCCCGGGCGGCCATTTGTGGACAAATGCAAATATGTGTCATGAGACAGGGCTCCTCCTACCAGGAACGGAAACGCGTTACACCACCAGATAAAAGGGTGGTCCTCCAGGCCCCATGTCAGTCTTCTCAAGAACCATAGGATGGGGGGGCGTGGTTACCGTGCGGCTGGATGGACGTCTGAGCTTGTAGCTCCTCCAAGCAGCCGGGGAATACAGAGCACAGAGGCGGCGGACTAACTAAAAAAGAGCATCCCCCAACTCCTACAGAGACCGGGACTAACCTGCTATGGGTAGGAAGAAGAAAGAACCGGCCGGCATGGGTAAACTCCCACATTTCTTCCTCCCCAAGCCTCACACACGAGGCCAAGATGGCGGCGGCGTCTCGCCGGCCTCGTCTGACGGCTCTTCTCCCACGGCATACAGCCCTGGCTCCCGAGGGAACTCAAAGAATCCACAGCCCAGATCGCCAGAGATCTCTACTCTACACTGACACAAAGCCCTGCTAAGAGCAAGCCCAGGCTGTCGATAAGCTCCTCATCTATCGAGGTAAGCCCTGGCTTTAATTCTGCTAACACCGCTGCTGAACTGCCTGATACATTTAACTCTTTCCCTGCCTCCAATCAACCGGTCTCAGAGACTGTACTGAAAGACATGTTGGTGTCACTCAGAGCCTCCCTGAACGCTGACATCCTACAATGTGGCTAAGGTCAAAGCTGATGTTAATGAGATAGGCAGCAGGGTTGATAATATTGAGAACAAAATGGGTGAATTTGCTTCCTCCCACAACATGCTCATAGATGCACATAATGAAAGAGATGACCAAATTGAGTCGCTTAGAGCTAAAATCGCAGACCTCGAGGACCGCTCTAGGCATAACAACCTAAAGATCAGAGACGTCCCTGAATCTGTTCAAGTGAATCAATTGAATCAATATGCATGCAATTTTATCCGAACAGCTCTACCCAATATACCTGCTGCTGAAGTGGTAATTGACAGAATCCACCGTCTGCCAAAGCCCTCTTTCATACATGAGGATGTTCCTAGAGATGTGATAATGAGGGTGTACTTCTTCCATGTAAAGGAACAGCTTATGACATGCTTTCGCAAAAAAGAGCAAGTGCCTGAGCGATTTTCTCACCTCCAACTCTTTGCGGACCTATCCCAGTACACCCTCCAGAAAGGGAGATTGCTCCTATCAATCACTAAAGTGCCAAGGAACCATGACGTCACATACCGGTGGGGCTACCCCACAAAATTATTCATTACCAGGAACAATACCTCATCAGTGATCACCACTTTGGATGAAGGGCTTGCACTTCTCCGCAAATGGGACATTCTCCCCGAGCAAGAATCATCCGCCTGTAAGTCACCCCCCAAATTATCTGATCAGGAGGAATGGCAAATTGTCTCCCATAAGAGAAAACACCACAAACAATGCAACAAAGTTGCCTCTGAATCAATACCCTAACCACATGTTTCTACAGATTCCCCCGGCTCATCGGAGCCTTTCCACGTGAATCCCCCCCACGAGTTTTTTTTTTTTTTTTTCCAAAATTTTTTATTGGGTTTTTGAACAGAATTACAGGAAAAAAAAAACAAGTAGACAACATCTTCTTGTCCAATTATACAGTACATACTAAAGAATGCGTAATGTATTACAATAGAAAACATAGAACATATTTAGAAACAACGCTATCATGAGATAACTCGAGACGAAAGAGAGAACTAACTCACACTAAAGCCCCATACACACGGTCTGACTTTTTCATGGATTCTGTCCGATCGGACAATGTTGTTGAAAAATCAGACCGTGTGTATGCACCATCGGACAGTGTACGTCGGATTGTCCGACGGACAAAGTCTTATCTCCTGCTGGAAAGATTTGCCGACAACACGGTCCGATCACACCAAATCCGATCGTGTGTACGGTTGTCCGACCGGACAAAGTGCTACGCATGCTCAGATCACATTACAAGACCAAAGCTATTGGCTACTAGCCACTACGTAGTCCCGTCGTAGGCAACAAACGTCACCACGTTCAGAATGATCGGATTTTCCGACAACTTTGTCCGACCGTGTGTACGCAAAACCAACATCGGACAAAGTATGACGGACATGGTCCGACGGACCTGGTCCGCGGATTGTCCGACCGTGTGTATGGGGCTTTAGACACCCCAACCGGGAGCAATCTGTGTCCAACGTGGGAGTTAACTCAGGTCATCAGCACTGTTGTCTCGTTTCGATCGAGTATTTTTGTTAAAAGTAAACATTTTGGGGGGGTATGAAGCATGGTAACCATATTGTGATGTGCACATTAGCAGTAACCAAGCACCAGAGGTAATAAGTAAGTAAGCAAAAAAGAACAGTAACAAACCAAGTTAAGTAAAAAACAAAAAAAGAAACTGTTTCCGACACTGAAGGGCCAATTAAGACCTGTATTCAGCTGGACAGGGTTCTCAGCCCTGAGAACGACTCGTGTCGTGTGTAATGACAGGAGAGGTGGTGCTGGGTGTGCTAGGATTCTCCTAATTCAGGCGGGGAGCAATGGTTCCGGGAGTAAAACTGGGTATCAGGGTGTGTCGACATGAAAGTCTACAGAACAGATATACTCTGTGGGGTGAAGGCACCGTCACAGCAGTAGGGACATAAGGCTTAGGTAATCCAAGTGGTCTTGGTCAGCGTTGACTTATGTGGAGAATGTCAGTAGCGTAAGATAGGATGTGGTTGATGTTGTCAGGTTCAGTTTACTAGGAGTATTGTGGGTATCAGGGTGGGGTGTTTGGGGGGGGGGGTACAGAGGGGTGTGAGAGGTGAGGTGGGGTCATGTGGGTGGAGGAGGTGGTCACATCCCGCTACCCTTCCCAAGCAGAAAATGTGGTGCCAACGGGGAATGCCGGGTTGACCGGCTGAAGGGGGGGAGGGAAGGAGTCTTCCCGAGGATGGAAGATTTGTGGTCCCTTAATAGACAGAAAGGCGGGGATGTGGGGTATCTGGGTTCTTGGCAAGTCAAAACCGTTACGATAGGCTTTAAGTAGATCGGTTGTACAGTTGGGTATATTCCATGGTTGTTTGGAAGTGTATCCAACAGGCCCATGTATTACTAAATTTTTGCCCCCCCACGAGTTTTGTGCAGCAATTCTGCAATCAGATCCCTCTTGGGATCGCTTTCCTCTTTTTACCCAGCAGTTATGGTTATGTTTTCTTTTTCTTTTCACTGTAATTTATCTCACCAGATGTACGGTTTCTCAATCCTCAGACCTTTTGACGCTTCTCCGGGAATCAGAGGAGACAACACCCACAGCAATATAGGACCACACGGGCCCCAATTCTGTGGACTTTCAAATTTGAAGAGCAACCTCAATAAGGTACCTTTTTCCTTATTATGCCACTTACAATAACATCATTCAACGTAAGAGGTCTCAATCACCCAGCTAAACGGGCTTCTGTGTGGAAAGAGGACCATAAATTGTGAAGCGACTTAATCTGCATTCAGGAAACGCATTTCCAAGCCTCAGCTTCACCCACGTTCACTCACAAACAGTTTCCACACATTTACTTCCTAAGCCCCTCGCAAGCAGAAAGGGGTCCTCATAGCGGTAAAGAACACAGTGGCCTTTTGGCTACACAGTTCCATACAAGGCCCAGAAGGCAGATTTCTGATCCTCCTATGCGATATTAATGGCAAACCATACACAATAGTGAATGCCTACTCAATAATCGCCGATTTCGGTTTGTCAAAAAACTGTTCTCCAAAATTGCTAAGTCTAAGAAAGGATCCTTGATTGTTTGTGGGGACTTCAACTTAACAGCTAATCCAGAAATGGACTTGACGGCTAAGCCCTCACGCTCCCACGTATCGCTTCAATCCCTATTTCATGTAGAGGATGTTTATGATGTTTGGCGATACTAACACGCTGAAGAGAGAGATTTTACTTTCCACTGAGCGCGGCATAACTCGTACTCAAGATTAGATATGGTGGTAGACAAGGTCCTGCTCCAGGCAGTGTCCTCCTCTAGTATACATGATATTACATGGTCAGACCATGCTCCTGTTTCGATATCTATACTAGAGGAGTACACACCTAACCCTGCATATATATGGAGAGTTAACTCACAAATATTTAATTCTACACAAAATGTGGCTGATATAGAGAGGCAACTCAGAGTTTTTTCATGTCAATTCTCAATCTGTTTCTGATCCATTTATGATCTGTTGTGCCCATAAAGCCTATGTCAGAGGTATTTTCATTCAAATGTGCTCACGCATTAGGAGGCAGAGGCTTCGGCTGCTGGATGAGACGCTGAGAGAAATTCGCTCTGTAGAAGCCAGGTACAAAACGAACCCATCCCAACTATTGGCTACCAAGTTGTCTAATCTCCAGGCGACACTAAAGCCCCATACACACGGTCGGACAATCCGCGGACCAGGTCCGTCTGACCATGTCCGTCATACTTTGTCCGATGTTGGTTTTGCGTACACACGGTCGGACAAAGTTGTCGGAAAATCCGATCATTCTGAACGTGGTGACGTTTGTTGCCTACGACGGGACTACGTAGAGGCTAGTAGCCAATAGCTTTGGTCTTGTAATGTGATCTGAGCATGCGTGGCACTTTGTCCGGTCGGACAACCGTACACACGATCGGATTTGGTGTGATCGGACCGTGTTGACGGCAAAGATTTCCAGCAGGAGATAAGACTTTGTCCGTCGGTCAAACCGACGAACATTGTCCGATGGTGCATACACACGGTCTGATTTTTCAACAACCTTGTCCGATCGGACAGAATCCATGAAAAAGTCCGACCGTGTGTATGGGGCTTAAGACTAATTTTACTGGAACAATACGATAAACACATTAAGGCCCTAAAAATACCAACTTATTCATCAGATAATAAAGCAGGCAAATTCATGGCTAACAGATTGAAAGCCAGAAAGCTACAATCCAAAATTGAACCTCTTATTGACCCCCACACTAAGGCCAAAATAATGGACCCAAAGGGCATTGCATACGCCTTTGCGGCCTATTACAGTGGCCTGTACAATTTAAAAGATGACACTGAAACCCCACAGCCAAAAGAAGAAGAGATTGCATCTTTTTTTAGCATCTCTTCAACTTCCTACTCTAACAGATCAGCTTCATGATCTCAATTTCCCAATAACCCCTCAAGAAATTTGTAGAGCTATCAGATCAATTCCCTTAGGTAAATCTCCGGGACCGGACGGTCTATCTAACGACTACTATAAACAGTTTCATGATATTATCAAGAGATGGAGGGAAAAAAAGGAAAAGGGGAGGAAGGGATATTGGGGTAGCAAAGGTACACTCAATTTTACTGATCGATTAATTAATGGATAGGCAGATGATCATAAACCTTTTACAGTTAATGTGACCGTAGCCATAAACATATATGAAGGGAAAGGGGGACTGAGACCAATAGAGACAGACTCGTATAGAAGCTACTTTATGGTAACAAAAATAGATCAAATCTTTTGAATCTAATTGAATCAAGAATTTATGCAGTTTATGTATCTCTCTTTTAAAAGAATCCATATGAATGGATATCTTATTCCTAACTAGGACAAACTACACCAAACAAAACAAAACAGGACACCATATAACAACATGTGATGCACCACGAAAAACCAGACAGCAGAAAATAGTCAATAATCAAAAGTATAGTGAATGTAAATCAACAGTATTTTAGAGGAAATTCCCCAATCAATCACTACTCGTTTTAATTATTGACTATTGCACTTGGGGGCATATGGCTGTGAACGCGTTTGTAATAATATGGTCATTGCCACCTGATCATATAAAACTATTCATACATTAGAGACCCAACCTATAATTATTCATCAAAGTGTCTATATATATATATATATAGATGAGACTTCAAAAAATTGGTTATGTGTCCATTGTATCACTCTTTAGGTGACAGGGGGCTGAATCGGATGTAATCAGATTATTCCAGTCCTGCCGTATTGTCGGCAAACATTTATGATTAGGGGGTTAAACTTCCCAGAGTCATTTGTTCCAATGGAACCACGGTTCATATAGATCTTTGGTAAATGAAAATCAACGCATTCAAACAGGCAATGGCAGGCAGCTTTCAGTTAGTTGTCAAAAATGGATGACATCCAATAGCAGTCAAGCATATCATTTGCAAAAGGCCGGTTACATTACCGCACAAAGCCAATTGGATCTTCCATGTTCATGGATTCCTCGTGCCGGTTTTAGGTGCCTTGTGCTGGCCCCGGGGCCACTCGAAGTTATCGGCCGATACTGTGGGGGGTAGTGGCTGGAATTACCAATGGATGTCTCTTGGCTGTTTAGCGGTAAGGGAATCAAGCCGCCAATGGCTACTGAGCACCGCTCAGAGCCGTTCCGTGCTGCGTACAGGGATCCCGCCCTAAATGGTGGGCGTTTGCTGCCGGTCACGTGGTGCATGACGTTGACGCGTTTCTCTGAGTGCGTAGTTGCGTTGCTTCTTCCTGGACGTGTTAAGGAGCCGTTAAAGGTCCCTTCTTATCTGCAATTTGCGATTACCCACAGGTGTTGAATCAGAAGGGAAAAGTTTTGATTGGGATAGTTCGTCCGTTTCAACAGTATTAATCATTTAAAGGGAAACTGATTATTCAAATAGTTGCCAATATGATAACACTTTAGGACTAAATAGTATTTTGATTATATAAAAATGACAATTGAATAATGGACCTGGGACTGTACTACATATAACATACAAGACAGTATCAAACATAGTGTTTGATATAACATTTAGTGACAACATAAGGGGGAGGAGAAGGATCACGTTACAATATAAGCTCCAGGAGATACTGGTTTAAAGAGTGGCCAAGTGGCCATCGTTGTCATTGTGCATAAGGATGAGCCCGGTGTTCGATTCGAACCCATGTTCGAATCGAGCACCGGGTGTTCGCTCGCTCGGCGAGCCCAGAACTATTGGGGCCGCTCGCATCAAATTCGTGTGATGCGAGCGGCCCCGCAATGCATTGCGGCCCACGCAGTGCAATGCTGGCTGATGATTGGCCAAGCATGCACTGTGACCCTGCATGCTTGGCCAATCACAGCGCCGGCAGCGAGGAGAGACATAATTGGCTACAGGCAGGATGCCTGTAGCCAATTATAGCTCAGGGGCTTTAGTACACGCCCCACGGTATAAGAGGCCGCCGCGCCGGCGGCCTCGCATATTATGTTTCAGTCAGTGTCAGCGTGTCAGTGTGCTGCTGACTGCTGACAACAATATGTGCTCTATTTCTGGGGATATGTGTGTGCATGCTGTTAGAACAGCATTGCAGTATCACATCTGGGGGGTGTCTATAGGTGGCCTGTGAAGGGGGCAGGTTTCCTGTGCTTAGAACTTTCCCTGCAAAAAAGTGTCATTTTTGCAGGAAAAAAGCTATTTAAAATCACTCGCGGCTAATGAATTGATGGCTCCTGTAACACAGAGAACTGTCATTCATTAATAAAAAACAAAAAAAAAGCGTAGGGGTCCCCCCAAATTCAATAACCAGGCCCTTTAGGTCTGGGATGGATATTAAGGGGAACCCCAGCCAAAAAAAAAATAAAAAATGGCGTAGGGTCCCCCTCAAAATCCATACCAGACCCTTGAGGTCTGGTATGGATTTTAAGGGGAACCCTAGCCAAAAAAAATGGCGTGGGGTCCCCCTCAAAATCCATACCAGACCCTTATCCGAGCACGCAACCTGGCAGGCCGCAGGAAAAGAGGGGGGACGAGAGCGCCCCCCCTCTCGCCTGAACCGTACCAGGCCACATGCCCTCAACATTGGGAGGATGCTTTGGGGGTCTAAGACCCCTAAAGCACCTTGTCCCCATGTTGATGAGGACAAGGGCCTCTTCCCCACAACCGTGCCCGGTGGTTGTGGGGGTCTGCGGGCGGGGGGCTTATCGGAATCTGGAAGCCCCCTTTAACAAGGGGACCCCCAGATCCCGCCCCCCCCCCTGTGTGAAATGGTAAGGGGGTACAAAAGTACCCCTACCATTTCACCAAAAAAGTGTCAAAAATGGTAAAAATGACAGGAGACAGTCTTTGACAATTCCTTTATTAAAATCTTCTTTCTTCTTTCTTCATCCTTCGGTTTCTTCATCTTCTCCTTCCTTCATCTTCTTCCATCTTCTTCTTCCATTTTCTTCTTCCTCCGATCCGCTTCTTCTTGCGCTGGTCTTCTCGTCCTTCTCGTCCGGCATCTTCTTCCGTCGGCGTCGGCGTCGGCGTCGGTGTCGGTGTCTTCTTGGGCCGCTCCGCGCAATGGGAGGCTCCCGCTGTGTGAGGCTCCGCTCCTTCTGACAGGTCTTTTATAATGGAGGGCACCTGGTGACCCCGCCCCCGTTGACGCACAGAGACGTCATGGGGAATTCCATGATGGCTTTCCCCATGATGTCAGAGGGGGGCGGGGTCACCAGGTGCCCTCCGTTTTAAAAGACCTGTCAGATGGAGCGGAGCCTCACACAGCGGGAGCCTCCCATTGCGCGGAGCGGCCCAAGAAGACACCGACACCGACACCGACGCCGACGCCGACGGAAGAAGATGCCGGACGAGAAGGACGAGAAGACCAGCGCAAGAAGAATCGGATCGGAGGAAGAAGAAAATGGAAGAAGAAGATGAAGGAAGGAGAAGATGAAGAAACTGAAGGATGAAGAAAGAAGAAAGAAGATTTTAATAAAGGAATTGTCAAAGACTGTCTCCTGTCATTTTTACCATTTTTGCCACTTTTTTGGTGAAATGGTAGGGGTACTTTTGTACCCCCTTACCATTTCACACAGGGGGGGGGGGCGGGATCTGGGGGTCCCCTTGTTAAAGGGGGCTTCCAGATTCTGATAAGCCCCCCGCCCGCAGACCCCCACAACCACCGGGCACGGTTGTGGGGAAGAGGCCCTTGTCCTCATCAACATGGGGACAAGGTGCTTTAGGGGTCTTAGACCCCCAAAGCATCCTCCCAATGTTGAGGGCATGTGGCCTGGTACGGTTCAGGCGAGAGGGGGGGCCGCTCTCGTCCCCCCCTCTTTTCCTGCGGCCTGCCAGGTTGCGTGCTCGGATAAGGGTCTGGTATGGATTTTGAGGGGGACCCCACGCCATTTTTTTGGGCTAGGGTTCCCCTTAAAATCCATACCAGACCTCAAGGGTCTGGTATGGATTTTGAGGGGGACCCTACGCCATTTTTTTTTTTTTTTTTGGCTGGGGTTCCCCTTAATATCCATCCCAGACCTGAAGGGCCTGGTTATTGAATTTGGGGGGACCCCTACGCTTTTTTTTTTTTCATTTTTTTTATTTTTTATCAATGACTTTTTTTTATGAATGAGTTTCAATGAATCACTGTTCTCTGTGTTACGGGAGCCGTGAATTAACATTAGCCGCGAGTGATTTTAAATAGCTTTTTTACTTTCAAAAATGACACTTTGCGCAGAGACAGTTCTAAACACGGGAAACATGCGCCCCTTCACAGGCATACTATAGACACCCCCCAGGTACGAAATTTAAAGGAATATTACACTTTTATTGTTTCAATTTAAGCATTATTAAAATCACTGCTCCTGAAAAAACGGCCGTTTTTAAAAAAAAATTTTGCATTGATACATGTCCCCTGGGGCAGGACCCAGGTCCCCAAACACTTTTTATGACATTAACATGCATATTAGCCTTTAAAATGAGCACTTTTAATTTCGAACGTTCGCATCCATTATAACTAATAGGGTTCTAAAGCTCGACTTTAGGTCCGTTCGCGGGTTCTGGTGCGAGCCGAACGGGGGGGTGTTCGGCTCATCCCTAATTGTGCACCAAAGTATACAGAGGAAAATGATAATTAGCTTAAATGCGGCTAAAGAATAGGTCTTATTAGTATTCCCAAGATTGGCATAGACTTAATAATAATGATGCAATGGTAAGGGTGAGCAGTGTTTACTAACACTTTTTTCTCACATGTTTTTTTCATTTTCTTTTTTCTCCATTCATCATGCCCTTCTTTAATCCTAACAACTAGATATCCAAGAAAGCCTGGAGGTTTAATTCAGTGTTAAGCCCACAGGGACCAAAGATTTTAACCGGTAGACCCACCACTTTTCCTTTTGGAGCAATATTTTATCGAAATCTCCACGTCTTGTTGGCAACTTCAGTGCATATATGCCCTTGACAGATAGTCCTTTTGGGTCACCACCGTGGCACAATGCAAAATGTTTTGCTAGGGGTTTTTCGGGTATTTTACCCCTTTCCCTTATTTCTCGCAGGTGTTCACCTATCCTGATTTTGAGTGATCGTTTCGTTTTTCCGACATACATTTTTGGACAGGGACAAGGTATTATATAAATCAACCATGTGGTCGAACAGTTAATGAGGTCACTAATCCTAAAGTTCTCTTTACCCAATGCATCCGTGAATGTTGATGTTGTGTGCACATATGGACAAACCTTGCATTTTGAACATGGATACATTCCGTTTGATCGTGGATATTTTGAGAGCCATGTATGATCTGGTTCTTTAATAAATTCGGATTGTATCAACATGTCTCCCAGACTTTTTGCTCGTCTGGGAACGAGCTTGGGAGTTCTGCCAACGATTTCGCTGATCACTGGTGAGCCAGTCCGTATGCCCAAATGCTTCTCAAGTATAGAGCGAACTTTGTTCCACTGGGAGCCAAAAGTGGTAATAATTCTAACTGGCTCATCAGTGGTCGGAGTGGAAACCTTGGGGGTCACTTCCTGGCAAGATTTATTTCACAACAGGCTTTCACGGTCCCTTAAGGCAGCCTTCTTCTTGGCTCGTCTTATCTGACCATGTGAGTAGCCTCATTCACGAAATCGGGTATAAAGTTCAGAACTTTCTCTTCTGTATTCTTCGGGATTCTGTGCAATTTCTTTTATACGCAAAAACTGTCCCACCGGTATTCCATTTTTTAACCAATGTGGGTGGTGACTAGTAGCGTACAACAGCGTGTTTGCTGCTGTTGTTTTTCGAAAAGTACAGGTTTCCGAGGATACCATTCTTAATAGAGACTTTAAGATCAAGGAAGGATAATGATTTTTGGTCAAAACTATAGGTAAGTCTTCTGTTTCTCTGGTTGATATTTAGGTCCGCCATAAAATTATGGAGGTCATCCAGAGAGCCACGCCAGATCATCAACACGTCATCGATGTACCGCAGCCAGATCTGTACGTGGCTGCGGTACATCGACAAGGGGTAAACATCCTCCTCTTCCCAGAGGCCCAGGTGAAGACAGGCGTACGAAGGGGCCCAGGCTGCTCCCATCGAAGTTCCACGGATCTGATGGTAATATACCATCAGAAATTGGAAGAAATTATTAGTTAACGCAAATTCCAATAAGTCAACAAGAAACTCATTCTGATGGCTGGCATGAGGGTATGAAATCTCCAAAAAACTGGCTACCGCCTGTATACCTACTTGATAGGGAATGGAGGTATACAGGGATTCCCCGTCAATACCAACCAACCAGATTTCTTCTGGATTGGGATATGGTTCCAGAGTTGAGATTATAGACAGAACATGTCTTTTGTCTTGTACTTATGATTTGAGATCTTTAACCATATCTTGCAGTAGGGAGTCCAAGTACCGGCCCACCCTTTCAAGAGGTCCTTGACAGGCTGACACTATAGGGCGACCTGGGGGGTTTTGTAGATCCTTATGGATTTTTGGTATTATATAAAAGGTCGGTACACAGAAATCACCCACTGCTAGGTACTGGTACTCCTTCATCATCAGTAGACCCTCATCCCTAGCAAATATCAGTTTCCGATTGAGATCTTGCACTAAAGTAGGAAATGGATTGCTTTCAAGTATATGGTAAGTAGCCTGGTCGCCCAATAGACGCTTAACCTCCCTTTCGTACATTGATTGTGTTAACAACACAACATTGCCTCCCTTGTCACTTTTTTTGATCACTAGGTTTTTAGTCTTTTTAAGGTCATTAAGAGCGTATCTCTCACCACTTGACCGCTGGGTCCAATCTACTTTTTCAAGATCATTTTGAACAAATTCCAAGAACAAATGAAGCCATTTGTTTTTGGACAATGGGGCATTTTTTGTGACCTGATTTAAATTTTTGTTGGTCGTCGTGTTAATGGGGGGGGGGGGGTCGCTAAAGTCCTCATTTTCATCCAGTAAGGAGGTCAGGATGTCTATAGCTTTTTGGTCGTCATTGTCAATAGCTATAGTTGGAGGCCCTGCGCGGTCCTGTTTACTGTATAGGGAACGGAAGAAGACTTTCCTCAAGAATAGTGCGACGTCCTTATATACAGTAAACTCGTCCATATTAATGTGATCAGCTATAAGTACTATGTCAGTCAAATTGACTATTTTAAGGTCGTCAGCTTCTTTTAGTTCCTCTTTTAGCTCCGGGTATAGGTTCGCTCCTGATTTTCTTTTGATTTGGTTAATGTTTTGGTGCTTTTTGTTGGAGTTGGTAGTTGACCTGTGGTCTTCTCCACCCCCTCGTGGTCTAAAAAAATCAAGTTTTTATGAGCATCATCGTCTGACCTGTTAGATTTTGAGCGTCGTTGTCGCGATTTTTGGCGATAACCTCGTCCTCGTGACTGGCTTCTCCCCCGTCATACGGTCAGGTCAAAGGCCTCATCACCTTCAAAATCTGCGAGATCTTGTCTAAATTTTGCTTGTTTTGTAATTTTTACATTTAATTGTGCCTTTTCTATTTCTTTTTTTAGACTCATTTTGTTTTATGAATTCCTCTGTATCTTTAAGTGCCTCTAAGTTACCAGCACTCTCAGCTATTTGCTCCTGTAAAGCAATAAGCTGACTTTTCTCTTCATCTACAATTAGTTGCATAACTGCTATCCCGTGATCTATGCATAGGTCCCTCCATTTTGGAAGAAACCTATCTGTGTGTAAGTGTTCCGCGGGAATAGTCTTATCTCTGAGTCCTCTCGGGACTATTCGGTGACTGATGTAGTTTTCCAGTGAAGACACTAAAAACCTAGTGATCAAAAAAAGTGACAAGTGAGGCAATGTTGTGTTGTTAACACAATCAATGTACGAAAGGGAGGTTAAGCGTCTATTGGGCGATCAGGCTACTTACCATATACTTGAAAGCAATCCATTTCCTACTTTAGTGCAAGATCTCAATCAGAAACTGATATTTGCTAGAGATGAGGGTCTACTGACGATGGAGTACCAGTACCTAGCAGTGGGTGAGTTCTGTGTACCGACCTTTTATATAATAACAAACATCCATAAGGATATACAAAACCCCCAGGTCGCCCTATAGTGTCGGCCTGTCAAGGACCTCTTGAAAGGGTGGGCCGGTACTTGGACTCCCTACTGCAAGATATGGTTAAAAATCTCAAATCATACGTACAAGACACAAGACATGTTCTGTCTATAATCTCAACTCTGGAACCATATCCCAATCCAGAAGAAATCTGGTTGGTTGGTATTGACGTGGAATCCCTGTATACCTCCATTCCCCATCAAGTAGGTATACAGGCGGTAGCCAGTTTTTTGGAGATTTCATACCCTCATGCCAGCCATCAGAATGAGTTTCTTGTTGACTTATTGGAATTTGCGTTAACTAATAATTTCTTCCAATTTCTGATGGTATATTACCATCAGATCCGTGGAACTTCGATGGAAGCAGCCTGGGCCCCTTCGTACGCCTGTCTCCACCTGGGCCTCTGGGAAGAGGAGGATGTTTACCCCTTGTCGATGTACTGCAGCCACGTACAGACCTGGCTGCGGTACATCGATGACGTGTTGATGATCTGGCGTGGCTCTCCATAAATTTATGGCGGACCTAAATATCAACCAGAGAAACTGAAGACTTACCTATAGTTTTGACCAAAAATCATTATCCTTTCTTGATCTTAAAGTCTCTATTAAGAATGGTATCCTCGGAACCTGTACTTTTCGAAAAACAACAGCAGCAAACACACTGTTGTACGCTACTAGTCACCACCCACATTGGTTAAAAAATGGAATACCGGTGGGACAGTTTTTGCATATGAAAAGAAATTGCACAGATCCCGATGAATACAGAAGAGAAAGATCTGAACTTTATACCCGATTTTGTGAACGAGGCTACTCACATGGTCAGATAAGACGAGCCAAGAAGAAGGATGCCTTAAGGGACTGTGAAAGCCTGTTGCGAAATAAATCTTGCCAGGAAGTGACCCCCAAGGTTTCCACTCCGACCACTGATGAGCCAGTTAGAATTATTACTACTTTTGGCTCCCAGTGGAACAAAGTTCGCTTTATACTTGAGAAGCATTGGGGCATACTGACTGGCTCACCAGTGATCGGCGAAATCGTTGGCAGAACTCCCAAGCTCGTTGCCAGACGAGCAAAAAGTCTGGGAGACATGTTGATACAATCCGAATTTATTAAAGAACCAGATCATACATGGCTCTCAAAATATCCACGATCAAACGGAATGTATCCATGTTCAAAATGCAAGGTTTGTCCATATGTGCACAGAACATCAACATTCATGGATGCTTTGGGTAAAGAGAACTTTAGGATTAGTGACCTCATTAACTGTTCGACCACATGGGTGATTTATATAATAACTTGTCCCTGTCCAAAAATTTACATCGGAAAAACTAAACGATCACTCAAAATCAGGATAGGTGAACACCTGCGAGAAATAAGGGAAAAGGGTAAAATACCCGAAAAACCCCTAGCAAAACATTTTGCATTGTGCCACGGTGGTGACCCAAAAGGACTATCTGTCAAGGGCATATATGCACTGAAGTTGCCAACAAGACGTGGAGATTTCGATAAAATATTGCTCCAAAAGGAAAAGTGGTGGGTCTACCGGTTAAAATCTTTGGTCCCGGTGGGCTTAAACACTGAATTAAACCTCCAGGCTTTCTTGGATATCTAGTTGTTAGGATTAAAGAAGGGCATGATGAATGAAGAAAAAAGAAAATGAAAAAAACATGTGAGAAAAAAGTGTTAGTAAACACTGCTCACCCTTACCATTGCATCATTATTATTAAGTCTATGCCAATCTTGGGAATACTAATAAGACCTATTCTTTAGCCACATTTAAGCTAATTATCATTTTCCTCTGTATACTTTGGTGCACAATGACAACGATGGCCACTTGGCCACTCTTTAAACCAGTATCTCCTGGAGCTTATATTGTAACGCGATCCTTCTCCTCCCCCTTATGTTGTCACTAAATGTTATATCAAACACTATGTTTGATACTGTCTTGTATGTTATATGTAGTACAGTCCCAGGTCCATTATTCAATTGTCATTTTTATATAATCAAAATACTATTAAGTCCTAAAGTGTTATAATATTGGCAACCATTTGAATAATCACTTTCCCTTTAAATGATTAATACTGTTGAAACGGACGAACTATCCCAATCAAAACATTTCCCTTCCGATTCAACACCTGTGGGTAATCGCAAATTGCAGATAAGAAGGGACCTTTAACGGCTCCTTAACACACGTCCAGGAAGAAGCAACGCAACTACGCACTCAGCGAAACGCGTCGACGTCACGCACCACGTGACAGGCAGCAAACGCCCAGCATTCAGGGCAGGATCCCCGCACGCAGCACGGAACAGCTCTGAGCGGCGCTCAGTAGCCATTGGCGGCTTGATTCCCTTACCGCCAAACAGCCAAGAGACATCCATTGGTAATTCCAGCCACTACCCCCCCCCCGCAGTATCGGCCGATAACTTCGAGTGGCCCCGGGTCCAGCACAAGGCACCTAAAACCGGCAGAAGGAATCCATGAACATGGAAGATCCAATTGGCTTTGTGCGGCCTTTTGCAAATTATATGCTTGACTGCTATTGGATATCATCCATTTTTGACAACTAACTGAAAGCTGCCTGCCATTGCCTGTTTGAATGCGTTGATTTTCATTTACCAAAGATCTATATGAACCGTGGTTCCATTGGAACAAATGACTCTGGGAAGTTTAACCCCCTAATCCATAAATGTTTACCGACAATACGGCAGGACTGGAATAATCTGATTACATCCGATTCAGCCCCCTGTCACCTAAAGAGTGATACAATGGACACATAACCAATTCTTTGAAGTCTCATCTAAATATATATATATAGACACTTTGATGAATAATTATAGGTTGGGTCTCTAATGTATGAATAGTTTTATATGATCAAGTGGTAATGACCATATTATTACAAACGCGTTCACAGCCATATGCCCCCAAGTGCAATAGTCAATAATTAAATTGAGTAGTGATTGATTGGGGAATTTCCTCTAAAATACCGTTGATTTACATTCACTATACTTTTGATTATTATTGACTATTTTCTGCTGTCTGGTTTTTCGTGGTGCATCACATGTTATATGGTGTCCTGTTTTGTTTTGTTTGGTGTAGTTTGTCCTAGTTAGGAATAAGATATCCATTCATACGGATTCTTTTTAAAGAGAGATACATAAACTGTATAAATAAATTCTTGATTCAATTAGATTCAAAAGATTCAATCTATTTTTGTTACCATAAAGTAGCTTCTATATGAGTCTGTCTCTATTGGTCTCAGTCCCCCTTTCCCTTCATGATATCAGTCTAAATCTCTCTCCCGTGTTTGCAGCGGCAGCAGCCTCGGCCTCTTTTCCGCCAGAGATGCTACAGGCTTATATAGTAACAATACCCAAGCCTGAAAAAGATCCATCCTGCCCAGCCAATTACAGGCCTATATCCTTACTAAATACAGACCTAAATTGTATGCTAAAATTATTGCCCACAGGCTAACTGGAATAATACCTACTCTTATAAAATCGGATCAAACCGGCTTTATAACAGGACGTCAAGCATCTGATGTGACTAGGCGTGTCATAGACCTGATTCAATATGCTGGGGTCGGTCGGGTGCCTTCTCTGCTCCTTTCCCTGGATCTTGAGAAGGCATTCGGCCGTATCCACTGGCAATACATGCAAGCTGTCCTAAAAAAATATGGGTTTACTGGGCCCATATTAGCAGCTATATTAGCCTTATATTCTACCCCTTCAGCGAAGATATATACATCTAACACCCTATCCTTCCCTTTTTTAATCACAAATGGAACCCGACAGGGTTGCCCTCTGTCCCCGAGTATCTTTAACCTATTGATTGAGCCTCTGGTGGAAGCAATAAGAACCTCACCCCTGATCACAGGTTTCAATCTTGAATCTGATTCCCATGTCATAAACTTGTTTGCGGACGACATAATTATCTTTCTGACAAACCCAGAGACCTCCCTAGCAGCTACTCACTCCTTAAAACCTTTAACGCAATATCTTACTACAAAGTGAATTTTACTTTTTTTTTTTTGCCATCTCAGTTCAACTTTCCAAGCGGACCTTGCTCAGCTTTACGGTTAATTTCGTCCGTTTTAGTGTTTACATCATTGTGGCGTTTGCTTATTTACTTATAAATCTATAATCCACACCGCCGCTATTATTTAATTTACAGATGTTTCTTTTTATTTCCGCCCCCCTCCCGCACCCTCCCCCGCTCCGCACGCTGTGTCCATTGTCTTGATTTAAGCATCAAAGTTTTGGGTTCTCGATTTTAAGTTCAGGGACTTCAAACTTTTCGGGGACTTCAACATTTACCCTAAATGCGTACTGCTTCTGCAAAACTCCACGTCCTTTTAAACTTTTTCCAACTGTCCCACTTCTCCCACTTCTCAACTACTCCCACTTCCCACTTCTCAATTCCTCGCTATCTGACGCTTTGCGGCATTGAGTAGGTGCGGGACTAGGGACCTTTGGTAATGCCTCACGGCTCCTTTGGTGCCGTGAAACAGAATCACCCACGGATCGTTTTCGAGGTTTATTCCGGTGATATCCTTAATATAATCTATGATTCTCCTCCAGTAGGCTTTTATCTTATAGCAGTCCCACCACAGGTGTGCCATCGTCCCCTTATCCCTACAACCTCTCCAACATTCGGCTGAGCCCCCTTGTAGAAATTGACCTGAATTTGAAGGGGGTTAGGTACCACCTTGATAAGCACTTGTAATTCGTTACAACTGCTGAGTCTACTGCTGAACTGTAGGTTAACTTAAAAATTTTCCTCAGTGTTGGTGTGTCAATTTTTGTGCCCAGTTCCCTCTCCCACTTTTGGATGAATGGGGGTATCTCCACTCCCCCCACATCCTGCAGAAGTTTGTAGATCTTCGATATTGATCCTTTAGTTTCACGCGCTGTAAAAATTCGCTCCAAACGGGTCAGGTCATCACTTGCCCTAATTGGTTGCGGTAGGCTTCTAACAAAATGTGATAGTTGGCGATACCTCCACTCGTTCATGTCAAAAAGGTCCCCCCTACTTTCTAGTTCGTTAAGTGTAAGAATTTTTCCCTTATATAAAATATCTTTCAGTTGTGCCCTATTGTCTTTAATCCAACCCCCTCCCGCTAATTTATTCCCTGGTGCAAAATACTCATTATTTTTTAGTGCTATTAGTGGAGAATTATATTTAACATTAATAGATTTATAGATTTTATCCCATATTTTTGTGTATTTGTGGTCATGGTGTTAGTGCCTTCACTCAGAATTGCTGAGAGTTTTTTCCAAGTTTACCCATCTTTTTTTACTGCTGTTATTGCTCCATTCAGGAATTCTGGATAGGGCCGTTGCATAATAATTTACTACGTCAGGTACTGCTAAGCCTCCTCTTTTTTTTTCTTTCTTCAACAGGTGAAGTGAGATTCTATGCTTCTTGTTTTTCCATGTAAAATTCATTACGAGGGATTTTAATTTATTAAGATACGTCTGGGATAGTGGGATTGGGAGCATTTGGAATTTGTATGTAATTATGGGTAACAGAGTCATTTTCACTGTATTAATGCGGCCCAGCCACGAAAGAGGTCTCGTAGAGTAGTCTTTGCTTTTTTTTGCTATCTCGTCTAGTAGCGGGATGTAGTTGATTCTATATATTTTATTGACTGAATTTGCTAAATTAATTCCCAGATACTTAATATGTTTTTTCCATGGGAAGACAAATCTCTCCTGTAGATTCTTTTTCCTTTTTAGTTACGTTTATATTCAGAATAAAAGATTTTGAGGAGTTTACTTTAAAGTTGGATATCTCTCCATATTGTTTCAGAATTTGCATTAAATTGGGGAGAGTTCTTTGTGGGTTATTTATATAAAATAAAATATCTTCAGCGAAAGCTGCTATCTTATGTTCATCGCCGTCTACTACAATACCCTCAACACCTGGGTCCTTCCTAATTGTCGCCAGGAGGGGTTCCAAGGACAAAATAAAAAGGAGGGGGGACAGCGGACATCCCTGTCTCGTCCCGTTTTTCATACAGAACCGTGAGGATGTTGCGCCATTGATTTTAACCTTAGCTTTAGGGTCATCATAAAGAACCCCGATTCTTTGTAAAATTTTTGGTCCGAAGCCCATATGGGCTAACGTTTGGAACATGAGTCCCCAGTCTACCCTGTCAAATGCTTTCTCCGCGTCTATTGACAGGAATAGACCTGGGGACCCAGCCTCTCTAATTCTCTGCAGCAACAGCAATGTTCGGACAGCATTGTCCCGCCCCTCTCTCCCGGCCACAAAGCCTACCTGGTCGGGATGGACCAGTGTGCTCAAGCACAGCTTGACCCTTTCTGCCAAGGATCTTGGCATATATCTTAGTGTCAGCGTTAAGGAGCGAAATTGGTCTGTAGCTCGAGCACACTGATCCATCCTTTCCCTCTTTCAAAATAACCGTGATGTTGGCTGTTAGAGAATCTTCACTCATTTTATATTCTGAACCCAGACCGTTAAAATAGGTGCATAATCTAGGGATTAACAACTCCTGGAATGTTTTGTAATATGAAACGGTAAAGCCGTCCGGGCCCGGACTTTTCCCGGACGGAGAGTTCATCAGGGCCTTTTTTACTTCTTCTTCAGAAAAACGGTCTCTCAAGATCCTCCATATCATCCAGAGGGAGCTTAGGCAACCCGGCATTCTCCAAGAAAGTTTCTATTCTCTTTATTTTTTCACCTTTTCTCTGAATAATTTGCTCGGCCGCGTAAACTCCCTCATAGTAATCTCTGAAGGAATTTGCTATATCTCCCGATAGACATTTAACCTCTCCTGCTTTATTTTGTATTTTCTCGATATAATTTCTTGTCTTTTTTTTTTGTAGGGTTTTGGCTAGGTGCTTACTTGATTTGTCTCCCCATAGGTATCTTTCTTTTGCTATTCTATTAAAAGATTGCTTTACTTCCTGTTCCAGTAGCTCCCTTAGCTCCTCTCTCCTGGATGTTAATCTTAAAAGTAGTTCTTTGTTTTGGCCCAGAAGTTGTTTATGTTCTTGTTCAAGACGGCCAATTTCTATTTTTATGTCCTCCATTTTCTTTCGGCGTTCTTTTTTTCTTCCAGGCTCCCTTTGATATAAAAGTCCCTCTGATAAACGCTTTATGAGCGTCCCACACGTGGGATCCCAGCACCTCCCCATTGTCATTGCTATCAAAATATTTTTCTATCTCTACCTTAATCTGGGCCACAATCTCCTTGTCCCTAAGAAGTTCCTCGTTTAGTCTCCAGTTGCTATGTGGTGCCTGAATATCTGGAAAATAGAGCCTCATCGAGACCTGGGCGTGGTCAGAGAGCGATATGATCTCGATTTTTGTCTCTATGACTCTGTCCAGTAACCCGTGATCTACAAAGATGTAATCTAGGCGCACGTACGTCCCGTGTACGGGGGAGAAAAATGTGTAATCTCTAATTTTGGGGTGGTGCATCCTCCAAATATCTACCAGTTGACTGCTGTGCAATTTTTGTTTAATCATTTGCTTTACAACATTACTTGTCCCCCGCACACGTGACGTAGAATCTAAGTCCTGGTCCATATGAAAATTTAAATCTCCCATCAAAATCAAATATCCCCTTTTGAAATCTTTTAATTTAACAAGGATCCCCCTCAGATATTGTGCGGGCCTAGTATTGGGGGCATAGATATTTGCAAACGTGTATTTTGTCTGTCCAATAGAACCTTTAAGGAACAAATATCTCCCTTCCGGGTCCACAAGATGGTTCTCTAAGCTAGAGAAGGTCTCTCTGGAAAAGCCTATGGCCACCCCCCTTGATCTGTTCATTATAGTGTCCCCATAGAACCAAGTTGGATAGTAGCTGGAGAAGAGTTTTATATTGGACCCGTGAGAGATATGTGTCTCCTGGAGGAAGACAATGCCCGCTCCGTATTTTTTGAGTTCGTCTAAGATTTTGGCTCGTTTGTTGGGTGAATTGAGTCCTTTTACATTATAAGATATTAACTTAATGTTAGTCATCGAGGCCCTTTGGATATGACTTCACAGTTAATGACAATAGGATCACAGCGATGCAGGAGCTTGTTTCCCCCCTCCCTTCCCTCCCCCCCCTAACCCCCCCGGACTCTTTATTCCCCCCCGTGAGTCCCCTTCCATCTACCCCCCTCCTTTCCCAACCCCCCCTCCCTATCCCGCCTTCCCCCCTCCTTTCCCATCCCCCCCTCCCTAACCCTCCCCCTCCCTCCCTGACCCCTACTAAGGTCATAGAGACGTTGGGGGCCATACACATACGGCCCCCCTCCGTTCTCTCGGTATCACAGGTGAGGTGGGGCTCTGATCAGCAGCTATAACTTACCCGAACCCTGAATACTTCAGGGTATCGGGGGTCAGCGGGCGAATCATGAGCTGCTTACATCTGCCCTGATCGGTGATTGGCCAGCCTCCCACATCTCCCCTCCTCTCCTCTGCCCCCCCGTCTCCCCCCACTCTCTGCCACCGTCTCCCATCTTGGTAAGGCCGGAGCTTGTAAGTCCAACTTTTGACAGAATTCCCTCAGGTCTTCCGGAAATTTTAGTCTGGCCGAACGTCCATCTTTTGTGCCTATTAAGCATGCGGGGAAACCCCATGTGTATTTCACATTGGAATGTCGCATCAATTCCAGTAAAGGTCTTTGCAATCTTTTCCTCTCCAGCATCTGGGGGGCTAAGTCTGAGTAGATCTGAATCTCAGAATCCTCGTATCTCCGGTGGGGTTTTCCCATACAATTTTGACCAAATTACCGTTTTGTCCTCGTAATATCGGAATCTGGCTATGATTTCCCGTGGTCTAGGTGCATCGGTTTCTAGGCGTCTACCCACTCGATGAACCCGCTCTAATTTGGGGAACTCCTCTTCTTCTTTCCCCAGGAGGGGGTTGAATATAGTTGTTATTATCATCCTTAAGTCTTCTCCCCTTTTTTCCGGAACATTTCTTACTCTGAGATTTTGTCGCCTATTCCTATTTTCTGCATCTTCTATTTTATATTGGGTGTCACGCTGAGTTAATTGTATGGATTTTAACTGGTCTTTTAAAATATGAATTTCTTGTTCCTGGATGTCCGCTCTTTTCTCTGCGGATTCGACTCTTGTCAGTAGATGCCCCAGATCTTCCCTGAAAAGATGAAAGTCCCCTTTAATCGCATTTTCCATTTTTAACAGCATTTCTTCCATTTCGTTTTTTGTAGGGAGATGCGCTCTCCCCCCCTGTTCATCAATCCTGCTAATATCTGCTTCGTTTTCCAGTGTTTGATCTGGTGTAGATTGGGCAGCCTGGCCGTCAGCTTTCTTCTCATTAAGATTTTTATTTTCACAAAGTAAAATCATTACAGAAGAATTCACAGTAAATCTAACAAATAGAATTTACTATATAACTTCTGAGAAGCAAGATATAATACTATTAACTTTTCGAGTTGCCCAGACAAAATAAAATTGTAGATTCTAACATGGATACAACATCATGTTCTCACTGGATTAAGCCCAGGAAAAAATCCTATATTTAGTAAGACATACTAATGTAAAAAACCTGTCTACTCTTGGGAGGACACCATAATAAATCTTCCAAAGTAAATGTAGGAGCTGCTTGACTTTCAATTTTTATCCAGTCCGGTTGTTCAGTTTTAAGGTATATAGCTGAGAGCTGTGCTAACCGAGCCGCTTGGTAGTACCAAAGAAGGTTTGGTAGGCCTAGCCCCCCTTGTTTGGGAAGATTAAACAGGGTACGGTGTCTGGCCGTCAGCTTTCTTATCCTTCGGTTTCCTTCTCTCCATCAAAACTTCTGGATGGGTCTCCGTGTGGTTTAATTGTGGGCTTGCACCTGTTTTCAAATATTGTTTGATGGTACTCACGGTAGTTTTGGGGGTTTTGGGAGGGCCCTTCTTAGGGACTTTGCTCATGTTTCTTATACGGACCTTTCTAATCCTCTTTCCCAGCTTGTTATCTGTTTGGTCCCTGGTAAGAAACCTACTGTTCCCTCTCTCCCCACTCTTTTTCCTTTTATTTACTATAAGTAGACCTTCTCTTTTATGTGGGTAGATTTATCGCTCGCACGCTGATGCTCGAGAGTAACAATGAGTAACATTGAGGTTTTTTAAGACGATTGAGAACACCGGGGCCTGTGGGACACCCTTTCTGTCCCCTAGATATGTGCAAAGGCGAGGGATCCCCCGTTTTATCTTAGGGCTATGGTAATTATCCCTCCGCACTCTCCCGGTTATAGGTGTACTAGTTTGGCAATGTCGCGTTAGTGCATATGTCCTTTCTTATAGACTAGCTGTTGGTTTTCTGCTCTACGGCTCACCCTTGTAGCCTCTCCGTACCAACTGTCCAGGGGGGGTAAACCCGCAAAGCGCGAGGGTGATGTTGGTCGGTCCGCCTGATTTGATGACCCTGTTCGGCTGCCACGTCAGGGGGCGAGGGGGACTCCTCTTTATTGTGCCCTACGTCTCTCTCACAGGGATATAAATGGTGTGACCCACATACCCCGCCGGGGCCCGGCCAGGAGGCAAACCAGCAGACAGTTAATACAATGTTATAAAACCTATCTGATGTTCCTCAGAATGTTTTCCCAATCAATGTAGCAATGTAGGAGTAGCAGAAAACACAGGGATTGTTCAAGCTTCACTGTGAGCTTACTCCCGCCAGGCAAATCAAGACACAGCCAGCTCCCTTCTGCCTCTTCTAATCCCCCCTCAACTACCGACCATAGGGGTGAGGTAAAAATAGCAAAAAGAGAAAGAAAAAAAACCAGTTCAGTCCCTGCAGAACATTACTCTGTTCGTATGATTATTGGTCACAAGTTAAATAGGCAGGTGCCGCAGGCCTGTGATGTCCTCTGGGGGAGCGCTTGAATGCAGGGATGGGTATTCAAAAGACACAGACCGCATTTGAGATATAGGCATTAGCTTACCTCTTCCTTCCGTGGACGCTCATAGAGACGGAATATACTCACAGCTTTGTAGCATTTTTCTGGTAGTTTCCGAGGCTTTGAGTGGGGGGGGAGGGAGTAATCTTGGCCGACGAAGGGTCAGAGGAGGAGATGGTGGTGCGTGGGGCAGGGGACTGGGCGCATAGCTGGCATGTCCTGTCCCTCCTCGGTGTCATGTACTGGCGCGGCTCACCATCGGCTTAGCATCGATCCAGACAGGCGGCGCCGACGGTCCGGGAGTCTCTCACTCTCCACGGAGCCTCAGCGTTCCCCTCTCCACGCTGTCTGCGCTTCACACATCCGCCCGCTGTATCAGGCCCCTCCCTCCGTACTACGTTCTACGTAGGTACGTCCTGCTCCATCTCCCCCCCCCCCCACCCTCATTCTAGAAAAGTGAATTTTACTAAGGCTAATTTTAGATTTAGGGGTTGACCCAAAACTTTGCAAAAAAATACAAGCATCGTATTCCTACACTTGGAGTACAGGAGAGATCCCTTATCTAGGCATTCGATTAGTAGCAGACGTCAAGCAATTAGTAGACATTAACTACTCCCTTCTTATTAGCAAAATAACAAAAGAGGCCCAAAAAAATGACCAAATACAAACTGTCCTGGATGGGACATTTAGCTGCCTTCAAAATGTTTGTACTACCCCAAATACTGTACCTGTTTAGGACGTTACCCATATTACCTAAACTAGCACATTTCACAACGCTTACTAAGTTACTGAGAGCACAGATCTGGAAAGATATGAAACCCTGAAGCTCCCATGCCCAACTTCTGAAGCACAAATTTGCGGGTGGTATGGGCATGGTTGACCTAAAGGATTATTGGGTAGCAACACAAATGGCTCAATTACGTTGCTGGTTCCAACCGGATACGGATAACAGGTGGATCAAAATTGAACAATCTTCTATCCCCACTGCGGCACTCAAGAACTTACTAATAGCAGATACCTGGAGACCTGGCTTATTAAAACAACCACTTCTTACCATCCAGGCCTCTCTAGAAGCCTGGAGGCGATTCCAATTGACAGACTTTCCCCTATCACAGAAGACTTCCGTCTTGATACCATTAGAGGCCCTAGAAATACCAGTCCTGAACCTACCCCTCCAAAAATGGAAAGATAAAAGAATTTCTGACTTAGGTCAAATACTCCAGGGCAGCTCTATTAAGCCCTTCAAAACACTTCAGGTCGAATTTAATTTACCAAACACAAACTTATACCTACATTCGAATCTCACATTTTATAAACTCTCTCAGTTCCCCAGATATACAAGTACATACGTCAAGCTAGCAATACCTCACAAAAAAGGACTGTACAAAAAAAGGAACTTCGCTGTTCTACAGTCTCTTACAAAACAAACTTATTTTTTATAAATCTGCGCCATATATGAAATGGGAATCAGATCTAGGGTCCACATTTACCTCTGCCCAATGGATAGCAGCTTTCAAATCTGTATATCAAGCCTCTAAAGTGTTAACCACTGGGAATTGTCACACAAAATCACTCTAAAGCCCCATACACACGGTCGTTTTCCGATGGATTCTGTCCTATTGGACAATGTTGTCGGAAATTCCGACCGTGTGTAGGCACCATCGGACATTTTCCATCGGATTGTCCGACGGACAAAGTTGTATCTCCTGCTCTATAAATTTTCCGACAACTAAGTCCGATCACACCAATTCCGATCGTGTGTAGCGAATTCCGACGGACAAAGTGCCACGCATGCTCAGATCACATTACAAGACCAAAGCTATTGGCTACTAGCCTCTACGTAGTCCCGTCGTAGGCAACAAACGTCACCACGTTCAGAATGATCGGATTTTCCGACAACTTTGTCCGACCGTGTGTATGCAACACCAGTGTTGGACTAAATCCGTCGGACCAAATCCGATGGATTTGGTGGTCGGATTTTCCGACCGTGTGTATGGGGCTTAAGATGGTACCTCACACCATATAGAATTTCTGAGTTCCTCCCAACACAGTCCCCACTGTGTTGGAGGAACTGTGGAGGGGTGGGACAGATCATGCATATTTTCTGGACATGTAAACATTTAACGAGTTTTTGGAATAAACTGTTCAGTATAATCTCTGAAATAACTTGCATACTCACCCCTCCCACGGCAGCCTTAGCCATACTTAATATTGGCATAGAACTATACCCGCCTGACTGCTGCAGAATAGTCACTCACATTCTATTAGCAGCTAAAATGCTTATTACAAGAAAATGGAAGACAAACCTAGCTCCCAGTGTGTCTGAGGTGATCAACTTGGTCCAATATAACTTTACATTTGAAAATATCCTAGCGTGTAGACAAAACACCAAACGGACCTTTGATCACCACTAGAGGCTAGGAATGTCTGGGACAAAGCATAATGGAATCGCCTACGCTCAAACCCATACCCATGGGGATACGCATATTCGGATTTCATCATTGCTATCATAATGTATTTAAGGGCGTTGGCTTACCTGGTACCAGAAGAGGCTCCTTGGGTTTAAGATTACTGGAGCAATCTTTTATTCAATGAACAATATTCCATTTACTGAACAATTTGCAGCTTTATACCGTACTGAGATAGCGAGATTATCTTTCTTAGTTTCATGTCACACGACTTGCCTTACTACTGCTCTGTTTTTTTTTGCTTTTTTTTTTGAACCTCTTTGATCTTGGTTCTTTTTTTTTTTTGTATGCTCTAAACTTTTCAATAAAAACTAATAAAAAGGGGGCGTGGCCGTGGTATGGACGTGTGAGGAAGTGCATAGGGAGAGCTCCGTGAACCCACAGCACACATCGCACCAGCAGCAGCTTCCCTAAGGGTTTCTCGGGCTCCAAACTATGCCTGCTAAGCGGCGGACATCCCCGCAGCCTCAACGGACCCCAAGGAACCGATCTGAATCTCTGGATCTTTATTTTTCAGAGCCACGCCGGACCGCTCCAGGGACATCCAAGATGGCGCCGGCCGGTAAATTCCAACCCGCCACGTGCGGCCTCTCCTATCCCCTCTCCACAGCTACTATCCCCATCACTTCCACCCCTGCCAGCCTAGCCTGCTCTGCCCCACCTGCTGCCATGAGCGACATGCTGGGAGACTCAGACCTGCGGGGCCCACATACTGGCCCTCCCCACTAAAGCTGACCTAGAGCTATTTGCCACCAGGGTTGAGAAGGCCTTCAGGCAAGACATAGAGGCACTACAGGCGGACACAGCTCACATTGGGGGCAGAGTGGAAGACCTAGAGGCTCAATGGGAAGAGGTGACTCCTGCTTTGCAAGCCCTTCAGGAGCACTGTAAATCCCAGGACCACAGAATTAACTCCTTAATTGACCAGATGGATGATTTTGAGAATAGGAGTCGCAGGGTTAATATACGCATCAGAGGCCTACCTGAAGCCACAGGCCCCAGAGACATAATACCCTCCCTGCAAGGCATTTTTAAACAGATCCTGGGCAATGCTGCACCTGATTACATTGAAATTGACAGAGCCCACAGGGCGCTGCGCCCGCCATCTGACGACCCTGATAAGCCCAGAGACATTATCTGCAAACTACATAAATACTCTCTGAAAGAAAGCATAATGTCTAAAGTGAGAGGAGTCCGCCATATTGATTTTTATGGCGCCCAACTGTCCTTCTTTCCGGACCTGTCCAGACGCACGCTGATGCAGCGCCGGGCCCTTAAGCCCCTACTGGAAGCCCTACAAGACGCACAGCTGACCTACAGATGGGGATTCCCGTTCCAGCTATCGGTAACCAAGGATGGCAGACAAGTTGTCCTACGCTCCAGAGATGAACTACCAAAGTTCCTGAGACAACTGGGCCTACCACCTGTTGATATCCCTGATTGGAGGTCTGCTCCGGAGATCCCACTACCTAATCGCCCACAACCATGGCGCACCTCACGACGCAGAGGACGGAACAGGCGAAGAGCCGATGAAGACCTACACCGGGACTTCTCCCACTCCCCACATTCTCCCTCTCAGAGGGGAGAGTAAGATATCCCACCATTTCAGGGTCGTAACATTTGTTTTAGTTTCCAGGGTCCCCTGCTGTTTTCCACGGGACACTATCACTTTTTACATTGCTGCTGCGGTAATTTCGCTTGGAGCTGGCACACCTTTAGTGTGACCATGCTCTTTCTGTTTCATGGGAAGGGTTCCCCTTGTTGGGCTCGCACTTGGTGTCATGCCACTTCCCCCACATAGGTCAACTCTTGGGAGTTTTGTCCCGTATTTGGGACCCCATGCAATTCGCTGACCCCCCCCCTCCCGCTAGGTGGCTGGGTGGGCGGGGGTCACCGAGTGGTTATGGTTGTTTTCGGAGAGCCTATAAGGCAAATCTCCTGTTGCTCAGGATACATGTTCTGACGTCTGTTTTGATGTTCTTTTGTGTTTGTGGTTTTAATGTCTGTTTTTTATTTCGCTGCCACTCATTGATTCAGGAATCGTCTCACTCCAGCTGTGATCTTCCACTAGACAGGGGATGGGACCCCCCCCCCGAGAACCTCTCTCCTATGGCTTCATACAACATCCGTGGGCTAGGATCTCCTCATAAACGCAGTAAGTTGTGGCTCGAAACTAAACGCATGGGGGCACAGATTTTATTATTGCAGGAAACACACTTTCGCACTGACTTGGTCCCCCGTTTACCCACCCACCTACACTCCCAGTGGTACTTTAGTAACTCCCCCAGAGCTAAGTCTAGAGGGGTGGCGATAGCTATTCACAAGCACTGCCCATTTATTTTGACAGACCAGTTAGCTGATTCCAATGGGAGGTATGTGTTTATCAAAGGCACCATTCAGGGACGTAAGTTCACATTTGCAACCGTGTACGCACCAAACACACTACAACTCACTTTCATCGACTCCATGCTGGACTCCCTCTCAAATTTCAGGGAGGGCCAATTAGTTGTAGGGGGGGATTTTAACATGAGCCCAGACCCCATAATGGACACCTCCACGGGATGCTCCACACATTCCTTCGCCTTTCTTAAGCATTTTAGAAAATCCCTGCAAGCCCACCACCTTGTCGATTGTTGGAGACTACTCCACCCGAACGACAAGGATTTTAGTTACTATTCAGCAACACATGCAGTGTACACCCGCATAGATATGCTGCTCATGGACCAATACTCTTTAGACACTCTTACCAGCGCGTCAATAGGCTCTATTACCATCTCTGACCACGCCCCGGTCTCCCTAACCATGCACCCACCAGTTTGGTCATGGACCTGGCGCCTGAACGAGAACATTTTAGATGACATCGTAGCTGCCCAAAGCGTGGCAAAGACCATTTCCCAGTACTTTATTGAAAACTCAACTACAGAGGTGGGGAAGGCTGCCATCTGGGAGGGACACAAGGCAGTAGTCCAGGGGGAGCTTATATCCCAGGGCGCGAGACTGAAGAAGGCTCGAGAAGGAGAGTTGCAAACTCTCCTGAATAAACTCCAGGTAGCAGAACTAAAACATAAACGGAACATGACTCCCGAACTGACGGCTGAACTCCTGACCCTTCGTGGGGAGCTCGCTGCTCTGTTAAATACCCGAATCCGCGCTCGCCTGCGGCATATGTCGCACAAATTTTACGAATATGGCAATAAGTGTGGCAGATTGTTAGCCAGAGCACTGAGGCGACAGCGGATGGTAGGTCATATACATAAACTTCAATCGGGCTCTGGTCCCCCCGTAGTTCATTCAACTAAAATAGCAGCAGCCTTCAGGGACTACTATGCCCAGATATATCAACTCCCCACTGCGATGCCCAACCTGACGGACTCTCAGAGACGGGACCATATTGCGGCATACCTGTCAGAATCCCAAGCCCCCCAGTTTTCTACACAGACCAGTAAGAGCCTGGAAACCCCCATAACCCAGATAGAAATAGAAAGGGTGGTTAAAGACCTCCCGAAGGGTAAAAGCCCTGGCCCGGACGGCTACACTAACACGTATTACAGTACATTTCTCCCTCTTCTCTCTGGTCACATGTGCACCTACTTCAATGCCCTGGCTTCAGGCACCGCCATGCCTAAAGAGGGACTGTTAGCCCATATCACGGTATTGCCTAAAGAAGGGAAAGATCACACAGCCCCAAGTAGCTACAGAACGATCTCACTTCTCAATACTGACATAAAGATCTTAGCAAAAATATTAGCTAACCGCTTACAACCCCTGATGCCCTCCATTATACACCCTGATCAAACAGGGTTCATAACCGGCAGGGAAGCGAGGAATAACTCCAATCGAGCAATACAGTTGATTCATTGGGCACAGACACAGACCAACCACCCACCCTGTCTTCTGCTCTCCACTGACGCGGAGAAGGCATTTGACAGGGTGGGTTGGGAGTACCTCCGAGCTGTTCTGACCAGGTTGGGACTGGGTCCTAATATGATGGCCTGGACTCAGGCACTTTACAGTTCACCGGAGGCCCGAGTACGGGTAAATGGGGTCCTTTCTGATGCCTTTAAAATTAAGAATGGCACCAGACAGGGGTGCCCTTTATCCCCCCTTATTTTCGCCCTCACCCTGGAACCCCTGCTTAACAGGATCCGCGCTAATCCCAGTATTAGAGGTTTCACGGTGGGACCGCAAGAACACAAGCTGTCTGCTTACACGGATGACGTCCTGTTCTATGTCACTGACCCACTCATTTCCATCCCCAACATTATGGAGGAACTGCAGACCTTCAGCTCTATATAGCCAATTTCAAGATTAATTATGCAAAATCTGAGATCATGCCTTTGAACATCCCCCAGGGCTTGCGTACACGGTTGCAATCTTCTTTTTCTTTTACGTGGTGCAACACCCATCTGAAGTATCTAGGGATACACCTCACCCCCTTTGCTCCCAGCTGTATGATGGCAATTACGCAAGACTGTTATCTTCCATAAAAACTGACCTGACTAGGTGGGATAGAGAAACCTTTTCCTGGATGGGCGAGTCAGTGTGTTAAAGATGAACGTGTTGCCTTGCATCTTATTCTATTTACAGATGGTTCCTATTTTCCTGCCCAAGACCTTTTTTTCGAGCCTCAACAGTGCGTTCCTGAAATATATTTGGCAGGGGCGAAGCCCACGATTGGCACTTCGAACCTTACAAAGACCTAAGCGGATGGGGGGTCTGGTGGTCCCAGACATGCGAAAGTATTACGAGGCGATTGCCCTGCAACGGATACTTGACTGGCACCATGGGGTATCCACCAAGGTGTGGGTCCCTTTGGAAAAATACCTGGCAGGACGTAACCTCTTGCATGCCCCCTGGCTACCCCAAACACATAGAGGCCTATCAAGGTTTACTTCCCCGCTAACTAGTCACCCACTGAAGTTGTGGGACACACTGAACAACAATGGTCAGTTGGCCCCCCGATTCTCACCACTTGCACCCTTGGTAGGGGTTCCCGTGGTTTGCCCCCGGGGAACACATGTCCTTCCTCCGCAACTGGACGGCGGATGGCGAAGTTAGATGTGGCCGGTTCTTTCAAGATCAGGGTCTGATCCCACTAGAGGACCTCCGGGCCCAATATGGCAGTTTTCCTTTAGATGGGTGGAGACATTGACAGCTTCAGCACTTTGCGCAGGGTCTCCAGCAGACCATACGATCCCCCACCTCCTCCACTCCCTTTGAAAAGCTGTGCATGTCTACCAACCCAATTCCCCATGCTATTTCCGCCCTCTATGAACTCTAAAGCCCCATACACACGCTCGGACAATCCGCGGACCAGGTCGGTCGGACTTTGTCCGACGTACTTTGTCCGATGTTGTCGTTGCGTACACACGGTCGGACTACGTTGTCGGAATATCCGGTCCGGAAGAACGTCGTGACGTAAGTCGTCGTCCACGAGATTACAAAAGGGAAGTTCAGCACCACGTCAGGCACCCGTTGGGCTCCTTCTGCTGATCCCGTGTTTATCGAGAGTTAGTGGAAGTTTGGTGACTTAAGATTCGCGCTTCTCAGTTTTCTGACTCAGATCGTTACTGCTCTTCAGTTTGTGCTTGTCGTGCGTATCTGTTTATTAGTGCGTGTAGTCAGTTCGCATTTGTTGGTCATTGCGGCCTATATCTTGATATAGGACGCTTTGATTTGCACTGCTTATTGTCTGCTCGTTGCTGGTATTCACTTCGTTCTTTCAGGCCTTGCTGTTTATCGGTGCTTTCTGTTTGTCCGTTCTGACCAGCCGACCTTTTGTGACCTTCTGAGCGATGTTTCCCGTGCGTACTCGTCGCCGAGTTCGTGCTGTACGCGGAATTGGTGTCGGGCTTTTAGCTTTGACCCAAGACCCGTCCATGAACAGAGTGATGAGGAGTATGTGGACCAAGAATTGGTTGCTTCAGCGTGACCAGTTCTCGCACATGCCTTTGCTTCGTGAGATCCGGGAGAATAATCCTGATGATTTCAGGAACTTTCTCAGAATGACGGACCCCGATTTTCACCGTCTTTTGGCTTTGCTGACCCCCTTTATCAGCCGGCAGGATACCTGCATGAGACAAGCCATTACTCCGGAGCAGAGGCTTGTTGCCACGTTGAGGTACTTGGCGACAGGGAGAAGTCTTCAGGATTTGAAGTTCTCTTCAGGTATCTCTCCCCAGGCCCTGGGAATCATTATTCCAGAGACCTGTTCTGCCATCATTCAGGTCCTGCAGGAGGACTATATTAAGGTAACATTTCTACTTTACTATTCCCTTCTATGTATGCTCTGTTTGCTAATGACTTGTATTTTTGACCTCCTTCCCTAATTACCATGATTGCAATATGTTCTAATATGCTGTGCCCCTTTTCTCCTTCATGCATTTTTCCCTTCACTTACCTCACCAGCATGCTCTTCTGCCCCAATAGACACCTATGGCCTAGTCACTTAAGCAATGTCTTTTGTCTGCTGCATAGTATTGTTTGCCCCAAAACACCCCCTAAAATATGCACAAATGTTTGCTGTGTGGTTTACTTCATGTAGAGCCCCCTTTTTTTGTTCTTTTGGTGGGGGGGGGGGCAAACTCATTAGGAACCCCCTCCCCCAACTGCTCTGTCAGATGGTACCAATCCTTTATCTGCTGGCTTTCCCAAGGTCCATACACACTATATACCTACCTCTTTATAGTGCGCATCTTTAGGGATGAATTCAGCAAAGCATGTAGTGCAAGGGACTGCCTCCATACATTCCATTTCCTATTTTTTTGTCTTCTTTCCCTCCTATTAGCTTGCTTGGTAATTTCAGAATGTCACACTGTTTGCCTTTTTTGGGGGGGGGGGGGGGGGGGTTTGAAATGTTATTTGATCTTTCCTGTGGCCTGCCAATAGTGTTAAGTACAGAGGGTCTGGCCAAACTAGGCCACATTATTGAGCCATTTGCCAATCAATGAAGTGCAGAGGGTTACCTGTCCACCACCCCCCCCCCCCAAAACCATAGTTATTGCCAATGTCCCATCAGAAGTGGGGGGATTGATGGGGGGGTGAGTAATCTGTGAAGGGGAGCCTCTACTTTTCTGTGTAAATACTTTCCAGCCTCCAATTTTATACAATGCTCTTGTTCCAAGATGTTGATTGTCTAATCTGCTTGCAATGTTTAGGTGCAAAGTGACTAATTTTTTTTTCTTGTTTCACTCCACAGTTCCCTTCCACGCCACAGGAATGGCAGACTGTGGCCTCCCACTTTGCCAGCCGTTGGGACTTTCCTAACTGCGGAGGGGCAATTGATGGGAAACACGTCCGCATCGTCCCACCGCCCAACTCGGGGTCCTACTATTATAATTATAAAGGGTTTAATAGTGTAGTGATGTTGGCGGTGGTGTCGGCAACATACGAGTTTATGTATGTGGACGTGGGGATGAACGGCCGGATATCGGATGGTGGGGCCATTACGCACACGGAGTTCTACTGGCGTCTCCAAAGTGGCAGTCTGTGCTTGCCACCTCCAGAGGAGAATGCCGAAGGACTCCCCTTCGTCTTTGTCGCAGATGAAGCGTTTGCGCTGACTCCCCATGTGATGAGGCCGTTCCCGATGAGGACCCTCACCCCGGACCAGAGGGTCTTCAACTACAGGCTGTCCAGAGCCAGAAGAGTGGTGGAGAACGCTTTTGGCATCCTGGCCAGCCGCTTCCGCCTGTTCCTGACGGCATTTAACTTGGCGGAATACAAACTGAACCACATAGTTCTTGCCTGTTGCATATTGCACAACTTCCTCAAAAGACATAACAGGAACTATGTGGTGCCCGTTGGCCCAGATGTGGAGGGCCCTCCAAATGCGGACCTCACAGCCCTTCGAGTGGCACGTCCAGGCTTGCCCCCTCTCAATGCCCGCGTGGTCCGGGACCAATATATGGAATATTTTGTGGGTAGGGGGGCCATTGCTCTGCCTGACGATGTGTGAGAGGCATTTTTTAATAAATCTGATATTTTAACCAACCTCTGATTTCTTGTCATTTCAGTCTTCTTTTTAGCTTATTTTACTTTGTCATTTTTTCCCTTTGCCTTCGACAGTGGTAATGCACTTTCTGGGCAAAAGGAGGTAACAGTCTCTTCTTCCCAAAAAGATTATTCTCATGTGTGTTTGCTACCTAATCTTTGGTCTAGAGAAGGTTTGTCCTGCATAACTGACACCCAAAATACTCCTTTTCAGCACCAGGTCTGACATGTGTGTATTCTCCAAAATTCTGTGCTCCGTGTTTTCGTACAAAGCACTGTGGGTGTCATTTACATAAGTCAAATCCGCTATGCTCTACAAGTGCATTGAAAAAGTTCCCTGGGAAAGGAAATTGCAGTGCAAAGTGGATTTGCCTTTAGTAAATAACACCCATTGACCCCCATATCCTTTACATTTTACATACATAATGCATTGTTTTATTTAAATAAGGAAGCCACACATTTTGAAAAATAAAAAAGTTTACTTGGAAAACATTCACAAGTGCGTTTACAATCTTCACGCCAAAACTGACAACATCTTGGTTATTTACAACATTATTTACAAAGATTACGCAATTGGTAAAACCAGGCATGGAGCTAAGCAGAACCTATGAAGTAGGAAAGTTCAACTTTGTAAAGTGAAGACAAGATCAGACATGACTATATGTTCAAAGTGTGTTTGATCTTGCCTTCATCACATGGGGGGGTCACCCCCGAAAAGTGGAAATTTGGAACATGCACACAATTTGGGTCTGAAAATGGTCATTAGATGGGAAAACACATGCCTAGAAGCTTCAAAAGTGCCATTTTCCATCATGGGGATGAATGGACGTTTTTTGGGGGTGCAACCCCTTCACCACAACCACTTTCGTAGTTCGTAAAGTGTTTGCACCCCCAAAAAAACGTTGCCATTCATCCACCATGGTGGGAGCTAGCACATGTGGACACAATGTGTGCATGTTCCAAATTTCAGACAGTTTTTAAGTTGCAAATGTGTGCAGAAGCAGGCACAAATGTGTGTTAATTACTTGGTGCGTTTTCATATTTTTCCTAAAACATCAATGATGTTCTTCAATTTTTGTTGAACATCATTGATGTTTTGCTTTATGTAATCTAGATCTCGATTGCAGACCATTATCTCTCCGATGAGTACGTGGGCACTCTCTGTGGTAAAGTGCGATTTTTCTTCCACAACATCCACGTCACCTATAAACCACAAACAAACAAAAATGGGGTGTTGGAAATGAGGCAGCCATACATGGATTAGCTTACCAGTAGCTGTGTTCTCCCACACTCACCTGTTGTGGTGACAATTTCTCCAAGTTCGATGATCTCTCCTTCCTCCTCCTCCTCCTCCTCTGCTTCTGCTCTTTCCCCTTTTTTGGGAGGTGTTGGTTTGGGGGTTTCCTCAGACGGCCCAAGTTTTCGCTCCCCTATGAGAATGTCCAAAAGGAAGATTTAGCAACACAAACTATTGAGGGCAGAAATAGGAAATGACAAACATTGCTTGAAAGTGACGGACACTATTTTAGTTTGGCCAGTTACAAATGTCAACTACATGAATGTAGTCACTTTGTAAAGGTGCTAAACTGACTAGCTTTTTGGTAGAAGTTTGTGTGATGGAGACCCCCTCTAGTATCCACTGGAGCACATGTGTGGAAAAGGCTAATAAAAAGGGGGTTTGGGTGTCCCAGCACTAGTGCTCTCGAGTCCAGATGGGTAAACAGCTACTGGGTGACCTCTCCTTTACATTGAATAAATTGGCTTTACATTCTGGATGACATTTCTAGGGAGAACAAACTTCCTTTCACCCAAAAAAACACCAAACATCGTATTATAAGTGGCCGCACGATCGAGGTTGCGTACGATCGAATGGACACACACACGACCATGACAGTGGCAGAAAGATCGAGGCTGAGTACGATCGAATGCACAGACGAACATGAAAGTGGCCATTTTGGAATGTACAACTTTGTAAAAATCAAACCACATGGAGCAGTATGCAAGCAAGAAATCAAACACAAAACACAACTACTTACTTTTTTGAAGAATTCTCTTGATCTTTCTGTACTGATCGGCCTCCCTCAGTTTCAGGTCTGACCAGCGTTTCCTCAGTTGCTCCTTGGATCGTTGTACCCCAAAATGATTGTACAGCCTTCTCACAACTTTAGACATGATCTTGGCCTTGCGGACATTGGGGTTGAGGTAAGGCCCATACTTCCCATCATAGTCGCTCCTCTTTAATATGTCCACCATCTCCAACATTTCTCCAAATGACATATTGGAGGCCTTGAATTTCAGGCTCCGGGATCGGGACGTTTCTGCCTCCGGCCTTTCCTCGTCCTCCTCCTCGTTGGTGGGATATTTGTGGCGCACCTGCTGTGTCCCCGCCATGTGCTCTCCCCACTGCGCCGTAAAGAGAAGGGGTGGGGAATAGACGAGAAAGATCGTCAGGGGCGGGCGGAGTTTGACGCATGCGCACTGTATATAAAACGTCACACGCCTGTGTCGTAGCCACGATCTGGGAGACGAGGGGAGAGAAAGCTCACGCACGAGACGATCGCTACAAACGAAGGTACAATTTGACGTTGGTACATAACTAGCCTAGACTGATTAGAACTTGAGGCTTCTTTATGGAGAAGATTAGGAGAGTTTAGGCTGACATTATTTATATTGTTTTGTGTGGCGTTGTGTCTTGCAGAGGTGATGGAGGCGTTCTACAACGTGAGCTTTCTCCCACACTTCATTGATAAATACCGGCAATTCCCCCTCTTATGGCAGGCAAAACACAGGGATTATAGCAACAGACCAAAGAGGTACGCAGCCCTGCTGAAACTGGTGGCATTTGTAAAGCCTACCCTGCCCATGGCAACCGTCGCAAACTTAAAAGTGAAGATAAACAACATGAAGACTACCTATTTCCGGGAGCGCAATAAGGTCCTGAAGTCACAAGCATCTGGAGCTGCAGCAGCTGATGTCCATGTCCCCACGCTCTGGTACTATGACAGGCTCCACTTTCTCAAAGACCAGGCTACTGTCAGGAAGTCACTCTCGACTCTTCCTTGCACGCGTCCTTCCACGCACGCCACCCCTGATGAGGCTTCCGAGGACCAACCTGGGCCTTCCAGTCAGGAATATGTGCAGGTGCCCAGCTTGTTCCAGGTATAGTAGTTTTGGAACCAGTTTGTTGAATAATGAATGATGTTCAGTTAATTCAGGATCCCCAATTGCTTATTTCCTAACGTGATTGACATATCAACAGACAGTGGTGTGGGAGACATTTTTGGGAAGAATCTAAACTGCAGGGCTGAGAATTGTATGGTTTTGTATTTGAAAACATTTTGCAACAGTCACTAGATGAGAATTGTGTGTGTTTGATGAACAAATAACTGAAACTATGTCCCTTTTTCAGACACAGGAAGACCTCAGCCAGGAGGTGGCTGTGGAAGGTGGCAGTCAGGAGGAGGCAGGGGGTAGTGGCAGCCAACAGGGGGGTAGGCGTTGGAGCCTGACTGTCTCCCAAGTCTCTCCCCTCCGCCTTCCCTACAGAAGGGCGAAAAACATGGGGGAGGTGGGAGAGTCAGCGCTCCAGCTGATAAAAGATGCCTCAGCCTCCCTCTATGCCACACCCACCTACGAGGAGGCCTTTGCCTCCTTGGTTACAAGTAAATTTACGGGTATGGAGGCGGGGCAACGCAGCATGTGTGAGGAGGTCATCCTCAAAATACTAAATGAGGGGATGGCTGGGGAGATGACTCCCCTCACACATGTTTGCGAGAGTGACCTTGCTCCGCCTCCTCCTCCTCCTTCTGCCACCCCACCAGCACCAGCACCACGGCGTGGAAGGAAGCGTACAAGGAAGACAAGAGAGTGACAACCTGGACTCAGTCTGGTCTGAGAGAAGATGGAGCCTCTCGTAGTACCAGAGCCTGGGGACCTAGATGGCATCTGCTGCAGTTCCGGATGTTTTGGACTTCAGGACCAGATTGCGCTCCCTTATTATTTAGATAGGTAGTCTTCATGCCCCCAATTGTTTAAGTCTGTAAAATGATGGTTGCCATGGGTGTCCAAGGCTTTGCAAATTCCCCAAGTTTCACCATGGCTGCGTTCCTCTTTGGTCTGTTGCTGAGACCTAAATAAAGGTTTTTTTGCTTTGAAATAATCATTGACTATTGTGTTTTACTTTTCTACAATGACAGTTTTACTTTGAGTAGGCAGGTACATTTCACTAATCCTAGAATTAACAAGGGGCACCAACAACAAACAAACTCCTAGTAAATGTAAGCAAGAAATACAAATGTAAATAATGTGTTTTTGGTAATTTGAGACACACAACCCCCCTCCAAAAAATAAAAAAAAAAAAACATTCAAATATGTATTCCCCCAAAAAAAAAAAAAAAACACAAATCATGGTAAAAAAATAACAAAGATTCTTTTCCGTTCAGAGTAAAAATAAACATGTAGTGTATAAATGGTGCAAAGTAATAAAGAAGTAAGTTTGTGAGAAGTGCGGGTGAATAGGAGCAGCTAAAAGATGTCATTCTTGTTGCATTGTAAAGAAAAAGAGAATGCGCTGCATTAAAGACATTTTAACATTGCAGCGTGACGAATGTGCTGTGTCGATTAGGAAAGGTAGTTTTACCTGACCGAGCGCTTCCGTCACAGAATTTCTTCTGAGCATGCGTAGCACTTTGTCCGTCGGACAAGCGTACACACGCTCGGATTTGGTGTGATCGGACCGGGTTGACGGCAAATCTTTCCAGCAGGAGATAAGACTTTGTCCGACGGACAAACCGACGAACACTGTCCGATGGTGCATACACACGGTCTGATTTTTCAACAACCTTGTCCGATCGGACCAAATTGATGAAAAAGTCCGACCGTGTGTATGGGGCTTTAGTGAACCGATCCCCCCTAGAGAAGCCCGCATATATTAAAGAATGGGAAAGAGACCTGGGGTGTGAATTCACTGAAACACAGCTAGATCACCTGTATCGTATCACACACACCACCTTGGTGGATACAAAAATGCAAGAAAATGGGTTTAAGGTAATGTCCAGATGGTACAGGGTACCCACCAAACTTGCCAAAATATTCCCAAATGCTTCTGATATGTGCTGGCGAGACTGTGGGCACAAATGATCTTTCCTACATATTTGGTGGGAATGCCCCAAGTTGAGGCCTTACTGGCAAGATATTAGGGACCAAATACGCCACATATTAGACGTAGACCTCCCGGACTCCCCGAGGAACTTTCTCCTGCACTTCCCCACCATTCCCCTCAACCTCTACCGTAAGTCGGTGCTCCCGCATCTTGTAAATGCGGCCAGGAGACTAATCCCAATTCATTGGAAAAGCAGCCAGGTCCCTAATCGAACGGATTGGATCCGATTGGTTAATGACATCAAAATGGCAGAGGAATGGATGGCGGAGTGCAGAGATGGGTACGACAAGTGGTATGGGATATGAGCCACTTGGATTAATTATGCTGATGGGACTGGGTCGCCAAACGTTGCCCCTCTGACAGGTGGAGCACAGTCAACACACTAGATACAAGTCCTATGAAAGATAGGTTGGAAACAATGGCTATAATGTATGCAAATCTATCACTACAGAATTGAGGAGTGCAGTGCAACTATTTTTCATTTCTGTTTGGTTTTTGTCTTCTTTTTCCATGTTTTGTTACCCAAATGACTCTCCCTTTTCACATAAATGCATGCCGGCTGGCCATGCTCACATACCTTAAACACAGCTGAGCTAGCACCGGCCACTAAACTAGTCCCAATTGCAGGACTGGACTCTTGGAGTGTAGATTCATAGGTTCCTTTGATTAAGAGACTGACATGTTTTGTCCTCCAACCTGCAAGAGGCAGTCAACACGATGGGCGCAAGCCTAGTTGAACTATGATGGCGCACGAGTCAACAGCTTGACATGGCGGATCATTTGGATTTGTTTAATTTGTTGTATTGTATGTCTTATTTTGTGGCATTTGTGTCTGCCACTGGTTTGTATTTCTGTGTGAAAATGCTAATATAAATAAAGCTTATATAAAAAAAAAAGAACCGTAGGACGTCCCTGCAAAACATATGCATAATACACATAACTTCAGACAAAACCGGGTGGGAATCCGGCTGTCCTGGAAGACTCTCAGAAAAGGAGTTACAGGTAAGTCTAACTCAGATTTTCTCCAAGCGTCTTCCAGGACAGCCCATGAGATGATGAGCCAGAACTTACCAGTCTAGGGAGGGACAACTGCCTGAAGGACCTTACGACCAAACGCCTGCTCCTGAGCCGATAGAAGATCCAGGCGATAATCTTTAATGAAGGTCGAATAACTGGACCATGTGGCAGCCCTGCAAATTTGTTCTGGTGAGGCACTAGCCCTCTCAGCCCAAGACATAGACAACACTTTAGTTGAGTGCGCAGTAACAAAAGGCAGAGGAACTTCCCTAATTTTGTAAGTTTCAGAGATAGCTTGCTTTATCCATCTAGCTAATGTGGCTTTAGATGCACTATTTCCCTTGTGTATTCCTGAAAAGAGGACAAACTTGGTGACCTCAAGATAAACGAGGAGAATCCTTCTCATGTCTAAAAAACTAAACTTTCTTTATTGGTCGCCCTGTGGCGAACTACAAAAGGTTGGCAGTACAATATCCTGGGATCGGTGGAATGTACTGGCCACCTTGGGCAAAAAACCTGGATCAGTTCTTTAAACAACTCGATCCTCAAAAATCATGAGGAAAGGCTCCCTCACTCATAGGGCCTGCAACTCAAATACCCTACGAGCTGAGGTAACAGCTACAAGAAAAATAGTTTTTAACTGAAATATCCTTGAGAAGCTCAAAAGGAAATTCAACCGGAGTTTGTAGTACCAGGGACAGGTCCCAAGTTGGACAACTTCTCACCACTACTGGTCTGGCCCTAGAGATTGATTTGAAAAATCTGGCTATAGTGGGATTTTCCAGGAGAGAAAACTGGAGGAAAACACTGATAGCTGCCGCCTGTACATTTAAGGTACTAACAGAAAGACCTTTGTCAACACCCTCTTGAGAAAATTCCAAAATTAAAGGAATATCATGAGTTAATCTTTGATTTTCAGATAACCATGAGTTAAATCTTTTCCAAACCTTGTAATATATGGCTCTAGTGACTGGTTTTCTGCAATTTACCAGAGTCTTGACTACTTTGTCAGAGAACCCCTGGGCGCTCAGTATCTTTTCTTCAGATACCAAGCCATCAAGCTTAAGGAAACCACCTGTGGGTGTGACACTGGGCCCTGCGATAGTAAGTCTTCTCTCTTCGGAAGACTGAGTGGAGGCTCCGAGATCAGAGTCTGTAGCAGGGAAAACCCTGGCCTCTTGGGACAGAAAGGGGCGATTAGGATAAGATCTGTTTCTTCTAGAAGAAACTTCCAGAGGACTTCCAGAATAAGTCTTATCGGCGGGAAGGCGTAACAGAGGCCGAATGGCCACGGATTCACCAGAGCATTGATCCCCCAATGATTGATTTGCCGGGTTCATGGAAAAGAACCTCTCTGTCTTGCGGTTGTTCTGATTTGCGAACAGATCCGCTTCGGGACATCCCCATCTGTTGGTAAAATCCGCAAAGACTTCGGGATGAAGGGAATAGTTGTCTCGATCTACCCGGTAGCGGCTGAGATCTGCCAGACAGTTTTGTGTCCCCTTCAGGTGCACAGTTGTAATTGAAGCTAGATTCCCTTCTGCCCATGAAAAAATCTCCTTGGCAATAGATTGAAGTATCCGGCTCCTCGTGCCTCCCTGTTTGTTGAGGTACATGACTGTCGCAATATTGTTGGATAGAATTTGGAGATTGTGACCCTTGATTTCCATCTGAAATGACTGCAAGGCTCTCTGAACTGCTAGCAGCTCTCTCTGATTGGATGAAGCCCTTGCTTCCTTAGAGGACCACTCTCCTAGTGCCACTGGGTTGCTGACGTGGGCCCCCCATCCCCAGGAACTCGCATCCGTAGTGATCCTTTGGGATATAGGAATGGACCATGGGAGACCACCCACAAGCTTCTCTTTACACTGGCGGGTAGAGGGTACAGGGACCTTGCGTCTCTGTCCCAGTTCCTTTAATAGAAACAGTTGTAATGGACTTTGAAATCTTGCTCATGCTACTGCGGGTAAGCATGAGGCCATCAGACCCACTGCTCTCGAAAATGACTGGTTGGTCTGTAACGCTGACATAGTTTGGATCATTTTTGTAATCTTCTCCTGAGGAAGAAAAACGTTTTGGTCTACCGAGCAAAAGTCGTATCCCAGATATGTCACCTTCTGGGCCGGAATTAAGGATGACTTCTCTACGTTTTATTAACCAGCCTAGGGACTGCAGGAAGTCTTGTACAGTCTGGAGATTTGCTTATAACTTTTGGTATGACTCTACCACCACAAGGAGGTTGTCCAGGTAAGGGATAATAGTTATCACCCTAAACCTCAGCGGAGCCAGTGCATCCCACATCACCTTTGTAAAAATGCATGGGGCTAACGACAGACCGAAGGGGAGGGCTTGAAATTGAAAGTGCTGAATCTCTGTTCCCATCTTGACTGCTAACCTCAAGAATCTTTAGAAGGCTGGATGGATAGGGACGTGTAGGTAAGCATCCCTTAAATCCAAAGTGGCCATGAAGCAGTTTGGGTAAAGCAGGTTTTTGATTGTGAATACCGTCGCCATACGGAAGTGCTTTTATCTGATTGAACGGTTTAGAGACTGGAGGTTAAGGATAAGCCGATACTTTCCTGACGGCTTTTTGATGACAAATATATGGGAATAAAATCCCTTGCCCTGATCTGTCCGGGGAACAGGATTCAGGACTTTTTGATCTAATATAAGTCTCCAATTTGGAGACCCAGAGCCTTCTCTCGATCTTGGGGAGGAATGGTGAACAATAACTGCTCCGGTCGTTGGCACGAAAATTCCAGCCTGTACCTGCATTGGTCACTAGGTCCAGGATGAAGGGACTTGAAGTGACTGCTGCCCATTGTGGGAGAAAGGCCTTTAATCTTCCTCTCACTGGGGGACACGAGTCACTGTGGCTTGGCGGGTTGTTGAGGAGGATTAAACAAGACCCCTCTTTACCTCTGCCTTTATGCCCTGTTTAATGTTTTTTGGGCCTGTTGTCTTTTTCTCTAGGACCTTGCTGCCTACCTTGGCCACGAAAAAACTTTCTGGCTGTCGGGTTTTTCTTTTTCTCTGGAAACGCCTTTTTCCTATCGGCTGTGCATTCCAGTGCCTCTTGCAGTCCTGGGCCAAAAAGATGATCACCCGTTAAGGGAAGCCCACAAAGGCGCAACTTTGAGGCTGAATCACCTGACCAGGTTTTAAGCCATAGGCTTCTTGTAGCCGAATACACTAAGGCCGAAGTCCTGGCTGTCATTCTTACCGACTCTGCAGAAGAATCAGCCAAAAATCACACTGCACGAAAAAGGAGAGGCAAAGACTTCAAAATCTGCTCTCTATAGGTAACTGCCGACAAATGTGTTTGAATTTGTGTCAACCATAGTAACAGATTTCTGGCTACACATGTGGAGGCCAGAGCTGGTTTAAGGTTCCCAACAGCTGAATCCCAGGCTCTGTGGAGAAGGATATCCCCTCTTTTTTGTCCATCGGATCCTTAAGCGTGCCCATATCGTCAAACGCTAGGTCCAAGTTTTTTGAAACCATTTGAAACAGGTGCGTCCAGCTTAGGATTTTTGTTCCACAGCTGTGCTGTGTCCTCATCAAAAGGAAATCTCCGTTTTAGGTTACCAGAAAAAGGTTTTCACTCTGGATTTTCACACTCTAGTTTGATAGTATCAATCAGGGAACTATGTACTGGAAAAACTCTAGACTTCTTCTTATGCAAACCCTTGTACATAAGATCATGTTTGGATAATTGTATCTCCTCCTCTTTTATTTAAAGTGTTGCATAGATAGCCTTTAATAAGTCATCAACAGCTTCTAAAGATAACTTAAATCTTGAGCTCCTTGTGGATTCTCTATCCCTGCGTATGTATGTGTGTGTATGTATGTAGCGCCGGTACGCCTGATGAGTATGCGCTATGTCTTTAAATTTAGTTTTTGCCCAAAACTGTAGTTGAGTTTTGGGGTTAATTTTTCTAAATTATGCTTTGGCATCAGTTTGGCTGGGCTGTATTCAGGTTCTGCCTGGTTATAGGTGCGGTTTGCACCTGTGAGAGGCCCTAAAACGCAGTCTGATTGGACGCATTAGGTAACAATCTCTTCTCGGAGCCAATCAGTGGGCGCGTTTGTCTCACTGTGTGTTCCGGGAGAGGGTACTTAAGGTGCTGAAGTCATGTGGTTCGGGGTTCCGGTCAAGAAGTTGTTGCTGACTCCATGGTCCTGGTCCTCTTGACCAGCCCCCAGAGGCCCTCATGGCCTAGGGTGCGGATCCATCCATTTCCGAGCCTCGGAACTGGGTAGTTCGAGGCGCAGTAACGAAGGAGGATTCTAAGGTTTTCGGTGCCGTCTCGGGTTTGGAGAGTCCCAGCAACTCTACATGCAACCAGGAGAGGACTCTTCAGTAAGAGAGCCACGCACGAGGCTGGCTGCTCGGTAAGAGACTGAAAGCTGAGCTGCCATGGACATTGATTGAATCCACAATTTCTTACGGTATCACCGGATCAGCTGAAAGATTCTGGTACAGTAAGAAAAATTCCTACCTTTTTACCTTCCGGTTACAACTAAGTTTTTCAACCAAGTTTGTGTGAGAGACTTTGCAAAGCTAGAATTACTTGTTGGCTGCTATATCCAAGCTCAAGGATTTATCCAGCACCTAAAAAATCCAGTTGTGAGTGGCTATTCCCTGGATTATGTACAGAGAGAGACTTTTATTGAAGTCAGCTGTTCCAAGCACCTGAGCTAAATTTTATCCTTATACCCTCTATTCCCAACTTAGAGACTGAGTTTGTTCAACTGCTTTAAGCAAAATAAAAATCCTAAAAAAGGAATTCAGGCGTCGGTCTCTACAGTTACTGGGTCATCTACCCTGGGAACCCATAGACAAGGACAATGAGTTACGAGCTGGTGGTGGTAATCGTTAAGTCCAGAAAAACTCAGCCGCTCCTTTGGGGGTAAGTGCTACATATATATATATTTTATATATATATATATATATATATATATATATATATATATATTTATATATATATAAAGTTTTACATAATTCCATATTTTAGCGTCACATATCTGGATAATTAACAGCATGCAATTGACTCCATCTGTTCTAGCTCCCTGTGTGAAAAGCATTGCTATATAACCCAATGAGCTGAAAATGTAACTGTATTTGTTTGTTCAATGCTTTACAAATATTTTCATTTTATTGATAAATATTTATGATAACATGCTATTAATATATACTTATGTAAAGATCAATGCATTAATGTCTATATACATTGTGTATTACATTTTTATCTATGTAATTATATAATCTATACAGTACTAATTGATGTTTCATCTGTAGAATTCACACAACCCCATATTGTGCTATCTTCAAGGCCCGGGCGAAGCAGGGGATCTGCACACCCTGAATTCAAACTTAATCGTACAAACTGTAATGTACTTTTTTCAATTGTTTTTATAGTAAATAAAATTGTAATTTTTTTTTCATAAGTTTGTTATTGTATTTCATTTGTTCATACTCCTCAGAGGCACAATTAGAGTCCCATCCAGTTCTATATATTTTTTTGACACATAGTTGCATAGTTCCGGGATGGTGCCTCTGTAGAAGTATTAGTATTCCACGCTCACCCCACCCCTTCATACATTGGTGGAGAAAGAAGAGGTTTCCCTGGTGACGGCGGCGGTGCTAGAGCGGCGTCTGTCAGCCGGCAGAGTGCTCAGCGGGGCAGATGTGCCGAAGCCAGCCGCGAGATATGGAGGGGGTGGGCTGAAGACGTCACGGACGGGCGACCAGGTCCTTGCACATCCACAGCGTCCCCTTGTGGCCAGGGGGACCAACGATCTGAGGGAGAAATATCAGATTCAGACTCTGATGTGCCTGGCATGGCGCTGGTTTGGGCGGGACCTCTTTAGGGATCTGGAGCAGCGGCTGGTTGGTCCGTTCCCCTGGGCAGCCTGGTAAGTCCTTGTCTATTCCTTTAACTGTACCTTTTGTGTCTGTGCTCCCCCCCTCGTTAGTTCCCCCCCGGGTTGGTGGTGGGGGGGTGGGCTGGCACCGGTGCCTGTTGATGATGCTGGGGTTGGTTCCATGGGTGCTAGCGGTGCCTCTCAGGGGGGTTTGGGTATCCTGGGCATGGGTGCTAGTGACATGCTTTTGCAGCATTTGCTGGCAGCGCTGGTGGCGGGTAGGGACCTGGGGTCCAGGGGTCCTGTGGTAGGTACCACCGGTTCTCTGGTCTCACCGGTCTTGGCATGGCTGTCGGGGGGATGGGTGGTCGGTCGCATTGGCTCCGACTGGGGTCCCACGGATGGTAGTGGTGGCTCCGTCACGGCTTGCTGGACCGGTGTCGTTGGGGATGTTAGCTGTTTTGGTGGGTGTTTTACCCCAGGTCTGTTATTCGCCATTTGAGGTACAGTTGTTCAGAACAGCTTTTGTGTTAGCTTTTTCCGGGGGGGGGTTACGGGTGGGTGAATTGGTTAGCCCCTCGAAGTCGGTTGTTGGGGGTTTGGCCGTTTCGGACGTGTCTGTGGAGGATGGATCTGTCACATTGGTCATCCGTAGGTCAAAAACAGATCAGTTGGGAAAGGGGGCTAAGGTGGTGTTAGGTGCGGTAGTTGGTTTGGAGTTATGCCCGGTAGAGGTTACACGGGAGTGGCTGGGGGTACAGCCTTTCCGGGGGGGTTTATCTCTTTGTGCATGCCAATGGTTGTAGTGATATAATATATCGTTCATAGGTGGATAGTAGTTATTGATAGGTATTGTCCCGCAGCAAACCCAATTCTTCCAGAGAGACCCACTTTATTGGCTTCCAAAACAGAACAGTCTCGTAATAGATGACAAAATCCAACAATAATCATGACAGTGTTCTAGAGCCCCATGAATCCATGTGACTTTTGGTGCCTTCGTAAACACACACACTTCTCAGCAGACTGGACGCCATGTTATATCCCCCACACACTGAATGGCTGAGCAATTTGATTGGCCGTTTCCATTAAATGCTTTGACCTGCTTCTGTCTTCCAGACTGACAGAAGATCACCCCTAGCTGTGAACAGCTGTAGTCATAAGATGCCCTAATCTGCATTCTTGCATATTAACATCAACAAGTATGTACAATTAGATTAACAGATACCACCTTAACACCCTTTTGATGTGTAGAACAGTCTATGCGCAATTAGATTAACAGCTACCAATGTGGCCTGCCTAGAATGAACTTGTCTTAGAATGCCTACATATAACACCATATATGAATATATAAAATACATGCACATAAACAAACACACTACAATGGTTTGCCATTGTCAAGATATTAATTTGTGTCCATTTTCCAGAAGAGTTTAGAAGCGGGGGGTTTCTATCTTTGGGACTATTCTTCCCATTCCTTTAGAATTGGGGCGGATAAGGAAGCGGCAAGGTGGGGTGTCAGTGACCAGATTTTTCAACGTATTGGTCACTGGAAATCTCAACAGTTCCGGCTCTATGTGATGGGTTGGGGAAGTGGTCTGGGGGTATGGTAGTGCCCGGGTAGACAGGGTAGACAGGTCTGGTGTTGTCTGTGTATGTCTTTCTGTGGGGTTTGTTGTCTTTGGGGTAATGTTTGTATTTTTCCTTTTGTGGGGTGGTGTAAATAGTGTTTGTTTGTGCGTCTGTTTCCCTTTGTGTTTTCTTACAGGCCCGGTGTGTCTGATGTGGATCCTTGGGCACTCTTAAGTCCATTAGGGGGCGAAAAGGGCCCTGGTCAGACAGGAGGGCAGGCAGCTGGGTTTCTCAAGGGAGGAGGCTTCAGTACGTTGGATTGGTATTCCGGGCATGTTATGGTCCCGCGTCCTTCCTGAAGTGCAGCGTTATGCTAGGTTGGATAGGCCCCTGAATGTGTTGTTGTTGCACGTCGGGGGTAATGACCTGAGTATCAGGGCCGCTAGGGATCTTATTCGGGATGTTAAATGGGACTTCCTTCGTTTAAGATTAGCTTTTCCTGAGACAGTGGTGTTGTGGTTGGATATAATAGGCAGGACAGCTTGGAGGGGTTGCATCGATCAACAAGATCAGGATAAAGGTTAATAAGGCAGTGGCGAAGTTTGTGGTGCGTAATGGGGGACTGGTGGTCCGCCACTGCGAGTTGGAGAAGAATATTGGCCTGTATTTGAGGGCCGATGGTGTTCACTTGTCAGCAGTGGGGATTGACATGTGGTTCCTGGGGCTCCAGGATGGGCTATAGCGGGCCTAGCAGCTGTGGTGGGCCTCCCACGCGTCAGGAGGTCACTGGTGGGAGTCTGTGGCAGGGGTCTCTGGTTCGTGAAGGTTGGAATGGTGGAAGGTAAACAGGATATGGTGTGGGGACGTGTTGGACCTATCTCGGTATGGGTACCCTCCCTATCTGGAAATAATGGGCTACCGGTCATCGGGCTGCAGTGGCAAGAAGGTGGCAATAGTTCATCCCAGAGCTGGTGGGATCACGGCTAGGGGCCAGGATGCAGAGGTGGTGCAGCCGATGCGGTAGAATACCTTCCTTCATGAACCTTAGCCATAGCAGTAGTTTAAAAAAATTGGTGTTATTATATTGTGTGTGTGTGTGTGTGTGTGTGTGTGTGTGTGTGTGTGTGTGTATATATATATATATATATATATATATATGAGTTAATTTTATAAAATGTGTACAGGGGGTCCCCGAGTTACGAACTCGTTAGGGACTGCCCGCCTGTACGGAAGTCGGAAATGTTCGTAAGTTGGCCGCGCATGCGCAGACCGACAAATACGGACATTTCCGGACATTTCCGATGTTCCGTCTAATGCCGTTCTGCGCATGCGCGACAAATTACGGACATTTCAGGCATTTTCCGAGGCTCCGTATGGCCGCGCATGCGCAGAACGGCCAGATGACGGCGAAAAATGGCAGAGGGTCCCCGCAGCGCCCCGTTCGTAAGTAGGGGTTGTTCGTAGGTCGGGCGTTCGTAAGTCGGGGACCCCCTGTAATATGTTACCGGCTCTATAGTAGGGATGGACTGATCCTTAATGGGGAGGGTGCAGTTCTGTTGGGGGAAAGGATGGCCAAAAAGTTGGAGGGGCTAGGTGGTGGGGGGAGGGATTAGAGGAAGCAAAATCCAGCAGTGAGCGAAGGTCAGAGGTTGCTATAACCATAATACCTAAACCTTAGGTAAGTGTGTTGGCAAAACAAAATTAGAGTCACAGAACAACTAATGAGGAAATAATATGCGCCAATAAAAAACTGGACAACAAAATGGAGGAACTGAAGCTGCTGATACATGAGGAGGATTTTTACTTTGTGGGAATATCAGAAACTTTGTTTGACAGCTCACACAACTGGCTGGCAACTATTCAGGGGTATTCCTTCCATCAGAGGGATAAGGAGGGGTGTGCCTGTATATTAAGAATAATTTACTGGTGAACGTAAGGGACGTCATTACAAATGGGGCAAGGTGGCAGGTGGAATCCCTGTGGGTGGAACTTCAAAAAGAAGAAACAAGTGGGAAAATAATATAGGGGTATACTACAGGACACCTCACCTGAAGGATGAGGAGGAGTTATTGTAGATCTCCTGGCACAGGTAGAAATAGCAGCGAGGCAGGGCAACATCATCATAATGGGGGACTTCAACAATCCCAGATATTGACTGGTCAGAAGGAGCTGCTTACTCATTTAAGGCCCGGAATTTCTTAAATGTCTTACAGGACCGCTTCATGTGCTAATTGGTGGATGCACCGACTAGAAATGATGCATTGCTAGATATAATAATCGCAAATGATATAGATCTGATTGCAGATGTGGAAATAAGGGACAACTTGGGAACCAGTGATCACAGGATAACTATATTCAGCATAAATCATAGGAAAAGGAGGCACGAGGGTAGGATAAGAACACAAAATGTCAAGAGAGACAACTTTTCTAAATTGCGCTCAATACAATAAGATATTAAATGGGACCAAATCCTAGAAATAATAATAACTGAGGAAAAATGGGAGTGCTTTAATATTCCAATGGGCAATAAAAATAAAAGACCTAAGGTTAAACCTGGGTGGCTAAACTTTAACATAAAATGTCATAATAAAGAGAAAAAAAAGGCCTTTAAAAAAGGTAGAGGGGTCATTGTTGGCACTTAAAAGAATGCAATAATGCCACGTACACACGACCGGACTTTCCAGCAGACTAGGTCCGACAGACTTTCGGCGGAGTTCCGACGGACTTTCCGGACGAGCGGACTTGCGCACACACGAACGGACTTTAGTCTGACGGACTTCCTGATGGGCTTTCGGCGGAGTTCCGACGGACTTTCCGAATAAACGGACTTGCCCACACATGGGCTAAGGTCCATTCATTTTGAACGTGACTCCAGGTATGACGGGACTAGAAAAGGAAGTCAATCTCGCCGCTTTCATTGGCGAGATTGACACCTTGCGAGCCCCGTCACCTGGTATGGATTTTAAGGGGAACCCCCTACACCGAAAAGATGGCATGGGGTTCCCCCCAAAGCCCATACCAGACCCTTATCTGAGCACGCAGCCCGGTCAGGAAAGGGGGTGGGGACGAGCGAGTACCCCCCCTGAACCATACCAGGCCGCATACCCTCAACATGGGGGGTGGGTGCTTTGGGGAAGCACCTTGTCCCCATGTTGATGAGGACAAGGGCCTCTTCTCGACAACCCTTGCCGCTGGTTGTCGGGGGCTGCGCGCAAAGGGGCTTATCGAAATCCGGGAGCCCCCTTTAATAAGGGGGCCCCCAGATCCTGGCCCCCCACACTATGTGAATGGAGATAAGGGGGTTGGTGCTGAGGTTGGTCTTGGGCGAATCTGACCCACATCCCAGGATATAGACTTTGGTGCAAAATGTATTCCTCTTGGGGACTTTTAGAAGGGAGAGAACGCTTACGTTTTTAAAGTTTAAATCAAGTATTTATTTGACATCAAGGTAAGAGGGGGGTTGGTCAAGGTAGGATTAGCAAATCCACATAGATATACAAAAACAACATGTACATATAAAAAATGAATAGGATGCAAAAAACATAGGAGGAAATTTTTTTTTTGTGACACAGATATTGATACAGACACAAAAATGTGCGTAGTGCTCCGACGCGTTTCGAGTTTTTTGGCTCTTCTTCAGGGAGAAAACTTTAGGGTCGGCACATTTGTGTATTTATAATCCTATCTAATGTCTTGAAATCCTATGTGAGCATCCGATTGGTAAAACCTAGAAAAGAAAAGGGATTCTTTAGGGAGATTTGAACCCGGGTAGAGAAGAACCAGGGTGTGGTGGCTGCCTTGGCGTCCTGCTAGCGCCCCCGGGCCTATGGTCGAGAGTCCATCAAAAAAAACCTCCTTGGATGGAAAGGTTCAGCGTGCACCTACAGACCCGTGAGGGGATCCCTACCGGAGAAGATCAGTTCGGCAACAAAGGGCGTCCTATATGTTCCCCACACTTGCCAGAGGAGGCCCCGAAACCCGGAATTAGCGTGGTAACTTAGGGACCATCACTGAGTATAGAGCAGTACGTGTCGGAGCATCAGGGGCATGCTGCCATCCCCTGACAGGATTACATAATCGGAACACAGCTACCAAGGAAGCTTTCCCTGGCGGACCCCAACCCTGGCCCCACTATATGACGCCAAGGAATCAGGTTACTATACCTGACATCAACCGACTGCGGTAACCAGCAAATCAGCACCCACAGAGGGACACCCCTAATCCTTAACAACCTAATAAGCCCGCCAGGCCCCATGTAGCTCCACATGACAATTCGCCCTCGCAGCAACTAATGGCCCTGATGCTCCGACACGTACTGCTCTATACTCAGTGATGGTCCCTAAGTTACCACGCTAATTCCGGGTTTCGGGGCCTCCTCTGGCAAGTGTGGGGAACATATAGGACGCCCTTTGTTGCCGAACTGATCTTCTCCGGTAGGGATCCCCTCACGGGTCTGTAGGTGCACGCTGAACCTTTCCATCCAAGGAGGGTTTTTTTGATGGACTCTCGACCATAGGCCCGGGAGCGCTAGCAGGGCGCCAAGGCAGCCACCACACCCTGGTTCTTCTCTACCAGGGTTCAAATCTCCCTAAAGAATCCCTTTTTTTTCTGGGTTTTACCAATCGGATGCTCACATAGGATTTCAAGACATTAGATAGGATTATAAATACACAAATGTGCCGACCCTAAAGTTTTCTCCCTGAAGAAGAGCCAAAAAACTCGAAACGCGTCGGAGCACTACGCACATTTTTGTGTCTGTATCAATATCTGTGTCACAAAAATTTTTTTCCTCCTATGTTTTTTGCATCCTATTCATTTTTTATATGTACATGTTTTTGTATATCTATGTGAATTTGCTAATCCTACCTTGACCAACCCCCCTCTTTCCTTGATGTCAAATAAATACTTGATTTAAACTTTAAAAACGTAAGCGTTCTCTCCCTTCTAAAAGTCCCCAAGAGGAATACATTTTGCACCACACACTATGTGAATGAGTATCGGGTACATCGTACCCCTACCCATTGACCTGGGAGAAAAAAAAGTGTCATTAAAAAAACACACAGGTTTTTAAAGTAATTTATTAGGCAGCTCCGGGGGTCTTCTTCCGACTTCGGGGGTCTCTTCCGACTTCTCCGTGCTTTCCGGTTCTTCTCCCACTCTCCGGCCTCTTCTCCCGCTCTCCGTCCTCTTCTCCCGGTTCTTCTCCACGCTCTCCGGTATCTTCTTCCAGCTCTTTTACTAGCGTTGGCCCGTCTCCTCCTTCATCGTCTTCTTCCCCGCCCCTTATGACGGTACAGTCCCAGCATGCCCTGGACGGTGACCTCATAAGGGGCGGGGTCCTGGGGCATGCTGGGACTGTGCCGTTATAAGGGGCGGGGTCACCGGGTGACATCACCCGGTGACCCCGCCCCATGCCTATATAAGTTGTTGCACACCCTGTACACAGCATTACAGCATGAGAAAGTGTTGTGTCAACATCGGAAGAACAGAAGAGGGAAGGAGGAGACCGGGCCAACGCTAGAAAAAGAGCTGGAAGAAGATAGCGGAGGAGCCCGGGAGAAGATACCAGAGAGCGCGGAGAAGAACTGGAGACCGGAAGAGGAGGCCGGAGAGCTGGAGAAGAACCGGAAAGTGCAGAGAAGTCAGAAGAGACCACCGAAGTCGGAAGAAGACCCCCGAAGTCGGAAGAAGACCCCCGGAGCTGCCTAATAAATTACTTTAAAAATCTGTCTAGTGTGTTTTTTTTTTTGATTGACAGGTGAATGGGTAGGCGTACGATGTACCCCATACTCATTCACATAGGGTGGGGGGGCCGGGGTCTGGGGGCCCCTTATTAAAGGGGGCTCCCGGATTCCGATAAGCCTCCCGACCGCAGACCCCAACAACCAACGGCCAGGATTGTCGGGAAGAGGCCCTTGTCCTCATCAACATAGGAACAAGGTGCTTTTGGGTGGGGGGGCCGCATGGCACCCCCTTTCCGCAAAGCACCCACCCCCCCATGTTGAGGACAAATGTTATTCCTATTACAGGGAGCGCGAGATGTACAGAACCCTGCAGCCGAGAACCAGCGCAATAGGATTGAGCTGGAAACATTCTCGCGGGCAGGTGCTTTACCTGCCATTGCGTTGTATTTGGTCCGTCTGACCAGGATACAGACGATCGGGCTTCCCCATAGGAACTGGGTCTAGCGGACTTCCGGCGGGAAGATTTAAAACATGTTATATTTCTAGGTCTGTCTGATTTTTTGAAAAAAAAAGTCAGATGAAGCCCACGCACGATCAGAATGTCCAACGGAATGATTCCGTCTGACCTTTTCTTCCGGAAAGTCCGGTCATGTGTACGCGGCATAAGAAGTTAACGAATGCAATCAGGGCAGCTAAAATAAACCATGAAAGGCACATGGGGGAGGAGAGTAAAAAAAATCCCCAAATTATTTAAATATATTAATAGTAAAAAAGCGAGGTCAGAGCACATTGGCCCCATAAAGGATGATCAGGGGAAGTTGGTTACAAATGGCAGGGAGAAGGCAACTGTACTGAATGCATTCTTCTCCTCAGTATTTACACAGGACAAGGAGGTGTATAGTAGTCGAGACTGTATCATTAGTAATCCATCCCAGAATGTACCCTTGGAATATATCCAAGATTTTGCTGATGAATACGCTATCATTAGTAATCAGCGTGTTTTTTTTTTAAAGGTCATTCTTGCCAAACCAACCTGTTACCATTCTATGAGGAAGTGAGCTGCCAAGAAAAGGCCTGTGGATGTGGTGTAAATGGATTTTGCAAAAGCATTTGATACAGTCCCCCACAAACACTTAATTTACAAACTGAGGTCTGTATGCATAGACCATAGGGTTTATACATGGACAGGAAATTTGTTACAGGAGCGAGTCCAAGGGGTGGTGATAAATAGTGTGTACTCAGAATGGTTTGGAGTCATAAGTGGGGTAACCCAAGGTTCTGTCCTGGGACCGATTCCATTTAATTTATTCATAAATCATTTAAAGGATGGGATAAATAGCTCAATCTCAGTATTTGCTGACTATACAAAGCTAAGCAGGGCAATAACTTCACAGCAGGATATAGAAACTTTACAAGAAAACCTGGGGTGGGCAACTATATGGCAAATTAATTTATTATTTTAACACAATTTTTATTGTATTTTAAGGAAATGCATACACACAAAAAAAACACAGTAGATAACAGAATGCACCTATCCTGGTGTACAGAAAAAAGGGAATAAGTGCATTGAGTAAACATCAGATTAGCCAACATAAAATACATCTTCTGTGGGTATTAATCAAGAGATGAATGTAATATGGTTCCAACAAATCTTTTAAACCATTGTTAGTGGAACATATAAGGCAGCAGAGCAGCATACCCTTCACAGTGTTGTATTCAATCATGGAAGTGCAGAGGAGAGGGTCAGCGGGCTGGCTAGCCATCTGCCCCTTATTTTATGGAATTTTTTATTATTCTTTCGAATCTCAAAAGTACGTTTATATAGAGGCAGTGATTTATTGACTAGTTTTAACCAAAGGTTTTGTGTCAGGGTCACTGATCCCATCCATGTCAGTAGAAGGGACTTCCTCGCATAGAAGTAAAAGATGCAAAGCAGTCTCTTAGCCTGGGAAAAGATAGTGAGGTCACCAAAGATGCCCAGAAGACAATTCTTGGGGTTGACAATATTTGGGAGACCCAGTGCTGAAGATATAAAGGAGCCTATATTCACCCAGAAGTCTCAAACTATGGGACAAGTCCAAAAGCAGTGTAAGAAATCAGCAGTTTGGATGCATCCCCGGAAACAGTCAGCAAAGGGGGACAATCCCATTTTATACATTCTAGCAGGGGTGAGATGAGAGTGGTGAAAAATCTTAAGCTGAATTACCCTGTCCCTGGAGGAGATAACAGAGGTTTTGAAAGTGTTGCAGAATTCAGATCAGTCGTCTTCTGTAAGTGGGATATCTAGGGAGACCCATCTCTCTTGGGCCTTCCGAAATCTAGGGTTGGCTCCTGTCATGAGGGCAGAATAATAGGTGAAAATTAGCTTTAAAAATAAAAAATGCTGCGCTAAAGGGTCCCTATATTATGAACCCTCCAAATGGAATGTGATGACACAGCACTATATCAAAGCGCTGAAAACAAGTCTGCACTTGTGCTTGAATTTAGTGAAAAAAATACTATATCACAAACAGTGCTATGAATAATAATTGCCAAACCAGCAAACCCTAAAGGCCGGTCATGACCTAAAATATAAGTGAAAAAAAACTAATGATATATACACCCCAGTTTTAAATACTGAGAAATGTCTAGAAATGTGCCAGATGGTGTGCTTCAAATCTCATATAGTAAGTGAATACAAAGAAAAAAATTATAATAATGATAAATACACACAATAAGTATTATATGGTAAATAAAAATCCACAGTACACTGTCCCAAAGCACTGCAGAGAGATCCAAGTGAAAAGAACTGGTGATATATACACCCCAGTTTTAAATCCTGAGAAGTATCTACAAGTATGACGCTGAAGACCTCTATGATTGGTGACCTGTACTGTCTATCTTTTTTGCTCCGCCCGGGTGCATCAGCTCATCGATCCCGGAGACTAGTGCTTGGGTTCCTGATCATCTTAGTTCCCCCACGAGGAGAGGTGGCTTGGAAAGAACCAGAGGACCAGAGGAGTGACGCATATCCCTGCAGAGGATTGTATCTGCCTTGCACTACTGACTCCGCTCTCTCAGGGAGTCCATCAGATGTGGTAAGGACCCAAACTAATGCCACGTACACACGAAGGGACAATCCCGTGGGATTATCCTCTGGACTCAAGTCCAGCGGACAATCCCCTCGTGTGTGGGCGTTGGCGGACTTTTTGGCACCAAAGTCCGGCGGACCAAAGTTTTAAGCTTTGTTTTAAAACTATCCGCTGGACTTGGCAGTCCGGCAGACGATCCCGCCGTTAGTAGGCTAGTCCGCCGGACTTTTTAAATGAACGGACTTGCCGCTCGTCGGCAAGTCCGTTCATTTAGCACGTGACTTCAGGTTACGTAGCTAGCATAGGCAGTAAATGCCGCCGCGCTAGCTCCGTCACCTGGCATGGATTAAAAGGGACTCCCCACGCCGAAAAACGGCGTGGGGGTTCCCCCCCAAATCCATCTCAGACCCTTATCCGAGCACGCAGCCCGGCCGGCCAGGAAAGGGTTGGGGACAAACGAGCGCCCCCCCCCTCCTGAGCCGTACCAGGCCGCGTGCCCTCAACATGGGGGGTGCCCTGGGGAAAGGGGTGCCGTGCGGCCCCCCCACCCCAAAGCACCTTGTCCCCATGTTGATGAGGACAAGGGCCTCTTCCCGACAACCCTGGCCGTTGGTTGTCGGGGTCTGCGGGCGGGGGGCTTATCGGAATCTGGAAGTCCCCTTTAACAAGGGGACCCCCAGATCCCGGCCCCCCACCCTATGTGAATGAGTGTGGGGTACGATGTACCCCTACCCATTCACCTAAGGTGTAAAATGTAAAGTAAAAAAACACACACTTTTGAAAAAATAATTTATTGCACTGCTCCAGGGGTCTTCTTCCGTCTTGGGGGTCTTCTCGCCGGACTCCTCCGCTCTCTTCTGCTCTTTTACCTAGCTCTTTCACGAGCGGAGGAGGCCGGCTACCTTCTTTGTCGTCGTCACCGCCGTCGTCTGGGGATCTCGATCCGCCTTCCGGGGTCTTCCGGGGTCTCTTCTGTTCTTGCGGCGGTCGTCATCTTCCGCGCCGCCGGCGCCTTCTTCTTCTTGTTCTTTTTCTTGTTCTTCTTGTTCTTCTTCCGATGTTGACCCGTCGCTGTCTCTGCCCGGAATGCCAGAGCCGCGCTGTGCTGGGACTTATATAGGGACATGGGGACAGGGTCACATGCTCATGTCACATGGTGACCCCGCCCCCTTGTGATGTCACAGTCCCAGCATCCTCCGGGACTGTGACATCACAGGGGGGCGGGGTCACCATGTGACATGAGCATGTGACCCTGTCCCCATGTCCCTATATAAGTCCCAGCACAGCGCGGCTCTGGCATTCCGGGCAGAGACAGCGACGGGTCAACATCGGAAGAAGAAGAACAAGAAGAAGAACAAGAAGAAGAAGGCGCCGGCGGTGCGGAAGACGATGACCGCCGCAAGAACAGAAGAGACCCCCGGAAGACCCCGGAAGACCCCCGAAGGCGGATCGAGACCTCCAGACGACGGCGGCGACGACGAAGAAGGTAGCCGGACTTCTCCGCTCGGTAAAAGAGCTTGGTAAATGGCGGAGGAGACCGGCGAGAAGACCCCCAAGACGGAAGAAGACCCCCGGAGCAGTGCAATAAAATATTTTTCAAAAGTGTGTGTGTTTTTTTTACTTTACATTTTACACCTTAGGTGAATGGGTAGGGGTACATTGGGGTACATACCCCATACTCATTCACATAGGGTGGGGGCCGGGATCTGAGGGCCCCCTTATAAAAGAGGGCTCCCAGATTCCGATAAGCCCCCGCCCGCAGACCCCGACAACCAACGGCCAGGGTTGTCGGGAAGAGGCCCTTGTCCTCATCAACATGGGGACAAGGTGCTTTGGGGTGGGGGGGGCGCACGGCCCCCCTTTCCCCCAGGGCACCCCCCATGTTGAGGGCACGCGGCCTGGTACGGCTCAGGAGGGGGGGCGCTCGTTCGTCCCCACCCCTTTCCTGGCCAGCCAGGCTGCGTGCTCGGATAAGGGTCTGACATGGATTTGGGGGGAACCCCCACGCCGTTTTTCGGCGTAGGGAGTCCCTTTAAATCCATGCCAGGTTACGGAGCTAGCGCGGCGGCATTTACTGCCTACGCTAGATACGTAACCTGAAGTTACGTTCTAAATGAACGGACTGCTCCGTGTGAGGGCAAGTCCGTTCATTTTCAAAAGTCCCGCGGACTTTGGCCGGCGGATTATCCGCCGGAGAAGTCCGCGCGTGTGTGGGCAAGTCCGCGCGTGTGTGGGCAAGTCCACACGCTCGGAAAGTCCGGCGGACCCAGCTGGAAAGTCCGGCGGATTGTCCGCTGGACTAGGTCCGCCGGCAAAAGTCCGCACGTGTGTACGCGGCATTACTTTACTTAAGCAAGATATCAGCTTCTTGGAATTTACTACTCTCCAATACAAACAGCGTTTGGGTCACTATCTGTTGATTTTTCTGCAGTGCTTTGGGACATTGTATTGTGGACATTCATTAGCCATAGATTATTTACTGTGTGCACTTATCTTTTCCTTTTGGATTCACTTACTATATGGGACTTGAGCTTATCACTTGGCATACTTGTAGATACTTCTCAGGATTTAAAACTAGGGTGTATATATCACCAGTTCTTTTCACTTGGATCTCTCTGCAGTGCTTTGGGACAGTGTACTGTGGATTTTTATTTACCATATAATACTTATTGTGTGTATTTATCATTATTATAATTTTTTTCTTTTTATTCACTTACTATATGAGATTTGAAGCACACCATCTGGCACATTTCTAGACATTTCTCAGTATTTAAAACTGGGGTGTATATATCATTAGTTTTTTTCACTTATATTTTAGGTCATGACCGGCCTTTAGGGTTTGCTGGTTTGGCAATTATTAATCATAGCACTGTTTGTGATATAGTAGTTTTTTCACTAAATTCAAGCACAAGTGCAGACTTGTATTCAGCGCTTTGATATATTGCTGTGTCATCACATTCCATTTGGAGGGTTCATAATATAGGGGCCCTTTAGCGCAGCATTTTTTATTTTTATGTTTGATTTCCTTAGCGATATTTGATGGTTATTTGCTGCTGCTTTCACCTTTATTATTATTTTTTATTAGCGCAGTATTATTTTACCTCTTTTTTTTACCTGAAAATTAGCTTTGTCTGATCTGGGGCTCTCAATAGTTTTTCTAGGTCTGGCGTCTTGATAGGGCTATCCAGGGAGCCAAATTGTGCACGTATAGCATGTCTAAGCTGATGATAATAAAATAAGTAAGTAGGTGGCAAGTCAAAATCTATACGCATTTGATAATTTAAATTGAATTTGAATTTGAATTTGAAACCCTGTGAGGTATATACATAGCACAGATATTACACTCCCTTAGACGACCATCTCAAGGGGTCAGGTATAGAGTATAACTCCTTTAAGGGTAGGAATAATCCACAACGGACAGTTGGGAGAAGTTAACCAGGAGCCTGTTAAAAGCTTTATGACCACAGTTTGGAATAGGGAAAGAGAAGTACATATAATTAACGTAGCCAGTCTGGGTGGTAAACAGCCTCTATAGATTATATTGTGGAGTGTTTCAAAGGAGGAGACTATAGCTCCCTCAGTAGTAGTACAGACATTATTAGAATTGGGATCATGAATATTAACCAGCTGTGACGCCAGATAGTATAGGTAGAAGTTAGGGAAAGCCAATCCTGCCAAGTGTGAAGGGAGTCACATAACCTCGAGTGCTACTTTGGGAGGTCGCCCGTTCCAAAGGAATGCAGTGCATATGGTGTCGATAGTTTTAAAGATGGATTTGGGAATTTTGCAAGGGGAGTTCACCATGACATATAGTAGCTTAGGTAGATACATCATTTTAATGACATTGGCTCTTCCCATGAGACCCAGGGGCAGATCTATCCACTGTTTGGTCTGTATTTGTAGCTGTAGCAATAAGGGGCATGAATTGTTGGTAATATATGAAGGTAGAGGTAGTTGAATTGTAATACCTAAGTTTCTAAAGGAAGTGGCAACCTGTAGTCTAGAGTCCGATTGAATTACCAGTATAGCAGTTTGAGCTAAAGGGAAAAGGATGGATTTATCCCAGTTCACCCAGAATCCAGAATAATCACCAAATGTGTTAATTTCAGACAATAGGTTGTTAAGAGAGTCATGGGGATCAGCTAGGTGGACTAAGGTGTTGTCTGAATATAGGTAGATGCGCTCCTCTATAGTATCAATGGGGAGGCCTTTAATTAATGGGGAATTACGAATCCGTATAGCCAGGGGTTCCATAGCTAAAGTAAATAGGAAGGGTGACAGAGGACACCCCTGCCTAGTGCCCCTAGTGATTGGGAAGGTCTCAGTGACATGAGTGTTAATCTGGATTCGGTCTAACAGGGAAATATAGATGAGACAAACCCATACAGTTGTAGCACCCAAAAGAGATATTATACACTATCAAAGGTTTTGCAAGTGTCTAATGACACAATAACACGGGTAAGGGAACAGTCATGGGGGTAGTGTAGGTTATGTAATAGTCTGCGGATGTTCATTCTAGTTGATCGACTTGGTTTAAAGCCCCCTTGATCACTCCCAACCAATGTCGCAACCACCTTACTCAGACAATTGGCTAGTACTCTGGCTATGATCTTAACATCCAAATTGATGAGGGATATCGGGCAATAAGAGTCGCATTTAGGAGGATCTTTCTGAGGTTTTAGTATCAAAATAATTAATGCCTCTCTCATAGAGTGACGGAGTACCCTGTCTTTCAGGGCCTCAATATACCTATTGAGTAGGAGGGGACCCAAGAGGTGTTGAAAGTGTGTATTGAAGCTGTCTAGGCCTGGCATCTTATGAGTCGGTAGCTGTGAAATTGCAAGGGTGAGCTATTCAATAGAAAGGGGGGCGTCTAGTTCCTCTCCGTCATGGTCTGACAGATGTGGAATAGCTATCTGAGTCAAATATTAATCAAGTTGTACATCAGAGTATTGGGCTCTAGTGGTAAAAAGGTTACGATAAAAAGATAGGAAGGCCTCTGTTATGTCCTGAGGGACATCACTGATCCTATCCTGGGATGTAAGGATCCTGGGGACAGAGATAGGAGTACAGTCAGGTCTAGTTAGGTAGGCAAGCAGGCGGCCCACCTTAATGCCGTGTTTGAATGTCTTCTGAGTAACATAAAGCATACGTTTTTTTACTAAGATCCAGCAGGCGGAGCTCGTATTCTCTACAGCTATGCAGCCATGAGGTTCATGTAGCAGGATCAGGGTTTTTAGCGTAAGCAGCTTCTGCCACTATCATTGCATCCTTTAATTCTTCAGTATACTGCTGGGTATTCTTACGTAGTATGCCAGTAATGGACATAAAGGTGTCTCTCAGTACAGCCTTGAGGGCCTCCCAGGTAGTAGAAGACCCAACAGTGCCCTGGTTCGTACGCCAGTAGTCATTAATACCTTTCTGGCACTAACCCTGCATCCTCCAGCCAATGTGAATTTAAATGCCAAATATGAGGGCCTGAGCTAGGTAAGAGGAGGAGGTCAATGCAGAGAGGGGGATTTTCAGATAAACCTCTAGGTAGATAGGAGACTGCCTGAACAATTGGGAGCACTTCAGCAGATGTAAATGCCATATCTATGCGAGACATGTGTGGAAGTGTCAGGTCACCTGAGACCAGGTGACAGGTGCACTCTGTAGGAATCGGAAGTGTACCGCTAGGTAGTGGACCTTAGGACTGACTGCTGCGGATTGTACCCAGGAAGATTCAGGACACAGGTCTACTGGATCACTAACACAGATCCCAGTGGGAGCTAGAACATAGATTCCCCAGGGCGCGGAGTCTAAGAGCCAACAGGTGTTCGCCAGAGCCTCTAGTGGTGAGGATGGACTTCGCTGCAGTCTGGCTCCAGGTCGCGGCCCCTAGGGTCTCACAGCTCACACTCACAGTAGACTACAGGAGAAGGAAGCAACAGGCTGGAACGACAAGGATAGTAAGGGGATAAGGCAGAGGTCAGGGCAACTAGCAGACAGGAACAACAGAGTACACGCCAAAGGTTCAAGGTCACAGCCAGACAGGGATGGTCGGGGACATGCCAAAGGGTCAAGGTCACAAGCAGACAAGAATCGTTGAGAACACACCAAGGTCGGTAACAGAGACAAACATAGAGCACGCGGCAAGCAGGAACCAGGAAGCCAAACACACCATGGATACACAATGGTTGATCAGCCCCACTGGCTTGCAGTGCACAGGTTAATATAGGTTTCCCTGATAGGGCCTGGGGTGGAGCCATGCTTAAAGGAGAGGTTATAAAAACCACCAGGTGAGAGTGGCTGGCCTCTTAGTCTGAACACATGAGGAGAGGTAAGAAACCAGGGGAAGATTACTGCACCTGGGTCCAGGCTTAAAGGGAAACTCCAGATGGAACCTCCTCAACAGATGAGGAGCAAGGACCTCAGATGCAGCGATCCAAGACCTCTCCTCAGGACCAAACCCTTTCCAATGTATGAGGTACTGAAGAATGCCTTTACGGAGCCGGGAATCCAAAACTTGACTAACCTCGTATTTTAGATTATCCTCAGAGACCGGAACCGAGGTAGGGAGAGGACGAGAGGACTTGAGGACTAAAGGCTTTTTAGGAATGGTTAAGGACATAATAGCAGTAGGGTGAGGCCAGGTTACAGAAGGTCCTGAACAAGAAGCAGAAAGCTCACTGGGCATTGGCTGGACTGGCATAACTAGTGCAGAGGCCGACTGAATAGTATTGTCAGGTGTAGTGACCATCTCAATCGCATCAGTCAGACTATTGCAGGACACATCCCAGAGATCACTATATACAGCTGGAATAGCGGAAGCTACTGGGATGATGGCAACAGGAAGTCTCTCTTTTGGGGTAACCTTGAGTAGGCAGGAAGAGGAACAGGAGGAACCCCAAGCCAGGATCTGTCCAGCAGTCCAGTCAACGTGTGGGGAATGGAGCCATAACCAAGGAAGACCTAATATGATAGGAGATGAAGCCTTAGGTAAGACAAGGAAGGATATCCACTCCTGGTGGAGTGTCCCTACTGACATCTTGACAGGAAGGGTCTGGAAGGGGATAGGGCCCCCTGGGAGAACAGTGCCATCAATCGCCAAGACCACCAATGGCGTTGTAAGGGGCAAAAGGGTAAGTCTCATGGAGGATGCAGTTTCCCAATCCATGAAATTGTCAGCGGCTCCGGAATCCAGATGTGCTGAGACCGAACGAGAGGAAGTTCCGACATGAAGCATCACAGAAAGGAGAAGACGAGAAGGTGAAGGTGATATTTCAGGGTCTAATACTCTACCTTCCAGATGTATTAGCCCTGAGCGTTTTTCCGGACGAAGAGAACAAGTGTCACGGAAATTACCTTTGGCCCCACAATAGAGGCATAGGCCCAGAGTTCTGCACCTAGCACGTTCTTCGGGAGATAACTTGGTCCAGCCCAACTGCATAGATTTCTCAGCAGGCAGGGGGTGCTCATCGGATCGAAGAGAGGGGACTGGGAGCTCGGGATGACTAAAGAACGGGGAGTGCTGGAGTCTTTTTTTCCAGGGCCCTCTCCTGAAAGCGAATATCGATCTGGTTACACAAGGTGATGACACTGTCCAGATCAGCAGGAAGGGATTTTCCTGCTAGTTCATCCTTCACTCTATCAGAGAGGCCATGTAAAAAGGTTGCAACTAGGGCCTCATTATTCCAGATTAATTCAGCTGTGAGGATACGGAACTGAAGAGCATACTGTCCCACAGAAGCGGACTCTTGACGGAGACGTAAAAGAGCGCTAGCCGCTGAGGAGACACGACCCGGTTCCTCGAAGATATTCCGAAAAAGTTTCAAGAAATCAGACAGGCTAGAAACCACTGGATCATTCAGTTCCCACAGGGGGGCAGCCCAAGCTAGCGCCTCGCCTGACAGGAGGGATATAAAATATGCTACTTATGCCCGATCGGACAGGAAGTTTTGGGGCTGAAGTTCAAAATGAATTGTGCACTGGCTAAGGAACCACCTTCAAGCCTTGGAGTCCCCAGAGAAACAGGACGGAGCTGGCAGTAAATATGAATGCGTGGATGCGACTGGTGCCTATCGCAGCTGCTGGCTGTACTTGAGGCTGCGGGGCTCCCAAGGAAGCTTGCAGCTGCTCGAAGCGGGAAGCCAGATCTTGAAGGAATCGCATCACCTGGGTCTGATGCGATTCTTGGGTCTCAAGTCTGCGAACTAAGCCCTGCAATGGATCATCTGCGGGTAGCGGCACATCAGCTGGGTCCATGGCTGATCAAACTGTCAGGTCACCTGAGACCAGGTGACAGGTGCACTCTGTAGGAATTGGAAGTGCACTGCTAGGTAGTGGACCTTAGGACTGACTGCTGCGGATTGTACCCAGGAAGATTCAGAAAAACAGGTCTACTGGATCACTAGCACAGATCCCAGTGGGAGCTAGAGCATAGATTCCCCAGGGCGCGGAGTCTAAGAGCCAGCAGGTGTTTGCCAGAGCCTCTAGTGGTGAGGATGGACTTCGCTGCAGTCTGGCTCCAGGTCGCGGCCCCTAGGGTCTCACAGCTCACGCTCACAGTAGACTACAGGAGAAGGAAGCAGCAGGCAGACATGCCAAAGGTTCAAGGTCACAAGCAGACAGGAATCGTTGAGAACACACCAAGGTCGGTAACAGAGACAAACATAGAGCACGCGGCAAGCAGGAACCAGGAAGCCGAACACACCATGGATACACAATGGTTGATCAGCCCCACTGGCTTGCAGTGCACAGGTTAATATAGGTTTCCCTGATAGGGCCTGGGGTGGAGCCATGCTTAGAGGAGAGGTTATAAAAACCACCAGGTGAGAGTGGCTGGCCTCTTAGTCTGAACACATGAGGAGAGGTAAGCAAACAGGGAAGATTACTGCATAACCATGAAAGGAAGGAGTCAGAGTGGCAGGAAAAGTGACGCTCATCTGGGTGCTTCCATAGCCATACCTCAGTGAGACCATACACTTGAGTCCAATCAACAAATGAGGGATACCCCCACGTCATTTTTTTTTTTTTTATTATTTTGTCACGGGGTTCCCCTTAAAATCCATACCAGACCTGAAGGGACCCCCATGCATTTTTTTTTTTTATTTTGGTTCGGGGTTCCCCTTCGGGGAAATTCCATTCTGTTTTTAGAAATGCACTTTTATGTGTATTGCCGGACCGACAATTCATTATAGCCTGTACTATAGCTAGCGCTAGTACTTTTAAATTACTTTTTTTCCTTTAGAAATGTCATTTTGCACTGGGACTGTTCTAAACACGGGAAACATGCGCCACTTTACAGGCATAATATAGACACCCCCCAGGTACAGTATTTAAAGGAATATTACACTTTTTTATTGTTTTCACTTTAACCAGTTCCTTACCGGCGCCCACAGATGTACGACGGCAGAATGGCACGGACAAGCAAATGGGCGTACAGGTATGTCCCTTTAAATTTGCTGCAGTGCCATCGCGTGCCCGCCGTCGAAGGCACATGCACGTGCCGGTCGGGACATCCGTGAGTCCGATCGCGATCAGGGAGGAAGAACGGGGAGATGCTTTAGCATCTCCCCATTCTGCCTAGCAACAGTGTCCCTAATCTCTGCTCCTTGTGATTGGAGCAGAGATCAGTGATGTGTAAAACACAGCCACGCCCCCCACAGTTAGAAACACACCCCTAGGGCACAGTTAACCCCTGCCACCTCCTGGTTAACCCTTTCAGTGCCAGTGTCATTTACATAGGAATCAGTGCATTTGTATAGCACTGATTGCTGTATAAATGACAATGGACCCAAAAATGTCCGATGTGTCCACCATAATGTCGCAGTCACAATAAAAATCGCTGATCGCCGCCATTACTAGTAAAAAAAAATGTATTAATAAAAATGCCATAAAACTATCCCCTATATACGCTATAACTTTTGCGCAAACCAATCAATATTCGCTTATTGCGATTTTTCTTTTTACCAAAAATATGTAGAAGAATACTTATCGGCCTAAACTGGGGAAAGAAAATGTTTTTTATACATTTTTGGGGATATTTATTATAGCAAAAATTAAAAAAAATAATGTGTTTTTTTCAAAATTGACGCTCTTTTTTTGTTTATAGTGCAAAAAAAAAAAAAAAAAAAAAACGCAGGGGTGATCAAATACCAAAAAAAGAAAGCTCTATTTGTGGGAAAAAAAGGACATAAATTTTGTTTGGGAGCCACGTCGCAATTGTCAGTTAAAACGACGCAGTGCCGAATCGCAAAAAGTGGTCTGGTCTTTGGCCAGCAAAATGGTCTGGTCTGAAAGTGGTTAAGCATTAATAAAATCACTGCTCCCGAAAAAACATCAGTTTTTAAAACTTTTTTTTTTCATTGATACATGTCCCCTGGGGCAGGATCCAGGTCCCCAAACACTTTTTAAGACCATGCATATAAGCCTTTAAAATTAGCACTTTTGATTTTTCATGTTCGTGTCCCATAGACTTTAACGGTGTTCAAAAAATGTTTTGCTTGTTCGCATGTTCTAGTGCGAACCGAACAGGGGGGTATTCAGCCCATCCCTACCAAGGACATATAAGGCCAGGCCACCGAATCAAAAGCCTTCTCAATGTCTAACGCAACCAGTACCCTAGTGGAAGTCTCAGATGGAGGCAACTGCAAATGCGCAAGTTAATATCTCTCAACTTCCCTGGTATGAATCCAGTTTGATCAATGTTGACCAGAGAAGGGAGAATCATCTGCAACCTGATTGCCAAGATCTTGGTCAATATCTTGAGATCATAATTTAGCAAAGAAATCGGTCTATAAGAGGCACATTGGGATTTATCCTTCCCAGGTTTAGGGACAAGGACAGTATGAGCCTGGTACATAGAAGGGGGCAAGGACATTTGCTCTTTGCAATCAGAATATAAATGCAAGAGTTTAGGTGCTATTAGGGCCACATACATTTTGTACCATTCGCCAGGTAGGCCATCTGGGCATCCATTCGCCAGGTGGGCCATCTGGGCCTGGTGTTTTACTGCTGAGAAACGAGTGAATTGCGGCTTCTATTTCAGCAGTAAAGTCTTTATCTAAAAACTCAATCTTCCTGCAAGAGAGTGGGTAAGTGTAGGCAGTGCCGATCCTGACCTCCCTGGGGCCCTAAGCAAAATTCTGCTAAGGGGCCCTCTACCTGACCCGTGATGCCGTGAGCTATGTAAACCATTTGCCATTGCCACACAGTCACACCTGACACTTCAGTGCTCCCAAAACATTCCTCCCTCCTTTAAACAAAACAGTCAAAGAATAAGTACAACAATATAGAACAGAGTGAGGTCCCCAGAGAGCCCCCTTACATCAGGGTCCTCAGAGAGCCCCCCCTTACATCAGGGTCCTCAGAGAGCCCCTCCTTACACCAAGGTCCCCAGAGAGCCCCCCTTACACAAGGGTCCCCAGACAGCTCCCCTTAAATCAGTGTCCTCAGAGAGTCTCCCCTTACATCAGGGTCCCCAGAGAGCCTCCCCCTACATTAGGTTTCCCAGAGAGCCTTCCCTTACATCAGGGTCCCCAGAAAGCCCCTCCTTACATCAGGGTCCCCAGAGAACCCCCCTTACATCAGTGTCCTCAGAGAGCCCCTCCTTACATCAGGGTCCTCAGTGAGCCTCCCTACTTACATCAGGGTCCCCAGAGGGTATCCCCCTACATCAGGGTCCCCAGAGAGCCTCCCCATACATCATGGTCCTCAGAGAGCCTCCACTTACACCAGGGTCCCCAGAGAGCCTCCCCTTACACCAGGCTCCCCAGAGAGCCCCTCCTTACATCAGGGTCCTCAGAGAGCCCCTTCTAACATCTGGGTCCCCAGAGAGCCCCCCTTACACCAGGGTCCCCAGAGAGCCCCCCCTTACACCAGGGTCCCCAGAGAGCCCCCCCCCTTACACCAGGGTCCCCAGAGAGCCCTTCTTACACCATGGTGCCAAGAGAGCCTCCCCTTACATTAGTGTCCCAATAGAGCCTTCCCTCTTACATTAGTGTCCCCAGAGAGCCCCTCCTTACACAGGGTCCCCAGAGAGCCCCCCTCTGACATTAGTGTCCCCAGGGGGCCCCCTCTTACATCAGTGTCCCCAGAGGGCCCCGTCTTTACATCAGTGTCCCCAGAGGGCCCTGTCCTTACATTAGTGTCCCCAGAGAGCCCCCCTCTTACATTAGTATCCCCAGAAAGCCCCCCTCTTACATTTGGGCCCCCAAACAGCTGACTCCCCCCCTTGCAGAGGTTCCCCTGTACCTGGCTGGTGGAGGTGGGAGGCGGCGATCGGCAGCTATATGGTGTTCACAGGCAGGGGGATCTCCCTGGGGCTAGTAGTTCTATCTCCGAATGTATACAGCGGAGAGGGGAGGGGCCTCTGACCCGGGCATCAGCAACAGTGTTCAAGCAGAGTGACAGTGAAACTGATACCTGCCTGGGTCAGAGGCCCCTCTCTTCTCTTCTCCACTGTATACACTGAGAATACTACAAACCCCAGGGAGATCCCGACGCCCACTCAGGCACCATAGAGCTGCCAATCGCCGCCTTCCACCTCCTCCCACCTCTCCTCACTGCACTCTAAATGGCCAGCCAGAGGTGCGGGGGGGATGCTGGGTCTTGGGGGCCCTCCCACAGCGGCGGGACCCTAAGCAGCTTGCATAGTGTGCCTATAGGGCCGATCAGCTCTGAGTGTAGGGATTGCAAGTACTCTCTAAGCCGCTCTTCAGGCCAACCAGGGACTGCTGTATAGAGGTTTGCATTAAAGGTTCTTAATTCATTCAAGATTTGTTCAGAATCAGAGATCACTCGGCCATCTGAGCAGCCAATTTCAGACACTACTGTTTGCATTTAGGAATCCACATCTAGATTTGCCAAAGTTTGCTATTTTTGTCTCCAGACTCGATGATCCTTTCAGCCAATGGACTAAGATCTAGGTGCATAGCCGAAGCAAGATGTAGAGTCTTAAAAAGCCCCATGCAGCCCTGGATTCACCACTTTCAAGCTGTTGCACTTGAGATGACGTCTCAGAGCGGACCGATTTGATTACCGATATATACTCTGCTTGGTATTGGCCTTAAAGGCCTCCCAGACTACATGAGTCAAGGCAGAGCCTTCGCTAAGTTCCCAATATTGTTGCAATTTAGGGGAAAACATCTCCTCAACCTTAGGGTTCTGTAATCACTTTGATGCCAGCATTCCTCACCCCTGTTAATCGACAACACCATTGTAACTTCCAGAGGAGCATGATCGGAGAGGGCCGCAGATAAGTACGAGACCTCTTGCACCGCTGCTAGAGCACGTGCATTGCCAAAGACCAGGTCAATCCTAGAACCCGATTTGTGGGTGGTGGAGTGAAAGGAGTAGGCCCTAGAGTTTTGGTACTTCCATCTCCAAATTTCAGTGTAATTAAAGGCTTTTGCCCAGTGAAGTAGATCAGGCGTATAAACTCTATACTCTAAACAAACAAAAAAAGACAGGAAAAAAAAAACACGTCTCATAGTTTGTTATAAAATTTTGCAAACAGGTAATTTTTCTCCTTCGTTGATATGCGCTGATGAGGCTGCACTGATGGGCACTGACAGGCTGTACTGATGGGCACTGATGGGCTGCACTGATAGGCACAGATAAGGTGGCACTGATAGGCACTGCTAAGATGGCACTGATGGGCCCTGATAGGTGGCACTGAAGGGGACTGATAGGTAGCACTGATAGATGGCACTGATGGGCACTAATAGGTGGCACTGATAGGCAGCACTGGTGATGAGGCACTGATTGGTGACATTGATAGGTGGCACTGTGGGCACTGAAGGGTGGCACTGTGGGAATTGATGGGTGGCACTGGTGGGCACAGATAACTCCGCGGCTGCTCTCCTTAATGATGGGCTTTTTTTTCTCCTCACGTTATCAACGCAAGGAGAAAAAATAGCCAATAACCGGCTCTGTTTACATCACATGATCAGCTGTCATTGGCTGACAGCTGATCACGTGGTAAGGGGTCAGGATCAACCCCTTAGCCCGATCTGTGATCAGCCGAGTCTCATAGACTTGCTGATCGCTGACGCCCTCCCGGCAAAGTAGGTCTGCGCTGTAGCTGTCATTCGGACCCTGGACATTCCAAGATATAAGTTTTAGTTCCATAACCATCGGGGACATATAATAAGATAACTGGGTAACACATAAATGAGGGGCCACAGCCCATCTGAGAACTGAATAATTACTGACATAACATAATAAAATAATCAATCGTCCAGTGGGTATAGAGCGTACAAATCTGTAACTGTGTAAATGTGTTTCTTAACACATCTTTGGTAGCAGGATCCAATCAGAATCCATCTTCACTGGGGGAAAACAACTCCAAAGGTGGAAGGTAACAAGATATTTTGGTGCATGAGAACGGTACAGTAACACTGTGAGAACACTCCTAATCGGCCAAAGGTGTAACTTGGACACTAGCAAGAAGTAAAGTAAATATAACAAATTATAGTAAACAGACTGACCGCTGATATAACTGATATAACTGGCAAAACTTCAGACAAAGTGGCTTCAGCCTAATGGCAAACAAATAGTTTCTCCATGAGGACAGGCAAAACTTTAGACAAAGTGACATCAGCCTGATGGTTAATGAACGATTAATCCATGAGAACAGGCAAACGGCATCCCCTGCATAAGGGCACCATTCAACAACAGGAAAGGGAGGCCTGTGAGGAAAGCAAAGGGCTTTATGCAGCCAGGAGAGCCAGGTATCTGCTTCATCAGGGGTATCAAAGAATTTGACCATACCTTCGTGCTAGACAGGTTACATTCACAAAGGCGTTGGCGGACATCATTGAAGGTCTTGCGTTTCTTCTGAAGTTCTTGGGAGAAGTCTGGAAAGAACATCACCATTGCATTGCCATACTGGAGAGTCGGGTGTTTCCTGGCTTCAGAAAGGATACAGTCTCGGTCACGATAATTCAGGAACAGGACTAAGAAAGGACGAGGCGGGGCCCCTGGGATATAGCAGCCCATAGGTACTCGATGAGCCCGTTCCGCAACATAAGTAACCAGGGAGGCGTAAAAGATCCTTGAAGAACGTTCTCTGCAAAATCTGCAGGGTGCTCACCCTCAGCCCCTTCAGGGAGACCAAGTACCTGCACATTATTGCAACGCATACGATTCTCAGCGTCATCCGTTTTGTTTAACAGATATTTGACTGTTTGCTGCAGTTCTGCGATCATACCAGCGTGCTGCTCTGTTCGGTCCTCCACTGTCGATTCATGTGCTTCTGACTCCATCAGGTGGCCTCTGATCTTATCCAGATAATTTCTTATTAAAGCGGGATTCCACCTTAAAGTGGAACTTCCACTCATCGGAACCCTCTCCCCTCCGGTGTCACATTTGGCACCTTTAAGGGGGGAGGGGGGTGCAGATACCTGTCTTAGACAGGTATTTACACCCACTTCTGGGCATAAACTCCTGTCCCGGTGCGCTGTCTGCTGGGACACACGGGTCCCTGCAGACAGCGCGGGCGATTCTCATTGCGCTGCGCGACTCGCGCATGCGCAGTAGGGAACCGGGAAGTGAAGCCGCAACAGTACACTTCCTGATTCCCTCAGCGAGAATGGCGCCGGCAGCAGCAGAGAGCCGAGCGATTGATCGGCCTCTGCTGCCGACATCGCTGGAACCTGTGACAGGTAAGTGTCCATTTATTAAAAGGCAGCAGCTGCAGTATTTGTAGCTGCTGGCTTTTAAAAAAAAAAAAAATTCAGGTACAGTCCCGATTTAAGTTACATTCCTTTGTTAGATGGTTGATTTGAACCAGCAAGGATGTCCTACTTTGCTCTATTTCTGCAAGAATGATAGAAGTGTCTGTCGCTGTCAGGTTATCTGCTGACAGGAGATCAGAGCCCACTGCTGCGTCCCCCTCCATCTCTGTGAACATCTCTGCAGCTTGCGGAGCAAGATGGCGTCAGCACACGAGGAGAGGGCCGGAGCTGCCACGTGTCCACGGCCAGCCTGAGCAGAAGAGGATCACCATTTAGGTGCCATAAAGCCGTGCAACGCTGTCAAAGGAGTAGGGATGAGCTTCGAGTTCGAGTCAAACTCATGTCCGACTCGAACATTGCCTGTCCAGCGAGCCGCTAAGAACCTGAGCTGGCCACTCCCACCCCCTCCACAGCCCAGAGCTCCAGTGAGCAAGGAGGGGGCAGAGCAGAGAGCTGTGGCTGACAGTCAGCAGCTCTCTGCTCAGGGAGCTGTGAAAAGCGATCGGCCAGGTTTGGTCCTCAGAGTTAGAGGCGCCAGGGGACAGATGCAGCACCTGACCGATGCTGCATCCACCTAGGTAAGTATGAATCTGAAAAAAAAAATACCCATACTTCTCTTTGAACTGCTTAGGAGGTTTTTCACTGTCAGTGTGATAAGGATGTGGAACTCACTTCCACAATCAGTAGTGTCAGCAGGAAGTATTGATAGTTTCAAAAAACTCTTAAATGGGCACCTTAGCAAGCACATTATGCAGGGATATGGCATTTGTTACATGAGCACACACACACAGTTTGAACTGGATGGACTTGTGTCTTTATTCAACCTTAACAACTATGTAACTATGTAATGACCTGAATGTGAATAACTCTACACCAAGTTCACCATATGGACCACCTATGTATTTTTACATTGTGGTCATAGCCCTTAATTGCCTCTTCTCAAGAGAGAATACTGTACATTCAGTTCAGCTAATCTTTCCTCATAGCTGAGCAGCTCCTCTTATCATTTTGCATTTCCTTCTCTGCGCTTTCTTCAATTCTCCAAAATTCTTTTTGTGAACTGAACTGCTGTTCAAAACTGAACTGATTATTCCAATGATTTGACCAGACAATACTGGAATGTTGATACAGTCACCAGGGTCAGTATTGGAATTGTTTTAATCTCTGTATTATAAGAAATGTGGCAAAGCATGATGTCATTTATCTAAATTACGCATATTGCAGAGAGTAGAGTGGTTCACTGTGCACAGGCACCAACCAGCAAAGGAGGAAAGCACAGAGGTCACATGACTAAAATTATAGGAGCATGAGGAAGTCAAAGAAGTGAAGAGCAGAGAAAGAAGTGAAGCCAGCTGTTACCTTCAACCTCACCTTTACGAAGCTAACAGTTATCGATCATCTATAATATGAGGAAGATATATCTCTGTAGATGTGTTATCTGACTTTCCATATAACGCTAACAAGTTAGATTGGGGCATGGGAACCAGAGGGGTGGTGGGGTGGGCTCATATATATTTTTCTAATTTCATTGCAGACTTTAACCACTTCAGCCCCGAAAGGGTTTTCCCCATTAATGAACAGGCCATTTTTTGCGATATGGCACTGCGTCTCTTTAACTGACAATTGCGCAGTCATGTTGCACTGTACCCAAACAAAATTAACATCCTTATTTTTTCCACAAATAGAGCTTTCTTTTGGTGGTATTTGCTCACCTCCTGCAATTTTTATTTTTTGTGCTATAAAGAACAAATGAGCGAAAATTTTGAAAATACATTTTTTTTTACATTCTGCCATAATACATATCCAAAAGAAAATAATTATTCATCAGTTTAGGCCAATATATATTCTTCTACTTATTCTTGGTAAAAAAAAAAATCGCAATAGGCGTCTATTGATTGGTGTGCGCAAAAGTTATTAGTCTAGAAACTACAGGATAGATTTAGGGACCTTTTATTTATTTTTTATTGTTTTTACTGGTAATGACGGCAATTTTTAGCGGGACTGCGACATTGCGGCAGACAAATCTGACCCCAAATGACACTTTTTGGGGATCAGTGACATTATTACATTGATCAGTGCTATAAAAATGCACTGATCAATGTAAAAATTACACTGGCAGGGAAGGGGTTATGTGTGTTCCCAGGGTGTGTTCTAACTGTAGGGGGGATGGGCTTACTGGAACATGACAGAGATCACTGTTCCCGATCACTGGGGACAGTAGATCTCTGTCATGTCATCTGGCAGAATGGGGAATCGCCTTGTTTACATAGGCAGGTCCCCGTTTTGCCTCTCCTCACTGTGTTTGCGGGTCGCCGGCGAACATCAAGTCTGCGGGACCCGTGGGCATGCTCGTTTAGGAGATATTTACACTACCTATAGATAAGCCTTATTATAGGCATACCTTTAGGTAAAAGTCATTGATGGAAGTAAACTTCCACTTGAAAGTGATTAGTAGGGATTGTTTTTTTTTTTTTAAATAACGAACATAATCATACTTATCTCCACTGTGCAGCTCGTTTTGCACAGAGTGGCCCGGCCCTGCTTTTCTGGGATCCCCGGCGGCTTTCTTGGCTCCTCCCCACATCAGGTAACCCCCTAGTAGAAGCACTCTCCTGAGGGGGTTACCTTGCGGGCGCACTCCCAAGTCCAACATTCGGCATCCATAGCCACCGAATGTATGACTCGGCCCCGGCCCGGCACCCACGTCATTGGATTTGATTGACAGCAGCGGGAGACAATGTCTGCGCTGCTATCATAGGATGCATTAAGGTGAAAAAACACGAAGGTTTACAACCATTTTAAAGAGGGAAAAAAGGGAAAAAATAATAAATGCACATATTTTTCCCCAGGAGTCTGCAAAGCATTGCAATGTCAGAAAGATAATTATAAAGATGAAGTGATCTGCCTGATCAGGCTTTTTTCCGCAATTTTTATTACAAGGGTTGAGTGTAGTGAACCTTCTGGAATTAAATGATGAAATCTGTTACTAACTCTGACAGACTTAATGCTGACAGACCTAGTGTCAAAACTGCAGATGATGATGATGAAAGGTTTGTGAGTGTACTCTGAGAGAGACTCTCAGCTGGGCTGAGCGACATGCCTGTGGTGGGCTGGTTTTGCCGCTGGTTACTGGGAGGTGACTTTGAGGAACTGAAGTATATGTTTCCAATACCAGCTGGTGAGTATTTCACTTTCTGTTGTAGCCTAAAACATAGACTGCATATATAGTATTCTAATGATTCTTTTGCACAAATTACCCCATCATATATATACAATACCTTTGAATTGGCAATGTGATCAAAGAGCAGGATGGCTAACATACTGTAGGGGACACCATTATCTATATTTATAGAAATAATGTTGTAACTTTCTAAAATTTGAGGAAAATAGCATACAATTTCGTATGAACTAAGGGAGCAAGTAATAGTTGTCATAAGTGGATTTCTCACTTCTTGGATAATATAGTCGACATGAAAAATGTATGCCCTATTTTACTTTGGCTTTAGTGAGTTTATATCAGGAGTTGTGGGTAGTTGTTCAAGAATAAAATTTTTTGGTGACGTTTTTCCTAGGAACATTTTATTTTTCTTTTGGTAATTTAAGGGCCTCTAGTAGTCAACTAAAGTTAATATTAGCATTTGTTAAAGTACTAACTTAAAGGTTAGTCCAGATGTAAATATCAAATGTAAATTATATAATTCTCTATATAAGAAAAGCATTTCTGAAAAATTAAGATAACAGAAAACTGTCTTCATAGATCTTCCAAAAGTTGGGGATTCTTTTTTTTTTTTTTTTGTTTCTTAATTAACCATTTTCCAGTCATCCTTTAGTGGTGATGGTGGAAGTCTGTCCTGTTATTTTAAGGACCAGAATAACTTTCCCATATTTGGGTAAATAAAAGATGTAGGTGTGGCGCTGTTCCTTTAAACTCAAAAAATAAATAAATATAAAGTGACAAGTGCTGAGAATATGTATATGTATGTGATGAAATATATATGTGTTAATTTAATGTGCAAATTGATAGATTGATATGCCTTTAAATCGTTGGTGTCTTAATGAGTGTGCTCAATATATTTAATATATAAAGTGCTGTGGGGGGTTAGATACCCTGCCAGTATGTTTAAATAATACAAATAGATAATGCAATTGATATCACAATAAATATCACAATAAATATTACAAATCGTATATGAGTCCATATAAAGCATCAAAATCCAGTAAAGTCCATAAGTGAAAATTGTTGCTACAAAATACTTAATTAATAAAGTGATAGGTGCTCATAAAGTGCTAACTATCCAGAAATGAAAAAACATATTTGTTATGTGTACCAGTAAGGTAACATTCTGAAAGTCCTCAGAGGTGTGTATGATACAACGTTTCCTTTAATAAATATGCCAAAATATAGAGCTAACCAGTTTTAATGTTCTTCTGGCCTTTATAGACAGTGTGCTCTTTTTTCCCCTTTCATTTAATTCCTCTTTTTGTAGTATGGAGTTGAAGATTTTTGTAAAGGAAGGAAGCATTTCAGATTCTGGCAAACCTCACACAATGAGGTTATTTCTTCTACTAATTTCTTTTGTTGTTGAGTGTGTTTTGTTTCCAGGGGTGAAGCATGTTTGGATGTTTGAATCTGTGAGTTCCATCTTTGATTGTGATCCACAAATCAGCTAATTAGATTTTTTTTTTTCTCTGGTGCCTCAGCTCTGCAGAGTACATGGGCTCACACCACTGGTCTGGCCATGCCCCAGAGAAAAGTATTATGAAACTGAGGCTTAGAGACAAGCTTCTTCTGGACAACTGGCAAAATATGTTTTTTTTTTCTCTGCTGCTACATGACCAGAACAAGTGGAGGTATATTAACTATTTGATACTTAAATACAGACTATTTGGCACAATGTACAACAATGTACTTGGTTTAAAACTAAAAACAAGTTATGTGAGTGTGACAGAAATTAGATTGTTTTCTATCAGTTGAACCAATTAATACCTGCAGTGCACAACAGTGGGTCCATTGCTCCTTCGTTGGGCCATGTTTTCTCTGACAAGATTACGAAACTGGATGATAGATGAGGTGGAATCTGGAACCCCATGATCAGGCCAAGCCGTAAAATGAAAATGACGAACAGTTTGTACTCCCGATTGTTTTGCCTGCATTACAAAAATGTAATTATCAAAGAAAATATATGTGCTACATTTTGTACACAATCATTTGAAGCAGACCTGACACCTACACAAAAAATGGTTTGTTTCATTAAAGCAGAGCAAAAAATCAATGGTCATCCACAAGGTACACTAATCTATGGCAAACATGGAAAAATCTCTAAATTAACTTCAGAAAAGTGAAATCTAAATGTTTACTAACACTTGAAAAAATTTATGGTAATCAAGCAAAATTCGCCCCTCTTGAGTTCCCACCACTGCGCTCACAGATTAAAGAATATATATTTCAATGAAGCTGCCACTTTAAATAAAGATAATTGTGAGCAATATATTTTAACTCTACTACGATGAATAGTTAAAAAAAAATATATATAAGCAGAGCTTAAAGAGACACTTTCCAAGTGATATAGTGAATATCTATTCTCACAGACCTACAACATAGACAAAGATTATATTAATATATCATATAAATCACCCTGTGACAGTTTGTGAATAAATTATATATGATAGTGTAGCACAAAGTCCATCGATTTTGATACAATCGTTGTTTCAGTGTAGAAAATGTTTTTTATCCACCACACCCAAGTGTCAGTGATTCCTTTCCCGTCAGATAAAACACTCCACCAACTCAATATGACTTACACTCTCGTGCTTGGCAAACAGGCATGCAAAACCTCACAGAAATGTTTAACAGATATTCCAAATTCCAACCGTGTGAATACTGGATCACTCCACATGTAAATAATACGTGTGCTAATACCGTAAAAGCAAATTTAATAACCACTGTCTAAGCTTTAATCATTATGTTTTCAATCATAGTTACATACCTACATAGTTAGCTAGGCTGAAAAAATACACAAGTCCATCCAGTTCAACCATAAATAAATAAAAGAAAAAATATCGTACAATCCAATATACCAAATTCTATACCCACAGTTGATCCAGAGAAAGGCAAAAAAAGCAGAGAATGCTCCAATCTGCTACAGCAGGGGAACAAATCCCTTCCTGATCCCCCAAGAGGCAATCGGATTTTCCCTGGATCAACTTTACCTATAAATGTTAGTACCCAGTTATATTATGTACATTTAGGAAAGTATCTTGGCCTTTCTTAAAGCAATCTACTGAGCTAGCCAGAACCACCTCTGGAGGGAGTCTATTCCACATTTTCACAGCTCTTGCTGTGAAGAAACCTTTCCGTATTTGGAGATGAAATCTCTTTTCCTCTAGATGTAAAGAGTGCCCCCTTGTCCTTGTTTCTCTTTAAAGTGTAGTGACACACTGTGATATTTGAATCCCTTCTTTTTATTCGCCAGATGTTCTGCAATACAGACTTTTAATAATCTTTTTGTTCTCCCCACATAAAGCAACCCGCAGGGACACCATAACAGGTATACAACATGTGAGGAGTTACAAGTGATAAAGTCCTTTATTCCAAAAGCTTCTTGATCGGCGTTAGTGACTCTAGTCATACCCCTGTTGTTCACCTTCACTGTTCTACAACATATGCATTTTCTGCATGAATAGAACCCTTTTAAATCAATTTTTAATGTTTGTTGACCAGGAGGATCCATAATTTTTCTTACTACCTGATCCCCAAAACTTGGGGCTCGTCTATATATAAATTTTGGTTGTTTTGGTAGAACTTCCCCCAAATGTCTACCTCTACTCAAAATGTGCCAGTGTTTCCTAAAGATGGTCTCTATTTCTCTATACTGAAAATGAAAGCCTGTCAAAAATCCCTATTGATGTTGATTAGTTCCTATTGAAACTTCTTTCTTAAAGCATTGATCTCTTGGAATATTGGCTACTTCCTGGATTATTTCCTCAAAATTGTCTTCTGGATATCCCTTCTGTACAAATTTCTCTTTCAATATGTTAGCTTGTGCGTGATAATCTTCTTGTTCAGTACAATTTCGCCGCACTCTAAGCATCTGTCCTTTAGGAATATTTTTAATCCAAGCAGGATGATGACCACTCCTGATAGATAAGTAGCTATTTTGATCTGTGGGTTTGAAATAAACCCTAGTATTTAACCTATTAATGTGTATGAGGTACCAGCGCCAATTTTCTACCCCCGCCACCTACGGTTTACAGTTTGTGCTATATAAAGTGCTATGTGCTTGGTGTGCAATATGATTTTCTCAAAACATATAAAATTCTTCCTAGATTAGTGCTCATGCAAATATCAATTAATATCAAAAAAGGTTTCAACACTCCTGTGTCAAAACAGCATGTGCTATAAATAAATAACGTGCCAGTATGTAACAAAAGATGCATACAAAAAAGTTCAAACAGTAAGTTCAATAAGTTTAAACATATATAGATGTAGGAAAAATCCCAGTAATGCCGCGTACACACGATCGGAATTCTCGTCGGAAAAAACTGTGTCGGTTTTTCCGACGGAATTCCGCTCAAGCTGTGTTGCCTACACACGATCACACCAAATTCTGACCACCAAGAACGTGGTGACGTCCACCACGTACGACGAGACCATAAAAAGAAAGTTCAGCACCATGTCCGACACCCGTTGGGCTCCTTCTGCCGATCTCGTGTTTATCGCGTGTTAGTAGGAGTTTCGCTATAGACGATTCGTGTCTTTTCAGACTTGTGCTTCAGATCGTTCCTGCTCTACAGTTTGTGCTTGTCGGTGCCTATTTGCTTATCAATGCGTGTAGTCAGTTCGCATTTGTTTGTCTTTGCGGCCTATATATTTATATATAGTACGCTTTGATTTTCAGTGCTTATTGTCCGCTCGTTGCTTGATTTGCATTTCGTTCTTTCAGGCCTTGCTGTTTATCAGTGCTTTCTTTAGTCCGTTCTGATCAGCCGACCGTTTAGAAGCGATGTTACGTGTACGTACTCGTCGTAGAGTTCGTGCTGTGCGGGGGCTTGGTGTTGGGGTTCTTACTTCGACACAAGCCCGGTCCATGAACAGGGCGAGGAGGAGTTCGTGGACCAAGAATTGGTTGCTCGGGCGTGACCAATTCTCGCACATGCCTCTGCTTCGTGAGATCCGTGAGAATAATCCTGATGATTTCAGGAATTATCTCAGGATGACGGACCCCGTTTTTCACCGTCTGTTGGCTTTGCTGTCCCCTTATATTACCAGGCAGGATACCTGCATGTGGCAAGCCATCACTGCGGAGCAGAGGTTAGTTGCCACGTTGAGGTACTTGGCAACAGGGAGAAGCCTGCAGGACCTCAAGTTCTCGACAGGCATCTCCCCCCAGGCTCTGGGGATCATCATTCCAGAGACCTGTTCTGCCATCATCCAGGTCCTGCAGAAGGACTATATGAGGGTAAGTTGTATTCTTTAACATCACATTCTATTGTATTTACTGTTTGCTAATGTATTGTATTTCTTTCCTCGTTCCCTAATTACCAGGACTTCAATATGCTGTAATATGCTGCAATATACTGTGATATGCTGTGCCCCTTTGTCCTCATGCATGTTGGATTTTTGTATGTTCCTTTTTTGTTCTTCATGCATATTTGCCTTCACTTACCCCCCCCCCCAGCATGCTATCTGGGGCCCATATATACCTATAGTCTAGTCACTTAACAATGTATTTTGTCAGCTCCATTGTAATGCTTTACCCTAAACACCCCCTAAAATGTGTACAAATGTTTTGTAGTTGTCCTTAAATTAATGCAGAGGGCCTGAGGCTTTGTTTTGTGGTGCCCCAAATCTTTTTTTAACCCCCCCCCCCCTCCCCCAACTGCTCAGTCAGCTGATACCAATCCTCTATGTGCTGACTTTGCCAAACCCAATACACACTATACCTACCTCTTTAGTGGTCATATTTATGGATTCATTTTTCCAAGCATGTAGTGCCAGGGCCTGCCTCAATACTTTCAAATGCTACTGTTTTAATTCTTCTCCTTCTATTCTTATTGTGATAGGTAATAGCAGAATCCAAAAATGTGCTTCCATTTTCCTTTTTTTTTACCTGTCCAGTGGGCTGCCAATAGTGTAATTAAGGAGGATCTGGCCAAATTATCACACATTACTTTGTTACTCCATTACGTAGTGGAGAGGGTGGTTACCTGTCCAAAACATACCTTCCCCCCTAAAATATTTACAAGGGGCTATCAGAGGGGGGAGGAAACTGATAAGTGGACCTTATATTTTTAGCCTTTAAATACTACAAGAAATGTTATACTGATGTTTGCCAACAATGTTTGTGTAGAATCTGCTTGTAATGTTTATTATCAAATGTACTAATTATATTTTTCTTGTTTGAATCCACAGTTTCCTTCCACGCCACAGGAATGGCAGACTGTGGCCTCCCAGTTTGCCCAGCGGTGGGATTTCCCGAACTGTGGAGGGGCAATCGATGGGAAGCATGTCCACATCGTCCAACCACCCCATTCGGGGTCATACTATTTCAACTATAAGGGGTTCTATAGTATCGTGTTGATGGCGGTGGTAGCGGCGAACTATGAGTTCCTATATGTGGACGTGGGGCGGAATGGTCGGATGTCGGATGGAGGAGTCTTTTGCCGGACGGAGTTCTACCGATGTCTCGAGAGTGGTGGCTTGGGATTGCCACCCCCGGAGGAGAATGTCGAGGGATTCCCGTTTGTCTTCGTGGCAGACGAGGCGTTTGGTTTGGCTAACTATTTGATGTGATCGTTCCCCCAGAGGACCCTCACCCCGGAGAAGAGGGTATTTAATTACCGGCTGGCCAGAGCCAGAAGAGTCGTGGAGAATGCATTTGGTATTCTGGCCAGCCGGTTCCGCCTGTTCCAAACAGCCATAAATATTGCGGAATATAAACTGAACACCATCGTGGTATCATGTTGCATCTTGCACAATTTTTTTAAACGGACAAACCCAAATTATGTGGTAACACTTGGGCCTGACGCTGGGCTACAATCTCTCATGTCCCTGGAAGCGGCCCGTCCTGGCTTGCCCCCCCAAAGCGCCCGTGAAGTGCGGGAAAATTATTCCGAATATTTTTCGGGGAGGGGGGCCATTGCTTTGCCAGCAGTGCTTCAATACATTTTACCTTTAATTATCTTTAAAAATCTTGCTTTAAATTTCCTGTTTGTGTTTCTTTTTTGGGTCTCCTATTGTGCACTTGTAGTGCCAAGTGGTTTGTACATTATTATCTAAACACCCATTGTCACTGTAAACACCAATTTAAACACCAAGAAATGGTATTGAAAGAAGAAGGCACACATTGTTGAGCAAAAAATATTTGGGGTTACGGTACATAAACAGTCATGTTTCCAAAAATAAAATACACAACTCTGGTGCATAACAAAGTTCTACGTAGAAAAACTTTGGAAGCCAAGATCACACATTACATTGTGCAAAATGTGTGGATCTTGTCTTCATCAGATGGGGTGCAGTCACCCCTGTAAAAGCCTAATTTTGAAGATGCACACAAATTCTCTGGCAAACTGGGGATTTACATCCTGATCCCATGCCTAATGTCAAAATGTGCTATCTCCCATCATGTGGGATCAATGTATGTGTTTTGGGGGTGCAACCCCTTCCTCTCACTGACTTGAGTTTTGAGGAAGGGGTTGCAGGCACAAAACACGTACATTGATATCCCCTGATGGCAGATAGCACATGTTGACATACTGTGTGCATCTTCAAAATTAGGCTTTTGAAAATGTTGTAAACTTTTAAACAGCAAAAATAAAAGGTTGGACATTTTGTGAAAAATTCGATTCTCCCAAGGACATCAATCATGTTTTTAAGTTTCAATTCAATATCCCTAGTTTTTTTCCGAATAATCTTTAAATCCTGACTACAAAACATTATGTCCTGGATTAGCCTTTGGGCACTGTCAGTGGTGAAATGATGTGACTGTGACTGTTCTTCCACAACCTGTACTTCACCTAAAAATAAAAAAACACACCATGTATTATAAATAGGCAGGCATACATGTCTGATTACCTGAATCTGGGGTGTCAGACACTCACCTGTTGTGGTCTCAATCTCAATCACTTCTCCTTCCTCCACATCCTCATATTCTGGTGGTGACCTCTGTTCCCTTTGTTCCGGAGATGGCCGGTCCCTGGGGACATGATATTTCCCGATTCTTTGCTCCCCTATGAGAATAAAATAAAAGGTATACTTAGCACACAGATATTTGAGCCAACAAATATAAATGATAAACATTGCTTGGAAGTGGGGGACAATTGTCTGTTTGGGCAGAATTCCAAGCTGAACACATGATTTATTCCCTTAATTCCTCAGGCTGGAATACTTACCTTTTTTGGATAATTTTCCCACCTGGAGACACCCCAAAATATCCACTGGAGTACCTGTGTTTGAGACCCTAAATGTGCACCTGAGTCCAGATGTATAAACAGCTGCAGAGTGTCCTCTACATACATTACACTGAATGAAGATTGATATTCCTTCTAGGTTCAAACACATCTAGACAACAATGTCCTAAAAAACTCTTTTGGATAAATGTTAAAAATTGAAGGCCCTACAGTATTTAATCATTTATCTGTGAAAACATCGTATTTTGGATAACGAACGAGGTTTACAACGAACGATTACTGCGTATGACCATGAAAGTAGCCATTTTGGACTGTACAAGACCTTATTAGGGGAAAACACATGGCGCAGCATGCAATATTAATAATAATAGGTACACACGACATAATATACTTACTTTTTCGAAGAACTTTCTTGATCTTCCTATACTGATCGTGCTCCCTTAATTTGAGGTCCGACCATCGTTTCCTCAGTTGATCCTTCGTTCGTCGTACCCCAAAATTACTGTAAAGACTCTTCACAACTTTAGTCATGATCTTGGCCTTTCTCATATTTGGGTTGGGGTACGGACCGTAATTCCCGTCATAGTCGTTGCTCCTCAAAATGTCTACCATCTCCATCATCTCCACAAAGGACATATTTGAGGCCTTAAATCTCCTCCTCGATCGTGACGTTTTAGGCTCCGGGCTATCCTCCTCCTCGTTACTGCTCTTATTATGCACCTGTTGTGTCTCTGCCATGTTCCGCTCCCACCTCAACGAAAGAGACTGGGCGGCGAATATTCCAGAAAGAACGTCAGGGGCGGGAGACGCGGGCGGAGATTCACGCATGCGCAGTGTATATAAAGCTTCAAACACGTGTGTGTCGTAACTACGTTCTGTGTGCAGGGGAAGGAGGAACGGACGCCACGAAGAACGTCGAACAACGACGAACGTTAGTACGAAGGTAAGATTTGAAACTTTTTGGAGTCATGTGCGGCCTATACTGAATCTAGATTGATGCCTATATTGTGTTGAAAGATTATCCTGAGATTTTTATTTTTGTATTTTGTTTGGTCTTGCAGAGAAAATGCTCCCATTTAAGGACCCCGAATTCCTTGGGGAATTCATAGATAAATACAGGGATATGAGAAATCTCTGGGAGGTGAAAAACCCCTTGTACCACAAAAAGCCAGCTAGGAGGGCAACGATGGAGAAATTGCTTCAATTTGTGAAGACCCGGGTCCCTGATGCAGACATCAAATTTGTGGAGGCAAAAATAGGTAGCTTGAGAAGCACCTATAAGGAGTACCAGAAGGTCCAGAAGTACCTGAGTACCTGAGTAGCAGCAGATAAGGTGTATGTACCCAGTCTGTGGTACTACAACAGGATGAGGTTCATAGATGACCAGATGGAGGGCAGGGAATCACTTTCTACTCTTCCGGCACCCCTTCCCTCCAGCCTTCCAACCAGCCTTCCCTCCAGCCTTCCCTCTACCCAAGCTGAAGCATCTGTGGACCAACCTGGGCCTGCCATACAGGAGGAGATTGAGGAGCCCAGATGGAGCCAGGTATAGGTTTTTTATACATAATTTATCTGTGCAAAAAAAAGATTGTTGGTAAGTAGATGTTATTATTGCTAATAAATGAATGAAGTAACAAAAAGTGTTTAACATATTTATAGACAGAAGTGGCCAAAAAAGATTAGGACAAGAAAGGGAAAATGCTGGGCTCACAATGATAGTCTTTTCTATTTATTAACATTAAATTTGCAACAGTCATGAGCTGAAAATTGTGTGTGTTTGATGAACAAAAAACTAAAACTATGTCCCTTTTTCATACACAGGATGACCTCAGCCAGGACGAGGCTCTGGCTAGTGGCACACAGGAGGAGGCAGGGGGAAGTGTCACCCAGGATGTGGCAGGGCCCAGTCACACACAATCACAGATTCCTCCTCTCATCCTTCCCTACAAACGCCAGAGGAAGGGCACAAAAGCAGAGGAGGCAGCACTGTCCCTGATCAAGGAGGCTAATGAGTCCCTCAGATCCCCCCTTGATGCTACAGAGGCCTATGGCATCTATATTGCCTCTAATTTGCAACAAATGGAGGAGGGCCAACAGCAAAATGTGAAAGAATAATTTTCGATACTATACAGAAGGGGTTGAGTGGGGAAATGTCGGACAACCAACACCTATGTTCTCTCCCCCATCCTCCTCCTCCTGCCACAATGCCACCTCCAGAGCCACAGCCTCCAGGGAAGGCTGCAGGGAAGGCTCTACGGAAGACCAGGGAGTGATCCCCTGCCTTCACATCTCAAAGAACCCACAGCCTGTTGTAGGACCACAGACTGGGTACATATACCATCTGCTGCTGCTCCGGTTCTCTGGGACTCCTGGACCTCATTGTCCTCCTTTTTGTATGGACGTCTCAGCTACCAGTTTATTTGATGTCTGCCTTGGGGACCCGGGTCTTCACAAATTTAAGCAATTTCTCCTGCGTTGCCTTTATCTTTATTTTGTAATTATGATGTGAAATACATTTTTAGTTTGTTTTCAGAAAATACTTGCCTATGTGTTTTAATACAAAGAGCAAATCAATTTATTTTGGTGGAGTAGGCAGGTACATTTCAAAAATACAATGTCAAAATTAACAAGGAACACCAACAACAAACAGGTTTACAAATAATACATAATAATGGTGTTGTGGAAACATAACATTAAAAAAAGGAGAGCACAAGAAAATAATACAATAATACAAATATTCTTATTAAAGAAAAAAAAACACTTTAAAAAATTATATCTATTTCATGCAGATCTGGCTTAAATTCTAATATAAATATTATTCTGGAGAGACCAAGAAATAATAAAGAAATACGTTTGTAAAAACTCTGTGTGAATATAAGCAGCAAAACCACTTCATTCTTCTAGCATTATAAAGAAGAGAATGAGCGGCGCATTGAAGAATTAGAAAAAACCCAGTGTGAAGAATCAGCTAGCTCCATTACGAACGCTAGTTTTACCAGACCGATCGGTTCCGTCTCGTAGTGGATTCTGAGCATGCGTGATTTTTGGCGTGTCGGAATTGCCTACACACGATCAGGAAATCTGATAGAAAGGTTTTCCGTCGGAAAAATTGAGAACAGATTCTCAATTCAAAGTCCGTTGGAAATTCCGACAGAAAAAGACCGTTGCCCATACACACGGTCGGAAAATCCGATGAAAAGCTCCCATTGGACTGTTTCCATCGGAAATTCCGATTGTGTGTACGCCGCATAAGTGACACCGCTGTGAAAGAAGTGTTTCTATTTTCCTGGTGTTTTGTGCAGGCACCTTAGATGTGAATCCACCACCTCCTATGCAATGGTCACTCACCAGAACTAGGTGAGTTTGGGTCTTTGGTTTAATTCCGGATAACCACTCCTACATTAGATCTTTACAGCCTCCTGTTCCTGAGATATGGGATAGGGTATTTTCCACTCTCAAAAAGAATAATACGTTTCTCCCATGATGAAGCACATTTAAAATATTTATTTAAAAGTATAAGAAAGCATACAGTAAACTCACATTTGGTTGTGCCTTGACTCAGCACTGAGCTTCTCCAGCCGTGTATGTGAGATCCTCTCGGCTATGTTTGTGTGTTGTCTCGGTTTGCGTGCGCTCCATGCCTCGCTTTCGCCTAAACCGGAAGTAACATCGCGGGTTTCCCAGCAGCCTCTACGCGTTTCGCAATTAGTGTTTGCGTCATCAGGAAACTGCTGGGGTGTTGTCCTGATCTGTTTTTATTGTGCCAGTACCCGCCCTATCGTATTATTGTTAATTTGCTATAAGCGGCCCACCGGAAGTGTCTAAGACGCCATCTTTGTTTCGGTTTCCTATTCTGTGCTACAGGAAGTGTTTAATCCACCATCTTTACTGTGGTATTCCCTTACCCTGGTTTCGTTCTTATTTAATTTGTCTCGTTAATTGTATATGTGTTGGTGGGAACACCTGCTCAGATAGAGGCACATATACAATTAACGAGACAAATTAAATAAGAACGAAACAAGGGTCAGGTAATACCACAGTAAAGATGGTGGATTAAACACTTCCTGTAGCACAGAATAGGAAACCGAAACAAAGATGGCGTCTTACATACTGGCACGTTATTTATTTATAGCACATGCTGTTTTGACACAGGACTGTTGAAACATTTTTTGATATTAATTGATATTTGCATGAGCACTAATCTAGGAAGAATTTTATATGTTTTGAGAAAATCATATTGCACACCAAGCACATAGCACTTTATATAGCACAAACTCTAAACCGTAGGTGAGGGGGGTAGAAAATACGGTAAAATATCACCAGAGAAGGTGGCGCGGTTCTCTCCTTTTTCATAATATTTAACCTATTCAACTTTTTTTCAATAGTCACATCCATATAGTTGACACTCTTGTCAGTAATTTGGCTTTTCAAAACACTGAAAACTGAACCCTTTCGCTGCCAAAGCCATTTTCTTTCTTTTTTTTCCCCACATATGTTAAAATGCAAGTTTTTGGCCTTGAAATGACTTAAAACCTCCAAATCCTTACATATTTTCTGAAAGTAGGAAGCCTGTAGAATTAAATGTTAGTTGCAAATTGTCACACAATACTTGCACACCTGTTTTTTTAAACCTATATTTTCAGTAAAATGTATTTTAGTACACACAAACAAATTAATGTTCCTATTTTTTGGTAAATTATCAAGATAAGTATGTGTCAAGTAAACAGATACCAAACATGTCAAGACCAAAAATGCATGCACCCGTGAAATGGCGACAAGCTGATACTCAATAGTGTCTATAGGCAGAGCTTTAACCCTTTTCGCTGCCACTTAAAGGAAAACTTCACTTTCGTAGAAAAAAAAATAGCAAATTAAAAAAATAATAATTTAGCATATACAATTGCTACTCAAATTATATTGTAATTGAATGTTATTAAAAATGACCTTTCCTTTTCAATCTGCAGCTCTGTAATTTTCTGTAAAATTCAATGCAATATGGCTAGCTAGAGGAGTTCTGTACACAGAATGTGTACAGAAAACCTCCCAGAAACATAATTTCCTGCTTGTGTGATTGGCTCACTGATTTTTTCCAGAAGTCTGCACTAAAATACATATCAGATATCAGGCATCCCCTGCAACAAAAATAACAATTTTGGTGAAATACACCCACTAGGAAATCAAGTCTAAAGGGATGCAGATCCTGCAATTTTCCTCGTTCCTCATTTTCCTCATTAGAGCCCTGCAGGTGCAGCAGCCGATTGATAATTATGAAACCACTCTCACATGGACACAGACAAACACACAGGAATTTCTTCAGAATAATAAAAGGTAGGAATCCGTAACAAAGTTTGCAATGTACATAGATCACCCAGAGGGGAATGTTTTTTTTCTCAACAAAAGTGGAATTATACTTTAAGGCATATGGGGCACAGAACCAATTCCAGATGACCAGGTCAGTATGCCTTATGTAGGCTGCATTACCCCTTCTGCTACCTCAGTGCTACTTCAGTGCTTATTCAGCAGACTCAAGCTGCTGATCACAGCTATTCATCCCCAGTGGCTCTCCTGGCAGCACTACTGGTTTCTCCTCCTCCCTCCATCTCGTCAGCTGCTGCCAGGAGTTAGGGAGATTGGTTTCAGGATGAAATGTGGGGGTTGGTTAACATGTCCTTCTTTTTCCTGCTCATTCACTTAGTGAAACTGAAGCTGCAGAGAAGGGGATTACTCTGTCCTCAATCTCTTTCTCTATCTCAAATGTGAAATATCAGGGATCTGTTAGGACCCCTGTTATTTCGCCAAAGCTCCCCCTCCAACAGAGCAGTTAAAAAAAAAAAAAAATGTAAAGAAATACATTGTAAAAAAAATATTTAAAAAACATGAACTAAGGGTTCAATGACATGGGTGCTGTGACTATTCAGCGTAAATGAGAGGTTTTGTTTATGCAGCTGGAGCCGCTTAGAGCCCTGTGCAGGCAACCTATGGGGACACAGTCCCAAAAATTCACCAGACCATTTATCTGAGCATGGAGCCTGGCAGGACACTGGACAGAAAGGAGGACCATACCAGGGCACATTCCCTCAACATGTTTATGAGAACAAGGGCCTCTTGCCCACAACCTCAGCCCAGTGAATGTGGGGGTCTGCAGGCAAGAACTCAGAATCTGGAAGCTCCCTTTACCAAGAGGGCACCCTGATACAGCCCCCTAAAAGAATAAGTATACGGTACATTGAACCCATGCTCATTTACAAAAAATAAGTAGACAAAACACAGTTTTTGTCCTGTCCTATAATAACAAATAGATCCCGCAATGTACATCCACCAACAATAACGTCAACCAGCGATGTTGATCAACGACAATCATGATGCCTGCCGACCTGCGAAAAGGAAAACTAAAATGCCACCCACTAACACACTTCTAGTGTGTTCACTTCCCTCTCGGTGAATGACAGGGCAAGTGAAAGTTGTCTGTTATATACAAGTGGGTGGAGTCTCTCAGGAAATGTGATTGACCATATTTGGTGAATGATGTCCTAGGATCCCCTTTATTGTTGAAGGGTGCTTCCAGATTCTGATAAGTACCCCGGCAAGGCAGACCCCCAAAAACACTTGGCCAGGGTTGTGGAGAATAGGCCCTTATCCTCATCAGAATAATAACAAGGTTCGCCAGGGTAGATTGTGGGCAGGGGCGGGCTGGGCCGGGGGGCAGGGATGTAATTGCCCCCCAGGCTGCTCTGATGTCCTGTAGAATTTGGCTGCTGTGTCGCCATCTTAGAACTCTACATGCGCAGTCTGGAGCTGGCCGATGCAAGCCAGCGATGAGCTCTGTCACAGGCCTGAAAGTCTGTGTTAATGAGCTTAGCCCAGCCCCCTCCCTCCTCCACAGAATCTGCTCTCTTTCCCCGCCCACACTCTGGGCAGCCCGTGTGTTGTCTGTGAAGAGGATGTGTGGGCGGGAAAGTTAAAACGGAGCAGTCGGTTTGGCAGCCACAGTCTTAAAAAAAGAAAAATAAATCAAGTCAGCCTCCTGGGGCTGTCCTTGCGTGACCAAGTGAGATTCTACTCACCTCTTCTCCCTTCCTGCTCTGTCCCCAAAATCTCTCTCCCTTCCCCTCTCTGCAGCTAAAGAGTTATATTTCTAGCAGCCTGTGACAATACCTTGCCCTCCTAGGTGGTATGATATGGGCTCACACTGGCATGCTGCAGTTTGGCTGCAGTGCTGGTGTAGTGGCAGTCTTCCTGCATGTTGCCCCTGGCCCCATAGACCTCTATTAGGTTTCAAATTTTTACTGCATATTCTAAAAGTGCACAAAAAGTCCTGCATGCTGCATCTTTGGTGCAATTCCATAAAATGCAGCAAAAACGCACAACCTAAAAAGTCTGAGGGACTGCAGCTAAGGAAAACCACAAATACACATGTACTGCAGCAAAACAGCACAAAGCCCAAAGGCTTGTACTCGCAGCAGGTACTGCCACACCACTGAAAAGCGATCAATGCTCAGGTCACATTTCAGAGGCATTTGACAGGCACTGAGGAGGTGATATCTAATTTCCTACCTGTCTGTTTTAACCTCCTGAATGCCAGTCCCTCCAGGTAATGGCAATGTTCACTTTGAACTCCACCATTACTCTCTGTAGATGTTACATGTGCTCTCACCTTATTGTTTGCACATCTAATACATAATGAGAGTTCTGGAAATAAGGTGGAGTTCAAAGTGAATTTCTACACCTAAGTGGAGCCCCCCTTTTAGAAGATTTGAGGATAAACCCAGAGACTTGTGGACTTAGGCCACCATACACAGATTGAAATTCTGCCAGTTAAGCAGAAATTTCAATCTATCAACTGACTTCAGCACAACCAGCGTGTCTTTTCTTTTTTTTTTTGTCGATCACTGCTGGCTTCTATAGCTGCCGGCAGTGATCACTGTATTCTGATGTTTGGCTCTTACGGAAGCTTGGTAAATCAAATGCCAGGCTTCTCTAGCATTACACCTGTGCGGCTGCAACCAAGTGTGGGCACAAGCCAGAACAGGCTCCTAGAGACACAGGATGATGGCCAGTAAGAGGAGAACTGGGATATGACGTTATTTACATTATATCCCAAGCCCACAATGCCTTTAATGTGGAGAAGTCTCTCTCTCTGTGCTGGCAATGTGGATCGATTTCTCTCTGTACTGGCAGTGTGGATCGATTTCTCTCTCTGTACCGGCAATGTGGAGCGATTTCTCTCTCTTTGTCTGCAATGTGGAGCGATTTCTCTTTCTGTACCGGCAATGTGGAGTGATTTCTCTCTCTGTGCCGGCAATATGGGGTAGACATGGGAACTGTCAAAAAATTTGTTTCGTTTCGTCCCATTTCGTATATAAAAAAAATCGTAATTCGTGTACGAAATTCCGTTCGAATTCGTACGAAATACGAATTTCGTACGAATCGTAATTTTTTTTTAGAATCGTTAGTAAAGTTACGAATCGTTACGAATCGTTAACGTGGCTAATGAATTGTCGGTTCTCGTAACACAGAGAACAATTCGAATCCAACTACAAATATTGAATTTCAATTTCAAGTTACGAATCGTTACGAATCGTTAATAAATCCAACTACAAATATCGAATTTCAACTAATATGAAAAAAATTATAATAGCGGATATAACGAATGCTTCGAATGATTCTAATGAATTTGAGATTCAGTATATCTAGAATTGAGAACTGTTCCTGCACAAAGTGTCATTTTTGCAGGAAAAAAAGCTATTTAAAATCACTCGCGGCTAATGAAATGTCGGCTCCGTAACACAGAGAACAGTCATTCATTGATAAAAAAAAAAGCGTAGGGGTCCCCCCCAAATTCAATAACCAGGCCCTTCAGGTCTGGTATGGATATTAAGGGGAACCCCAGTCCCCCCTAAATATCCATACCAGGCCCTTTATCCGAGCACGCAACCTGGCAGGAAGCAGTAAAAGGGATTTTCAAACCTTTTAGAATGGGATTTTAAAGGCAACAACAATTCAATTTGTAAAAATTATATAAATTTATTGTACAAAAGGGTAGAATTCTAACATACTATACATATTCCACATAAGTATAAAAACAAATAACCGATGCTTGTGATTGATATGTAAACAGATTGATGAAAATTCCGACGCGTTTCCACAAGGCTTTATAGTTGCCAGTCTTCATCAGGGAATTTTTTAATCATCATCTATAAAGTATATCAAAAGGCATAGTAATTACATAATATATTTCCATCAAGTCGATTCCTGGGTGACTCAAAGATCACCGATTTCCAATGTTTATATGTGTATAAAGTGAAAATACTTACATTAACAAACATAGCATCAAATGTGGTGTTGCTCCCCCATATATCTTTAAATCCAGGGTGGATGCCAGGGATATGCAGATATTTCTTTTTATCTCTCTACAAGACGGCTTGAAAAATACAATTTTTAGCCCCTTATTTTTGTCGATTTAAACATCAAATACAGCAACGAAAAATTGTATTTTTCAAGCCGTCTTGTAGAGAGATAAAAAGAAATATCTGCATATCCCTGGCATCCACCCTGGATTTAAAGATATATGGGGGAGCAACACCACATTTGATGCTATGTTTGTTAATGTAAGTGTTTTCACTTTATACACATATGGAAATATATTATGTAATTACTATGCCTTTTGATATACTTTATAGATGATGATTAAAAAATTCCCTGATGAAGACTGGCAACTATAAAGCCGTGTGGAAACGCGTCAGATTTTCATCAATCTGTTTACATATCAATCACAAGCATCGGTTATTTTTTTTTATACTTATGTGGAATATGTATAGTATGTTAGAATTCTACCCTTTTGTACCATAAATTTATATAATTTTTACAAATTGAATTGTTGTTGCCTTTAAAATCCCATTCTAAGAGGTTTGAAAATCCAATATTCTTGGGAATGATGGCAACCCTAGTGTCTCTATGCAAGAGTTCAATCTTTTTCATGGAAGCAGTAAAAGAGGGGGGACGAGAGCGTCTCCCCTCCCGCCTGAACCGTACCAGGCCACATGCCCTCAACATTGGGAGGATGCTTTGGGGGTCTGAGACCCCCAAAGCACCTTGTCCCCATGTTAATGAGGACAAGGGCCTCTTCCCCACAACCCTGGCCGGTGGTTGTGGGGGTCTGCGGGCGGGGGGCTTATCGGAATCTGGAAGCCCCCTTTAACAAGGGGACCCCCAGATCCCGCCCCCCCTGTGTGAAATGGTAAGGGGGTACAAAAGTACCCCTACCATTTCACCAAAAAAGGTGACAAAAATTGTAAAATTGACAGGAGACGGTCTTTGACAATTCCTTTATTAAAATCTTCTTTCTTCTGGTCTTCCTTCTTCCTTTCTTCATCCTTCGGTTTCTTCATCTTCTCCTTCCGGCATCTTCTTCCATCTTCTTCCATCTTCTTCTTCCTCCAATCCGCTTCTTCTTGCGCCGGTCTTCTTGTCCAGCAGCTTCTTCCATGGCGTTGGCGTCTGTTCTTCTGTCGGGCCGCTCCTCGCAATGGGAGGCTCCCGCTGTGTGAGGTTTCGCTCCGGCTGACAGGTCTTTTATAACGGAGGGCACCTGGTGACCCCGCCCCCCCTCTGACGTCATGGGGAAAGCCATAGGGAAGTCCCCATGACGTCCCCGTGCATCAGAGGGGGCGGGGTTACCAGGTGCCCTCCGTTATAAAAGACCTGTCAGCCGGAGCGAAGCCTCACACAGCCGGAGCCTCCCATTGCGAGGAGCGGCCCGAGAACAGACGCCGACGTCATGGAAGAAGATGCCGGATGAGAAGGACGAGAAGACCGGAGGAAGAAGAAGCGGATCGGAGGAAGAAGAAGATGGAAGAAGAAGATGGAAGAAGATGACAGAAGGAGAAGATGAATAAACCGGAGGATGAAGACAGGAAGACCAGAAGAAAGAAGATTTTAATAAAGGAATTGTCAAAGACTGTCTCCTGTCATTTTTACCATTTTTGTCACCTTTTTTGGTGAAATGGTAGGGGTACTTTTGTACCCCCTTACCATTTCACACAGGGGGGGGACTTCCAGATTCCGATAAGCCCCCCGCCCGCAGACCCCCACAACCACCGGCCAGGGTTGTGGGGATGAGGCCCTTGTCCCCATCAACATAGGGACAAAGTGCTTTGGGGGTCTCAGACCCCCAAAACACCCTCCCAATGTTGAGGGCATGTGGCCTGGTACGGTTCAGGCAGGAGGGGGGCCGCTCTCGTCCCCCCCCTCTTTTCCTGCGGCCTGCCAGGTTGCGTGCTCGGATAAAGGGTCTGGTATGGATTTTGAGGGGGGACCCCACGCCATTTTTTTTTTGGCTGGGGTCCCCCTTAATATCCATACCAGACCTGAAGGGCCTGGTTATTGAATTTGGGGGGACCCCTACGCTTTTTTTTTTTATATCAATGAATGACTGTTCTCTGTGTTACGGAGCCGGCAATTCATTTGCCGGCAATAGCCGCAAGTGATTTTAAATAGCTTTTTTCCTGCAAAAATTACTCTTTGTCATTCGAATTCATTCATTCGTTATATCCGCTATAATAATTTCTTTCATATTAGTTGAAATTCGATATTTGGTAGTCGGATTCGAATAAATTCGGCGACGAAATTCGTAAACGGAATTTCGTATTCCGTACGGAATTCGTATTCGAAAAAATTCGTACAACGGATTCGTAAATTCGTACGAATTTCGAAAAATTTGTACGAAAAATTCGTACAAATTACGAATTCGTACGAAAATAATCGCACATGTCTAATATGGGGCGATTTCTCTCTCTGTTCCGGCAATGTGGAGTGATTTCTCTCTCTGTGCCAGCAATGTGGAGCGATTTCTCTCTCTGTACCGGCAATGTGGAGTGATTTCTCTCTCTGTACCGGCAATGTGGAGTGATTCCTCTCTCTGTACCGGCAATGTGGATCGATTTCTCTCTCCCTGTGCTGGCAATGTGGAGCGATTTCTCTCTCTGTCCCGGCAATGTGGAGCAATTTCTCTCTGTGTCGGCAATGTGGAGCGATTTCTCTCTCTGTGCCGGCAATGTGGAGGGATTTCTCTTTGTGCCTGAAATGTGGAGTGGTTTCTCTCTCTGTGCCGGAAATGTGGAGCGATTTCTCTCTCTGTGCTGGCAATGTGGAGTGATTTCTCTCTGCGTGCCGGCAATGTGGAGTGATCTCTCTCTCTGTGCTGGCAATATGGAGTGATCTCTCTGTGCAAGCAGTGTGAAGCAGTCTCTCCCTCTCTGTGTGGGCAATGTGGAACAGTCTCCCTCTCTGTGCGGGCAATGTGGAGCTAATTTGGTGGTTAAATGGGCCACTTGACTGGACTTGCCCCCCAGGCCTAAGGCTGCCAGCCCTCCCCTGATTGAGGGCATGTGACCTAGTATGGTTTGGGGGGGGGAGTGGTTTATGCCTGTCCTCTCCCTATCCTAGTCTATCAGGCTGCAAGCTCAAATTAGGGGCCTGATATGAATTTGGAGGATTTTTTTTACTCTATCCCTGGCTGACAGCTGAATGTGCCTGATGGCGATGAGTTCCCGGTTGTTAGGATTAGTGATGAACCGTGGATTAATGGTGGTCATGTACAAACTCATTGTGACTGAGATCTCCTGTGTACAGAGCAGTACCGAACTCTGGATGCAACTGTGGGCAAGAGACTCGGTGGTCTTTATTGGAGTGTTCCTTTTTCCCATATGTGAGTAGGTTTTTTACCTAATAAAGTTCTGGTTTTATACAGAATTACACTATTGGGTTAGTTATTTCCAGTGATGTAAGTAACTCAGTTAAAATAAACGGAGTTACTTAACGCAGTTTGTTTAGAGGGTAACGAGTAATCTAACTGATTACTCTTCCCCTCATGGTAACTCAGTTCCCATTACTTGGGTGGCATTACCGCAATTACATCTACCGCCCAGGAGGCCCGCTGTGGCCGCGCTGCCTGGCCGTCCGTTCCGCCACAGTGAGGGGGGCTTTCGCCCGCTGAGCTGAGAAGAGGCTGAGACTCACAGAGACTGTCTAGACCGCCCCATCCCGCCCCGCCTATCCAGAGAGAGAGAATGTTGGGAGGCGGGGCGGACACTAAAAAATGAAGTCAGCTTACCAGCTGACACCAATCGAGTGAAGGGGAGGGTCTTTCTCTCTCCCCATGAGGAAAGGCATCCCTGGAGGCATTCAAGTAAGTGACTGTCTGACGATTCGAATTGCAGTGCAATTGATCCATCCCAAATCCTCCACCACCTCTGCTTCTTACTGATCCCATCCCTACCCACCCACCAACACTACCCACCCACCATACAACAGAGGTGATGGGGGGGATAGGGAAGGGATGAGAGCAGTGGTGGTGGGGGATGTGATCAGTAAGAGGCAGAGGTGGTGGTGGGAGAGGATGGCACCACCACCGCTGCCTCCCCCCCAAGTACCACCGCTGCCTGCCAACCCCAAGTAAACCACCGCTGCCACCCCTCCAAGTACTGTACACCACCACCACTGCCACCCCCCCCAAGTACCACCGCTGCCACCCCTCAAGTACCACCACTGCCACCCCTCAAGTACCACCGCTGCCACCCCCTCAAGTACCACCACTGCCACCCTGTCACAGTTACTTTGCTGAGTAACTAATTACTTTTCCAATGTAGTAACCGAGTTACTAATGCAATTACTTTTTGGGAGAAGTAATTTGTAACTTAACTAATTACTGGGGCGTGGCCTGGCTTGCAGAGAAGATGGACGCTTAGCTCTTTAGCTCCCGCCGCCTCACGACTACACAGCTATATACCGGAGGTTCCACTCGCCCATACCCTGCTGTCACATGGGGACTTCATCGAGGACATCATCTGCCTCACGATCCCGCTCCCCACGGAGAAACTCCGGGAGTATGAACGGCACTATCCCGGACATGTTCAGGTCTACGGGAGGTAACATGGCGCCCGCTCCCCTCAGGGGCTCTCAAGAACTCCCTCCCGCCCTGACTGACATTCCACTGCACCCTACTCCATTACCACCGACCGAGGATAGATCCACGAACCGTGCCATCCCTGCCTCCCAGCCCCAACTTAATATCCACGATCTGAGGGCAATAGCAGAGGATATCAAAGGCACCCTTTCGGCGGCCATATCGGAACTGCGCCTCGACCTCCGCGCCGTCAATGATAGGGTTGCGGCCGTAGAGGATAAAATCAGTATCCAGGGCTCCCAATTGCAGAAAACAACCCACTACGTAGACACACACACCCTGCAACTCCGGGATATGGCCCGTCACCTGGAAGACCTCGATAACAGGGGCAGACGCCATAACCTGAGGGTCAGGGGCCTTCCAGAGGACATAGACGGAGATCACATACTACCCTCGGTCACGGGTCTCTTCAATGACCTGCTTGGTCGCCCGCCTCAAACACCAATTAACATGGACAGGATCCACAGGGCCTTGCGCCCCAAAGGAAAGGACACTGACCCACCACGAGATATCGTATGCTGTATCTCCGACTTCAAGACCAAAGAATTAATCCTAAAACAGGCCAGAAGACGACCCCATATCACATACCTTGGCGCCACGGTCCAGATTTATCAGGACCTTTCCAGCATTACCCTGCAACATCGCAGGAATCTGCGACCTTTACTGGATACCCGTGCCCAAGGGATCACTTACAAATGGAAGTTTCCCTTCTGCCTTTCGGCCACCTCCCAGGGACGTACGGCACTTTTGAAAGTACCTGAAGACCTGCCGCGCTTTTGCCATGCCCTGAATATCCCACTGGTTGCTGTACCGGACTGGTTCTCCGAATTCCGCCGGTCGGCGGTGCAAAGGGAACCGCCTTCAGCCGAACCCATGGAAGCCCAGGCCTTGGACGCTCGACAGACCAGACCGCCCTCCGCAGCAGATGATCGTTCAGGACGCTGGTCCTCGCATCGCACCCGCAGCCCGTACCGCTCTCCTACGTTCAGAAGGTCAAGGAGGGATCACTAAGCTGCTCTCACCGGAACCCGCCTTTTCGCCGCTACGAACCGTTGACCGCACTCTCCGTTCCCTGGTCTGACCTGCTCAAAGATCTTACGCCTCCCCACTCCTACAACTGAGAATCAGCCTGCAACCGACCCAGATAAACTCCACATGTATGCCACTGAGCGCCCTCAAATTGGATCTCATGCTTGCCTGCTGATTTCCATGCAGGCTACATCCTTACGCCTACGATGTTCCTTCCAAAACCCACAGCCACCATCTCCTGCTACAACATCGTACCCCGCTGACTTGGCTCCTGATCCCCAGCCCTGCTATCCCACCCGGGATCTCATCCTTGCACACATTGCAGACCCTTGCGCTATATGTGACAGACATTGGTTTGATTTGATTGCTGCCTGTTATAGATTTTTATTTACAGCTTGAACTGACCACTCTACTGTCAATGGGGTATACCGTTCCAAGAGTCTACTCCGTTTATGAGTTCCCCTCTTTCTTTACTACAAACCCCAGGATGCACAGCGATCACTCACCTGACTGCAGCTGAACGTTATTACGTTGCCCGGAAGGCGCACGTACGCCCTCTTCCCGGAAATGCCCTACAGAGCGCTGATACTGGTCTGCCTTCTATTCTACAACCCCGCTCTACAGGCTCACGGCGGCTCAAAGGATCTGCAAAAGAACCGCAACAACAATGCTACTCCCCCAGATGGCACCCCTGCGTGAATATCGCTCCTGCTCTCCGTACAACTGACTGGTTCCACTTGAAACTGGACTCTGCCCTCACGGTTCACAATGTCTATCTACCATTCTGCTGAATTCTCCAATACTGGTAACTGCTTGTCTCTTAATGCCTGCTATTTAACATGTTTCACATTTGCAGGTTCAACCACTTGTTTGATGCTTTTTCTGATCGTATTTGTTCTCTTTCTCTCCGGTTACACTTTGACTGCTAAAATGTTTAAGGTCTAAATATATTGATTGAATCCTCTATGCTCCCCACTCTATCCCACTCCAGGGCACACTGCCCTCTCTCATACATCTCATCTCACTCATGTCGGATGATCTCCCACATATGCTGGTGACGTTTCATACCACCCCCTAACAAGGGAGACTTACCTTCTATCTCCTGTCATTGTAACATGTCACATCTCCCATACATCTTAGGCACCTCTTTACGTCCCATACAGTGTATACCCATGTACTTACCCATGACACCTCCTGCTTTTGCCACTCCTCTATAGTCGTGTCCCGGCGGGACTTCTATGTCCTTAGCTACTTACGCACCTTTACTCTTCTCCAGCAGTCAACCCCCACACGGTAGCGGTTACAGGTACCTCCTCTCCAAGGCGAGGAGGAGCTTTGTCACCGCTCTGTACCTCCACCGATATCCCTGACTTGAGACAGTTGGGAATTGCTCCCAGCTACCTCTTCGGTTTTTTTCCCTTTGAGATTTGATCTCCACCTCCACAAACCTTGATCTACCTGCAAAATCCTGTTTCGCACTAACTCACTTTTACACTCCCCCTCATCTACATCCAGTCCTTGTCAACTCACGACATGAATTCCCCAGACACCGCACAGGATGTACCAAGCCCCCCCTTAAAACTCAAAATTTGCTCTATAAATGTACGGGGCCTCAACACCCCAGAAAAACGCTCACTGTTGCTTTCACATCTGCTTAAAACAAAAACCCATGTTGCTTTAATTCAAGAGACCCACTTTAGGGCTGATCACATCCCTAAGCTTCATAACATACACTTCCCCACAGTCTACCATGCCCCCAATCTGGAAGCCAAATCTAAAGGGGTTTCCATCCTTATCTCCCGACACTGCCCCCTTCAAATCACAGATGTCCAAAAAGACATCAACGGCAGATTCCTCTTCCTGAAAGGGAAACTCCTCCAGAGGACTATCACCATCGCCAACCTGTACGCACCCAACACCCACCAAGTCACGTTTTTTCGTTCCACCATGCATCAACTCACCGCATTCCAAACAGGTACTCTCATTGTTGGAGGTGACTTCAACGTGGCACTTAACCCATCTATGGACACCTCCAAAGGACACTCCACGCTGACTTACAGAGCCATACGTGCGATTAAATCACAGTTCCATGACCTACTACTTCACGACTCCTGGCGCACTCTACATCCCAACGAGAAGGATTTCACTTACTTTTCTGGACCTCACAACCGATACTCGAGACTGGATTACCTTTTTATAACCCAGAACGACTTATCACACCTGTCCACGGCCTCCATTGACCCAATGTTTTTGTCTGACCATAACCCAATATCCATGATCCTGTCCCTTCCCTCTACAATATCTAGATCCCCCATATGGCGGCTAGACAACTCTCTACTTACGGATCCGGTGAACGTCCAAACTATTTCCACACGCCCCTCTCAATACTTCACTGAAAATACTTCAGACACTTCCTCCCCAATGTCGGTCTGGGCCGCCCACAAATGTGTAATTAGAGGTTCCTTTATCTCATTGGCAGCCTCACGTAATAAACTTAGAAAAGCACGCATCGAACTCTTAACTAAAAAAATTAGGGACCTTGAACAGAAACATAAAGCTTCCCTTGCTGCCGAAGTCCTGACGGAACTGACCCAGACCAGAGAGGAATTGGTTGAAGAACTTCAGCTTAGGTTGAAACGTAATTACGTAGTGTCCCAAAAAATGTACTACGAATTTGGCAACAAATCCAGCAAACTATTAGCCAAGGCTCTCCAAAACAAAAAAGCGGCCCATACTATTCACTCAATTAGAAACACGACAGGTAACCCCCTCACCAAGACGGACGACATTGCTGACCAATTCGTGACCTATTTCTCCCAACTTTATAATCTTCCCACCCCTCCTTCAAACCATGATCACCCTGACCGTGCATCTGCCATCCGGGAATTCCTACAAAAATACTCCCCCACGCCGATCACTGACTTAGAGGCCTCTAACCTCGATTCACCTCTCACAACAGCGGAAATCCTCCACGCCCTGAAACAACTGAAACCCGGGAAGAGCCCTGGCCCCGACGGGCTGACAGCCAGCTATTACAAAACCTTCCCCGACATTCTACTGCCCCATCTGACTGTAGCCTTTAACAACTTCTCACCAAATGATATAGCACAGAGAGACATACTAGAGGCACATATACTCATCCCCAAACCAGACAAGGACCCCACGTTAGTCACGAATTACCGCCCCATATCTCTACTCAACGTAGATCTGAAATTGTATGCCAAGGTTCTGGCCAACCGCATGTTACCCCTCCTTTCAAGTTTAATTAGCCTGGATCAGGTCGGTTTTGTCCCTGGTAGGGAAGCCAGGGACAATACCATTAAGGCATTGAACATTCATCATTGGCTTACCACCACCTCCACCCCGGGTTTCTTCCTATCTTTGGATGCGGAGAAGGCGTTCGATAGGGTGGCATGGGACTATATGGAGGCAGTACTCCACGCAATCGGTTTACCACAGCTTTTTGTCCGTATGATCATGCTACTGTACTCATCTCCATCAGCCAAGCTCAGGATTAACGGCCGCCTGTCGAACGCCTTCTCCATAGCTAATGGTACCCGCCAGGGATGTCCCTTGTCCCCGATCATTTTCTTACTCACCATGGAACCCTTCCTACGTAGGCTCAGAGAAAATCCTGACATAAAAGGTCTCACCGTCAATCACAACACATACAAAGTAACAGCATACGCAGACGATGTCCTACTCTTCCTGTCCGACCCACTCATTACAATTCCCAACTTACTTAAGGACTTTTCCCTATTTAAATCCCTTTCCAACTTACAAATTAACTTCTCCAAGTCACAAGCCCTGAATGTCTCCTTACCGACCCCTCTAGTATCCCAATGTAAACTTAACTTCCCATTTGGATGGGCCTCCCAAGCCATCTCCTATCTGGGGATTAAACTCCCCACTAAATTGTTAGACTTATATTCACTGAACTTCCTAAATGCTCTCCAAACCATCAAAGACGACCTACATAAGTGGCACACAGGACCCTTTTCGTGGTTCGGAAGAGTAGCAATCCTAAAAATGAATGTCCTCCCCAGATTACTTTACCTCCTACAAGCTATTCCCATTGCATTACCTCAAGCTTTCTTCACAACATACCAACGTATGTGCAGAACCTTTGTATGGAAATCCCAAACTCCCAGGATTAGCTGGACTCGTATGACTCTCCCTAAACTCCTAGGCGGCCTCAGTCTCCCTGATATCCGCAAATACCACCTTGCTTCCCACCTGGCAAGGGTAGTAGACTGGCATCTTCACAAGCCACATAAGGACTGGATACGACTGGAACAGGCCTTCTCCTCTATTCCGTTGGCTCACTTACCATGGATTCCCAGATCGCAAATCCCTAAACCCCTGTTAACACATCCACTGATCAATCCCACAGTTCTTTCCTTTCACACCTCATGCACCCATATGAAACTTACTCCAACATACGGCCCCATGACCCCACTGACTGACAACCCTGACTTCCCACCTGGACTGACTTTGAAGACTCCTTTAACAACATTACCTGAAAAACTTCCGCGAGCCTCCGATTTCTTCCACAACGGAGAGCTTTTGACCTATCATTTGATGTCCACGTCCCTACCGGACTATAACATTCCCTTCTTCAAATTTCTACAACTCTGCCACTTCTTCCACACCTCGACTCAGAACCCGCAATGGTACAGAAAACACACACCTTTTGAGACTCTTTGCCTAAGCTCGGAACCCCAAAGACACGTGATATCTAGCACGTACTCCCTACTCTTCTCCACACATGTTATCAAAAATGACTCTCTGATCCAAAGATGGGAATCAGAGCTGGCCATTGACTTATCCACTGAAGACTGGGAGCACATATTCCACTATACACACAAAGGTTCCATCAATGTTTCCTCCCAAGAGAATAGGTACAAACTTCTCACCAAATGGTATAGAACCCCGGACAAAATCCACAAGTTTCACTCTCGAGTCTCCCCAGTATGTTGGCGGTGTAACTCAGCACTAGGAACTCTCCTACACATATGGTGGGACTGCCCGCTTCTACATTCATACTGGAAGGAAATCCATCGACTAATATCCCAAATCACTACATATACCCCAGATTTTACTCCAGCCCAATTCCTCCTGCACCACACATCACTTCCCCTACATACCTACAATAAATCATTAATGATGCATCTTATCAATGCCGCAACACAATGCATTCCGGTGCACTGGAGATCCACGACTCTCCCCACGATTGCTAAATGGATAAAACGTACTGACAAAATTTCAGAAATGGAGAGCCTCATACACCAGGCTAAAGATGTCCCGAATAAACATGGAAGCACCTGGGCATGTTGGTCACATTTCCGAGGACAAATGTCCCCGACCACTCCCTCTCCCCCTAGGCCTACCCCTTCTTGATTTCCTGACCGTCCTGTCTATCTTATTATCCACTTCATTTGCTCATCTCTTGTATATCTCTTTGAATTTCCGTAAGACACCATTATACCCTAACTTTGCGGGGTATCTCCTTAGTATTTCATATCACCTAATGATCCCCAATCATTCCCTGGTACCTTGTACCACCTCCCATATAGTAGAATAGGTATAAACCTCTTAATTATACCATGCAAACTACCCCTTCTCCTGCTACACTGCCTCTTACGACCCTCTGCTTACATCCTAGTGTCCTGTCCCCGCTCACAGCTAGATCCCCGTGTGGGTGAGTGGGCACAGGTAATGCTGGAAATAGGTAGTATCTTACCCCTTTCTCACCATCGTTACCTATGAGCCAGGTGATACCCTTGTTACACTGACATTAAGTTTCCACTCATTACTCTTATTCATCACCTTGCATACCATGAGAATCTCTAGCGGCCATGCTATGATTGGTATTCACACTCTTTCTCCCTTAGATCACATCTAAGACTTCTGACCGCATTTATCTATGTCTATGCAATCGATCACTGATAGTTACAATAATACTCTGTACTGCTTTTTCAGTTATACTTTTTATTGTATTTTGTACATGTTTTGAATTTATTGTACACTTGCAAACTTTCAATAAACTTTGTTTGAAAAAAAAAAAAAACGAATTACTTTTTTAAAGTAAGATGACCAACACTGGTTATTTCCTGTATTTCTACTTCTAAGGACTGATTATACCAGCCATAAGGAGGTAAAGACATAGTTATATAGTAAGTGAGGTGAAAAAAAGACATCAAGTCCATCAAGTCCAACCTGTGTGTGTGATTATATGTAAGTATTACATTGTATATCCCTGTATGTTGCGGTCATTCAGGTTCTTACCTAATAGATTCTTGAAACTATAAATGCCCCCTGCTGAGACCAATGCCTGTGGAAGGGATTTCCACATCCTTGCTGCTCTAAAGCTACTTTCACACTGAGGCGCTGGGCGCGCTGGTGGTAAATCGGCGCTATATTTAGCGGCGCTTTACCGTTGTTTTAGGGTTTGGAGCGCTGCCCCATTGTTTTTAATGGGAAGGGGCGATTTAGGAGCGCTAAATACACCGCTCCTACAGCGCTCCAAAGATGCAGCTTGCAGGACATTTTTCAGCGTCCTGCAAGCGCACCGCTCCAGTGTGAAAGCCCTCGGGCTTTCACACTGGAGAGACAGCAGCGGCTGTTTGAAGGCGCTTTGCAGGCGCTATTTTTAGAACTTTAGCACCTGCAAAGCACCTCAGTGTGAAAGGGGCCTTACAGCTAAGAACCGTCTACATAGTTTAAGGTTAAACCTCTTTTCTAATTTTAATGAGTGGCCACAAGTCTTATTAAACTCCCTTCCACAAAAAAGTTCTATCCCTATTGTGGGATCACCAGTATGGTATTTGTATATTGAAATGATATCCCCTCTCAAGCGTCTCTTCTCCAGAGAGAATAAGTTCAGTGCTCGCAACCTTTCCTCATAACTAATATCCTCCAGACTCTTTATTAGCTTTGTTGCCCTTCTTTGTATTAGCTCCATTTCCAGTACATCCTTCCCAAGGACTGGTGCCCAGAACTGGACAGCATACCCTAGGTTCGGCTGGGCCAGAGTCTTGTAGAGTGGGAGAATTATCGTTTTATATCTGGAATTAATCCCCTTTTTAATGCATGCCAATATTCTGTTTGCTTTGTTAGCAGCAGCTTGGCATTGCATACCATTGCTGAACCTATCATCTACTAGGAACCCCAGGTCCTTTTTCAATCCTAGATTCCTCCAGAGGTTCTCCCCCCAGTGTATAGATTGCATTTATATTATTGCCACCCAAATGCATTATTTTACATTTTTCTACATTGAACTTTATTTGCCATGCAGTTGCCCACCTCATTAATTTGTTCAGATCTTTTTGCAAGGTTTCCACATCCTGCAGAGAAGTTATTGCCCTGCTTAGCTTAGTATGATCCGCAAATACAGAGATTGAACTGTTTACCCCATCCTCCAGGTCGTTTATGAACAAATTAAACAGAATTGGTCCTAGCACAGAACCCTGGGGGACCCCACTACCCACCCCTGACCATTCTGAGTACTCCCTATTTATCACCACCCTCTGAACTCGCACTTGTAGCCAGTTTTCAATCCATGTACTCACCCTATGGTCCATGCCAACAGATTTTATTTTGTACAGTAAACATTTATGGGGAACTGTGTCAAATGCTTTTGCAAAATACAGATATACCACATCTACGGGCCTTCCTTTATCTAGATGGCAACTTACCTCCTCATAGAAGGTTAATAGATTGGTTTGGCATGAACGACTCTTCATGAATCCATGCTGATTACTGCTAATGATACCGTTTTCATTACTAATACCTTATCATCCCCTCCAAGAGTTTACATACTATTTTTTTTTTCATCAAAAGGTTTTTATTGGTTTTGTAGGATAACATGGTGTACAATTATACATTGTACGTCGTGCAACGACGTAGATGTTTACACGTATAGAATGAACAAAACAACGTGTAATGAACAAACATATGGTTAATAACTCGAATTAACAGTAGTGGCTAGGTAAAATAGTTATCAGTGGAAGAAAGAAAAAAAAAGGAAAAAAAAACTTGAGTGTATAGTAATCCTATCCGCTCGTGTGGCACCCCGGATGGGATCATTAGTGCCAAAGGAGAGGAGAGGGTGGAGCAGGGATACAAAGCTTAGTAATTAGCAAGTAAGGCTACAATGAACTTGACAGCGAGGTCAATCGTTAACAAGGGAGAAGTCTAACAGTGTTGCTCCGTCAAGAGGCATGGGTCAGTTGTGGGTTTGAGACTCTATTTGCTAGATGCAGCTAGGGCCAATCTGTCCAGGGTTGCCAGTGGGCGGCTGTTTTGGTGGAGAGTTCGTTGCTGGATGCTGTCAAAATTTCATAGCTGTAGTGAAGGGAAACCAGGTCTGTAACTTGGGATAGGGAGAGTGGAGCATCAGATTTCCAGTGTCTGTTGATGTTTAGTCTAGCCACTAGAAGTATGTGGGTAATGAGATAATGAAAGGTGTAGGGAAGATCATCAATTGTTAGGTTTAGGATCGCAAGTGCAGGTGTTGGGGTAATCGAGCATCGGGTGATATTTTTGATGAGGTCAAAATTTTTATTCCAGTAATCTTGAAGTTTGGGACATGCCCAGAAGATGTGGAGCATGTCCCCAACGTTAGATTTACATCTCCAACATGTGGAAGAGTTCTGGGGGTCAAAGGAGGATAGTCTGGACGGTGTGAGATACCATCGTAGTGAAAGTTTTTGCATGAGTTTCCAAAGGGCTGCACATTTTGTGGATTTGTACGTGGATTTAAGCGCATATTGCCATTGGGAGTCAGAGAAGGTGTGTGCAAGGTAATTTTCCCATCTGAGGTGTGGGTCCATTTTAGAAAAGTCAGTCTTACGATGGAGCTGGTTGTAGAAGTGGGAGATGCCTCTGGTTTTGGAAGCTGGGTTGGTGAGGTATTCCCAGGTTTTGGGGTCTACGGTGTAAAGAGGGAACAATAGGTTGGTCAGGCAGTGGCAAATTCGTAAGTAGTTAAAATGTTCTCAAGGCAGGAAGGCCATATTCAGTCTGCAGTTGGAGGAAGGATTTGGGGTGATCTATTTGGATAATGTCGGGGATGGAGTTGATTGGGCAGTAAGTTTTTTTCAGGCGAAAGCGGAGGCTTTCATGGTTGGGGAGATGGAGGTCGGGATTGGGGTGCCGAAAGGGGTGCTCATTATCCAATCCTTTAGGTTGGGCCGGATGAGTGTGGATTTTTTGTTCCTTCGAGATCTGTCCTCTAAATCGACCAGCTTGGCGCGCATCCAGACTTGCTCCTCTTTGATGTCATTGCAGGTGTCAATGATATCATTCACAGTATATGTGCAGTCTGACAGGCCTTTCTCAGTATTGGTAACTCTGTCATCTAATATGCGGATGTCAGAGGTGAGATTAGAAAACAGTGAGGAGAGGTTTGTCATGAGGGAGGTCTGAAGGGACAGCAGCATGTCCTTTAAAGTAGTGTCCATGACTGGCTGGCCTGAGGTGGGGAAAGATGCCATGGATGTTTGCAGGGCCTGGTTAGATAGGAGGGGATTTGGAGCCTGGGCCTCAATTTTGGAGTCCAGCGTCCGCTGCGGGGGTGTATCGAGCCGCATCTTGGCCTTGGCTGGGCTTCCGAGGAGGGGGTTGTCTTCCTGGGGGTTGAGGGTCCTATAGAGGTACCTGAGTTTAGCTGGGGCTCCGGTTCTTCATCCGGGAGGGCCGTGTACGATGCGGATGGCGCGGCCTGGTCGGCGCCATCTTGGAGGCTCGTGTCCCGTTTCGCCGGATTGTAAGCGAATTCCGTCAATTTCAGAGGCGTTCAGTCAGTGAAACGCTTCCTGGACGGGTTCATGGTGGTCTGCAGGGTACCTGGAGCTAGGATGGTGCGGATGGTATTGTGAGCAGGGCCTGTGTCGTTGTATGCTGTCCCCTGCCTGACGAGCTAAAGGGCTAAGCTTCCATCTTCCTCTCCGGTCGGCCACGCCCCTGAGTTTACATACTATTGATGTTAGGCTAACTGATCTGTATTTACCAGGAATGTATTTTGGGCCCTTTTTTAAATATTGGTGCTACATTGGCTTTTCTACAATCAGTGGGTACCATTCCAGTCAGTAAACTGTCAATAAAAATTAGGAACAATGGTCTGGCAATTACTTGACTGAGTTTCCTATGTACCCTTGGGTGCAAGCCATCTGGTCCCAGTGATTTATTAATGTTAAGTTTCCTAAGTCTAATTTTAATTCTGTCCTCTGTTAACCATGGAGGTGCTTCCTGTGACGTGTCATGAGGATAAACACTGCAGTTTTGGTCACTGAAGCCCCTCGATTCCCTTGTGAAGACTGGGGTGAAGAATGACTTCAATATTTTCGCCATCTCCCCATCTCCTTAGCTTCATCCCTTTGGAGCTCTACACATTATTCTTGATATATATGCATACCCTCCCCCTTTTTTACCCTCTCTATCCTTGCGATAAAGGGTATACCCTTGAATGGTTGCCAGACAATCATAAGAGCTGTTGAACCAGGTCTCTGAAATTCCCACAAAATCCAAATCCTCCTCGTACAACAGTATCTCTACTTCACCCATCTTGTCTGCCAGGCTCCTGGCATTGGTGAACATGCCACGTCGTTTAAACCGGTATCCTCTTATTGGGTGTTCCGAGATTTGCTACTATACTTAACTTGGGTTTATGTGCTTTGGTCAACCTACCACTAATGCCCCCAATCTCTACCTCTGGAACCTCCCCCCATCACCTAGTTTAAAAAACCCTCTAACTTTTTAGCCATCTTCATTCCCAGCTGATCTGCACCCTCCTCATTTAGGTGCAGTCCGTCCCTTCTGGTTATCGACTGAGAAGTCGGCCCAGTCCTCCAGGAACCCAAACCCCTCCTTACTACACCAGCTCTTCAGCCACTTGTTTACTTCTCTAATCTCCCTCTGCCTTTCTGGTGTGGCTCGATGTACCGGTAGTATTCCTGAGAATACTACCTTGGAGGTCCTTTTCCTCAATTTAGCTCCCAAGTCCCTAAAATCGTTATTAAGGACACTCCATCTGCCTCTGACTTTGTCATTGGAGGCAACGTGCACCATGACAGCTGGGTCTTCCCCAGCTCTTCCCAGCAATCTGTCCACCAGATCTGTGATGTGCCGAACCCGAGCGCCCGGTAGACAACATACAGTTCGTCACTTCAGGTCTTTGTGTCCTTCTAAGAATTGAGTCCCCTACCACCAGAATCTGTCTTTCCTTTTTCGCTTCCCCCCACTCTCACTGGAGGAGTTCTTCCCCCGGCAGCTAAGAGAGTCCCTCAGCTGCTGGTGCCTGACTGGTTTCACCAATGTCACTCAATGGAACGTACTGATTGGGATGCTCCAGCCCTGGATCGGCTTCCCTGGCACTTCCCCCCTCTACCCTTCCTGACTGTCACCCATCTACTCTTTCCTAGTGCCTGCACCTCTTTGTCTCCACTGGCCTCTGTGCTTGCCCCTGCCGGCATCTGCCGTGTACTTCTCAGTGCTGACAGTTGCTTCCCCAGATTCAGAACCTGGGCTTCCAGGGAAACGCTGTATTTCAGTGCTTACTCACGCTATGAGTAAGCACTGAAATACAGTGCGAAACGCGTCAGCTCTGTACCCCCCTTTTTGCCGTGTTTGGATTGTAGTGTCTTTTTGCTTTTAAATAAACCCTTTGGATTTCATTTTCCCGGTGTGCGGCTGTCCGGAGTTCTTCCTTTTGATTTCTAATCATTGTGCTATTAGCCAGCACCTGGGGCTCCCACACAGGAGCAGGAGCATTCGCTTGTAAGGAGAGTCTTGGAGCGGTGGTTGTTTGTTTTTCAACAACGCAGCTAGAGGTTCACTTGGCCGAACACCCATTAATTTCGCCATTTACACAGGAATCTCCATGTACTTTGTAAACGGTATTGAGGTTTTCCTCATGTTACTTTCACTGCTGGTCAAATGTTTGTATCCTATAATGTTAAGATATTTTCTCCACTGGTGAATGTTCTTTAACTCTTATGCTATGTACACACGATAGGATTTTCCGACAACCAAACTGTGGATTTTTCTCTGAAGGATGTTGGCTCAAACTTGTCTTGCATACACACGGTCACACAAATGTTGGAAATTCCGAACGTCAAGAACATGGTGACGTACAACACGTACGACGAGCCCAGAAGTTCAATAGTCAGAGCGTCTCTTCTGCTTGATTCCGAGCATGCGTGGACTTTTGTGCATCGGAATTGTGTACACACGCTCGGAATTTCCGTCAACAAGTTTTGTTGTCAGAAAATTTGAGAACCTGCTCTCAAACATTTGTTGGCGGAAATTCCGACAACAAATGTTCTATGGAGCATACACACGGTCGGACTTTACGACAACAAGCTCACCTCCAACATTAGTTGTCGAAAATCTTACCGTGTGTACAAGGCATTATGGTTTAAGGTTCTTAATGCTTATTTTCTCTTAGGACTGAATGCAACTATAGGCCTGTCAGTGTAACGTCGGTAGTTTGTATAAACTATTTGAGTGGATGATAAGGGACCATATCCAAGAATTTCCTGACGAAAACAGTATCATTAGCAGTAATCAGCACGGGTTTACGATGTTAGAAGAACAACAGCATGGTTCATAATAAACTGACAATACTGTATGCATTATGCCTATCTATCCAGCGGGTGGCACTGCAGTGTTATAGTGTGTTATTCCATGGTAATGTGAATACAGGATGTTCTGTCTATGTCCAGTGCATGTACTTGGATATTCCTGCTTCCTGTTTTCTCTCTCCATCCTAAAGACATGATGTAAAGACATGTTCTGGTATTCCTCCATAAAGTAAAGTATTATCTGCATCCAAGAAGCTTCTAGCGCTTAATTGCAATACTCTGCACAATAGGTTACAGGCCCAGGCATTGGAGAGGATACCCCAGGAACCCAGTAGCACCCAGGCACTGGAGAGGATACTGCAAGTCTGTGAGTACTGGCTACAAGCAGCTGAAAAATGGCAAGTGGATCAGATGTGAAGTTTGCAATTGCAAAGCTTAACAATGCCAATTACCAGCTGTGGAAGTTTAAGCTACAAATGTTTCTCAGCAAGGATGACTTGTGGCAAGTGCTAAATACAGACAGACCCACAGACGGAGGACTGGGATAAAGAAGGATAGACAAGCAAAAGCGATTATAAGTTTATTAGTGGAAGATGACCAGCTTATCCACCCAACAGAGAAAGCGGCCAAAGGTATGTGGACTTCATTACAAAAGCTACATGAGTGTTCAAGTCTAAACAGCAAACTGTTTTTGCTATGAAAGTTATACAAGATGAGACTTGAAGGAGGCCAGCAAATGTGTGACCACGTGAATGCTATGCTAGAGATCATAGAGCAGCTGGGTGCCATCGGAGAGGACTTCAAAGATAACCATATTGTTTCCCTACTCCTCTGCAGCCTTCCAGAGGCATATACTACTCTTATTAATGCTTTAGAAACCAGACCCGAGCAGGAGCTGACACTGGGATATTTTTTTTTTTTTTTAATCTTTTTTATTGGGTTTTCATTCACATTCACAACAAAACTAGCCCACGCAGGGGCCAAACATTAATTGCCCACACAGGGGCAATTCTCGTGTCACAGCAACGGGCCGTAACTAAGGATGAGCCGAACACCCCCGGGTTCGGCTCGCGCCAGAACCTGCGAACGGACCTAAAGTCCGTGCGAGCATTAGAACCCTATTAGTTACAATAGATGCGAACGTTCGAAATCAAAAGTGCTAATTTTAAAGGCTAATATGTATGTTATTGTCATAAAAAGTGTTTGGGGACCTGGGTCCTGCCCCAGGGGACATGTATCAATGCAAATTTTTTTTTTTTTAAAACTGACGTTTTTTCAGGAGCAGTGATTTTAATAATGCTTAAAGCTAAACAATAAAAGTGTAATATTCCTTTAAATTTCGTACCTGGGGGGTGTCTATAGTACGCCTGTGAAGGGGCGCATGTTTCCTGTGCTTAGAACTGTCCCTGCAAAAAGTGTAATTTTTGCAGGAAAAAAAGCTATTTAAAATCACTCGCGGCTAATGTATTGACGGCTCCCGAAACACAGAGAACAGTCATTCATTGAAAGCCATTCATAAAAAAAAGTCATTGATAAAAAATAAAAAAATAAAAGCGTGGGGGTCCCCCCAAATTCAATAACCAGGCCCTTCAGGTCTGCTATGGATATTAAGGATGGATTCTAAGGGGAACCCCAGCCAAAAAAAATGGCGTGGGGTCCCCCTCAAAATCCATACCAGACCCTTATCCGAGCACGCAACCTGGCAGGCCGCAGGAAAAGAGGGGGGGACGAGAGCGCCCCCCCCCCTCCCTCCTGAACCGTACCAGGCCACATGCCCTCAACATTAGGAGGATGCTTTGGGGGTCTGAGACCCCCAAAGCACCTTGTCCCCATGTTGATGAGGACAAGGGCCTCTTCCCCACAACCCTGGCCATTGGTTGTGGGGGTCTGCGGGCGGGGGGCTTATCGGAATTTGGAAGCCCCCTTTAACAAGGGGACCCCCAGATCCCGCCCCCCCCCCCCTGTGTAAAATGGTAAGGACGTACAAAAGTACCCCTACCATTTCACCAAAAAAGTGTCAAAAATGGTAAAAATGACAGGAGACGGTCTTTGACAATTTCTTTATTAAAATCTTCTTTCTTCTGGTCTTCTTCCTTCTTCCTCTCTTCATCCTTTGTTTTCTTCATCTTCTCCTTCCGGCATCTTCTTCCATCTTCTTCTTCCTCCGATCCGCTTCTTCTTGCTCTGGTCTTCTCGTCCGGCATCTTCTTCCACGGGGTCCGGGTCTCTTCTTGGGCCGCTCCGCGCAATGGGAGTCTCCCGCTGTGTGAGGCTTCGCTGCGTCTGACAGGTCTTTTATAATGGAGGGCGGGGCCACCTGCCTATATTAGATATATATATATATAGATATATATATATATCTATATATGTATGTCCTGGGTGGCAGGTACATTCCCCAATATTTGAGTCGTGGTCCCTTTAAGGGGGACAGTTTCAGAGTCTTCAAACCCTAATTACTAGGACTTTGGTACTGAAGGGGTTAAGTCCCAGGGGAGGGAGGCTTGAAAGGCAGCAGAGGGAAATATGCACCTATGTCAAGGAAGTGAGCGAGAGAGTCTCACAAGCTGAAGCTCTTTGACCTATGGAGACACAGGCTGCTGACCCCCTCTGGCTGACCTGCCTGGTCCCCTTGCTCTGGAGAAGCCTAACCCCTGTATGGGACCAAAAAAAACTAGCGGTGAGCCTGCTTAAATTACCAATACCAGGATTTTGGACTGTTATTTACTATGGCTGAAGTAAGCTGTCGTTTTGTTTAGTTGTGATTGAAATAAATGAACTGTTTGCTTTCCATAAACTGGCTGGCGGTTATTACATTGCCATTGCCTCCTCATGGCGATGGTTGGCATCTGCGGCGGCCTGCTGCTGGGCTATCGTGCTCTGAGCAAGGTTTTTTATCGCCTCCTCCATGTCGCCTTGTGAGGTTTTCAGAGCTTGTGCTGTCCTAACCCAGGACATGTAAATGTGGTACTGGCCTTTTTAAGCCAACCATCGCCATGAGGCGGCAATGACCCAGCAACAGGAATGCACTCGCTTGCTGGTCGCCCAATTCACAGTCCAGCAAGAAACTACTCAAGCACAGGTAGCTGCTTTACAGGAAGCAATGCAGCGTCTTGCACAAGGACAAGAACAAACCGTGGGTGCCTCCAGGCAGCCATAAGGGCCAGTGACTACCTGCTAAAGTTAACGCCTAGTGATGATGTAGAGGCATTCATGGCTACTTTTGAGAGAACAGCAGGAAGATAAGGGTGGCCCCCAGACCAGTGGGCTGGTATTGTTGCTCCTTTCCTCACTGGGGATCCTGAGAGGGCATATTTTGATTTGCCAGCTGCTGATGCCAAGGATTACCAAAGGCTTAAGGCTGAAATTCTGGCCCGCCTTGGGGTGACTACTGCTATGCGGGCTCAAAGGGTACACCTTTGGAGGTACTGCCTGGACTGTCCACCACGGGCTCAGATGCATGACCTGAGTCAGCTGGTAAAAAAATGGCTGCAGCCCGAGAAGGTAACTGGTCCCCAGATGGTGGAGCGAGTAGTGTTAGAACGTTATCTAAGGTCACTGCCAAATGACCTTCCGCGCTGGGTGAGTCATGGGGATCCCAAGACAGCAGATTAACTAGTGGAAATGGTTGAGAGATATGCTGTGATGGAGGATCTGCTTTGACCTGTCAAACCTTGAGGATCATTGCCAGTGAGGAGAGCCAAATTATGCACAAACCAGGGAGTCAACATTCAGGAGAGTCAAGAAGCACCCACCCCAGCATCCCAGAGCTCTGCTCTGGCACAAAGGAATGAGGGCGTGCTGTGCTGGCGGTGTCACTCCCGGGGCAATATCCAGGCCCACTGTCCACTGCAGGAGGAACCCATGGAGTGTGCCGCTCTATGAAGGGTGTCCTTTTATGCCCAGAATGTCTGTGCTGCCCACCTGGACCTGACTGAGGGGCGATTTGAATGTGACCTTTGGGTGAACCAGCTTCACGTCTGAGCGATGTTGGACTCCGGAAGTATGGTACACTTGTGGGTACCAGAATAGCTGGGGAGGTGAGTCCAGTAGCAAGAGCCCTGAGGGTGGTGTGCATACATGGGGACACCAAGGAATACCCCCTGGTATCAGTGACACCACGGCCTGTGGCACAATTGTCCAGGAGGTTGGGGTGGTACCCAACCTCATCCATGATGCTATTATAGGAAGGGACTGCCCTTTGATTGTTAAACTTTGGAACTATGTGAGCCAAGAACTATCGGGACAGCTGAACTGCTCTGTTCCCTCTAATGGGCTGGACGCCAACGCTTTAGAGAACATTTGATAGAGTTTAATCTGGAGCATATGGTCCACCAGCTAAGGGGATCTCTGAGGGGGGACCCACTCTTATGCAGGTCATGGCTGGGGAGAACATGGAGGAAGCCTTCTCTCTGCAGGTTATGACCGAGGAGGATGAAGGAGAAAGCTCCTCTTGTCTTGCCCACCCTGATCTCGAGGTGTCACGGGGTGCATTTTCTTCTGATCAAAAGAGGGCTCCCACACTGGAAAATGTGTGGCAACAGATTACCATAATTAATGGTGTTTCACTAGGCCGAAAAAAGGTTTTCCCATTTTGTGGTCATTGATGAGCTGCTATATCGGGTTGCCGAGGTTAGGGGAGATGTGGTCGACCAGTTACTGGTTCCCCAGCCCTTCAGACGTACAGTGCTCGACCTGGCCCACAATGACGCATTAGGGAGTCACCTGGGGGCTGACAAGACAGAGGCAGGAATAATGGACCGGTTCTACTGGCCAGGAGTGACAGCAGAGGTGAAACGTTATTGCAATTCATGTCCCACCTGCCAGCTGACCTCACCGATGCCCCACTTGAGGAACCCATTGGTGCCGTTGCCCATTATCGAGGTACCATTTGAGCGCATTGCGATGGATTAGGTGGGCCCTTTGGTGAAATTAGCTCGGGGTCACCAATATATCCTCGTGGTACTCGATTATGCCACCAGATATCCAGAGGCAGTTCCCCTAAGACAGGCTACGTCAAAAGCAATTGACAGGAAATTGTTTAATATGTTCTCTAGGACAGGATTCCCAAAGGAGATCTTGACAGATCAGGGCACCCTATTCATGTCTCGGGTAATGGCAGATCTGTGCAAGTTGTTCCAAATCAAACAGCTGCGCATATCTGTGCATCATCCACCGAAAGATGGACTGGTAGAGCGATTCAATAAAACTCTCAAGTCAATGCTTAAAAGGGTTGTGCAACAAGATGGTAAAGACTGGGACTGCTCCCAGCACTAATGTTTGCTATTAAGGAAGTGCCTCAGGCGTTCACAGATTTTTCCCCGATCGAGTTGGTGTACAGGTGAAAACCACGGGGACTGCTTGACTTGGTGAAGGAAACATGGGAAAGTGAGTCCTCTCCTCATAAGACAGTTGTAGAACATATAACTCAGATGAGAGAGAGGATTGCAAAGGTGATGCCTCTAGTCAAGGAGCACATGCAAAATGCGCAGGAAGCACAAAGAAGGGTGTACAACGGTCTGCCAAACTTAGACAGTTCCAGGTTGGGGATTGTGTCTCTGTACTTATACCTAAAGTAGAAAGTAAGTTCCTGGCCAGGTGGCAGGGACCCTTTTGAGGTTGTAGAAAAGGTTGGGGAGGTTAACTATAAAATACGCCAACCTGGGAAGGGGAAGCCCTATCAGACATACCACGTAAATCTCCTGAAGCCTTGGAAGGACTGTGAACACGAAGTTGCTCTGGCTAAGGTTAGTTCTAAGCCCCCGGTGGAGGAGAACTCTGTCCCAGTTTCCACCTACCTATCCAAGCCACAAACACAGCAGGTAAAGGAATTCTTAAAGAAGAATAGAGAGGAGTTCTCAGGACTTCCGTGTCTCACCAGGGTTATTGAACAGGATATTGTCACGGAACCCAATGTGTAGGTCAGAATGACCTTTGTAACGATTTCAGAAAACTCAATGAGGTATCAAAGTTCAATGCATACCCAATGCTGAGACTAGATGAACTGATAGAGAGGTTGGGACCAGCCCGATACATTACCATCTTAGACCTCACCAAAGGCTACTGGCAAATACCCTTAACTGAGGAAGCCTGAGAAAAGACCAGCTTTTCTACCCCAGATGGGTATTTCCAGTACAAAGGAATGCCGTTTGGCTTGCATTCCGCTCTAGCTATTTTTTCAGAGAGCTATGGACAAAACCTTACGCCCACATCAGAAATTACACTTCAGTGTATTTAGATGATATTGTGATCTTTGGTACAGACTGGGAATCCCATCTTTCCCGAGTGCAGGCAGTCTTAGACTTTCTGAAGAAAGAAGGGTTCACTGTAAACCCTGAAAAGTGTGCCATTGCTATGGAAGAGACCAAGTACTAGGGGTACATTGTAGGTAGAGGGTTGGTGAAGCCACAGATGAACAAAGTGGAGGCTATCTAGGCCTGGACCCGCCCAGTCACGAAGAAACAGGTGCAAGCATTTTTAGGCATTGTGTGGGTACTACCGAAGGTTTTTCCCCAACTTTGCCACCTCTCACAGACCTGACAAAGGGTAAAAAGTCAGTTATGGTGAAATGGAATGACAAGGTTTAAAAGGCCTTCCAGGAGCTTAAAACAGCCTTGTGTCAGTACCCAGTACTGGTTCGCTCCTGACTCCTCAAGAGAATTTATCGTTCAAACAGATCCCTCCAGTGAAGGCTTGGGAGCTGTTCTGTCCCAAGAGGTCAATGGGGAGGAACAACCCATAGTTTTCCTGAGTAGAAAATTGACAGCCGCCGAGAGAAATTATGCTGTGGTAGAGTGGGAGTGCCTGACCATTAAGTGGGCCCTGGACTCACTATGATATTTTCTTCTCGGTAAGAGGTTTCACCTGGTGTCGGACCATGCCCCATTGACCTGGATGAGACAGAATAAACACACAAATGCCAGAGTTACCAGGTGTTTTTTGGCATTGCAAGAGTTCAAGTTTGTAGTTGAACACAGACCAGGAAAGCAACACCAGAACGCGGATGTTCTCTCTAGGGTACACTGTAGGGTGTCCCACATTGCCCCGGACACCTCCGCGTCGAGGCAGAGGGGGGATATGTACAGGACACCGGGAATGTGTCCTGGATGGCAAGTACCTTCCCCCAATATTTGAGTCGTGGTTTCTTTAAGGGGGGCAGTTGCAGAGTCTTCAAACCCTGATTACTAGGACTTTGGTACTGAAGGGGTTAAGTCCCAGGGGAGGGAGGCTTGAAAGGCAGCAGAGTGAAATATGCACCTGTGTCAAAGAAGTGAGTGAAAGAGAGAGAGAGTCTCACAAGCTGTGCAGCAAGCGTGAAGCTCTTTGACCTATGGAGACACAGGCTGCTGACCCCCTCTGGCTGACCTGCCTGGCCCCCTTGCTCTGGAGAAGCCTAACCCCTGTATGGAACCAAAAAAAACTAGCAGTGAGCCGGTTTAAATTACCAATACCAGGATTTTGGACTGTTATTTACTGTTGTCATTAAAATAAATGAACTGTTTGCTTTCAATAAACTGTCTGGCAGTTATTACAGAGCTACCCCAGGTTACTATATATATATATATATATATATATATATATATATATATATATATATATATATATATATATATATGTAGCACTGACCCCCGAAGGAGCTGCTGGTTTGATTTGGGCCTGCACTCTGCTGATAAACCCCACTAACTTGGCTCAGTCCCCTTGACACAGCTGTGGTGCAATACAATACAGTGCAATATAATATAACACAATATACCTGTATTGTAACCTCAGGATCCACCGGCTCCACCTGCTGGGAGAAAACAATACTCCACACAACTGAGTACTTAACCAAAATATATTTTACTGTACATATATTCAAACAGGTGATTACAGTAATTGTGCTGTCATCCCAACATAGAGTCTTCGTGTCTTCGCTAGCTAGGATAATTGCTTGTGATTTGTAACCCAAGGGTTAAAGTAATTCAAGTTGAGTTAAAGATGATCCCGTATAACTTCAGTAACTATGTTACAAGGCTTGAGGTGCAATGTCAAATAGGCCTTATGCCTGCCTAGTGTCAGTTGCTATACTCCTCCTCCATAGGACTATAAATCCCAGCGAGACCTGTATATAAGTCTGACTAAGTGCAAAAAGTCAATAAACTGTGGGCCTCAACCCGCTCACCAACTAGAATCGGAGCTCTGTATGGTAGCTTTGGTCCAGTGATTGCAGCTTGCTTCTGTGTCAGCCGGCTCTGTCACTCCGTTACACTCTGCTGGGTGAACCATGTCTTCCGATGCTCAAACGAGTGTCTCTGGATCTTTCCAATCCGGTCACTGTACCTCGGGCACCGTCAGGTCACTCACACAATCGAGCAGCGTTGCGCTCCGCAATGGCTGTAGGCCTCTTCCTCCAGGAGGCCTCCTCACAAGTCCTCACAGGCAGGCCATGCGTTCCCAAGAGACCTAAAATGGCCGCTCAGGCTCCTTTTATGTCCTACCCAACATACACTGTCAGAGAGGGTGTCAATGGGAAGGTCACCAAGCATCCTGGGTAAAAAGGTCAAACTTACAATGTAAATAACAGTCACTTCCTGTATTCAGTCTTTGTGCTTTGTGAAAGCAATATTCGTTTAAGTTCACTATCTGTGTTTGGCCGCTAGATGGTGCCAAATACTAAGCCATAGAAATGTCCATAGACTTTTATTATAAATGTTAATACAATTCAGTAGGCAAGGATACCCGCGCTACACACTCCCTCTACTTTTTCTCTTTGGTCCCCAAAGAGGTTCAAAATGTTAACTCTATCTTGTATTTTTGCCTCTATACGGTTACACAATACAGACAGAGGAGCTTGTAGCCAATTATAGCTCAGGGGCGTTAGTACACGCCCCACTCTATAAAAGGACGCCGCGCTGGCGGCCTAGTGCACTCTGTTCCGGCTGTGATATAGGCAGACTGCTGTGCTGATGCTGAACTGATTCATTATCATTATCATTACTACTGAATACTGATCATTAGAGAATATATATTCATTCTGCTGATTGCACTGCTGCTGAGTGGTGACATTATCTGCTGCTGAGTCTAAATGCTGTGATTCTGGGGATTAGTCTGGTGTGTGCGTGCTGTTAGTACAGCATTGCAGTATCACCTTCTGTCCTATTGTGATCTAAGGCAGGCAGGCATTTATAGGAGCTAGTGTGTGTGTCAGCACACATAAACCACCTCAGTCACTCTATCTGCTATAAGGCCCAGTTGTTGTCATCGAAGGCAGCCAGGCATCTCCAGGAGCTAGCGTGTGTGTGTGTGCTCTGTTAGTACAGCACACATAAAACCACCGCAGCCTCTGTATCTGCTCTAAGGCCCAGTTGTTGTCATATAAGGCAGCCTGTATCTGCCGTAAGGCCCAGTTGTCATCAAAAGCAGCCAGGCATTTCCAGGAGCTAGCGTGTGTGTGTGTGCTCTGTTAGAGAGGCTGCAGTGGTTTTATGTGTGCTGTACTAACAGAGCACACACACACACGCTAGCTCCTGGAGATGCCTGGCTGCTTTCGATGACAACAACTGGGCCTTACGGCAGATACAGGCTGCCTTATATGACAACAACTGGGGCTTATAGCAGATAGAGAGGCTGCGGTGGTTTTATGTGTGCTGTACTATCTGCTATAAGCCCCAGTTGTTGTCATATAAGGCAGCCTGTATCTGCCGTAAGGCCCAGTTGTTGTCATCGAAGGCAGCCAGGCATCTCCAGGAGCTAGCGTATGTGTGTGTGCTCTGTTAGTACAGCACACATAAAACCACCTTAGCCTCTCTATCTGCTATAAGGCCCAGTTGTTGTCATCTAAGGCAGCCTCTATCTGCCGTAAGGCCCAGTTGTCATCTAAGGCAGCCTCTATCTGCTGTAAGGCCCTGTTGCTGTCATCTAAGGCAGCCATCTGCAGGAGTTAGTGTGTGTGCTGTGTGACTCCAGCACAATATACACTACCCACTACAATGCCTGGAAGACCGCCAAGGAGAGGCAGACAGTCCCGAGGCAAGAACACAGGGCAAGCAGGCTCTGTTTCTAGAGACAACAGTGCTGGTCGTGGACGTGGTCATGCATCGTCATCAGGACGTGGCCATGGGACATGCTTATCCTTGTTTTCGGCAGCTGGACATGTTGAGCCGCATCATGCCGAAGGCTTGGTAGAATGGATGACCAAGCCCTCCTCATCCTCCTCATCCTCTCTCACCCAGGCTCAGGGTACTGGCAGAGCAGAGCTGCCAACGCGTACTCAATGGCATCATCAGGCACCCCTTCCCTAGACCCACCATGTCCTCCTGAGGAGTCCCCCAAACTGTTTGAGCACAGTGTTGGGTACATGCTCCAGGAGGATGCCCAACGTTTTGAAGGCTCGGATGATGATACCCAGCTAGAGGAAGGCAGTAGCGTGAGCGCAGAGAGAGGGGATGCTCAAGGACAGCAATCTGGCAGTCATGTTCCACCAGCTGCAGCTTACTGCCAGGGTTGCTCCAGTGGTGAAGAGGGAGGGGATGATGAGGTCACTGACTCCACATGGGTGCCTGAAGGGAGAGAGGAGGAGGAGGCGGCGGCACATATTCAATGAGGCAGGATGCCCTCCGGAGGCCAGCTAGAGGCCAGCACACCAACTGAATCACACCGCATAGCTCCGCCTGTGTAGGGCACTGCCTCTGCACGTTATCACAAAAGTTCTTTGGTGTGGGCCTTTTTTGAGACGAGTGCATCAGATCGCACCACTGCTATTTGCAACATATGTCTCAAGCGTATCTCGCGTGGCCAAAACATCAGCCACTTGGGCACCACAAGCATGACCAGACATATGTCGACCTGCCATGCAGCTAGTTGGGAAGCGCACATTAAAGACCCACACCAAAGAACAAAGTGGACCTCTCCTTGCTCCTCATCAGCTGGGATCTCCAACCCCACGATATCTTCAGTCCTCTCTGAAAGCTGCTCTGAGAGGAATGAAGGTGTAGGATTAGGTGTGTCACAGCCAAGTACTTGCAGTACACCGACGTCCGATTCTAACAGGCAAATTTCCCTGCCCCAGCTGCTGGACCGTCGAAAGAAGTTTACTCCCAGCCATCCACATGCCCAGCGGTTGAATGCTAGCTTGGCTAAATTGCTAGCACTTCAACTGTTGCCTTTTCAGTTGGTAGACTCTGCCCCCTTCCGTGAGTTTGTTCAATGTGCGGTTCCTCAGTAGCAGGTTCCCAAACGTCAGTTTTTCTCACGGAAGGCGATTCTGGCTCTCTACCAGCATGTGGAAGGCAATGTCCATGCCTCGCTGGACAGGGCGGTCAGCGGTAAGGTGCATATTACCGCTGACTCATGGTCCAGCAGGCATGGACAGGGGCGTTACCTGTCTTTCACGGCCCATTGGGTCACTCTATTGGCAGCTGGGAGGGATGCAGGACAAGGTGCAGTAGTGTTGGAGGTTGTTCCGCCACCACGCCTCCAAAATGCTACTACTGGTTGTGACACACCTCTCTCCTCCACCCCCTCCTCTTCTTCTTCCTCCATGGCCTCTTCGAGGGCTCTGTCCTCAGAACCAGCGGTGCTTTGTAGGCGTACAAGGGGCTACGCGAGTACGCAGGCAAAAAGATGCCATGCCGTGCTTGCGCTGGTGTGTTTGGGGGGCAGGAGCCACACTGGGCAGAGGTTCTTGCAGCACTGCAGGGGCAGGCCGAGAGGTGGTTGACGCCACGCCAGCTTAAGCCAGGAATGGTGGTTTCTGACAATGGCACAAACCTCCTCTCCGCCCTGCGACAGGGGCAGCTGACCCATGTGCCCTGTATGACTCACGTCCTCAACCTGGTGGTGCAGCGGTTCTTGGGCAGGTACCCAGGCTTACAGGATGTCCTGAGGCAGGCCAGGAAAGTCTGTGTGCATTTCCGCCGATCGTATAATGCCAGTGCTCGGCTGGCTGAGCTGCAAAAGGAGTTGAACCTCCCCAAGAACCACCTTATATGTGACATGCCCACCAGGTGGAACTCAACGTTGGCCATGCTGCAGCGACTGCACACGCAGCAGAGGGCCATCAATGAGTACCTGTGCGACTAAGGCACCAGGACAGGGTCAGGGGAGCTTGGATTTTTTTCCCCACGCCAGTGGAGCATGATCAGGGATGCATGCACTGTCCTGTCACCATTTGAGGAGGCCACAAAGATGGTGAGCAGTGACAGTGCATGCATCAGTGACACTGTACCTCTTGTCCACCTGTTGGAGCATACGCTGCGTGAGATAATGGACAGGGCACTTGAGGCAGAACAGAGGCAGGAAGAGGAGGACTTCCTTGCCTCCCAAGGCCCCCTTTATCCAGACAGTGTTCCTTCTCTCCCACCCATCACACAGGAAGAGGAGGAGGAGGAGGAGGATTGTGTCAGCATGGAGGTGGAGCCTGGCACTCAGCATCAGCAGCAGCAGTCTTTTAGGGATGATGTACAGTCCCAACAAACCAGTGGACTTGTACGTGGCTGGGAGGAGGTGGCTGGCAATGATATCGTCCTCAGTGACCCAGAAGACTCCGGACTGAATGCCTCAGCTAACCTACGTTGCATGGCTTCCCTGATCCTGCAAAGCCTGCGGAAGGATCCTCGTATTCTTCGGATCAAGGAGAGGGACCATTACTGGCTGGCCACTCTCCTTGATCCACGGTACAAGGGTAAGGTTGCGGACCTTATCTTGCCGTCGCAGAGGGAGCAGAGGATGAGACATCTCAGGGAGGCCTTGCAAAAAGGTCTGTGCAACGCGTTCCCAGAGACTGGGAGGTTACAAACTCCTGGTCCTGGACGACGAGTTGCTGAGGCTTTGGTCAGTAGCAGAAGGAGCGGTGGGGAAGGTGGATGTCTGACCGATGAGTTCAGACAATTTTTTAGTCCGCAGCCCCAAGGTATGATCGGTTCCAGCAACCATCATCAGCGTCTGATATACATGGTGCAGGAATACCTAGGGGCAAGGTCAGACTTGGACACCTTTCCCACCGAAAATCTTCTGGCTTACTGGGTCTTGAGGATGGATCACTGGCCAGAGCTTGCACAGTATGCAATTGAGCTACTGGCCTATCCTGCATCCAGCGTTCTTTCCGAACGCACATTCAGTGCTGCTGGAGGATTTGTCACCGATCACAGGGTGCGCCTGTCCACCGACTCGGTTGATCGACTGACCTTCATAAAGCTGAATCAGTCTTGGATCACCACCAGCTACCAGGCACCTGAAGCGGATATAACTGAATAATTCATAATGTCACATCCCTTCAAGACTGCCTATGCTGATGCTGAGTGACTGTCCTGTTATGTTCACTGACTATCCTCTTCCTCCTCCTCAATGATCCATTCCTTAATAGCTTGGAAGAACATTTTTGTTTCTGGGTGCCACCACACCAGTGGCTAAGGCACAATTTTTCAGCCCCTGTTTAACAGGGGCGTGTAATTAAAAGTTTTTATGCAATGCTTTGCAACAGGTCTCATTGCTGTGCTCAGAGTACAGTATCTGTGAGGGGTTGCAGTGTTGTGGCACCAGCACCAGTGCCTAAGGCACAATTTTTCAGCCCCTGTTTAACAGGGGCGTGTAATTACAATTTTTTTAAGCAATGCTTCGCAACAGGTCTGACTGCTGTGCTCCAAGTACAGTATCTGTGAGGGGTTGCAGTGTTGTGGCAACACCGTCCACCACCACCACCAAAGGCCCAATTTTTCTGCCCTGTTCAACAGGGGCATGCAATTACAAATCTTGATCTAATAATTCACAGCAGGGCCCATTCCTGCGCCCACCAAGAGTAACTGTGAGGGCTTACATTCTTGTGGCAACACCGTCCACCACCAAAGGCCCAATTTTTCAGCCCCTGTTTAACAGGGGCGTGTAATTACAAATATTGATGTAATAATTCTCAGCAGGGCCCATTCCTGCGCCCACCAAGAGTAACTGTGAGGGCTTACAGTCTTGTGGCAACACTGTCCACCACCACCACCAAAGGCCCAATTTTTCTGCCCTGTTCAACAGGGGCATGCAATTACAAATCTTGATCTAATAATTCACAGCAGGGCCAATTCCTGCGCCCACCAAGAGTAACTGTGAGGGCTTACAGTCTTGTGGCAACACCGTCCACCACCACCACCAAAGGCCCAATTTTTCTGCCCTGTTCAACAGGTGCATGCAATTACAAATCTTGATCTAATAATTCACAGCAGGGCCAATTCCTGTGCCCACCAAGAGTAACTGTGAGGGCTTACAGTGTTGTGGCTACACCAACATCTAATGGGGAAAATTTCTGCAGAGTATATACGGCAGGCCCCTACTTTCAAACATCCAACTTACAAACAATTCCTACTTGCAAACGGAAGGAGAAAACAGGAAGTGAGAGGAAATCTACCCCTAGGAAGGAAAATTCTATCCTGTTACATTTAATTTGGGAAAAAGGTATCTCCTCTCTACTGATGCTTTATCACCAATCCTTCAATAAAAAAACACACTTTTCCAAAAACATTTGTCATTGGGACGGAAAGTGAGGTGAAATGTTCTGAACAGATGTGCAAAGACAGCAAATGTTACAGGGGTGATAACCCCTCCCTATGTTCTCCAAAAAGCTTAAAAATAGATTTTTTTTGGATGGACACTTAAAAATGTACCTGTTCAGATTCTACTTAAGAACAAACCTACAGTCCCTGTCTTGTTTGCACCGCCTGTATACTGCTGTTCAGAGTATATAGGGTTGTAGGTATAGGGTTTTATTTTGGGTGCGGGGTTCCCCTTAATATCCATACAAGACCCAAAGGGGCTGGGGTAGGGGGGGGGGTTATGGGGTAGCCATGCCATTTTTCTCATGGATTTTCAGCCATATTGCCAGAACAAGACATGACATTAAAGCCGCAAGCGGTTTTAAATGGCTTCTTTTTTTCCTTTACAAATGTCATTTTGTGCAGGGACAGTTCTAAACACGGGAAACACATGCCACTTCACAGACATACTTTAGACACCCCCCAGGTACCATATTTAAAGGAATATTTCACTTTTTTTTCATTCATCATTAAAATGACTGCTCCCGAAAAAAACTTTCGTTTTTAAAACTTCTTTTTGCATTGATATATGTCCCCTGGGGCAGGACCCGGGTCCCCAAACTTGTTTTATGACAGTAACATGCATATTGGCCATTATAATTAGCACTTTTGATTTTGAACGTTCGCGTCCATTGTAACGAATAGGGTTCGAAAAATCGCACAAACTTTCGGTCCGTTCGAAGGTTCTGGTGCGAACCGAACCCGGGGGTGTTCAGCCCATCCCTAGTGATGGGTCATCGGCACAAATTCTGGGGCCTCTGCCCTAAGAGTCCCATTATTATCGTCTCCTGTCCTTGGGGAGACATCAACGTCAGTCTCTGATGTCTCAAGTGGCCACAGCCAACTCATCTCCATTTCTTCATTCTCATCTAAAGAGGGTGTAGGCTGAGACTGTAATGGATATGATTGAAATATCACAATGAAATGTCTATTCCATAATATGTTTTTAAATATATAAGTACATGTTTCAAACAAGCTTCTGCTTATTAGCCTTGGACTCATATTCAATAGATAATGTGCACAACTCACCCTTCCCTTATCATGGAACAGCAAGAGTTAACGAAAAGACTGCGCCTGCTTCTACACCCAAAAAGACGACATCGATGTGGAGGAGCAAGATACCTACCCTATATGGCTTTAATAGAATGCTACTCCCCTATATGGACAAGTACCCAGCTTAAAATCTATGCACTGTCATGCATTATCATTATCATAATTATCATAAGATGTATACGTTTTTGTGGTCACGTTGTAGTTTGCATAAGCCTGCCTAATCTAATAACGAAATGTCCGGCTATCAGTATCACTATGTAAGTTCAAAACAGGAACTGAAATAAACAGAAAGTTTGATACACTGAACACGGTGTCTGTCTCAGTAAATTTTGCTTTTGGTGTGGCCACACCCTAATACTGTTAATCTGACCAGGGGCAGAAAAAATCTTGGACCTTGACTGGTTCTATCCAAAACAATTGGTGCCCAATGTGGGGCTTGAGACTAGGCCCAAAGGACAGTCGAAAGACAGAAAACAGGGAAATCAACACGAACAGGACGGAGATTTGATCACCTCCGGCAAAACGGTAAGACTGTTTTAATATCTAGTCTACTGTTTTATCCTGTAGTCGTGATTGGTTAATCTGTGTCCATATCGGCTGCCTGCGGTCCTCAAAGACAGGTATATATCTTGTCTCGAGTCTATTAGTATAATAACGAACCTGCAATTATATCTGCCGCCTGTTTTGTTCTGTTTTGTTTATCGTTCTTGTGTTTTGTGGCGGCTGTTGGGAATGAGGGATTCTCTCATGCCCAACGAGCAAAACGCCCCCCCCCTCCTGAGCCGTACCAGGCCGCATGCCCTCAACATGGGGGGTGCCCTGGGGAAAGGGGGGGGGGGGGGCACCTTGTCCCCATGTTGATGAGGACAAGGGCCTCTTCCCGACAACCATGGCCGTTGGTTGTCGGGGTCTGCGGGCGGGGGGCTTACTGGAATCTGGGAGCCCCCTTTAATAAGGGGACCTTCAGATACCGGCCCCCCATCCTATGTGAATGAGTATAGGGGACGATGTACCCCTACCCATTCACCTAAGGGAAAAATGTGTAAATAAAAAAAACGACACCATTTTTTAAAATATTTTATTGCACAGCTCCGAGGGTCTTCTTCCGTCTTGGGGGGTCTTCTCGCCGGACTCCTCCGCTATCTTCTGCTCTTTTACTAGCTCTTTCACTAGCGGAGGAGCCCGGCTTTCTTCTTCGTCGCCGCCTTCGTCTGGGGGTCTTGTTCCGACTTCGGGGGTCTTCGGGGGTCTCTTCTGTTCTTCTTGCCATTGGCCGGGGCTTCTGTTGCCGTCGCTGCCGCCGCCGCTGCCACCACCGCCGTCTTCTGCTTCTTGTTCTTCTTTCCTCATCCGATGTTGACACAATGCTCTCTCTGGCTGTAATGGCAGAGACACGCTGTGATGTGACTTATATAGGGACTTATAAGGAAGTGCACTCCTCCATCACCGCTGGAAGGACACGGGAGAGGAGAGGAGAGGACAACAGAACAAGCCTCTGAGTCAAGAGAGGTTTAAAGGCATCCATACTCTATACTTGTTGTGTTGTGGATCGGGAGGAGAAAAACCTGGGATATCCCTAGCATTCTGCTGTTCGTTGGGTTTCTGTGAGAAAATTTCACCATTGCTGGAGGCCACAAACCTAAAGTGAAAATCAGGGATATCTACACCTGTCTGCTGACTGCTTTCATTACAGAGCTCCATATGCTCTACCATCTGGTAAGGGCATATACATTTTTGGTGGAGGGTCCGTTTGCACATACTGCATATACAAGTCACAGCGGTGCAAGTTTTTAAATGTGATCTGGATGCAGGCGGGGTTACCATCCATCCGTGTGGTGCATTATCACAACTCACCTGCGACATTGTTGCCATCATAGGACTTTATATATAGGCTCATACCATCACCATATGAACTTTAATACTATCCTTTTGTGTATATTATCTTATACTGTTGTGGGGTATATATTTGCTAGGTAGTTATGCACAAGTGATCATATTGGGGTAGCTATATATCATTACCATTTGGCGCTGTTCCTTTTTTTTATTATTATATAGGGACAAGGGGGGGGTCACATGCTCATGTCACATGGTGACCCTGCCCCCATATGATGTCACAGTCCCAGCATCCACCAGGACTGTGACATCATATGGGGGCACGGTCACCATGTGACATGAGCATGTGACCCACCCCTTGTCCCTATATAAGTCACATCACAGCGTGTCTCTGCCATTATGGCCAGAGAGAGCATCGTGTCAACATCAGATGAAGAAAGAAGAACAAGAAGCAGAAGACAGCGGCGGCGATGACAGCAACGGCAACAGAAGCCCCAGCCAACAGGAGTAAGGAGAACAGAAGAGACCCCCGAAGACCCCCGAAGTCGGAACAAGACCCCCAGACGACGGAGGCGACGAAGAAGAAAGCCGGGCTCCTCCGCTAGTGAAAGAGCAAGTAAAAGAGCAGAAGATAGCGGAGGAGTCCGGCGAGAAGACCCCCCAAGACGGAAAAAGACCCCCGGAGCTGTGCAATAAAATATTTTTAAAAATTGTGTTGTTTTTTTTATTTACACTCTTTTCTTTAGGTGAATGGGTAGGGGTACATCGTACCCCATACTCATTCACATAGGGTGGGGGGCGGTATCTGGGGGCCCCCTTATTAAAGGGGGCTCCCAGATTCCGATAAGCCCCCCGCCCGCAGACCCTGACAACCAACGGCCAGGGTTGTCGGGAAGAGGCCTTTGTCCTCATCAACATGGGGACAAGGTGCTTTGGGGTGGGGGGCCGCAGGGCCCCCCTTTCCCCAGGGCACCCCCCATGTTGAGAGCATGCGGCCTGGTACGGCTCAGGAGGGGGGCGCTGGCTCGTCCCCACCCCCTTTCCTGACCAGCTGGGCTGCGTGCTCGGATAAGGGTCTGAGATGGATGTGGGGGGGACCCCCACGCCGTTTTTTTGGGGTAGGGATACCCCTATAAATCCATGCCAGGTGACGGGGCTAGCGCAGCGGCATTCGCTGCCTTCGCTAGCCCCGTCCACCTGGAGTCACGTTCTAAATGAACGGACTTTCCTCCGTGTGCGAGGCAAGTCCGTTCATTTCAAAAGTCCGGCGGACTAGCACACAGACTGTGGGATTGTCCGCCGGACTGCCGAGTCCAGCGGACAATTTTAAGTCTAAACTTAAAACTTAGTGGGAGTGGCCCAAGAAGAGACGCCGACGCCATGGAAGAAGATGCCGGACGAGAAGACCAGCGCAAGAAGAAGCGGATCGGAGGAAGAAGAAAATGGAAGAAGATGGAAGAAGATGACGGAAGGAGAAGATGAATAAACCGAAGGATGAAGAAAGAAGAAAGAAGATTTTAATAAAGGAGTTGTCAAAGACCGTCTCCTGTCATTTTTACAATTTTTGACACTTTTTTGGTGAAATGGTAGGGGTACTTTTGTACCCCCTTACCATTTCACACAGGGGGGGGCCGGGATCTGGGGGTCCCCTTGTTAAAGGGGGCTTCCAGATTCCGATAAGCCCCCCACCCGCAGACCCCCACAACCTGGAATGACTGTTCTCTGTATTACGGGAGCCGTCAATTCACATTAGCCGCAAGTGATTTTAAATAGCTTTTTTTCTTGCAAAAATTACACTTTTTGCAGGGACAGTTCTAAGCACAGCAAACATGCGCCCCTTTACATGCATACTATAGACACCCCCCAGGTACGAAATTTAAAGGAATATTACACTTTTATTGTTTCAATTTAAGCATTATTAAAATCACTGCTCCTGAAAAAACGGCAGTTTTAAAAAAAATGTTTTGCATTGATACATGTCCCCTGGGGCAGGACCCAGGTCCCCAAACACTTTTTATGACATTAACATGCATATTAGCCTTTAAAATTAGCACTTTTGATTTTGAACGTTCGCATCCATTATAACTAATAGAGTTCTAAAGCTCGCACAGACTTTAGGTCCGTTTGCGGGTTCTGGTGCGAGCCGAACGGGGGGGTGTTCGGCTCATCCCTACTGGCTAATATGCAACAAAAGAAGCAAGAAAAAACCCCCTCTCTGGGTATCAACCAGAAAATTGATGGGGTGGATTAAAGCCAGAAATGCACTCTAAGTATGTGTGCAACAATAAGAAAAAATATTAAATAAAAATTAAAATTAAAAATAATATAATATATAAGATTTGCTTGTCGTGAGTGTGACACGGTACCTTAGGGCCCAGCAGTAGGTGAAAAACAATGCACGCTGAGTGGTAGAATGAAGGGAGGTCAGGAACTTGTCAGGGATGATCAGAAGATGCAATGGGTTATAATGCAAGAAATGAACAGCAGTGGCTGGACTTGGTGGGTATCAGGCAGTGATACCAAATGCCTGGAGGTAATATATAAGGACATGCAGTAAAAATGGGTGGTAAATATTAAGAGAAGGAAACAAGCATTGAGGATAGTAATGGAGAGCAATGAGATAGTACCTGAAACGGCCTAGTGGGTGGTGGTGTTGAGGGTATACACCACTGGTTGGCCACCTATAGGAGTGGAGCAAAGATAGGTATAGTTGGTCAGGCTAGGTTGGAAATGGAGGTGCATGTAAATGAGGCAGAGGTAAGCTTACCGGGATGTTCGAGTGACAGGTTCCAGTTGCAGCGGCTTTGACCAGTGTAGTAGTGTGGTTGCTATATATGTGCTGGGCTGTTGATTGGGCCAATTAAGAGGGAGGGGAGGTGACGCCCCCGGCGGCAAGAAGGCTTGCTATAGGTGAAGGGGAGTGGCCGGGGGTGAGCTGGAGAACTCAGTCCTCACGGCCACATAACACAGCGCCGTGGGTTCCCAAGATGCCGTCACCGCAGACTGCGAGACGGCGTACATGGGGATGGGGAAACACCGGGCGCAGGCACGCCGGACGTAGTGACGTCACGGCGCGAAGGGGGCGGGGACCGGCATCCGCGTCATCGAAAAGGGGACACAGCCCACAGCTTGGGGGAGCGAGCAGGGAGAACAAGCAGCAAATGCAATAAAAAGGGGGACATATGTACAATGTGGGTACCAGCCTTTTGTTTACTGCATTTTTATGCCTATTTATAACTGCATAATTTGCTGGTACCCACATTGTACATATGTCCCCCTTTTTATTGCATTCGCTGCTTGTTCTCCCTGCTCGTTCCCCCAAGCTGTGGGCTGTGTCCCCTTTTCCTCCCCTGTGTCACCGCACTGCCCCCTCCACCCTTGTGGTTACAACTCATCGCATGTAGGGCCGCTGGATGGGACAAGCTTCTGTCCTCTGCCCCCCTCCTATCCTGCACTGCGGGCCGATGACGCGGATGCCGGTCCCCGCCCCCTTCCCCGTAGTGACGTCACGGCGCGCCTGCGCCCGGTGTTTCCCCATCCCCATGTACGCCGTCTCGCAGTCTGCGGTGATGGCATCTTTGGAACCCACGGCGCTGTGTTATGTGGCCGGGAGGACTGAGTTCACCAGCTCACCCCCAGCCACTCCCCACCACCTATAGAAAGCCTTCTTGCCGCCGGGGGAGGGCCTCCGCGCCACCGCCTCGGGGGGCGTCACCTCCCCTCTCTCTCAATTGGCCCAATCAACAGCCCAGCACATATATAGCAACCACACTAATACACTGATCAAAGCCGCTGCAACTGGAACCTGTCACTCGAACATCCCGGTAAGCTTACATCTGCCTCATTTACATGCACCTCCATTTCCAACCTAGCCTGACCAACTATACCTATCTTTGCTCCACTCCTATAGGTGGCCAACCAGTGGTGTATACCCTCAACACCACCACCCACTAGGCCGTTTCAGGTACTATCTCATTGCTCTCTATTACTATCCTCAATGCTTGTTTCCTTCTCTCAATATTTACCACCCATTTTTACTGCATGTCCTTATATATTACCTCCAGGCATTTGGTATCACTGCCTGATACCCACCAAGTCCAGCCACTGCTGTTCATTTCTTGCATTATAACCCATTGCATCTTCTGATCATCCCTGACAAGTTCCTGACCTCCCTTCGTTCTACCACTCAGCGTGCATTGTTTTTCACCTACTGCTGGGCCCCAAGGTACCGTGTCACACTCACGACAAGCAAATCTTATATATTATATTATTTTTCATTTTTATTTTTATTTAATATTTTTTCTTATTGTTGCACACATACTTAGAGTGCATTTCTGGCTTTAATCCACCCCATCAATTTTCTGGTTGATACCCAGAGAGGGGGGTTTTTCTTGCTTCTTTTGTTGCATATTAGCCAGTATTTAATGTCTGTTTTTTGCCCAATTCAGCAACATGTCTTCGATTATTAACCTTTTTCAGTCATTACATACGTATATTCTCATATATCTTTTACAGTTGCCACGCACTACCCGTTGGGTCCTTTGGGCATCTTGGGGGAATTTCTAGACGCCCTCTGTTGCTAACCACTCTCCGGTAGGGATCTGTGTGTGTGTGTGTGCGTTCCTTCTTGGGGGGGACTGGCGGACATCACCCCCCTAGTCCCGGGGCGTTGGTGGGAGTCATAAGCAGCATTAACACCCTTGTTTATTGTACCAAGGGCTCCACATTACCTCTTTCCCTTTTTAAATTGCGGATGCTCTCACAAGTTATCCAGACACAGGATAGGGTCAGTATACACAGTAACTAATCATTACAGAACCAGTACCTACAATTGTTTATTGATCATGATTGTCAGTATACCTGTATTTGCTTCTGTTTTCTCATTTTATCTTTCTTTTTAGATGTTTAATACATATATGTGCTGATCCCAAATATCCCAGAAGAAGAGCTAAAACTCGAAACGCGTCAGTAAACGCACATAACTGTATTTGTGTCATATCTGTGTCTTAGATTTATTCTTATGTTATTTGCATCCTGTCTATTACTATATTTATGTACACTTTGTTTTGCATTTACTCATGTGGATCTGTTTTTTCCACATCAATTATCCCTTTTCTTTGAAAAATAAAATTGATTCTTTATACTCAAGTAAGCATCCTTTCCCTTTAAAGTCCCCAAAGAGGAATATACCCCGTATATACTGGCAGGGAAGGGGGTTGACATTAGGGGGCGATCAAGGGGTTAACTGTGTTCCCGCGTGTGTGTTCTAACTGTAGAGGGATGGGAGTGACTAGAGGTAATGACAGATTGTTGTTTCTAGCTAGTAGGAACAGAGGCTCTGTCTCTCCTCTCCTCACAGAACAGGGATTTGTGTGTTTACACACACATGTCCCTGTTCTGGCTCTTGTGCCCGCGATCGTGAGTGGCCAGTGGGAAATAAATAGTCAAAACAAATAAATATATATTTGTAGTCAGAGTCTTCACTCGGAAATACGATAACCCTAACCCAAGACCTGAGGTGTGCCTTGGCCTGGCTGGTCAGTATGCCTAAAAGAGGGCATACCCTGAATGAATATGTATGAAATGTAAATGAAATTATGAAAGTATGGGGAAACTGGTGGGTGGGAACCCAGAAATGAGCCGACAAAGGCTCTGATGGAGGAGGAGGGATTTAAAGCCCTCAGACTCCTCCTACAAATTCAACTTGTAGTCAGAGTCTTCACTCAGAAATACGATAACCCTAACTACCAAGACCTGAGGTGTGCCTTGGCCTGGCTGGTCAGTATGCCTAAAAGAGGGCAAAAAGAGACACAAAGTAGGTGAGATGTGAAAGCTACAAAGAAGGGCCAGCAACAACCATTAGCCCAGCAAATGCGAATGCCCAGATGACTACAGAAAAGGGGGTTTACGTATGTAGCTGCTAAAACTGAGGATCTCCAGCGCCCCATGAACCTGAAGGGACGCCCTGTGTGGGACCTACAAAAGTTGCCTCCGAACCAGATGAATATTCAGAAAAGGGGTTTAGGATTCGAGCCTGGTTTAGCAAGTAACCTGGACATGAGAACGAATGGTTTGTAGTGAGAGGATGGAGAAAGAGCAGACCCAAGGAATGTTGCAGAGAAGGACAACCACTTAATCCGACACCATGACTGTGGTACAGAAATATAACCACAAACCCCTGGCTTAACCATCTATTCAAATAAAGGGGAAGTTGTAAGCGTGGTAAGAGAGAACTGCCTAGAGCACTAACTGGGAACTGCGCCAAAGGAAGGAGACAGGAAGTCTGAAAAAACACAAAAACCTGGCCGGTAACTGGTAGCCGTGCCAAAGAGAACATCCAAAACTTCCCTCCCTTGACGGCTTAGAGAGGGTGAGCTGCAAAAAATGGACGACTGACAGGAGTTTGTAGGTCCTGAAAAGCTGGTGACCTGATAGATACTTCATGGAATTGGCAGATGAGGCCACATTGCCGATGCAATAAGCAGCGAAAGCCAGAGACATGAACCTATGAAACCTTCCCGCCCTTGGTAGAAGCCCTCGGAATAATCTGGATAAGAACCATTGGCCAGATCGATTACCTGAGACCAAGCTTGTCCCCAGTTCTACATGCCACTGTAAAGAAATTCCAACATCACTGAGAAGAGCAGGAGCCACAACTAACGCCTCTGTGCAAGCCGAGCTGGCTAAGATCCCCTCCATCCTGTCTAACAATTTTCATATAGACGTGAGAGCGCATAAAGTACCGCATGAATCTGGGTTGAAGAATCATGCATAGAAAAATGTGCTGCGCTGGCGGATGGAAGAGGTTGGGACGAAGTTGGGATTAACCACCTAAAATGACTGCCCCTCCCCCCATCTGAGGCTGGGAAAAGGGGTACACCAGTGATAAAACTAAGCTATGAGTTTGGTATGGTCCCACCCCTTGATGATGGGGTGCTATCATACACTGAAACCCCAATGCGGCGGTGGAGGAATGAATGTGAAAAGCCAGCTTCCGAAACGCACGACATACCTTGATCTAAGGAAACACAAACTAGAGAAATGAGAACAGACAACCAACACACGAAACAACAACACCCCTACGTACCTGACAAGTATAAGGATGTGGGTGCAGAAATGACAAGACCAACAGCGCGTGAATATGAAACTAATGATGCCACAACCCTAGTGTATGTAATTAGCGAGCCCGAGCAACCTGTAGCGCCAAAACAGGTAATTGCCTGCCTCAGGACATCCTGTAAGCCCCGGCACCTGCCCAAGAACCGCTGCTCCACCAAGTTAAGGACGTGTGCCACACAGGGCACATGGGTCAGTTGTCCCTGTCGGAGGGCAGAGAGGAGGTTGGGGCCATTGTCGCAAACCACCATTCCTAGCTTAAGCTGGCATGGCGTCAACCACCTCTCAGCCTGCCCCTGCAGAGTTGACAGAATCTCTGCCCCAGTGTGACTCCTGTCCCCCAAGCACACCAGTGCAAGCACCGCATGTGGGTAGACCTACAAGTGTAATGAAATGAGCGTGCATCGTATGACGTATGTTATATGGGTGAGAAGATTGTGGAACGACCACCAATTGAAACAAAACCTCAGCCCGTATGGGTCCATAGGCGTGACAGTCCCTGGATTGAGCCCTAGCTAGCAGAAATGCTACGAACAAAATGCTAAGACAGAAAAACAGACACATAGCAAAAACAAACCCTCAGAGCTAGTGTATCCACAGACCGTGGTGGGTAGACGTACAAGTGTGATGAAATGAGCGTGCATCGTATGACGTATGTTATGCGGGTGAGAGGATTGTGGGACGACAATCAATTGGAACGAAACCTCAGCCCGTATGGATCCATAGACGTGACAGATCCTAGATGTGAGCACTAGCTGACAGAAATGCTACGACAGGGAAATGCTACAAATGAAAAGCCATGAAATGGAAATTGCATTGTCTCCTCCCTCTCCGGCCCATCAAGCAGTACCAAACCGCATGACACGCCCCACTGGGCTGACACTGGATGTAGGAAGTGACTAAACTGTACCATCTCATATGGGGACACCCAACAAGGGAAGAGCAATTCCTCCCCATTCAGGCTAAAGTTAAAAAAAAAAAAAAAATATACTAATAAAAATAGTGCTGGTGACTACATGATACAAGCATCTTAAATACAAAAAATATCACTAATACATTTTCCATAAAAATAAATAAAAACATAGTTTTTAAAATTAAACAAATGTTTAAAAAATATACAATTCATATTAATAATTCCCTAAACTCATAAATTACTGATAAAACAGTTTAAAGCGGAAGTCCCAGGAAATGTTTTTTTTTTTAAAAAAGTCAGCAGCTACAAATACTGCAGCTGCTGACTTTTAAAATATGGACACTTACCTGTCCAGGGAGCCCACAATGTCGGCACCCGAACCGTCTCTCAGTCCTCAGATGTTGCCGCCGCCATCTTCGGTAAGGGAATCAGGAAATGAAACCATGCGGCTTCACTTCCCGGTTCCCTACTGCGCATGCACGAGTCACGCTGCGCAATCCGAATGGTCCCTGCTGTCTCTGGGACCCGTGTGTGTCCCAGCAGACAGCGCGGGGGGGGCGGGAAGTGGCGTAGACTCCCGTGGAAGTCTATGCCCAGAAGAGGGTGCAAATATCTGTCTTAGACAGAGGGGGTAGGGTTCCGAAAAGCAGAGGTTTATTTTTGTGTGAACCTCTGCTTTAAGTCGAAGTCCACATTCAAACCCCTCGGCCAAAGTACCTTGCTCTCATATATCCAGAAGGATTCCCTTTTGCTGAGTTGTCTGATGTAATGACCCCCCCTCCAATGTTTATCCACCTGTTCAATACCCCAAAATTGCAACTAACTAGGGTCCTTATTATGTACTAGTTTAAAATGTTTTGGAACACTGTGGGTGGTTATATCTTTTTTAATATTAGCAAAATGCTCTCCAACTCTAATCTACAGGGTTCTGGATGTACGGCCAATGTATTGTAACCCGCATCCACATTGGAGCATATAAATGACACCTGTGGATGAACAGGTTACAAAATCACGAATTTCATACCTTTTACCTATACTGGTAGAGCAAAACTCTTTCCTCTTTTTAATATTATACAACAAGAAGAACCCTTCTGCTTTTTGGGAGGATTAATAACTCCTGGCGCTATTATAGCTTTCAAGGTGGGTGCTTTTCTATAAATGAACCCTGGAAGGGCCGGTAACTTGGGTCCCAACAACCTATCTCTCCTTAAAAAGCCCTGATGTTTTTTTACAGTTTTTTCCACCTGTCTAAATTGTACATTTATAATCCAAAATTAAATTAAATTCACAACAAAAGGACTCATGTTTTTTCTCTGATAATAATGTGTCCCTATCCATATTTAATACATTAATTCTATCTTCCTCGACTCCGTTCATACCCTTACTCTTTAAATCCACTGGTCAGTACTTCAGATTCACTCAAGTAGTCTTCCTTTTTAGTACAGTTTCTCTGTATCCTCATATACTGGCCCTTCGGTATGTTCACCAGCCAAGGCTTATGATGACAACTGTTCACTGAGAGATACGAGGTTACACACCCATTGCTGACAGTCCACGTCAATTTAATATTTTTATCATTCCCATCCATAGATTCTTTAGATGTTTCAAACGATGCTACATCCCCCTTTCAGGTGATTATAAGATCATCTATAAATCTTTTGTACATAATGAGCTCTTTCGGTCTAGGATTAAGTATATCTACATCCTCCCAATGGGCCATAAAGAGGTTCGTAACACTTGGTGCGAACCTCGCTCCCATTGCAATACCTCTTGTTTGCAAATAATAATCTCCACTGTACCAAAAGTAATTATGCTTTAAACAGAAACGTAAACATTTAATTAGGAACTTCTTGTGTCTACTGGGGAGATTGAAGTTTTCCAAAGCCCATTTTGCAGATAACACAGCTTCTTGGTGTCCAATAATAGTCTACAATGACCCTACATCCACAGTGGCCAAAATACACTGATCCAATTCCACATGAGACCCAAGAAATGTATCTATATATTACCCTAAACGGGAACATACTGAATCTATTCCGTTAATAATGGGCCTCCCCGGAGGTTCTGAAATGCTTACAGTCTGTGTATTGTGCCATCTGCACAGTGTGCACCTAAAGCTACCCCAATTGCTGGTGTACTGCTGATCCTATCCGCAGCCAGCTGTAGCAATTACAGTCGGTGTATTGTGTCATCTGCACAGTGTTCCCCATAAAGCTACCCCAATAGCTGCTGTTGTTCTGATCCAGGCAGCTGCAGTAATTAGAGTTGGTGTACTGTGTACTCTGCACAGTGTGCACATAAAGCTACCCCAATTGCTGGTGTTCTCATACTAATAATACTACAGGCAGGCAGTTGATTCTGCTAGCTGCAGTATATACGTCCCAGCTTTGTGCAGCTACATCTCCCTGCAGGCCATTAGTATGTCTGGAAGGCCAACAAGGAGAGGCAGACAGTCACAAGCCAATAATAGAGGGCAAGCAGGCTCTGTGTCTAGAGGCAACAGTGCTGGTCATGGACACGGTGCATCCTCATCAGCACGAGGCCATGGGATACGCTTGTCCTTTTTTTCGGCAGCTGGACGTGTTGAGCCGCAACATGCCGAAGACTTGGTAGAGTGGATGACCAATCCGTCCTCATCCTCCTCATCCTCTCTCACCCAGGCTCAGGGTACTGGCAAAGCTGCTGCCAACGCGGCCTCTTCCCTAGGCTCAATGGCATAAGTCACTCCTTCCCTAGCCCCACCATGTCCTCCTGAGGAGTCCACCAAACTGTTTGAGCACAGTGTTGGGTACATGCTCCATGAGGATGCCCAGTGTTTTGAAGGCTCTGATGGTGATACCCAGCTAGAGGACGGCAGTAACGTGAGCCCAGAGAGAGGAGATGCCCAAGAAGGACAGCAATCTGGCAGTAATGTTCCCCCAGCTGCAGCAGACTGCCAGGTTTGCTCCAGTGATGAGGAGGGAGGGGATGATGATGTCACTGACTCCACATGGGTGCCTGATAGGAGAGAGGAGGAGGAGGCACATTTCCAATGAGGCAGGATGCCCTCCAGGGGCCAGCTTAAGGGCAGCACACCGACTGCATCACACCGCAGAGCTCTGCATGTGCAGGGCGCTGCCTCTGCACGTTATTCCAAAAGTTCTTTGGTGTGGGCCTTTTTTGAGACGAGTGCATCAGATCGCACCGCTGCTATTTGCAACATATGTCTCAAGCGTATCTCACTTGGACACCACATGCTTGACCAGACATATGTCGACCTGCCATGCAGTTCTTTGGCAAGCGTACCTAAAAGACCCACACCAAAGAACAAAGCAGACCTCTCCTTGCTCCTTATCATGGGGCTGGGATCTCCAACCCCACTATACCTTCAGTCCTCTCTGAAACCTGCACTGAGAGGAATGAAGGTTTAGAATTAGGTGTGTCACAGCCAAGTACATGCAGGCAATCTGCTAACGGTACACCGACATCCAATTTTACCAGGCAAATTTCCCTGCCCCAGCTGCTGCATCGCCGAAAGAAGTTCACTCCCAGACATCCACATGCCCAGCGGTTGAATGCTAGCTTGGCTAAATTGCTAGCACTTCAACTGCTGCCTTTTCAGTTGGTAGACTCTGCCCCCTTCCGTGAGTTTGTGGAATGTGCGGTTCCTCAGTGCCAGGTTCCCAAATGCCACTTTTTCTCACGGAATGCGATTTCGGCTCTCTACCGGCATTTGGAAGGCAATGTCTTGGCCTCGCTGGACAGGGTGGTCAGCGGTTAGGTGCATATTACCACTGACTCATAGTCCAGCAGGCATGGACGTTACCTATCTTTCAAGGGTGCATTGGGTGACTCTTCTGGCAGCTGGGAAGGATGCAGGACAAGGTGCAGTAGTGTTGGAGGTTGTTCCGCCACTACGCCTCCAAAATGCTACTACTGGTGATTCTGACACACCTCTCTCCTCCACCCCCTCCTTTTCTTCTTCCTTCGTGGCCTCTTCCTTTGATTTGTCTTCAGAACCAGCGGTGCTCCGTAGGCGTTCAAGGGGCTATGCAAGTACGCAGGCAAAAATATGCCATGCGGTGCTTGCGCTGGTGTGCTTGGGGGACAGGAGCCACACTGGGGCAGAGATTCTGTCAACTCTGCAGGGGCAGGCTGAGAGGTGGTTGACGCCATGCCAGCTTAAGCTAGGAATGGTGGTTTGCGACAATGGCACCAACCTCCTCTCTGCCCTGCGACAGGGACAACTGACCCATGTGCCCTGTGTGGCACACGTCCTTAACTTGGTGGTGCAGCGGTTCTTGGGCAGGTGCCGGGGCTTACAGGATGTCCTGAGGCAGGCCAGGAAAGTATGTGTGCATTTCCGCCAGTCATATAATAGCAGTGCTTGGCTGGCTGACCTACAAAAGGAATTTAACCTGCCCAAGAACCTCCTAATCTGTGACATGCCCACCAGGTGGAACCCAACGTTGGCCATTCTGCAGCGGCTGCACACACAGCAGAGGACAGGGTCACCAGGACAGGGTCAGGGGAGCTTGTTTTTTTTTTCCCACGCCAGTGGGCCATGATCAGGGATGCATGCACTGTCCTGTCGCCATTTGAGGAGGCCACGAAGATGGTGAGCAGTGACAGTGCATGCATCAGTGACACTGTCCCTCTTGTCAACCTGTTGGAGCACACGCTGCGTGGAATAATGGACAGGGCACTTAAGGAAGAACAGAGGCAGGAAGAGGAGGACTTCCTTACCTCTCAAGGCCCCCTTTATCCAGACAGTGTTCCTGCTGGCCCGCCGATCGCACAGGAAGAGGAGGAGGAGGAGGAGGATTGTGTCAGCATGGAGGTGGAGCCTGGCACTCAGCATCAGCAGCAGTCTTTTAGGGATCATTTACAGTCCCAAGAAACCCATGGATTTGTACGTGGCTGGGAGGAGGTGGCTGCAGATCATGTTGTCCTTAGTGACCCAGAGGACTCTGGACCGAATGCCTCAGCTAACCTACGCTGCATGGCCTCCCTGATCCTGCAAAGCCTGCGGAAGGATCCTCGTATTCGTCGGATCAAGGAGAGGGATCATTACTGACTGGCAACCCTCTTTGATCCACATTACAAGGGTAAGGTTGCGGACCTTATCTTGCTGTCGTAGAGGGAGCAGAGGATGAAACATCTTCGGGAGGCCTTGCAGAAAGGTCTGTGCAATGCATTCCCAGAGACTGTGAGGTTACAAATTCCTGGTCCTGGACAACGTGTTGCTGAAGCTTCGGTCAGTCACAGAACGAGCGGTGGAGAAGGTGGCCCTCTGACCGATGCGTTCAGACAATTTTTTAGTCTGCAGCCCCAAGGTATGATCGGTTCCACCAACCATCGCCAGCGTCTGATTTACATGGTGCAGAAATACCTAGGGGCAAGATCAGACTTGGACACCTTTCCCACCGAAAATCCTCTGGGATACTGGGTCTTGAGGATGGATCACTGGCCAGAGCTTGCACAGTATGCAATTGAGCTACTGGCCTGTCCGGCATCCAGCGTTCTTTCGGAACGCACATTCAGTGCTGCTGGAGGCTTTGTAACCGACCACAGGGTGCGCCTGTCCACCGACTCGGTTGATCGACTGACTTTCATAAAAATGAATCAGTCTTGGATCACCACCAGCTACCAAGCACCTGATTCTGATGTAACCAAATAATTTTTATTTAAAATGTCAGATCCCTTCAAGACTGCCTATGCTGATGATAAGTGACTATCCTGTTATGCTGAGTGACTGTTCTCTATATTTTGCAGAAGCTAAGGCCCAATTTTTCAGCCCCTGTTTAACAGGGGCGTGTAATTACAATTTTTGATGCAATATTTTGCAGGAGCGCTCATTCCTGCGCTCCAACTAGAGTTTCTGTGAGGTGTTGCAGTGTTGTGGCACCAGTGCCTAAGGCACAATTTTTCTGCCCCTGTTCAACAGGGACATGTAATTACAATTCTTGATCTAATATTTCACAGCAGGGCCCATTCCTGCGCCCACCAAGAGTAACTGTGAGGGCTTACAGTGTTGTGGCAATACCACCACCAAAGGCCCAATTTTTGTGCCCCTGTTCAACAGGTGCATGTAATTACAATTCTTGATATAATATTTCACAGCAGGGCCCGTTCCAGCGCCCGTTCCAGCGCCCACCAAGAGTAACTGTGAGGACTTACAGTGTTGTGGCACCACCACCACCACCACCACCAAAGGCCCATTTTTGTGCCCCTGTTCAACAGGTGCATGTAATTACAATTCTTGATAAAATATTTCACTGCAGGGCCCGTTCCAATGCCCACCATGAGTAACTATGAGGACTTACAGTGTTGTGGCACCGCCACCACCACCACCACCACCAAAGGCCCAATTTTTCTACCACTGTTCAACAATGGCATGTAATTACAATTCTTGATATAATAGTTCACAGCAGGGCATTCCGGCGCCCACCAAGAGTCACTTTGAGGGCTTACAGTGTTGTGGCAACACCAAAACCTTAGGCCACATTTCTGGAAAGCATATATGGCAGGCCCCTACTTTACAAACATCCAACTTACAAACATCTCCTACTTGCAAACGGAAGGAGACAACAGGAAGTGAGATGAAATCTACCCCTAGGAAGGGAAATCCTCTCCTGTAAGAGTTGATATGGGAAAAACGTGCGTCTTCTCTCCACTGATGCTTTATCGCCAATCCTTGTTTCACTAAAAACCCCAAATTTAAAAAAAAACTATTATTATTGGGACAGAAAGTCAGGTGAAATCTTCTGAAGAGGTGCACAGACAGCAAAAAAAATGTTACAGGGGTTATAACCCTTCCCTATGTTTTCCAAAAAGCTTAAAAATAGATTTTTTGACTGGAGCTACACTTTAAAAAAGTACTAGTTCAAAATTACAAACAGATTCTACTTAACAACAAACCTACACAGTCCCTGTCTTTTTTGCACCGCCTGTATACTGCTGTTCAGTGTATATAGGGCCAGACATTACATTAAAGCCACAAGCAGTTTTAAATGACATTTATTCCTTTAAAAATTTTATTTTGTGCAGGGACTGTTCTAACCACGGGAAACACGCGCCACTTTACAGGCATACTATAGACACCCCCCAGGTACGATATTTAAAGGAATATTAAACTTTTTTTTTTCCACTTTAAGCATCATTAAAATCAGTGCTCCAGAAAAAACGGCAGTTTTTAAAACTTTTTTTTGCATTGATACATGTCCCCTGGGGCAGGACCCGGGTCCCCAAACCCTTTTTAGGACAATAACTTGCATATTAGCCTTTAAAATTAGCACTTTTGATTTTGAACGTTCGAGTCCCATAGACTTTAACGGGGTTCTAAAGTTTGCGCAAATTTTCGGTCCGTTCGCAGGTTCTGGTGCAAACCAAACCAGGAGGTGTTCGGCTCGTCCCTAGACAGTGGTCATCATAAGCCTTGGCTGGTGAATAGGGATGGGCCCGGTGCTCGATGCGAACCCATGTTCGCATCGAGCACCGGGCGTTCGCTCGATCGGCGAGCCCAGAACTATTTGGGCCGTTCGCATCACATTCGTGTGATGCGAGCGGCCCCGCAATGCATTGCGGCCGGGGCGGCCGGCGCAGTGCATTGCTGGCTGATGATTGGCCAAGCATGCACTGTGACCCCGCATGCTTGGCCAATCACAGCGCCGGAAACTCGGAGAGCCATAATTGGCTACAGGCAGGACGCCTGTAGCCAATTACAGCTCAGGGGCTTTAGTACACGCCCCCTCTTATAAAAGGCCGCCACGCCGTCGGCGCCGGTCACATGCGTTCCGGCGTTAGAGAGAGCAGGCTCATTCTGTGTCACTCTGCTAGATAGATTTAGAAAGATTTATTTAGAAAGATTCATTTAGAAAGATTCAGTTAGAAAGATTCATTTAGAAAGATTCATTTAGAAAGAGGGGCTTGTAGTGTGTTCGTGGCAGGCACTGGCAGCAAACAGAGCTCCTATATTTTGTTCCCAGAAGCACCTATAGGACTTGTAGTGTGTTCGTGGCAGGCAGGCACTGGCAGCAAACAGAGCTCCTATATTTTGTTCCCAGAAGCACCTATAGGACTTGTAGTGTGTTCGTGGCAGGCAGGCACTGGCAGCAAACAGAGCTCCAATATTTTGTTCCCAGAAGCACCTATAGGACTTGTAGTGTGTTCGTGGCAGGCAGGCACTGGCAGCAAACAGAGCTCCTATATTTTGTTCCCAGAAGCACCTATAGGACTTGAAGTGTGTTAGTCCCATCACACAGAGCTATATTTTCTTCCCAGAAGCACCTATAGGACTTGTAGTGTGTTAGTCCCATCACACAGAGATCCTATATTTTGTTCCCAGAAGCACCTATAGGACTTGAAGTGTGTTAGTCCCATCACACAGACCTATATTTTCTTCCCAGAAGCACCTATAGGACTTGAAGTGTGTTAGTCCCATCACACAGAGATCCTATATTTTGTTCCCAGAAGCACCTATAGGACTTGAAGTGTGTTAGTCCCATCACACAGACCTATATTTTCTTCCCAGAAGCACCTATAGGACTTGAAGTGTGTTAGTCCCATCACACAGAGATCCTATATTTTGTTCCCAGAAGCACCTATAGGACTTGAAGTGTGTTAGTCCCATCACACAGACCTATATTTTCTTCCCAGAAGCACCTATAGGACTTGAAGTGTGTTAGTCCCATCACACAGAGATCCTATATTTTGTTCCCAGAAGCACCTATAGGACTTGAAGTGTGTTAGTCCCATCACACAGACCTATATTTTCTTCCCAGAAGCACCCATAGGACTTGTAGTGTGTTAGTCCCATCACACAGAGATCCTATATTTTGTTCCCAGAAGCACCTTTAGGACTTGAAGTGTGTTAGTCCCATCACACAGAGCTATATTTTCTTCCCAGAAGCACCCATAGGACTTGTAGTGTGTTAGTCCCATCACACAGAGATCCTATATTTTGTTCCCAGAAGCACCTATAGGACTTGAAGTGTGTTAGTCCCATCACACAGACCTATATTTTGTTCCCAGAAGCACCTATAGGACTTGAAGTGTGTTAGTCCCATCACACAGAGATCCTATATTTTTTGTTCCCAGAAGCACCTATAGGACTTGAAGTGTGTTAGTCCCATCACACAGACCTATATTTTCTTCCCAGAAGCACCTATAGGACTTGAAGTGTGTTAGTCCCATCACACAGAGATCCTATATTTTGTTCTCAGAAGCACCTATAGGACTTGAAGTGTGTTAGTCCCATCACACAGAGCTATATTTTCTTCCCAGAAGCACCCATAGGACTTGTAGTGTGTTAGTCCCATCACACAGAGATCCTATATTTTGTTCCCAGAAGCACCTATAGGACTTGAAGTGTGTTAGTCCCATCACACAGACCTATATTTTCTTCCCAGAAGCACCTATAGGACTTGAAGTGTGTTAGTCCCATCACACAGAGATCCTATATTTTGTTCCCAGAAGCACCTATAGGACTTGAAGTGTGTTAGTCCCATCACACAGACCTATATTTTCTTCCCAGAAGCACCTATAGGACTTGAAGTGTGTTAGTCCCATCACACAGAGATCCTATATTTTGTTCCCAGAAGCACCTATAGGACTTGAAGTGTGTTAGTCCCATCACACAGACCTATATTTTCTTCCCAGAAGCACCCATAGGACTTGTAGTGTGTTAGTCCCATCACACAGAGATCATATATTTTGTTCCCAGAAGCACCTATAGGACTTGTAGTGTGTTAGTCCCATCACACAGACCTATATTTTCTTCCCAGAAGCACCTATAGGACTTGAAGTGTGTTAGTCCCATCACACAGAGATCCTATATTTTCTTCCCAGAAGCACCTATAGGACTTGAAGCGTGTTAGTCCCATCACACAGAGATCCTATATTTTGTTCCCAGAAGCACCTATAGGACTTGAAGTGTGTTAGTCCCATCACACAGACCTATATTTTCTTCCCAGAAGCACCCATAGGACTTGTAGTGTGTTAGTCCCATCACACAGAGATCCTATATTTTGTTCCCAGAAGCACCTATAGGACTTGAAGTGTGTTAGTCCCATCACACAGAGCTATATTTTCTTCCCATAAGCACCCATAGGACTTGTAGTGTGTTAGTCCCATCACACAGAGATCCTATATTTTGTTCCCAGAAGCACCTATAGGACTTGAAGTGTGTTAGTCCCATCACACAGACCTATATTTTCTTCCCAGAAGCACCCATAGGACTTGTAGTGTGTTAGTCCATCACACAGAGATCATATATTTTGTTCCCAGAAGCACCTATAGGACTTGTAGTGTGTTAGTCCCATCACACAGACCTATATTTTCTTCCCAGAAGCACCTATAGGACTTGAAGTGTGTTAGTCCCATCACACAGAGATCCTATATTTTGTTCCCAGAAGCACCTATAGGACTTGAAGTGTGTTAGTCCCATCACACAGACCTATATTTTCTTCCCAGAAGCACCTATAGGACTTGAAGTGTGTTAGTCCCATCACACAGAGATCCTATATTTTGTTCCCAGAAGCACCTATAGGACTTGAAGTGTGTTAGTCCCATCACACAGACCTATATTTTCTTCCCAGAAGCACCCATAGGACTTGTAGTGTGTTAGTCCCATCACACAGAGATCCTATATTTTGTTCCCAGAAGCACCTATAGGACTTGAAGTGTGTTAGTCCCATCACACAGAGCTAAATTTTCTTCCCAGAAGCACCCATAGGACTTGTAGTGTGTTAGTCCCATCACACAGAGATCCTATATTTTGTTCCCAGAAGCACCTATAGGACTTGAAGTGTGTTAGCCCCATCACACAGACCTATATTTTCTTCCCAGAAGCACCCATCGGACTTGTAGTGTGTTAGTCCCATCACACAGAGATCATATATTTTGTTCCCAGAAGCACCTATAGGACTTGTAGTGTGTTAGTCCCATCACACAGACCTATATTTTCTTCCCAGAAGCACCTATAGGACTTGAAGTGTGTTAGTCCCATCACACAGAGATCCTATATTTTGTTCCCAGAAGCACCTATAGGACTTGAAGTGTGTTAGTCCCATCACACAGACCTATATTTTCTTCCCAGAAGCACCTATAGGACTTGAAGTGTGTTAGTCCCATCACACAGAGATCCTATATTTTGTTCCCAGAAGCACCTATAGGACTTGAAGTGTGTTAGTCCCATCACACAGAGATCCTATATTTTGTTCCCAGAAGCACCCATAGGACTTGAAGTGTGTTAGTCCCATCACACAGAGATCCTATATTTTGTTCCCAGAAGCACCTATAGGACTTGAAGTGTGTTAGTCCCATCACACAGAGATTCTATATTTTGTTCCCAGAAGCACCTATAGGACTTGAAGTGTGTTAGTCCCATCACACAGAGATCCTATATTTTGTTCCCAGAAGCACCTATAGGACTTGAAGTGTGTTAGTCCCATCACACAGAGCTATAATTTCTTCCCAGAAGCACCTATAGGACTTGAAGTGTGTTAGTCCCATCACACAGAGATCCTATATTTTGTTCCCAGAAGCACCTATAGGACTTGAAGTGTGTTAGTCCCATCACACAGAGATCCTCTATTTTCTTTGCAGAAGCACCCATAGGACTTCTAGTGTGTTAGTGGCATCACACAGAGCTCCTATATATTCTTCTCAGCAGCACCCACAGGACTACCGACTACAATGGCTGGAAGACCGCCAAGGGGAGGCAGAGCGTGCAGAGCCAAGAACACAGGGCAGGCAGGCTCTGTTTCTAGTGGACGTGGCCGTGGCCGTGGACGTGGACGTGGTCGTGCATCGTCATCAGCACGTGGCCATGGGACACGCGCGTCTTTGTTTTCGGCAGCTGGACATGTGGAGCCGCATCATGCTGAAGGCTTGGTAGAATGGATGACCAAGCCCTCCTCATCCTCCTCATCCTCTCTCACCCAGGCTCAGGGTACTGGCAGAGCAGCTGCCAACGCGTACTCAATGGCATCATCAGCCACCCCTTCCCTAGACCCACCATGTCCTCCTGAGGAGTCCCCCGAACTCTTTGAGCACAGTGTTGGGTACATGCTCCAGGAGGATGCCCAACGATTCGAAGGCTCGGATGATGATACCCAGCTTGAGGAATCTGGCAGTACTGTTCCACCAGCTGCAGCTTACTGCCAGGTTTGCTCTAGTGGTGAAGAGGGAGGGGATGATGAGGTCACTGACTCCACGTGGGTGCCTGAAGGGAGAGAGGATGAGGAGGAGGACGAGGAGGAGGAGGATGCGGCGTCACATGTCCAACGAGGCAGGATGCCCCCTGGAGGCCAGGTAGAGGCCAGCACAGCAACTGTACAACACTGCAGAGCTCCGCCTGTGCAGGGCGCTGCCTCTGCACGTTATCAGAAAAGTTCTTTGGTGTGGGCCTTTTTTGAGACGAGTGCATCAGATCGCACCACTGCTATTTGCAATATTTGTCTCAAGCGTATCTCGCGTGGCCAAAACATCAGCCGCTTGGGCACCACAAGCATGAGCAGACATATGTCGACCTGCCATGCAGCTCGTTGGCAGGCACACATAAAAGACCCACACCAAAGAACTAAGCGGACCTCTCCTTGCTCCTCATCAGCTGGGATCTCCATCCCCAGTACACCTTCAGTCCTCTCTGAAAGCTGCTGTGAGAGGACTGAAGGTGTAGAATTAGGTGTGTCACAACCAAGTACTTGCAGTACACCGACGTCCGATTGTAGCAGGCAAATTTCCCTGCCCCAGCTGCTGGACCGTCGAAAGAAGTACACTCCCAGCCATCCACATGCCCAGCGGTTGAATGCTAGCTTGGCTAAATTGCTAGCACTTCAACTGCTGCCTTTTCAGTTGGTAGACTCGGCCCCCTTCCGTGAGTTTGTTCAATGTGCGGTTCCTCAGTGGCAGGTTCCCAAACGCCACTTTTTCTCACGGAAGGCGATTCCGTCTCTCTACCGGCATGTGGAAGGCAATGTCCATGCCTCGCTGGACAGGGCGGTCAGCGGTAAGGTGCATATTACCGCTGACTCATGGTCCAGCAGGCATGGACAGGGACGTTACCTTTCTTTCACGGCCCATTGGGTCACTCTATTGGCAGCTGGGAGGGATGCAGGACAAGGTGCAGTAGTGTTGGAGGTTGTTCCGCCACCACGCCTCCAAAACGCTACTACTGCTACTGGTTGTGACACACCTCTCTCCTCCACCCCCTCCTCTTCTTCTTCCTCCAGTGCTCTGTCCTCGGAACCAGCGGTGCTCCGTAGGCGTACAAGGGGCTACGCAAGTACGCAGGCAAAAAGATGCCATGCCGTGCTTGCGCTGGTGTGTTTGGGGGACAGGAGCCACACTGGGCCAGAGGTTCTGGCAGCTCTGCAGGGGCAGGCCGAGAGGTGGTTGACGCCACGTCAGCTTAAGCCAGGAATGGTCGTTTCTGACAATGGCACCAACCTCCTCTCCGCCCTGCGACAGGGGCAGCTCACCCATGTGCCCTGTATGGCTCATGTCCTCAACCTGGTGGTGCAGCGGTTCTTGGGCAGGTTCCCAGGCTTACAGGATGTCCTGAGGCAGGCCAGGAAAGTCTGTGTGCATTTCTGCCGATCTTATAATGCCAGTGCTCGGCTGACTGAGCTGCAAAAGGAGCTGAACCTGCCCAAGAACCGCCTAATATGTGACATGCCCACCAGGTGGAACTCAACATTGGCCATGCTGCAGCGACTGCACACACAGCAGAGGGCCATCAATGAGTACCTTTGCGACTACGGCACCAGGACAGGGTCAGGGGAGCTTGTTTTTTTTCCCCACGTCAGTGGAGCATGATCAGGGATGCATGCACTGTCCTCTCACCATTTGAGGAGGCCACGAGGATGGTGAGCAGTGACAGTGCATGCATCAGTGACACTGTACCTCTTGTCCACCTGTTGGAGCATACGCTGCGTGGGTTAATGGACAGGGCACTTGAGGCAGAACAGAGGCAGGAAAAGGAGGACTTCCTTGCCTCTCAAGGCCCCCTTTATCCAGACAGTGTTCCTTCTGTCCCACCCATCACACAGGAGGAGGATGAGGAGGAGGAGGAGGAGGATTGTGTGAGCATGGAGGTGGAGCCTGGCACTCAGCATCAGCAGAAGCAGCAGTCTTTTAGGGATGATGTACAGTCCCAACAAACCAGTGGACTTGTACGTGGCTGGGAGGAGGTGGCTGGCGATCATGTCATCCTCAGTGACCCAGAAGACTCCGGACCGAATGCCTCAGCTAACCTACGCTGCATGGCCTCCCTGATCCTGCAAAGCCTGCGGAAGGATCCTCGTGTTCTTCGGATCAAGGAGAGGGACCATTACTGGCTGGCCACTCTCCTTGATCCACGGTACAAGGGTAAGGTTGCGGACCTTATCTTGCCGTCACAGAGGGAGCAGAGGATGAGACATCTCAGGGAGGCCTTGCAGAAAGGTCTGTGCAACGCGTTCCCAGAAACTGGGAGGTTACAAACTCCTGGTCCTGGGCGACGAGTTGCTGAGGCTTCGGTCAGTGGCAGAAGGAGCGGTGGGGAAGGTGGACGTCTGACCGATGCGTTCAGACAATTTTTTAGTCCGCAGCCCCAAGGTATGATCGGTTCCAGCAACCATCGCCAGCGTCTGATATACATGGTGCAGGAATACCTTGGGGCAAGGTCAGACTTGGACACCTTTCCCACCGAAAATCCTCTGGCTTACTGGGTCCTGAGGATGGATCACTGGCCAGAGCTTGCACAGTATGCAATTGAGCTACTGGCCTGTCCTGCCTCCAGCGTTCTTTCCGAACGCACATTCAGTGCTGCTGGAGGATTTGTCACCGATCATAGGGTGCGCCTGTCCACCGACTCGGTTGATCGACTGACCTTCCTCAAAATGAATCAGTCTTGGATCACCACCAGCTACCAGGCACCTGAAGCGGATATAACGGAATAATTTATAATGTCACATCCCTTCAAGACTGCCTATGCTGATGCTGAGTGACTGTCCTGTTATGTTCACTGACTATCCTCTTCCTCCTCCGCAATGATCCATGCCACCACACCAGTGCCTAAGGCACAATTTTTCAGCCCCTGTATAACAGGGGCGTGTACTTACAATTTTTTTAAAAAAATGCTTCGCAACACGTGTGACTGCTGTGCTCCAAGTACAGTATCTGTGAGGGGTTGCAGTGTTGTGGCACCAGCACCAGTGCCTAAGGCACAATTTTTCAGCCCCTGTTTAACAGGGGCGTGTAATTACATTTTTTTTTTAAAATGCTTCGCAACACGTGTGACTGCTGTGCTCCAAGTACAGTATCTGTGAGGGGTTGCAGTGTTGTGGCACCAGCACCAGTGCCTAAGGCACAATTTTTCAGCCCCTGTTTAACAGGGGCGTGTAATTAAATTTTTTAAAAAAAATGCTTCGCAACACGTGTGACTGCTGTGCTCCAAGTACAGTATCTGTGAGGGGTTGCAGTGTTGTGGCACCAGCACCAGTGCCTAAGGCACAATTTTTCAGCCCGTTTAACAGGGGCGTGTAATTACAATTTTTTTTAAAAAATGCTTCGCAACACGTGTGACTGCTGTGCTCCAAGTACAGTATCTGTGAGGGGTTGCAGTGTTGTGGCACCAGCACCAGTGCCTAAGGCACCATTTTTCAGCATCTGTTTAACAGGGGCGTGTAATTACAAATCTTGATCTAATAGTTCACAGCAGGGCCCATTCCTGCGCCCACCAAGAGTAACTATGAGGGCCTACAGTCTTGTGGCAACACCGTCCACCACCACCGCCAAAGGCCCAATTTTTCTGCCCTGTTCATCAGGTGCTTGCAATTACAAATCTTGATCTAATAACTCACAATAGGGCCCATTCCTGCGCCCACCAAGAGTAACTGTGAGAGCTTACAGTCTTGTGGCAACACCGTCGTCCACCACCACCACCACCACCACCAAAGGCCCAATTTTTCTGCCCGGTTCAACAGGTTCATGCAAGTACAAATCTTGATCTATTAACTCACAGCAGGGCCCATTCCTGTGCCCACCAGTCTTGTGGCTACACCAACATCTAATAGGGCAAATTTCTGCAGAGTATATACGCAAGGCCCCTACTTTCAAACATCCAACTTACAAACGACTCCTACTTGCAAACGGAAAGAGATAACAGGAAGTGAGAGGAAATCTACCCCTAGGAAGGGAAATTCTATCCTGTTAGATTTAATTTGGGAAAAAGGTATCTCCTCTCTACTGATACTTTATCACCAATCCTTGTTTCAATTAAAACCCCACTTTTCCAAAAACATTTGTCATTGGGACGGAAAGTGAGGTGACATGTTCTGAACATATGTGCAAAGACAGCAAATGTTACAGGGGTGATAACCCCTCCCTATGTTCTCCAAAAAGCTTAAAAATAGATTTTTTTTTGGGATGGAGCTACACTTCATAATGTACCTGTTCAGATTCTACTTAAGAACAAACCTACAGTCCGTGTCTTGTTTGCACCACCTATATACTGCTGTTCAGAGTATATAGGGTTGTAGGTATAGGGTTTTATTTTGGGTGCGGGGTCCCCCTTAATATCCATACAAGACCCAAAGGGGCTGGGGTGGGGGGGGGGGGTGATGGGGTAGCCATGCCATTTTTCTCAAGGATTTTCAGCCATATGGCGGCCAGGACAAGACATGACATTAAAGCCGCAAGTGGTTTTAAATGGCTTCTTTTTTTCCTTTACAAATGTCATTTTGTGCAAGGACAGTTCTAAACACGGGAAACACATGCCACTTCACAGGCATACTTTAGACACCCCCCAGGTACCATATTTAAAGGAAAATTTCACTTTTTTTTTTTTCACTTTATGCATCATTAAAATGACTGCTCCCGAAAAAACGTTAGTTTTTAAAAGTTCTTTTTGCATTGATATATGTCCCCTGGGGCAGGACCCGGGTCCCCAAACCTGTTTTATGACATTAACATGCATATTGGCCGTTGTAATTAGCACTTTTGATTTCGAACGTTCGCGTCCATTATAACGTATAGGGTTTGAAAATTTGCGCAAACTTTCGGTCCGTTCGAAGGTTCTGGTTCGAACCGAACCCGGGGGTGTTCGGCTCATCCCTACTGGAGAGTCAGCCCTATTGGGCTTGTCAAGGGCAAGTTCTCGAATGAAGTTCGTTTGGTGTGCGACCGGTCTGCGCCTCGTTCTTCCCGCGTCCCCGGCCTCGGCTCCCTGGTCCCCTCCGAGGAGTTCTTCTTGAGATACGCCTCCGTCGACATGGCGTTCCAGGCTATCCTCAAAACAGGCACAGGGGCCTGGCTGTCCAAAGCCGACATATCGGACGCCTTCAACCTTCTGCCGATTCACCCGTCTCTCTGGTGTTGGCACGGTATCAGGTGGAGAGACAGGTGCTACTTTGCCACCAAGCTCGCGTTCAGGTCCAAAGTAGCCCATGGCTCTTCGACACTTTCGCTCAATCCCTCACCTGGATTCTCCTACACATGGCCCAATGCACAGAAGTCATCCACTACCTGGATAACTTCTTACTGATAGAGCAGCCCAACGTGTCACCAGTAGACCTCGACAAGTTGAGAGTCGTCTTCCAGAACATCAATATCCCCATAGCTGAGCACAAGGTCGACGGACCCGCACACTCCGTCACCTTCCTCGGAGTTGTCTTGGACACATGCTCCATGCAGGCCAGCCTCCCCCTCGACAAGTTGACCCGCATCAGGGCAGTTCTTCAGGACTTCACCCGCACGAGAGGATGCACAAGACGACAGCTCCAGTCACTACTTGGCATACTCAATTTTGCCATGCGGATCATCCCTCAAGGTCGTTCCTTCATCTCACGGCTCTTAGTCTACCTATCACAGGCACAAGACCCCGGTCAGATCCTCAACCTGGACGCCGCGGCCATAGCAGACCTAGCGATGTGGGAAGAATTCCTTTCCTCATGGAACGGAATATCCATGTTTATCCCGGCCATCTCACCCCGCTCGCCACAGGTGGTGACAGATGCTGCGGCCTCTATTGGCTTCGCAGCCGTTTTTGGCCTCCGTTGGTTCACTGTCCCTTGGCCCCCGCAGATTCTCTCCCTGTCCTACAACACTATCCGCCTGTACCTGGCCGGCGTACAGCACTTTTTGGCCCTTCAAGATCCCACTAGACCGTCTGTCTTCTCGTCCCACGCCATCCGAGCCGTCCTACGCGGTGTCCAGAAGCAGCAACCAGCAAACAGAACCAGACTTCGCCCCATCACAAGTGCCATCTTCCGCGACCTACGCCTCAACCCCAGCGAATACTCCGGTCACTCTTTTTGGATCGGGCCGCCTCAACCGCCTCACAGCATGGGGTCCCAGGCCACATCATCCAGAGACTCGGCAGATGGAAGTCAGCCTGCTTCACCCGGTATATACATGACTCACAGGCGGAAATGTCACGGGCCTTCGCCCAGCTCACGCAGTAGACAATGCTGAAAGGCAATAAATATCTTCAAACCCTACCTCAGTTTTTGCCCCCTTATTTCTGGCGTACCGTCCATAGACCAAGGCACACTTCAGGTCCCCCTTTTCATGTTATAGATCTTATTGGTTAAGTTATTCCTCTTCAGACACGTATCGGCCATAGGGCTTCAACCATAAGTGGAAGGCCAACATGGTGGCCTGAATTTATGGGAGGAGCCCGGGAGGGTATTTAACCGGCCCACTCGCCTGTGGTCTTCGTCGGTTCCGGTGCGTGATACCCACCCTCCCATTCCCCCTTTCAAGGGCATTTCTCACAACATCACCCTCATCAAATACTCATTTCTAATCAGGGTATGCCCCCTTATTTCTGGCGTACCGTCCATAGACCAAGGCACACTTCAGGTCCCCCTTTTCATGTTATAGATCTTATTGGTTAAGTTATTCCTCTTCAGACACGTATCGGCCATAGGGCTTCAACCATAAATATATATATATATATATTAGATATAACATACTACATCAAGGAGCTCCCTCCTAACCACAAAACTATAGGAAGTAAGCGGACTTCCAAAGTAAAGTCAGATGCAGAAGGGAATATCCACAGGTACAAAGCCAGACTAGTTGCCAAGGGTTACTCCCAGAAATTCAAAGAAGATTACGATGAAACATTCGCTCCCGTCGTAAAACACTCCACCATCAGAGCGCTTCTTAGCGTTGCAGCCGGGAAGGGCATGCAAGTCAAACACCTAGACCAGCCATTCTCCACCAGGGTTCCGTGGAACCCTGGGGTTCCTCCAGAGGTTGCTAAGGGTTCCTTAAAGTGGTTCTGCACCCATTTCATTTAGTAAATCTATTTGCCTTCCAAATCAGGCAAAGGGTACTAAATGAAATGTGTTTTTTTTTTTTTTTTTTTTTTTACTTACCTTGTAATTGATGACTTCCGGTCTTCTGTCTCTTCGGGGGTGGGCGGGGTCTCTGCGTCGATCGTCGTCAGGCCGCACTGTCTCCTGGGATCTGGTGTCATTGTTCCCAGGAGTCAGTGCGGACATCTTCTGAAATCTCACGAGATTTCGGCCACATCTTCCGAAATCTCGCGAGATTTCGGACACATCTTCCGAAATCTCGTGAGATGTCGGCAGATGTGCCGTTACTGCGCACGCGCGAGTAACGGCGGTGCATGCTGGGCCATCTAAAGTGCCTGTGGGGGTTTCACATGCCCCCAGCATGGCCCCCAGCACAAAAGAAGAAGATGAAGAACTTCATCGGACGAAAACCGGCGGCGATCGAGATGGAAGATGGAACAGGTAAGTCCCCCAATTGAGCTATATGCCCTTGGCATATAGCCCAAAAAAAAAAAAAAAGGGTGCAGAACCGCTTTAAGCTGTGGCTGATGAACCACCTATTCGATGATGCCTACAGAGTTGAAAGTTCAGCACCACTTAGCAATGCATGACACCAAATATCGTTTGAGATGTCTTTAAGGGTGGCATTCTGAGCACCACTTTAAGGGGGACATTCTTCCTATTGACCACAAATATAAGGGGCACTGTACCTATTGAGTCCTGATGAATTGGTTTTAATAAGGGTTCCTTGAGAAAGGTTGAGAAAGCCTGACCTAGACGTTAAAACTGCTTTCCTATATGGAGACATTAAGAAAGACCTCTACATGGAGCAACCACCAGGGTTTGAGCAAGGAGACAATCTTCTGTGTAAACTTCAGAGGAGCATCTACGGTCTTAAGCAATCTGCAAGGATGTGGAATGAAAATATCAACTAAGTACTTACTAGAGAGGGATTCTCAATAAGTAAAGCAGACCCCTGTTGATTTTACAACGTTTTGTGGACATTGGGATAGACATGTCATAACCAATTCCCATTTTGAAGACAACCAAGGTTGTATAAAGTTTACACAATCAGAAAGAGTCAATCCTAGGACCAAACACATGGATGCCAAGTATCACCTACTGAGGGATAATCAAGAGCAAGGTGTTGACAATCAATACTTCCCATCAGAGGAGATGACTGCTGATGCACTTACCAAACCTTTGTCGAAGGAACGTCATAGCTATTTCCAGAAGAAGCTGAATATAATTTGACAAAGCACATGCTGTTGAGAAGGGTTGTTGGAAGAACAACAGCATGGTTAATAATAAACTAACAATACTGTATGCATTATACCTATCTATCCAGCAGGTGGCACTGCAGTGTTATGCCCCGTACACACGAGCAGATTTTCCGTCGGAAAAAACTTGAATGTTTTTTCCGACGGAATTCCGCTCAAGCTTGGCATACACATGGTCAAACAAAAGTTCTCTGAACTTTTGACCGTCAAGAACGCAGTGACGTACAACACTACGACGAGCCGAGAAAATGAAGTTCAATGCTTCAGAGCATGCATCGAATGGTTTCCGAGCATGTGTAGGAATTTTGCGCGGAACTTTTTCCGACCGAAAAATTGAGAACCTGTCTTTTTCCCGCCAGCAAAAGTCTGATGGAGCATGCACACGGTCGGAATTTCCGACCAAAAGCTCACATCAGACTTTTGCGGGTGGAATTTTTGATCGTGTGTACGGGGCATAGTAGTGTGTTATTCTATGGTAATGTGATCACAGGACGTTCAATGCATGTACTTGTATATTCCTGCTTCCTGTTTTCTCTCTCCATAAAATAGACATGATGTAAAGATATGTTCTGATATTTCTCCATAAAGTAAAGTATTCTCTGCATCCAAGAAGCTTCTAGCGCTTAATTGCAATACTCTGCACAATGTACGAAAGGTCACCCTTGCCAAACCGACCTATTAACATTTTACGAGGAAGTGAGCTGCCATCTGGACAAAGGTATGTCGGTGGATGTGGTGTATCTAGATTTTGCAAAAGCATTTGATACAGCCCCCCACAAATGCTTAATCTACAAGCTGAGGTCTCAAAGGCATGGACCATAAGGTTTTTTCTTGGATTGATAACTGGCTATGGGGTCGTGTCCAAAGGATTGTGATAAATACTGTGTACTCAGAATGGTGTAGAGTGGTTAGTGGGGTACCCCAAGGCTCTGTCCTGGGACCAATTCTGTTTAATTTATTTATAAATGATATAGAGGGTGGTATAAGTAGCTCACTCTCAGTTTTTGCTGACGACACAAAAATATGTAGGGCAATGACAACACAGCAGGATATAGAAACCTTACAAGAGGACCTGAATAAATTAATGGCGTGGGCTACTGCATGGCAAATGAAGTTTAACATTGAAAAATTTAAGGTAATGCACTTGGGGGGTAAAAATATAAAGGCAAGTTACTCATTAGAGGGGGAACCCCTAGGGGCTTACAGAATGGAGAAGGACCTAGGGGTCCTAGTAGAAGACAGACTGAGCAATAGCATGCAGTGTCAAGCTGTGGCTACCAAATCCAGCAGAATATTAGCATGCATTAAAAAGGCAATTCACTCCAGAGATAAAACAATTATTCTGCCACTTTATAAAACTCTGTCTCGGCCACATCTGGAGTATTCTGTCCAGTTCTGGTCACCAGTCCTCAGAAGGGACATGCTGGAGCTGGAGTGAGTCCAGAGAAGGGCAACTAAATTAATATGGGGGTTAGAGTACCAAAATTATGAGGAAAGAATACAAGCGCTAAATTTATTCTCCCTGGAGAAGAGATGCTTGAGAGGTCATATGATAGCGATATACAAGTATCTCAATGGTAATTCCAGCCTAAGTACGAAATTTTCAGTCCCAGGGAGTGTAAGAGCACATGGGGCTACACGATGAGATTGGAAGAAATTTGGTTTTACCTTAAGCTGGTTTAACCTTAAGTAGGGGGTTTTTCACTATCAGGGCGGTAAGGACGTGGAACTCTCTTCCACAATTGGTGGTTTCAGGCAGAAGTATGGATAATTTTAAAAGACTCTTGGACGTGCATCTTAGCAAAAACAATATACAGGAATACGGGAAATTATTTTTCTACACACACACATACACAGGTTGAACTGGATGGACTGTTGTCTTTATTTAACCTTACCAACTATGTAACTAAGTAACTATGAATGCTAGGGCATTAGTGTTTGAGATAACAGGCTGCAGTTCAAGACTAAATATAGTTACTTTCTTAGGCTTACTATAATGTGTGAAATAGAAACAAAACATCCACAGGGCTTACTTTACTTAACTGTAGTTCAGCTTTAATATTTACTTATGACATAACCCATACTACATGGCAAAAATAAGCTTTCTCACAATGAAGAACTTACATGTTTAACGGAGAAATCTCTAGTTGTCCACTCAGGCAAGATAGTTTCTGATGTAACAGTAACTGTAATATCCCCATAAGTACAGGGTGTGTAATCCAGTGGCCAGTAATGCTCACATTTTACCTGCAAAATAAGAAGTGTAAAAAAGAACTAAAATTATCCTCATAAAAAAAATCAGTGCATTTTACCATTTTCTCCCACTCTACATCCTTTCTTCCACACTTTTCTAAATCAAATTTTGGCAATGAATTTGATAATGAATCCATGCGATAATTAAAAGGCTGAATACTCTAAATGATTCCGTGTCCTTTTGTGGGAGCCAACACATATTTATTAAACTGAGGAGGTGATGTGCTTTTTCCACCATGCATCAGACCCACTTAAACTCAAAGTGGTTGTAAACCTTTACATATACCCAGTGAAGTGACTGGCCTCAGGTGATACACAGAGATGAAACAAATCCTCCTACATAAGTTGCAGCTGTCTATCTGCAGTCCTCTCTTCTCTAGATACATTCTAAGTGCTGAATTTATAAAGCTTGTATGAGAGTTCAGAAAAAAGGTGGACGGAGAGCTGAAATTACACACTACAGAGCTCAGTGAGGAGAGCTCTGAGAGCTGATTGGAGGGAAGGGATACACCCCCCCCCCCCCCACACACACACACACACATGAACAGAGCTTAGGCTGTCAAGCTGTCAAATTGCTGGAGGTCCCTCCATTGTCACCATTTTTCTCTTGGTGTCAGGAGGAAAACTTGTCAAAAGTCATTCATGCTGATAGTAGAGGAGCGAAAGTAGCAGACATAAAGTACACACTATAGAGTCATATTCTTTGTTCATATTTCATGTCTGAGGTTTACAACTACTTTAAAACTTCACTTTTATTTCATATCTTTAAAGGCTCAGTTCACCTTTTCAGGCAGAATTTCACTTTTCATAATATATTGAAGCTAGGGATGAGCTTTGAGTTCGAGTCGAGCATGAGTTCAACTCAAACATCGGCTGTTCGATCGTTCGATGAAGATCAAACTTTATGGGGCATTCGTGCCAAATTCGAGAGGGCTCGTCACGCCCCATAATGCACTGCCTCATTGCAGTGCATTGCTGGCTGATGATTGGCCAAGCATGCACTATGACCCGCATCCTTTGGCCAATCACAGCGCGTCAGCAAGAGAGCCATAATTGGCCAAAGGCAGGGTGCTAAGTCCACGCCCCACACTATATAGGCGGAGAGAGAGATAGAGAGAGAGTGTCATTTCATTTGCTTTGAGCAGGCAGCTTATTCAGTTAGCTAGATCTCACTGCAGACCGTTCCTGCTGTACTGTTTCTAATATACTTCAGGCAGGCAGTTGATTCAGTTAGCTGCAGTGTATTTAATATATATATATATATATATATATATATATATATATATATATATATATATATATATACATCCCAGGTTTGTGTATATATATATATATATATATATACATATATATATATATATATATATACATACAGTGGTGTGAAAAAGTGTTTGCCCCCTTCCTCATTTCCTGTTCCTTTACATGTTTGTCACACTTAAGTGTTTCGGAACATCAAACCAATTTAAACAATAGTCAAGGACAACACAAGTAAACACAAAATGCAATATGTAAATGAAGGTGTTTATTATTAAAGGTGAAAAAAAATCCAAACCATCATGGCCCTGTGTGAAAAAGTGATTGCCCCCCTTGTTAAAACATACTATAACTGTGGTTGTCAACACCTGAGTTCAATTTCTCTAGCCACACCCAGGCCTGATTATTGCCACACCTGCTCACAATCAAGGCATCACTTAAATAGGAGCTGCTTGACACAGTAAGGTCCACCAGAAGATCCTTAAAAGCTACACATCATGCCGAGACCCAAAGAAATTCAGGAACAATTGAGAAAGAAAGTAATTGAGATCTATCAGTCTGGAAAGGGTTATAAAGCCATTTCCAAAGCTTTGGGAATCCAGCGAACCACAGTGAGAGCCATTATCCACAAATGGCATGGAACAGTGGTGAACCTTCCCAGGAGTGGCCGGCCGCCCAAAATTACCCCAAGAGCGCAGCGACGACTCATCCAAGAGGTCGCAAAAGACCCCACAACAACGTCCAAGGAACTGCAGGCCTCACTTGCCTCAGTTAAGGTCAGCGTTCATGCCTCCACCATCAGGAAAAGACTGGGCAAAAATGGCCTGCATGGCAGAGTTCCAAGGAGAAAACCACTGCTGAGCAAAAAGAACATCAAAGCTCGTCTCAATTTCTCCACAACACATCTTGATGATCCCCAAGACTTTTGGGACAACATTCTGTGGACCGATGAGACAAAAGTGGAACTCTTTGGAAGTTGTGTGTCCAAGTATATCTGGCGTAGAAGGAACACTGCATTTCAGAAAAAGAACATTATACTAACAGTAAAATATGGTGGTGGTAGTGTGATGGTCTGGGGCTGTTTTGCTGCTTCAGGACCTGGAAGACTTGCCGTGATAAAAGGAACTATGAATTCTGCTGTCTACCAAGAGATCCTGAAGGAGAATATCCGACCATCTGTTCGTGTACTCAAGCTGAAACGAACTGAAACGAACTTGGGTTCTGCAGCAGGACAATGATCCTAAACACACCAGCAAGTCCACCACCGAATGGCTGAAGAAAAACAAAATGAAGACTTTGGAGTGGCCTAGCCAAAGTCCAGACCTGAATCCTATTGAGATGTTGTGGTATGACCTTAAAAAAGCCGTTCATGCTCGAAAACCCTCTAATGTAACTGAATTAGGACAATTCTGTAAAGATGAGTGGGCCAAAATTCCTCCAGGACGCTGTAAAAGCCTCATTGCACGTTATCGCAAACGCTTGGTTGCAGTTGTTGCTGCTAAGGGTGGCCCAACCAGTTATTAGGTTTAGGGGGCAATCACTTTTTCACACAGGGCCATGATGGTTTGGATTTTTTTTCACCTTTAATAATAAACACCTTCATTTACAAATTGCATTTTGTGTTTACTTGTGTTGTCCTTGACTATTGTTTAAATTGGTTTGATGTTCCGAAACACTTAAGTGTGACAAACATGCAAAGGAACAGGAAATGAGGAAGGGGGCAAACACTTTTTCACACCACTGTACGCTGTATCCAGTTTAGCTAGATCTCACCGTTCCTGGTGTACGTATTCAAATACACTTTCAGGCAGGCCGGCCAGGCAGGTTATTCAGTGATCTGCAGTGCATAAAATATATATACTGTCTCCTACATATATATATGTCCACTGCATTCTAGTCTAGCCAAGCCTATATCGGACTGCAGGCCATTACTGGTATACATTTTTAAATACACTTTTAGGCAGGCAAGTGATTCAGTGATCTGCAGTGCATTAAATATATATACAGTCTCCAACATATATATATATATATATATATATATATATATATATATATATATCCACTGCATTCTAGTCTAGCCAAGCCAAGCCTATATCTGACTGCAGGTAGTTTCTGGTGTACGTTTTCAAATACACTTTCAGGCAGGCAGGTGATTCAGTGATCTGCAGTGCATAAAATATATATACAGTTTCCTACATTTATGGTCTAGAGCCCTACGGACGATATGAGTAACGATGACACACAGGAATAACACAAAACTTACCAACATGAAATAGACCTGAAAGCGTGCCTTGGTCTACCGTAAGGTACACCAAAATAAGGGGGCATACCCTAGCTAAGGAATGATAAAATAAGTAGTTATGGAATAATGTGAAATGAGTATTCAGTCTGGGGTAAGAATACTTGGAAGAAGCTTTTAAAAAGGGGAGGGTGGGTGGGTGTCTTGCACAGGAAACCGACAAAGACCGGCGGCCTTTGGGCTGCTTAAATACCCTCCGGACTCCTCCCATAACTTCAGGCCGGTACCCGGCCTTCCAATTTATGGTCTAGAGCCCTACGGACGATATGAGTAACGATGACACACAGGAATAACACAAAACTTACCATGAAATAGACCTGAAAGCGTGCCTTGGTCTACGGTAAGGTACACCAAAATAAGGGGGCAAAAACTTTCAGGTAGGGAATCATTATTTATTAAAGGTAAATGTCACTGAGTAAGTCGGGCAAAGGCCTGAGCCATCTCCAGCTGTGGGTCAGGTATGTAGCGAGAGAAGCAGGCCGACTTCCACCGACCTAGTTTCTTGATCACATGGTCCAGAACCCCCTGTCTTGAGGCCGTCGTGGTCGCCCCTATCCGGAATGAATAACCGGAGTACTGGCTGGGGTCCAAATGTAGATTGCCGAGAAGGACCCGGACATGTTCCACGAACTGTGACGAGTTGAGAGGCTTAACTGCAAAGGGTCACAGCGGACTGGAACCTGGGCGGTCGGGTAGCAATGCCATCAACCGGTTTAACACGGTAACTGGGCACCAGTTATTGTGGGTCCTGTACAGGTGTATATCTGCTCCGGTACCTCGCTGCTGAGTTTTAGACATCGCCAAGTGAAGAACATAGTGATCCTGGTGACGGAAGAGGTTACTTTTATGCAAGACTGGACCAGCTGGGTGGCTGCGAGTGAACTCGCTGGGCCGCAGAAACCCATAAACGCCACGTGAATCGCAGCCTGCAGGACGGTGCTGAGGAGGAGACCAGAAGGGGACCTATCCAAGATGTCCGACATCCCCTTAAAGGTCTCCCCAGTGATCGGCAGCCGTTTAGGCTGACTGGCGGCTGGCGTTTCTGAACTCCGCGCGGCAGAGCCCTTACTGCGTGGCAGGAGAACACCGCAGGCCTCGCAGGATCTTGAAGAGACAAGTAGTGCTGCACCCCGGCTACGTACTGGCGTTTCGTGCTGTGTGACCGTGCCAGGTGAGAATGGCAATGAGCGATAAACGCCAGAACCTGCTTGACGCTGGAAGGTTCACAGGGGCGTTGGGGCAGGAACTTATTAAATGCCCTCCAGGCCGTGCGGTAGGCCCGACGGGTGTTGCGGGCAAGCGAAGAGTTGATGATGTCAGTAGCTGACCGTAAATGTGGGGCTAGACCAATGGTGACCCCATAGGTGAGCGGCTACTACGATGGAGTACAGCTCAAAGAGGGCTGACGTGTTAGTGAAGCCTGATGTGGCTAGTGCCTGTGGAGGCCAGGGGGCGGCGAACCACAAATGGCCAAAAAATGGCGGCACATCCTGTGGATGCCGCCGTATCGGTCACCACCTGAGGTGACAGCGATGACACTACTGGGATGAAGAGGGACACATCGTTCCAATTACTGAGAAAGTCTTCCCACATGGCCGGATCTGCCCTGGCTGCCGTATCCAGCCTGATGACCTGGTCTGGGTCCTGAGTGTAGGACAGGAAGACCAGCAGCCGGGACACAAAGGAGCGGCCCTGGGGGATGATCCTCATAGCAAAACTCAACATCCCGAGGAGAGACTGAAGTTGCTTCTGAGTACATACCCTCACCCGGGTGAACTCTCGTAGAACCGTCCTGATACGGTCCAACTTGTCTGCGGGAAGGCTGGCCTGCATGGCTAGAGTGTCAAGGTCGACGCCCAAGAACGTGACCTTGTGCGCCGGGTCGTCAACCCTGTGTTCCGCTATGGGGACGTTCAGATCGTAGAAAACAGTCCTCAACTTTCCAAGGTCCCCTGGGGGAGCCCCGGGTGGTTCTATCAGAAGGAAGTCATCCAAATAATGGATAACCTCGTGGCACTGTGCCTCGTGGAGAAGGATCCATGCCAGGGTCTCTGCGAACTTTATCGAACGACCAAGGACTACTCTTAGACCCGAAGGTCAACTTGGTTGCGAAATAATATCGCTCCCTCCACTTGATGCCTTGCCAGCACCACAGGGAGGGATGTATAGGCAGCAGCTTGAAGGCGTCAGATATGTCCGGCTTCGAGAGCCAAGTCCCCACCCCAGCCCTGAGTATGGCCTGGATAGCCACATAAACCGAAGCGTACTTCAGTGAGAACTACTCAGAGGGAATGAGCGAGTTGAGACTGGGGACGACGGAAGAAATGAGGCGCTGACAGATCATACACCAGACATTTTTTTTTTTTTATATTTGAATTTTTTTTCCTGTACAGCCCGATAGGGCTGACCCTCCAGATACTAAAGGGGGGCTGACTGAACGGGCCTGTCATAAAGTCCCGATCCAACCCGTGCGGAGAAGGACGTCGATAGCTGGATCATCCGTAGCTGCTGACCGCAAGTTCCGACATTCATGGGTGGTGTGGGGCAGGGTGATGAGCCCGGTATGAAACCCATCGGTGAAACCTCGGATAAGGTAGCTGGCGAGTGACGGAGTGGGGTGTGAGGTCAGGTAGACACCAAGCCAACGGACATTGACCCGGCTTAGTCAGGTTTCTTCTGTTTGACCTCACCCAGGACCCTGGGGTGCGCCCTCTGGCATAGGGTGCAGACGTGCAACAGCCGACACTGGCTGAAATTGCAGGAGCCGTAGTTGAAGTTGTTGCAAATGGCGGCTCCCCCAACCATCCGCACCGGACGTCCCAATTTGTCCACCTTCTGCCCTTGCGCCGGGGCCTTCTGAGCCTGGCTCGTGCTGGTAGAGGCCGTGCTAGCTGTCGGGTGGACAGAGACTGTGTTGGCACACCAGACCGCGGTGTGGGATGCTGACTGACAGACAGCACACAGTGGGGACCGTAGACCCGCGAAATGGCGGCAGAACAACTCTGTGTCCACTACACTCTAGTCCGTTGTCAAATGGAACTGCAAGAACCTGGCCGCGGCTTTGGCCGTGAAGGACCGATGATAATCGTAGAACGCTGAACCACCGTATTTGTGGCCCAGGTCTACGATTAAATGTAGGTAGAGGTCCAGTTCCTCTCGCCTGCCAGGGGAGGCTGAGCACAGCACGTCCCTGAACATACCGAAAGCGAGCGTGAACTCAGGCACCGTGAGCTTTCTGTTGAGCCTCGGATCCTTAGCCTTCAAAACCACGAGACGTCGCCCCCCAGGTGTAGGCCTTGTTCTCGGCCAAGTCATGGACCGAGATCATGAGTGAGGCCAGGTTAACGTCTCTGCCCTCTAAAATGTCCTTCCTTACGCTGGGTGGCACCAGGTGGGAAGGATGAACGGTAGTTGTGGCCAACTCGCTACCTGCGGCCGGTGCACTGATGGCTGGGACCACGGCAGGGTCCGGAACCGTGGCGGCCGGGCTGGTCTTCAGGCGTGTCACCCTGTCCTGGACCTCAATGATCGAGGAAGACAGGGAAGATACGAGGGCGTGTAGCTGAGCGACGGCGTTTGAAATGGATTCCAGGGACACCTGCTGGCTGCTGGAACCTGCTGCGGCCGGTGGTGGGAAGAGGAGCCTGAATAGCTCCGCCTTCCTGGCCGCGGACGAGAAGGGTATCCCTCTGCGCCTCAACTCGGCGGACAGCCTGGGAATTGTCCACGCCCTGAGGGACTGGGCACTGCCAGCCTCGGAGGCTGACGCCGGAGATAGCGGGGTGGTGAGGTCATCGCTGCCTACTGACGACATGGCAGCTGCCAAGACCCGTTGCTCGGTTGACTGGTCACGTGTCTGCAGGCTGGGCCTATAAAGAGGTGACAAGAAATGAGTTTGGACGTGTAACCTATGGTATACGTACCCGACGTGAAAAAACGTGCGTTTTTTTATTTTTTACCTGCTGGAACCCTGATCGAGCTGGTGCAGGTGGACCTACTGAATCCGACTGACCTGAGAGAGTGTGAGAGAAAGTACCTATTTAAGAGCCTGAAACTGCTGCCGTCTTGAGCGACGGTACCCAAATGTTGACGATAACAACAGGCGATAGTGATTTAAGTCGACTGGCGTGACAGCTGTGGAATTAAATGACAGACAACAACACAAATAAATGAAATGACATGTTGCCTTGACTGAAATTAACTTCCCGTGACAGAGGCCAGGCCCGGACGTACCGTATGGGGGTGACTGTGGGCCGGACTCTGGAGCACGTACAGAAATGAGACAACCGGGAAATGAGGCCAACTGCCTGGGTACGCTGGGGCCGAACTGTGGCATACTAGATGCCACCGGGTTCGACTCAAAGTGCTACTGCATGAGGTGAAACGCTAGCACTCGTATGACAGCGACCTTGATCATCACGCCACTGTCTAGTGACTGAGCATTTTTTTTTTTTTAGAGCACGTACTGAAATGAGGCCGGCCTAGGGCACGCCGGCGCGAATTCGTACGGGGAAGTGACTAAATTAACGCCGGGGCGTGGTAAGGTGACATAGAAATGATATACCATGACAAGGACAAGAATCAAAAATTGACCGAAAACCTGCGATGCGATTCCGTCCCTGGCGCATGTATCGAAATGAGGCCGGCCTAGGGCACGCCGACATGAATTAGTGCGGGGTAGTGACTGTATTCATGCCGGGGCGTGGTAAGGTGAGACAGAAATGACATACCATGACAAGGACAAGAATCAAGAATGGACGCAACCTGTGATGCGATTCCGCCCTTGGCGCATGTATCGAAATGAGGCCGGGCAGCTGGGCGTCTGGATTGCCCCGGTCAGAGCATCTGTGGATGCGACCGGACCCACCCAGAGGTATAGTGACCGAAATTAAACCATGACAAAGACTAGACTTCAACAGACCGAGCAACTTGTAACTGAATCTGTCTCTGGAGCATGTATAGAAAGGAGGCCGAGCGGCTAGGCGAACCAGTGCGAATCGATGCATCCCGGATGCGACCGGATTCAGACCGATACGTGGCCAATGACTGAAAACCATGACAAAGACTAGACTCGAGCCCGCATCCGTACGAGCGGTGGGCCAATCTCTGAAGCATGCATGGTAATGCGGCCGTAATCTGGGTACCCCGAGACAAACCAGGGCATGAAATGCGACATGACTCGAATCTGAGTGCGGCCAGGATTGAAATGATGGCATGAACGCTCTGCTTAAAACGATGCGAAATGACTTAGCATGACCGAATGGCCCGATACGTTAGCCATGTTGAAATGACGAAATGATTGCCATGCTAATACATGAAATGTTTCGACACGGTCGAAGTGATTCGTACAATTAACATGCCAACAGCGATTCGGAATGCAAACAGCGATTCGGCACGCTTGCTGGCATAACCGATTTGAACGATATGACAGGACATGAATGATGCGTGTGAGTGCGAACGGCACCCGTGCGTGAGCCATGTTTGAACGATTCAAAGACTGCGTAATCCGACCGCGTAAGGGGAACCCTTGAGTGCCGGATGCGGCATCGGTCGGAGTGTCATGGCGGGCGGCCCTGAATGTGCGTGCCGCTAGGTGGCTCCCGATCGTGTACAACCAAAAACGTGCGTGTAACTGTTTAGTGTATCGAGACAAGCGGTGCGTGGTTCGTGAGCTACGCAGACCACAGTTTAGTGACATGATAAGCAGTGCATGGGAACGTAAAACATGGGAGCCGAAGCCCTACCTGCTACAGCCGAACCAGACTCTCTGTACGGAACTGCGACTCGGTGACACGAGTGCGACACAAAGGGACAACACGACTTACGAACCCGGAACGTGGGACTGCAACAACACAAGGAGACGGACAGGCGAAACGGAGCTCACGAACCGGCACCAACAGCGATTGTCTCGAACGAGTCGGTCCTAGACGTCTGACGTATCAGATGTCTCGCACAGGAAACCGACAAAGACTGGCGGCCTTTGGGCTGCTTAAATACCCTCCGGGCTCCTCCCATAACTTCAGGCCGGTACCCGGCCTTCCCATATATCCACTGCATTCCAGTCTAGCCAAGCCTATATCTCACTGCAGGCCATTGCTGGTGTACGTTTTCAAATACACATTCAGGCAGGCAGGCAAGTGATTCAGTGATCTGCAGTGCATTAAATATATATACAGTCTCCAACATATATATACCCACTGCATTCTAGTCTAGCCAAGCCTATATCTGACTGCAGGCCATTGCTGGTGTACATTTTCAAATACACTTTTAGGCAGGCAAATGATTCAGTGATCTGCGGTGCATAAAATAATATACAGTCTCCTACATATATATATATATATATATATATATATATATATCCACTGCATTCTAGTCTAGCCAAGCCTATATCTGACTGCAAGTAGTTCCTGGTGTACATTTTCAAATACACTTTCAGGCAGGCAGGCAGGCGATTCAGTGATCTGCAGTGTATAAAATATATACAGTCTCCTACATATATATATATCCACTGCATTCCAGTCTAGCCACGCCTATATCTGACTGCAGGCCATTGCTGGTGTACGTTTTTAAAATACACTTTCAGGCAGGCAAGTGATTCAGTGATCTGCAGTGCATTAAATATATATACAGTCTTCAACATATATATATATCCACTGCATTCCAGTCTAGCCAAGCATATATCTGACTGCAGGCCATTCCTGGTGTACGTTTTCAAATACACTTTCAGGCAGGCAGGCAGGTGATTCAGTGATCTGCAGTGCATACAATATATATACTGTCTCCTACATATATATCCACTGCATTCTAGTCTAGCCAAGCCTATACCTGACTATAGGCCATTCCTAGTGTATGTATTCAAAGACACTTTCAGGCAGGCAGGCAGGCCAGGCAGGTGATTCAGTGATCTGCAGTGCATAAAGATATATATACAGTCTCCTACATATATATCCACTGCATTCTAGTCTAGCCAAGCCTATACCTGACTACAGGCCATTCCTGGTGTACGTATTCAAAGACACTTTCAGGCAGGCAGGCCAGGCAGGCCAGGCAAGGTGATTCAGTGATCTGCAGTGCATAAAGATATTTATACAGTCTCCTACATACTGTATATATCCACTGCATTCTAGTCTAGTCAAGCCTATACCTGACTACAGGCCATTCCTGGTGTATTTTTCTAATAAACTTCAGGCGGTGTTTTGCTAATCCAATTTTACAGCATGTCTGGAAGGCCACCAAGGAAAGGCAGATGCTCACAGGCCACTAAAAGAGGGCAAGCAGGCTCTGTGTCTACAGCCAACAGTGCTGGTCATGGACACAGTGCATCATCAGCCCGTGGCCATGGTGCGTGCTTGTCCTTTTTTTCGACAGCTGGCCGTGTTGAGCCACAACATTCAGAAGAGTTGGTAGAGTGGATCACAAAGCTGTCCTCATCCTCCTCTGTCACCCAGGCTAAGACAAGTTTGGCTGCCAATGCAGCTGCCAAAGCGGCCTATTCCATCGGCTCAATGGCATCAGTCACTCCTTCCCTAGCCCCACCATCATGTCCTGAGGGGGTCCCCCGAACTGTTCAACCACAGTGTCCGGTACATGCTGCAGGAGGATGCGCAGCGTTTTGAAGGCTCCGATGATGGTACCCAGGTTGAGGATGAAGGCAGTAACGTGAGCCCAGAGAGAGGGGGTGCATAAGAAGGACAAGAAACTGGCAGTCATGTTCCCCCAGCTGCAGCATACTGGCAGGTTTGCTCCAGTGGTGAGGAGGGAGGGGATGACGAGGTCACTGACTGTACGTGGGTGCCTGATAGAAGAGAGGAGGAGGAGGCACATCTCCAACGAGGCAGGATGCCCTCCAGGGGCCAGCTTAAGGACAGCCAACCGACTGCATCACACCACAGAGCTCCGCATGTGCAGGGCGCTGCTGACTCCGTGCGTTTTTTCAAAAGTTCTTTGAGACGTGTGCAGCAGATCGCACCGTTGCTGTTTGCTACATATGTCTGAAGCATATCAAGCGTGGCCAAAACAGCAGCCGCTTGGGCACCACATGCTTGACCAGACATATGTTGAGCTCCCATGCAGTCCGTTGGCAACAGTACTTTAAAGACCCACACCAAAGAACAAGGCGGACCTCTCCTTGCTCCTCATCAGCTGGGATCTCCAACCGCACTATACCTTCAGTCCTCTCAGAGACCTGCACTGAAAGGAATGAAGGTGTAGAATTAGGTGTCCCAAGCACTTGCGGGCAATATGCTAGCAGTACACCTAAATCCGACTGTAGCAGGCAAATTTCCCTACCCCAGTTGCTAAACCATCGAAAGAAATTCGGTCCCAGCCATTCACATGCTCAGCGGCTGAATGATAGTTTGGCTAAATTGCTAGCACTCCAATTGCTGCCTTTTCAGCTGGTAGACTCTGCCCCCTTTCGAGAATTTGTGGAATGTGCGGTACCTCAGTGGCAGGTTCCCAAACACCATTTTTTTTCTCGGAAGGCCATTCCGGCTCTCTACCAGCATGTGGAAGGCAATGTCTTGGCCTTGTTGGACAGGGCGGTCAGCGGTAAGGTGCATATTACCACTGACTCATGGTCCAGCAGGCATGGACAGGGATGTTACCTTTCTTTCACGGCGCACTTCGGAGCTTGTTCGGCCACTACGCCTCCAAAATGCTGGTAGTGGTGATTCTGCCACACCTCTCTCCTCCACCCCCTCCTCTTCTTCTTCCTCTATGGCCTCTTCCTGTGCAGATTTGTCCTTGGAACCAGCGGTGCTCTGTAGGCATTCTAGGGGCTACGCAAGCACTCAGGCAAAAAGATGCCATGCGGTGCTTGAGTTGGTCTGCTTAGGGGACAGGAGACACACTGGGGCAGAGATTCTGGCAGCTCTGCATGGGCAGGTTCAGAGGTGGTTGATGCCATGCCAGCTTCAGACAGCAATGGTGGTTTGCAACAATGGCACCAACCTCCTCTCCCCCCTCCTCGACAGGGACACTTGACCCATGTTCCCTGTTTGGCTCACACCCTTAATTTGGTGGTGCAGCGGTTCTTGTGCAGGTACCCGGGCTTACAGGATCTCCTGAGGCAGGCCAGGAAAGTCTGTGGGCATTTCCACCGGTCATATAATGCCAGTTCTCGGCTGGCTGACCTTCAAAAGGAATGGAACCTGCCCAAGAACCGCCTCATCTGTGACATGCCCACCAGGTGGAACTCAACGTTGGCAATGCTGCAGCGGCTGCACATGAAGCAGAGGGCCATCAATGAGTACTTGTGTGAGTATGGCACCAGGACAGTGTCAGGGGAGCTTGGCTTTTTTCGCCACGCCAGTGGCTAATGATCAAGGATGCATGCACTGTCCTGTCACCATTTGAGGAGGCCACGAGGATGGTGAGCAGTGACAGTGCATGCATCAGTGATACTGTCCCTCTTGTCTTCCTGTTGGAGCACACGCTGTGTGGAATAATGGACAGGGCACTTGAGGCAGAACAGAGGGAGGAAGAGGAGGCCTTCCTTACCTCTCAAGGCCCCTTTATCCAGCCAGTATTCCTGCAGGCCCGCCTATCACACAGGAAGAGGAGGAGGAGGAGGATTGTGTCAGCATGGAGGTGGAGCCTAGCACTCAGCATCAGTAGCAGTCTTCAAGGGATCGTTTTCAGTTCCCAAAACCCATGGACTTGTATGTGGCTGGAAGGAGGTGGCTGCGGATCATGTCGTCCTTAGTGACCCGGACCGAATGCATCAGCAAACCTATGCTGCATGGCATCCCTAATCCTGCAAAGCCTGCGAAAGGACCCTCGGCTTTGTGGTATCAAGGAGAGGAATAAGTACTGGCTGGAAACTCTTCTTGATCCATGTTACAAGGGTAAGTTTGCAGAACTTATCCAGCCTTCGCAGAGGGAGCAGAGGATGAAACATCTTCGGGAGGCCATGCAGAAAGGTTTGTGCAATGTGTTTCCAGAACCTGGGAGGTTGCTATTTCCTGGTCCTCCTGGACAATGTGTTGCTGAGGCTTCGGTCAGTCACAGAAGGAGCGGTGGAGAAGGTGGCCGTCTGACCGATGCGTTCAGACAATTTTTTAGTCTGCAATACCTTGGGGTAAGATCAGACTTGGAGACCTTTCCAACTTAAAATCCACTGGGTTACTGGGTCTTGAGGATGGATCACTGGCCAGAGCTTGCACAGTATGCAATTGAGCTACTGGCCTATCCTGCATCCAGCGTTCTATCTGAACACACATTCAGTGTCGCTGGAGGCTTTGTAACCGATCACAGAGTGCGCCTGTCCACAGACTTGTTTGATCGGCTCGCCTTCATAAAAATGAATCAGTCTTGGATCACCAGCTACCAAGCACCTGATGCTGATGTAACCAATACATTTTTTTATGAATGTGAGATCCCTTGAAGACTGCCTATGCTGATGCTGAGTGACTATCCTGTTATGCTGAGTGACTATCTTATTCCTCCTCAATGTTCATGTTGATAGCTTCTAAGAACATTTTTGATTCTGGACACCACCACCAGTGCCTAAAGCCCAATTTGTCTGCCCCTGTTTAACAGGGGAGTGTAATTACAATTTTTGCTTTAATATTTTGCAGCAGGGCTTGTTCCTGTGCTCAACTAGAGTATCTGTGAAGGGTTGCAGTGTTGTGGCACCAGTGCCTAAAGCCCAATTTTTCTGCCCCATGTTTAACAGTGGAGTGTAATTACAATTGTTGCTGTAATATTTTGCAGCAGGGCTCGTTCCTGTGCTCAACTAGAGTATCTGTGAGGGGTTGCAGTGTTGTGGCACCAGCACCAGTGCCTAAGGCCCAATTTTTCTCCCCCTGTTTAACAGGGGCATGTAATTAAAATTTTTGATCTAATATTTTACAGCAGGGCCCGTTCCTGTGCCCACCAAGAGTAATTGTGAGGGCTTACAGTGTTGTGTCAATACCACCACACCACCGCCAAAGGCCCAATTTTTCTGACCCTATTCAACAGGGGCATGTAATTACAATTCTTGATATAATATTTCACAGCAGGGCCCGTTCCAGCGCCCACCAAGAGTAACTGTGAGGGCTTACAGCGTTCTGGTACCACCAACATCTAAGGCCCAAATTTCTGCAGAGTATATAGGGCAGGCCGTATAGTATATACAGGTGGTCCCCTGCTTTCAAACATCCAAAGTACATACAAACGACTCCTACTTACAAACGGAGGGAGACAACAGGAAGTGAGAGGAAATCTACCACTAGGAAGGGAAATTCTCTCCTGTAATGCCTCGTACACACGATCGGAATTTTCGTCGGAAAAAACTGTGTCGGTTTTTCCGACGGAATTCCGACGGAATTCCGACGGAATTCCGACGGAATTCCGCTCAAGCGGTGTTGCCTACACACGATCACACCAAATTCTGACCGCCAAGAACGCGGTGACGTCCCCCACGTACGACAAGACCATAAAAGGAAAGTTCAGCACCATCTCCGGCACCCGTTGGGCTCCTTCTGCTGATCTCGTGTTTATCGCGTGTTAGTAGAATTTTCGCTATAGACGATTCGTGTCTTTTCAGACTTGTGCTTCAGATCGTTCCTGCTCTACAGTTTGTGCTTGTCGGTGCGTATTTGCTTATCAGTGCGTGTAGTCAGTTCGCATTTGTTTGTCTTTGCGGCCTATATATTTATATATAGTACGCTTTGATTTTCAGTGCTTATTGTCCGCTCGTTGCTTGATTTGCATTTCGTTCTTTCAGGCCTTGCTGTTTATCAGTGCTTTCTTTAGTCCGTTCTGATCAGCCGACCGTTTAGAAGCGATGTTACGTGTACGTACTCATCGTAGAGTTCGTGCTGTGCGGGGGCTTGGTGTTGGGGTTCTTACTTTGACACAAGCCGGGTCTATGAACAGGGCGAGGAGGAGTTCGTGGACCAAGAATTGGTTGCTCCAGCATGAGCAATTCTCGCACATGCCTCTGCTTCGCGAGATCCGTGAGAATAATCCTGATGATTTCAGGAATTATCTCAGGATGACAGACCCCGTTTTTCACCGTCTGTTGGCTTTGCTGTCCCCTTATATTACCAGGCAGGATACCTGCATGCGGCAAGCCATCACTGCGGAGCAGAGGTTAGTTGCCACGTTGAGATACTTGGCGACAGGGAGAAGCCTGCAGGACCTCAAGTTCTCGACAGGCATCTCCCCCCAGGCTCTGGGGATCATCATTCCAGAGACCTGTTCTGCCATCATCCAGGTCCTGCAGAAGGACTATATGAGGGTAAGTTGTATTCTTTAACATCACATTCTATGTATTTACTGTTTGCTAATGTATTGTATTTCTTTCCTCGTTCCCTAATTACCAGGACTTCAATATGCTGTAATATGCTGTAATATGCTGTAATATGCTGTGCCCTTTTGTCCTCATGCATGTTGGATTTTTGTATGCTCCCTTTTTGTCCTTCATGCATCTTTGCCTTCACTTGCGCGCCCCCCCCCCCCCCCCCCCAGCATGCTATCTGGGGCCCATATATACCTATAGTCTAGTCACTTTACAATGTATTTTGTCAGCTCCATTGTAATGCTTTACCCTAAACACCCCCTAAAATGTATAAAAAACGAAAAAAGGGGGGTTTTTAGCCAACCTAACGGACTATCACGGTACCTGAACGGACATATGTCTCAATACAAAAGAATAATTCTAGATACTTTTATTAGCACATAATATACATTAAGGATGGGCCCGGTGCTCGATGCGAACCCACGTTCGCATCGAGCACCGGGCGTTCGCTCGCTCGGCGAGCCCAGAAATATTTTGCCCGCTCGCAACACGTTCGTGTGTTGCGAGCGGCCCCGCAATGCATTGCGGCCGGCGCGGCCGACGCAGTGCATTGCTGGCTGATGATTGGCCAAGCATGCACTGTGACCCCGCATGCTTGGCCAATCACAGCCCCGGAAACTCGAAGAGCCATAATTGGCTACAGGCAGGACGCCTGTAGCCAATTACAGCTCAGGGGCTGTAGTACACGCCCCCCCCTATAAAACGCCGCCACGCCGTCTGCGCCGGTCACATGCTGTTCCGGCGCAGATTGAGCAGGCTGTTTCTGTGACACTCTGCTCGATTTAGTTAGGTAGAGAGAGAGATTCACTTGCAGAGATTGAGTTAGATAGATTCAGTTACAAAGATTGATTGACAAAGAGGGGCTTGTAGTGTGCTCGTGGCAGGCAGGCAGAGCTCCTATATTTTGTTACCAGAAGCACCTATAGGACTTGTAGTGTGTTCGTGGCAGGCAGGCAGAGCTCCTATATTTTGTTACCAGAAGCACCTATAGGACTTGTAGTGTGTTAGTGACAGGCAGGCAGAGCTCCTATATTTTGTTACCAGAAGCACCTATAGGACTTGTAGTGTGTTAGTGACAGGCAGGCAGAGCTCCTATATTTTGTTACCAGAAGCACCTATAGGACTTGTAGTGTGTTAGTGGCAGGCAGGCAGAGCTCCTATATTTTGTTACCAGAAGCACCTATAGGACTTGTAGTGTGTTAGTGACAGGCAGGCAGAGCTCCTATATTTTGTTACCAGAAGCACCTATAGGACTTGTAGTGTGTTAGTGGCAGGCAGGCAGAGCTCCTATATTTTGTTACCAGAAGCACCTATAGGACTTGTAGTGTGTTAGTGACAGGCAGGCAGAGCTCCTATATTTTGTTACCAGAAGCACCTATAGGACTTGTAGTGTGTTAGTGGCAGGCAGGCAGAGCTCCTATATTTTGTTACCAGAAGCACCTATAGGACTTGTAGTGTGTTCGTGGCAGGCAGGCAGAGCTCCTATATTTTGTTCCCAGAGGCACCTATAGGACTTGAAGTGTGTTAGTCCCATTACACACACAGAGCTATATTTTGTTCCCAGAAGCACCTATAGGACTTGAAGTGTGTTAGTCCCATCACACACACAGAGCTATATTTTCTTCCCAGAAGCACCTATAGGACTTGAAGTGTGTTAGTCCCATTACACACACAGAGCTATATTTTCTTCCCAGAAGCACCTATAGGACTTGAAGTGTGTTAGTCCCATTACACACACAGAGCTATATTTTCTTCCCAGAAGCACCTATAGGACTTGAAGTGTGTTAGTCCCATTACACACACAGAGCTATATTTTCTTCCCAGAAGCACCTATAGGACTTGAAGTGTGTTAGTCCCATTACACACACAGAGCTATATTTTCTTCCCAGAAGCACCTATAGGACTTGAAGTGTGTTAGTCCCATCACACACACAGAGCAATATTTTCTTCCCAGAAGCACCTATAGGACTTGAAGTGTGTTAGTCCCATCACACACACAGAGCTATATTTTCTTCCCAGAAGCACCTATAGGACTTGAAGTGTGTTAGTCCCATCACACACACAGAGCTATATTTTTTCTTCCCAGAAGCACCTATAGGACTTGAAGTGTGTTAGTCCCATTACACACAAAGAGCTATACTTTGTTCCCAGAAGCACCTATAGGACTTGAAGTGTGTTAGTCCCATCACACACACAGAGCTATATTTTCTTCCCAGAAGCACCTATAGGACTTGAAGTGTGTTAGTCCCATCACACACACAGAGCTATATTTTCTTCCCAGAAGCACCTATAGGACTTGAAGTGTGTTAGTCCCATTACACACAAAGAGCTATACTTTGTTCCCAGAAGCACCTATAGGACTTGAAGTGTGTTAGTCCCATTACACACACAGAGCTATATTTTCTTCCCAGAAGCACCTATAGGACTTGTAGTGTGTTAGTGGCAGGCAGGCAGAGCTCCTATATTTTGTTACCAGAAGCACCTATAGGACTTGTAGTGTGTTCGTGGCAGGCAGGCAGAGCTCCTATATTTTGTTCCCAGAAGCACCTATAGGACTTGAAGTGTGTTAGTCCCATTACACACACAGAGCTATATTTTCTTCCCAGAAGCACCTATAGGACTTGTAGTGTGTTAGTGGCAGGCAGGCAGAGCTCCTATATTTTGTTACCAGAAGCACCTATAGGACTTGTAGTGTGTTCGTGGCAGGCAGGCAGAGCTCCTATATTTTGTTCCCAGAGGCACCTATAGGACTTGAAGTGTGTTAGTCCCATTACACACACAGAGCTATATTTTGTTCCCAGAAGCACCTATAGGACTTGAAGTGTGTTAGTCCCATTACACACACAGAGCTATATTTTCTTCCCAGAAGCACCTATAGGACTTGAAGTGTGTTAGTCCCATTACACACACAGAGCTATATTTTCTTCCCAGAAGCACCTATAGGACTTGAAGTGTGTTAGTCCCATTACACACACAGAGCTATATTTTCTTCCCAGAAGCACCTATAGGACTTGAAGTGTGTTAGTCCCATTACACACACAGAGCTATATTTTCTTCCCAGAAGCACCTATAGGACTTGAAGTGTGTTAGTCCCATTACACACACAGAGCTATATTTTCTTCCCAGAAGCACCTATAGGACTTGAAGTGTGTTAGTCCCATTACACACACAGAGCTATATTTTCTTCCCAGAAGCACCTATAGGACTTGAAGTGTGTTAGTCCCATCACACACACAGAGCTATATTTTCTTCCCAGAAGCACCTATAGGACTTGAAGTGTGTTAGTCCCATCACACACACAGAGCAATATTTTCTTCCCAGAAGCACCTATAGGACTTGAAGTGTGTTAGTCCCATCACACACACAGAGCTATATTTTCTTCCCAGAAGCACCTATAGGACTTGAAGTGTGTTAGTCCCATCACACAGAGCTCCTCTATTTTCTTTGCATAAGCACCCACAGGACTTCTAGTGTGTTAGTGGCATCACACAGAGCTCCTATATATTCTTCTCAGCAGCACCCACAGGACTTCTAGTGTGTTAGTGGCATCACACAGAGCTCCTCTATTTTCTTTGCAGAAGCACCCACAGGACTTCTAGTGTGTTAGTGGCATCACACAGAGCTCCTCTATTTTCTTTGCAGAAGCACCCACAGGACTTCTAGTGTGTTAGTGGCATCACACAGAGCTCCTCTATTTTCTTTGCAGAAGCACCCATAGGACTTCTAGTGTGTTAGTGGCATCACACAGAGCTCCTATATATTCTTCTCAGCAGCACCCACAGGACTTCTAGTGTGTTAGTGGCATCACACAGAGCTCCTCTATTTTCTTTGCAGAAGCACCCACAGGACTTCTAGTGTGTTAGTGGCATCACACAGAGCTCCTCTATTTTCTTTGCAGAAGCACCCATAGGACTTCAAGTGTGTTAGTGGCATCACACAGAGCTCCTATATTTTCTTCTCAGCAGCACCCACAGGACTTCTAGTGTGTTAGTGGCATCACACAGAGCTCCTATTTTTTCTTTGCAGAAGCACCCATAGGACTTCTAGTGTGTTAGTGGCATCACACAGAGCTCCTATATTTTCTTCTCAGCAGCACCCACAGGACTTCTAGTGTGTTAGTGGCATCACACAGAGCTCCTATTTTTTCTTTGCAGAAGCACCATAGGACTTCTAGTGTGTTAGTGGCATCACACAGAGCTCCTATATTTTCTTCTCAGCAGCACCCACAGGACTTCTAGTGTGTTAGTGGCATCACACAGAGCTCCTATTTTTTCTTTGCAGAAGCACCCATAGGACTTCTAGTGTGTTAGTGGCATCACACAGAGCTCCTATATTTTCTTCTCAGCAGCACCCACAGGACTTCTAGTGTGTTAGTGGCATCACACAGAGCTCCTATTTTTTCTTTGCAGAAGCACCCATAGGACTTCTAGTGTGTTAGTGGCATCACACAGAGCTCCTATATTTTCTTCTCAGCAGCACCCACAGGACTTCTAGTGTGTTAGTGGCATCACACAGAGCTCCTCTATTTTCTTTGCAGAAGCACCCACAGGACTTCTAGTGTGTTAGTGGCATCACACAGAGCTCCTCTATTTTCTTTGCAGAAGCACCCATAGGACTTCTAGTGTGTTAGTGGCATCACACAGAGCTCCTATTTTTTCTTTGCAGAAGCACCCATAGGACTTCTAGTGTGTTAGTGGCATCACACAGAGCTCCTATATTTTCTTCTCAGCAGCACCCACAGGACTTCTAGTGTGTTAGTGGCATCACACAGAGCTCCTATATTTTCTTTGCAGAAGCACCTATAGGACTTCTAGTGTGTTAGTGGCATCACACAGAGCTCCTATATTTTCTTCTCAGCAGCACCCACAGGACTACCGACTACAATGGCTGGAAGACCGCCAAGGGGAGGCAGAGCGTGCAGAGCCAAGAACACAGGGCAGGCAGGCTCTGTTTCTAGTGGACGTGGCCGTGGACGTGGACGTGGTCGTGCATCGTCATCAGCACGTGGCCATGGGACACGCGCGTCTTTGTTTTCGGCAGCTGGACATGTGGAGCCGCATCATGCTGAAGGCTTGGTAGAATGGATGACCAAGCCCTCCTCATCCTCCTCATCCTCTCTCACCCAGGCTCAGGGTACTGACAGAGCATCATCAGCCACCCCTTCCCTAGACCCACCATGTCCTCCTGAGGAGTCCCCCGAACTCTTTGAGCACAGTGTTGGGTACATGCTCCAGGAGGATGCCCAACGATTCGAAGGCTCGGATGACGATACCCAGCTTGAGGAATCTGGCAGTACAGTTCCACCAGCTGCAGCTTACTGCCAGGTTTGCTCTAGTGGTGAAAAGGGAGGGGATGATGAGGTCACTGACTCCACGTGGGTGCCTCAAGGGAGAGAGGATGAGGAGGAGGACGAGGAGGAGGAGGATGCGGCGTCACATGTCCAACGAGGCAGGATGCCCCCTGGAGGCCAGGTAGAGGCCAGCACAGCAACTGTACAACACCGCAGAGCTCCGCCTGTGCAGGGCGCTGCCTCTGCACGTTATCAGAAAAGTTCTTTGGTGTGGGCCTTTTTTGAGACGAGTGCAGCAGATCGCACCACTGCTATTTGCAATATTTGTCTCAAGCGTATCTCGCGTGGCCAAAACATCAGCCGCTTGGGCACGACAAGCATGACCAGACATATGGCGACCTGCCATGCAGCTCGTTGGCAGGCACACATAAAAGACCCACACCAAAGAACTAAGCGGACCTCTACTTGCTCCTCCTCAGCTGGGATCTCCATCCCCACTACACCTTCAGTCCTCTCTGAAAGCTGCTCTGAGAGGACTGAAGGTGTAGAATTCGGTGTGTCACAACCAAGTACTTGCAGTACACCGACGTCCGAATGCAGCAGGCAAATTTCCCTGCCCCAGCTGCTGGACCGTAGAAAGAAGTACACTCCCAGCCATCCACATGCCCAGCGGTTGAATGCTAGCCTTGCTAAATTGCTAGCACTTCAACTGCTGCCTTTTCAGTTGGTAGACTCGGCCCCCTTCCGTGAGTTTGTTCAATGTGCGGTTCCTCAGTGGCAGGTTCCCAAACGCCACTTTTTCTCGCGGAAGGCGATTCCGTCTCTCTACCGGCATGTGGAGGGCAATGTCCATGCCTCGCTGGACAGGGCGGTCAGCGGTAAGGTGCATATTACCGCTGACTCATGGTCCAGCAGGCATGGACAGGGACGGTACCTTTCTTTCACGGCCCATTGGGTCACTCTATTGGCAGCTGGGAGGGATGCAGGACAAGGTGCAGTAGTGTTGGAGGTTGTTCCGCCACCACGCCTCCAAAACGCGACTACTGCTACTGGTTGTGACACACCTCTCTCCTCCACCCCCTCCTCTTCTTCTTCCTCCAGTGCTCTGTCCTTGGAACCAGCGGTGCTCCGTAGGCGTACAAGGGGCTACGCAAGTACGCAGGCAAAAAGATGCCATGCCGTGCTTGCGCTGGTGTGTTTGGGGGACAGGAGCCACACTGGGCCAGAGGTTCTGGCAGCTCTGCAGGGGCAGGCCGAGAGGTGGTTGACGCCACGTCAGCTTAAGCCAGGAATGGTCGTTTCTGACAATGGCACCAACCTCCTCTCCGCCCTGCGACAGGGGCAGCTCACCCATGTGCCCTGCATGGCTCACGTCCTCAACCTGGTGGTGCAGCGGTTCTTGGGCAGGTTCCCAGGCTTACAGGATGTCCTGAGGCAGGCCAGGAAAGTCTGTGTGCATTTCCGCCGATCTTATAATGCCAGTGCTCGGCTGACTGAGCTGCAAAAGGAGCTGAACCTGCCCAAGAACCGCCTAATATCTGACATGCCCACCAGGTGGAACTCAACGTTGGCCATGCTGCAGCGACTGCACACGCAGCAGAGGGCCATCAATGAGTACCTTTGCGACTACGGCACCAGGACAGGGTCAGGGGAGCTTGGTTTTTTTTCCCCACGTCAGTGGAGCATGATCAGGGATGCATGCACTGTCCTCTCACCATTTGAGGAGGCCACGAGGATGGTGAGCAGTGACAGTGCATGCATCAGTGACACTGTCCCTCTTGTCCACCTGTTGGAGCATACGCTGCGTGGGATAATGGACAGGGCACTTGAGGCAGAACAGAGGCAGGAAGAGGAGGACTTCCTTGCCTCTCAAGGCCCCCTTTATCCGGACAGTGTTCCTTCTGTCCCACCCATCACACAGGAAGAGGATGAGGAGGAGGAGGAGGAGGAGGAGGAGGAGGATTGTGTGAGCATGGAGGTGGAGCCTGGCACTCAGCATCAGCAGCAGCAGTCTTTTAGGGATGATGTACAGTCCCAACAAGCCAGTGGACTTGTACGTGGCTGGGAGGAGGTGGCTGGCGATCATGTCATCCTCAGTGACCCAGAAGACTCCGGACCGAATGCCTCAGCTAACCTACGCTGCATGGCCTCCCTGATCCTGCAAAGCCTGCGGAAGGATCCTCGTGTTCTTCGGATCAAGGAGAGGGACCATTACTGGCTGGCCACTCTCCTTGATCCGCGGTACAAGGGTAAGGTTGCGGACCTTATCTTGCCGTCGCAGAGGGAGCAGAGGATGAGACATCTCAGGGAGGCCTTGCAGAAAGGTCTGTGCAACGCGTTCCCAGAAACTGGGAGGCTACAAACTCCTGGTCCTGGGCGACGAGTTGCTGAGGCTTCGGTCAGTGGCAGAAGGAGCGGTGGGGAAGGTGGACGTCTGACCGATGCGTTCAGACAATTTTTTAGTCCGCAGCCCCAAGGTATGATCGGTTCCAGCAACCATCGCCAGCGTCTGATATACATGGTGCAGGAATACCTTGGGGCAAGGTCAGACTTGGACACCTTTCCCACCGAAAATCCTCTGGCTTACTGGGTCCTGAGGATGGATCACTGGCCAGAGCTTGCACAGTATGCAATTGAGCTACTGGCCTGTCCTGCCTCCAGCGTTCTTTCCGAACGCACATTCAGTGCTGCTGGAGGATTTGTGACTGATCATAGGGTGCGCCTGTCCACCGCCTCGGTTGATCGACTGACATTCATCAAAATGAATCAGTCTTGGATCACCACCAGCTACCAGGCACCTGAGGCGGATATAACCGAATAATTTTTAATGTCACATCCCTTCAAGACTGCCTATGCTGATGCTGAGTGACTGTCCTCTTATGTTCACTGACTATCCTCTTCCTCCTCCTCAATGATCCATGCCACAGCACCAGTGCCTAAGGCACAATTTTTCAGCCCCTGTTTAACAGGGGCGTGTACTTACAATTTTTTAAAAAAATGCTTCGCAACACGTGTGACTGCTGTGCTCCAAGTACAGTCTCTGTGAGGGCCGTGTTGCAGTGTTGTGGCACCAGCACCAGTGCCTAAGGCACAATTTTTCAGCCCCTGTTTAACAGGGGCGTGTACTTACAATTTTAAAAAAAAAAATGCTTCGCAACACGTGTGACTGCTGTGCTCCAAGTACAGTATCTGTGAGGGCCGGGTTGCAGTGTTGTGGCACCAGCACCAGTGCCTAAGGCACAATTTTTCAGCCCCTGTTTAACAGGGGCGTGTACTTACAATTTTTTAAAAAAATGCTTCGCAACACGTGTGACTGCTGTGCTCCAAGTACAGTCTCTGTGAGGGGTTGCAGTGTTGTGGCACCAGCACCAGTGCCTAAGGCACAATTTTTCAGCCCCTGTTTAACAGGGGCGGGTAATTACAAATCTTGATCTAATAGTTCACAGCAGGGCCCATTCCTGCGCCCACCAAGAGTAACTATGAGGGCCTGCAGTCTTGTGGCAACACCGTCCACCACCACCGCCAAAGGCCCAATTTTTCTGCCCTGTTCATCAGGTGCTTGCAATTACAAATCTTGATCTAATAACTCACAGCAGGGCCCATTCCTGCGCCCACCAAGAGTAACTATGAGGGCCTACAGTCTTGTGGCAACACCGTCCACCACCACCGCCAAAGGCCCAATTTTTCTGCCCTGTTCATCAGGTGCTTGCAATTACAAATCTTGATCTAATAACTCACAGCAGGGCCCATTCCTGCGCCCACCAAGAGTAACTGTGAGAGCTTACAGTCTTGTGGCAAAACCGTCCACCACCACCACCACCACCACCCCCAATTTTTCTGCCCTGTTCAACAGGTGCATGCAATTACAAATCTTGATCTATTAACTCACAGCAGGGCCCATTCCTGTGCCCACCAGTCTTGTGGCTACACCAACATCTAATAGGGCAAATTTCTGCAGAGTATATACGCCAGGCCCCTACTTTCAAACATCCAACTTACAAACGACTCCTACTTGCAAATGGAAAGAGAAAACAGGAAGTGAGAGGAAATCTACCCCTAGGAAGGGAAATTCTATCCTGTTAGATTTAATTTGGGAAAAAGGTATCTCCTCTCTACTGATACTTTATCACCAATCCTTGTTTCAATTAAAACCCCACTTTTCCAAAAACATTTGTCATTGGGACGGAAAGTGAGGTGACATGTTCTGAACAGATGTGCAAAGACAGCAAATGTTACAGGGGTGATAACCCCTCCCTATGTTCTCCAAAAAGCTTAAAAATAGATTTTTTTGGGATGGAGCTACACTTCATAATGTACCTGTTCAGATTCTACTTAAGATCAAACCTAAAGCCGCAAGTGGTTTTAAATGGCTTCTTTTTTTCCTTTACAAATGTCATTTTGTGCAAGGACAGTTCTAAACACGGGAAACACATGCCACTTCACAGGCATACTTTGGACACCCCCCAGGTACCATATTTAAAGGAAAATGTCACTTTTTTTTTTTCACTTTATGCATCATTAAAATGACTGCTCCCGAAAAAACGTTAGTTTTTAAAAGTTCTTTTTGCATTGATATATGTCCCCTGGGGCAGGACCCGGGTCCCCAAACCTGTTTTATGACATTAACATGCATATTGGCCGTTGTAATTAGCACTTTTGATTTCGAACGTTCGCGTCCATTATAACGTATAGGGTTCGAAAATTCGCGCGAACTTTCGGTCCGTTCGAAGGTTCTGGTTCGAACCGAACCCGGGGGTGTTCGGCTCATCCCTAATATACATAAAACATGTCACATATAAAAAAAAGGGGGTCATTGCAGTCCAAGAATGTACATATACATATAGCTGTTAATAAATCAGAATACTGAAACAAACTCGCAGGATGCTGGTTGACGCGTTTCGCTTAAAGCTTCTTCAGAACCAGAGTATAGTAGTTTGTATATCTGTTGTATATATCAAGAAGACAGGGGGGTTATTCATGAATGGATTGACAGATTATATGTATTTAGATCAGTACTCAATAATATAGGTGCAAATAGTTTACAGTGGGTGTATGCACTCAGGAATACTTAAATGTTGCCTACCTTCCAATTTGTGTTGACAAGGTAGAAGCTAGTATATATCTGCCGCACCCAAATTAGTTACCTAAAAGTGAGTCTCTCGGGATCGCCAACAAGGACTCGCCGAGTTTGGGGTCTGAAACCAGCAAACAGGGCACAATCTGCAAATGGGGGAGGAAACAAGAGAAAGAAGAAGAAAAAAAAAAAAAAAAGGGGGGGGGGAAGAATATTTTCAGTAAAAGTTCTAAGAAGTGATCGACCGGTAATCAGTCCCATATGTGGATATTACATCCCATATATACAAGTATATACATGAAGAAAATACTCACATAAAAATTAGAAAGGGAGGAGATTAATAGTAGTAAACCAAAGATGTGCCGGATTTGGCCAATGGCATGGAGGTATTTGCGGATAGATCTAACGTACCGGTATCCTGGAATTAATAATGATAATATCAAAAATAGGTAAAGATATACTGGCTTCCACTTCCAAAGCCACTCTAAATATATACCTTGAGGATCCCACGAAGTACTAATTAAGAATCCCCATAAAGGGTATTAGTTTCAAATCGATGGCCTCACCACTATAGCAGATATAGCATCACATAAGTGAACTAGGAAGGAACAAAAGACGAGAGGGATATATAAATATATGTCCGCTAAGTTCCAACAGTATTTAATATTATATATCAATGTAGCAGACCACAGCCTGGTTAATCCAAAAGCGTACCTGATAACCACATGGGAAAGAGGAACTGCCACAACTGGAGAAGATCACCAGCTCTTCAAAGTACAACTTTTAATGGCTGAATCCATCAATAGCAGACTCTATGTAAAGGAAAAATAGTACATGGCTAATAGCAGAGCTCATTTTTAGTTTTGTGTATGCCCGGGGCTATTTAGTCCCCAAGGCACCACCTAGAGCAAGGAGAGCAGCCTAATAGTCAATAAATATTTTAATTTTGAATGAATATACCTGAGTACAATTTGGCAGAGGCAGCTTCCCAGCACTCCATCTCAGACAACCATCTGATGGAGTGCTGGTTAAATAGTGTGTTTTGGCGCCAAGTTGGAGGGAGGAGGAAAGAGACCGCCCCATAGGGCTGATCAGAGATCACTCCGATCAGCTGAAGGGGCCGCCAAAAGGAATGCCACAGTGCACTAATACTGGCGCTGCTGTGCGCATGCGCCTGATACGGCCGAGGGGATAGAGTCCGCATATGGAGCGGCTCGTCCGCCGCGGCCGAAAACGAAAGTGCGCGCATGCGCAGTAGAGAATATGCGCATGCGCAGTGGAGGAGCGGGGGTGATTCCCGATCCAACCGAAGTAAAACAGTATTGAGGATGTAAAGCCCTTACAAAACACATACTGTCGCTTGAGCCTGCACCATTCAGAGTAGTATTGGCTTATGGAGATGAGAACAAGATCAGTTGTAAGATCAATCCTAAGAGAAAAATAGAAATAAATAAAAAAGATAGAGAATATAATAGAAACTTCAAAGGATGAGAAGAATTTATTATTTTATAGAAATGTAGGTGAAAAATAAACAAGGTTGAAAATAAATAAATATAAATAAAAATAAATATAAAAATAAAATTAAATAAAATAAAAATACTGACTTTGCCAAACCCAATACACACTATACAGGTCCTTCTCAAAAAATTAGCATATTGTGATAAAGTTCATTATTTTCTGTAATGTACTGCTAAACATTAGACTTTCATATATTTTAGATTCATTACACACAACTGAAGTAGTTCAAGCCTTTTCTTGTTTTAATATTGATGATTTTGGCATGCAGCTCATGAAAACCCAAAATTCCTATCTCAAAAAATTAGCATATTTCATCCGACCAATAAAAGAAAAGTGTTTTTAATACAAAAAAAGTCAACCTTCAAATAATTATGTTCAGTTATGCACTCAATACTTGGTCGGGAATCCTTTTGCAGAAATGACTGCTTCAATGCGGCGTGGCATGGAGGCAATCAGCCTGTGGCACTGCTGAGGTGTTATGGAGGCCCAGGATGCTTCGATAGCGGCCTTAAGCTCATCCAGAGTGTTGGGTCTTGCGTCTCTCAACTTTCTCTTCCCAATATCCCACAGATTCTCTATGGGGTTTGGTCAGGAGAGTTGGCAGGCCAATTGAGCACAGTAATACCATGGTCAGTAAACCATTTACCAGTGGTTTTGGCACTGTGAGCAGGTGCCAGGTCATGCTGAAAAATTAAATCTTCATCTCCATAAGGGCTCTTTCACACAGGGCGGATCAGTGCAGATCCGCCCCGTGGATAGCCGCTTGCTCAGCGGGGATCGCCGTAGCGATCTCCGCTGAGCAGAAGATGACAGGTCCGTCCCTGCACTCCGTGCAGGGACGGACCTGTCAGAGCGCCGCTCTCCCCTATGGGAGATGGGGGGGGGGGGGGGGGGGGGGGGGGGGGGGGGGGGGGGGGGGGCGGGTGACGACGGACCGTAGCGTCCGTCGTCACCCGATCCGCTCTGCAGACGGATGAAAAAATGGGGTTTTCCTCCGTCTGCAGAAACGGAGCATGGCGGGCACGGACGAGAGCGGGTGTCAGCGGATGCTCATCCGCTGACACCCGCTATCCCATAGGGATACCTGTATGTCCGTTATTCATCCGAAAACGGATGGATGAAAAACGGACATACGGTCCGTCCGTGTGAAAGAGCCCTTAAGCTTTTCAGCAGATGGAAGCATGAAGTGCTCCAAAATCTCCTGATAGCTAGCTGCATTGACCCTGCCCTTGATAAAACACAGTGGACCAACACCAGCAGCTGACATGGCACCCCAGACCATCACTGACTGTGGGTACTTGACACTGGACTTCAGGCATTTTGTCATTTCCCTCTCCCCAGTCTTCCTCCAGACTCTGGCACCTTGATTTCCGAATGACATGCAAAATTTGCTTTCATCAGAAAAAAGTACTTTGGACCACTGAGCAACAGTCCAGTGCTGCTTCTCTGTAGCCCAGGTCAGGCGCTTCTGCCGCTGTTTCTGGTTCAAAAGTGGCTTGACCTGGGGAATGCGGCACCTGTACCCCATTTCCTGCACACGCCTGTTCACGGTGGCTCTGGATGTTTCTACTCCAGACTCAGTCCACTGCTTACGCAGGTCCTCCAAGGTCTGGAATCGGTCCTTCTCCACAATCTTCCTCAGGGTCCGGTCACCTCTTCTCGTTGTGCAGCGTTTTCTGCCACACTTTTTCCTTCCCACAGACTTCCCACTGAGGTGCCTTGATACAGCACTCTGGGAACAGCCTATTCATTCAGAAATTTCTTTCTGTGTCTTACCCTCTTGCTTGAGGGTGTCAATGATGGCCTTCTGGACAGCAGTCAGGTCGGCAGTCTTACCCATGATTGCGGTTTTGAGTAATGAACCAGGCTGGGAGTTTTTAAAAGCTTTTGCAGGTGTTTAGAGTTAATTATTTGTTTCAGATGATTAGGTTAATAGCTCGTTTAGAGAACCTTTTCATGATATGCTAATTTTTTGAGATAGGAATTTGGGGTTTTCATGAGCTGTATGCCAAAATCATCAATATTAAAACAAGAAAAGGCTTGAACTACTTCAGTTGTGTGTAATGAATCTAAAATATATGAAAGTCTAATGTTTAGCAGTACATTACAGAAAATAATGAACTTTATCACAATATGCTAATTTTTTGAGAAGGACCTGTACCTACCTCTTTAGTGGTCATATTTATGGATTAATTTTTTCAAAGCATGTAGTGCCAGGGCCTGCCTCAATACTTTCAAATGCTACTGTTTTAATTCTTCTCCTCCTATTATTATTGTGATAGGTAATAGCAGAATCCAAAAATGTGCTTCCATTTTCCTTTTTTTTTTTACCTGTCCAGTGGGCTGCCAATAGTGTAATGAAGGAGGGGCTGGCCAAACTATTACACATTACTTTGTTACTCCATTACGTAGTGGAGAGGGTGGTTACCTGTCCAAAACATACCCCCCTCCCCCAAAAATATTTACAAGGGGCCATCAGAGGGGGGAGGAATCTGATAAGTGGACCTTATATTTTAGCCTTTAAATACTACAAGAAATGTTATACTGATGTTTGCCAACAATCTTTGTGTAGAATCTGCTTGTAATGTTTATTATCAAATGTACTAATTATATTTTTCTTGTTTGACTCCACAGTTTCCTTCCACGCCACAGGAATGGCAGACTGTGGCCTCCCAGTTTGCCCAGCAGTGGGATTTCCCTAACTGCGGAGGGGCAATCGATGGGAAGCATGTCCACATCGTCCCACCACCCCATTCGGGGTCATACTATTTCAACTATAAGGGGTTCAATAGTATCGTGTTGATGGCGGTGGTGGCGGCGAACTATGAGTTCCTATATGTGGACGTGGGGCGGAATGGTCGGATGTTGGATGGAGGAGTGTTTTGCCGGACGGAGTTCTACCGACGTCTCGAGAGTGGTGGCTTGGGATTGCCACCCCCGGAGGAGAATGTCGAGGGACTACCGTTTGTCTTTGTGGCAGACGAGGCGTTTGGTTTGGCAAACCATTTGATGCGACCGTTCCCCCAGAGGACCCTCACCCCGGAGAACAGGGTATTTAATTACCGACTGGCCAGAGCCAGAAGAGTCGTGGAGAATGCATTTGGTATTCTGGCCAGCCGGTTCCGCCTGTTCCAAACGGCCATAAATATTGCCGAACATAAACTGAACACCATCGTGGTATCATGTTGCATCTTGCACAATTTTTTTAAACGGGCAAACCCCAATTATGTGGTAACACTTGGGCCTGACGCTGGGCTACAATCACTCACGTCCCTGGAAGCGGCCCGTCCTGGCTTGCCCCCCCAAAGCGCCCGTGAAGTGCGGGAAAATTATTACCGCCCAAAAAATAAAATATTTTTCGGGGAGGGGGGCCATTGCTTTGCCAGCAGTGCTTGAATAAATGTTACCTTGAATTATCTAGAAAAATCTTGCTTTAAATTTCCTGCTTGTGTTTTTTTTTTTTGTGTCTCCTAGTGCACTTGTAGTGCCAAGTGGTTTGCACATTATTATCTAAACACCCATTGTCACTGTAAACACCAATTTAAACACCAAAGAAATGGTATTGAAAGAAGAAGGCACACATTGTTGAGCAAAAATTATTTTTTTTTACTCCGTACACATTGACATGTTTTTTTTTTTAATACAAAAATAACAAGTTTTGCATTTTCACCCCCAAAAATTGGGGTTACGTTACATAAACAGCCATGTTTCCAAAAATAAAATAGACAACTCTGGTGCATAACAAAGTTCTACGTAGAAAAACTTGGGAAGCCAAGATCACACATTACATTGTCCAAAATGTGCGGATCTTGCCTTCATCAGATGGGGCGCAGTGACCCCTGTAAAAGCCTAATTTTGAAGATGCACACAAATTTTCTGGCAAACTGGGGATTTACATCCTGATCCCATGCCTAATGTCAACATGTGCTATCTCCCATCATGGGGGATCAATGTATGTGTTTTGGGGGTGCAACCCCTTCCTCTCACCAACTTGAGTTTTGAGGAAGGGGTTGCAGGCACAAAACGCACACATTGATATCCCCTGATGGCAGATAACACATGTTCACATACTGTGTGCATCTTCAAAATTAGGCTTTTATTAAAAAAGTTTACAACATTTACAAAACAGCAAAAATAAAAGGTTGGACATTTTGTGAAAAATTAGATTCTCCCAAGGACATCAATCATGTTTTTAAGTTTCACTTCAATATCCCTTGTTTTTTTGCGAATTATCTCTAAATCCTGACTACAAAACATGATGTCCTGGATTAGCCTTTGGGCACTGTCAGTGGTGAAATGATGTGACTGTGACTGTTCTTCCACAACCTGTACTTCACCTAAAAATAAAAAAAACGCACCATGTATTATAAATAGACAGGCATACATGTCTGATTACCTGAATCTGGGGTGTCAGACACTCACCTGTTGTGGTCTCAATCTCGACTACTTCTCCTTCCTCCACATCCTCATACTCTGGTGGTGACCTCAGATCCCTTCGTTCCGGAGATTTCCGTTCCCTGGGGACATGATATTTCCCGATTCTTTGCTCCCCTATGAGAATAAAACAAAAGGTATACTTAGCACACAGATATTTGAGCCAACAAATATGAATGATAAACATTGCTTGGAAGTGGGGGACAATTGTCTGTTTGGGCAGAATTCCAAGCTGAACACATGATTTCTTCCCTTAATTCCTCAGGCTGGAATACTTACCTTTTTTGGATAATTTTCCCACCTGGAGACACCCCAAAATATCCACTGGAGTACCTGTGTTTGACACCCTAAAATGTGCACCTGAGTCCAGATGTGTAAACAGCTGCAGAGTGTCCTCTACATACATTACACTGAATGAAGATTGATATTCCTTCTAGGTTCAAACACATCTAGACAACAATGTCCTAAAAAACTCTTTTGGATAAATGTTAAAAATTGAAGGCCCTACAGTATTTAATCATTTATCTGTGAAAACATCGTATTTTGGATAAGGAACGAGGTTTACAACGAACGATTATTGCGTATGACCATGAAAGTAGCCATTTTGGACTGTACAAGACCTTATTAGGGGAAAACACATGGCGCAGCATGCAATATTAATAATAATAGGTACACACGACATAATATACTTACTTTTTCAAAGAACTTTCTTGATCTTCCTATACTGATCGTGCTCCCTTAATTTGAGGTCCGACCATCGTTTCCTCAGTTGATCCTTCGTTCGTCATACCCCAAAATTACTGTACAGACTCTTCACAACTTTAGTCATGATCTTGGCCTTTCTCATATTTGGGTTGGGGTACGGACCGTAATTCCCGTCATAGTCGTTGCTCCTCAAAATGTCTACCATCTCCACAAAGGACATATTTGAGGCCTTAAATCTCCTCCTCGATCGTGACGTTTCAGGCTCTGGGCTATCCTCCTCCTCGTTACTGCTCTTATTATGCACCTGTTGTGTCTCCGCCATGTTCCGCTTCCACCTCAACGAAAGAGACTGGGAGGCGAATATTCCAGAAAGAACGTCAGGGGCGGGCGACACGGGCGGAGATTCACGCATGCGCAGTGTATATAAAGCTTCAAACACGTGTGTGTCGTAACTACGTTCTGTGTGCACGGGAAGGAGGAACTAACGCCACCAAGAACGTCGAACAACGACGAACGTTAGAACGAAGGTAAGATTACAAAACTTTTTGGAGTCATGTGCGGCCTATACTGAATCTAGATTGATGCCTATATTGTGTTGAAAGATTTATCCTGAGATTTTTATTTTTGTATTTTGTATGGTCTTGCAGAGAAAATGCTCCCATTTAAGGACCCCGAATTCCTGGGGGAATTCATAGATAAGTACAGGGAGATGAGAAATCTGTGGGAGGTGAAAAACCCCCTGTACCACAATAAGCCAGCTAGGAGGGCAACGGTGGAGAAATTGCTTCAATTTGTGAAGACCCGGGTCCCTGATGCAGACATCAAATTTGTTGAGGCAAAAATAGGTAGCTTGAGAAGCACCTATAAGAAGGAGTACCAGAAGGTCCAGAAGTCCCTGAGGTCCGGAGCAGCAGCAGATAAGGTGTATGTGCCCAGTCTGTGGTACTACAACAGGATGAGGTTCATAGATGACCAGATTGAGGGTAGGGAATCACTTTCTACCCTTCCGGCACCCCTTCCCTCCAGCCTTCCAGCCAGCCTTCCCTCCAGCCTTCCCTCTACCCAAGCTGAGGCATCTGTGGACCAACCTGGGCCTGCCATACAGGAGGAGATTGAGGAGCACAGATGGAGCCAGGTAAAGGTTTTTTATACATAATTTATCTGTGAAAAAAAAAGATTGTTGGTAAGTAGATGTTATTATTGCTAATAAATGAATGAAGTAACAAAAAGTGTTTCACAGATTTATAGACAGAAGTGGCCAAAAAATATTAGGACAAGAAGGGAAAATGCTGGGCTCACAATGATAGTCTTTTCTATTTATTAACATTAAATTTGCAACAGTCATGAGCTGAAAATTGTGTGTGTTTGATGAACAAACAACTAAAACTATGTCCCTTTTTCATACACAGGATGACCTCAGCCAGGACGAGGCTCTGGCTAGTGGCACACAGGAGGAGGCAGGGGGAAGTGTCACCCAGGAGGTGGCAGGGCCCAGTCACACCCAATCCCAGATTCCTCCCCTCATCCTTCCCTACAAACGCCAGAGGAAGGGCACAAAAACAGAGGAGGCAGCACTGGCCCTGATCAGGGAGGCTAACGAGTCCCTCAGATCCCCCATTGATGCTACGGAGGCCTATGGCATGTATATTGCCTCTAATTTGCAACAAATGGAGGAGGGCCAACGGCGAAAGTGTGAAAGAATAATTTTCGATACTTTAAGGAAGGGGTTAAGTGGGGAAATGTCGGACGACCAACACCTCTGTTCTCTCCCCCATCCTCCTCCTCCTCCTGCCACAATGCCACCTCCAGAGCCACAGCCTCAAGGGAAGGCTGCAGGGAAGGCTGCACGGAAGGCTGGAGGGAAGGCTCTACGGAAGACCAGGAAGTGACCCCCTGCCTTCACGTCTCAAAGAACCATCATCCTGTTGTAGGACCACAGACTGGGTACATATACCATCTGCTGCTGCTCCGGTTCTTTGGGACTCCTGGACCTCATTGTCCTCCTTTTTGTATGTACTTCTCAGCTACCAGTTTATTTGATGTCTGCCTTGGGGACCCGGGTCTTCACCAATTGAAGCAATTTCTCCTGCGTTGCCTTTATCTTTATTTTGTAATTCTGATGGTAAATACATTTTGATTTGGTTTTCATAAAATACTTGCCTATGTGTTTTAATACAAATAGCAAATCAATTTATTTTGGGGGAGTAGGCAGGTACATTTCAAAAATACAATGTCAAAATTAACAAGGGACACCAACAACAAACAGGTATACAAATAATACAGAATAATGGTGTTGTGGAAACATAACATTAAAAAATAAAAAGGAGAGCACGAGAAAATAATACAATAATACAAATATTCTTATTAAAGAAGAAAAAACACTTTAAAAAATTATATCTATTTTATGGAGATCTGGCTTAAATTCTAATCTAAATATTATTCTGGAGAGACCGAGAAATAATAAAGAAATACGTTTGTAAAAACTCTGTGTGAATATAAGCAGCAAAACCACTTCATTCTTCTAGCATTATAAAGAAGAGAATGAGTGGCGCAATGAAGAATTAAAAAAAACACAGTGTGAAGAATCTGCTATCTCCATTAGGGATGGGCCCGGTGCTCGATGCGAACCCATGTTCGCATCGAGCACCGGGTGTTCGCTCGCTCGGCGAGCCCAGAACTATTTTGGCCGCTCGCATCACGTTCGTGTGATGCGAGCGGCCCCGCAATGCATTGCGGCCGGCGCGGCCGGCGCAGTGCATTGCTGGCTGATGATTGGCCAAGCATGCACTGTGACCCCGCATGCTTGGCCAATCACAGCGCCGGAAACTCGAATAGCCATTATTGGCTACAGGCAGGACGCCTGTAGCCAATTACAGCTCAGGGGCTTTAGTACACGCCCCCTCTTATAAAAGGCCGCCACGCTGTCGGCGCCGGTCACATGCTGTTGCGGCATAGATAGAGCAGGATCGTTCTGTGTCACTCTGCTAGATTTAGTTAGAGAGATTTACTTAGAGAGATTGAGTTAGATAGATTCATTTTAGAAAGATTGATTTAGAAAGAGGGGCTTGTAGTGTGTTCGTGGCAGGCAGGCACTGGCAGGCAGTGGCAGCAAACAGAGCTCCTATATTTTGTTCCCAGAAGCACCTATAGGACTTGTAGTGTGTTCGTGGCAGGCAGGCAGAGCTTCTATATTTTGTTCCCAGAAGCACCTATAGGACTTGTAGTGTGTTCGTGGCAGGCAGGCAGAGCTCCTATATTTTGTTCCCAGAAGCACCTATAGGACTTGTAGTGTGTTCGTGGCAGGCAGGCACTGGCAGCAAACAGAGCTCCTATATTTTGTTCACAGAAGCACCTATAGGACTTGTAGTGTGTTCGTGGCAGGCAGGCACTGGCAGCAAACAGAGCTCCTATATTTTGTTCCCAGAAGCACCTATAGGACTTGAAGTGTGTTAGTCCCATCACACAGACCTACATTTTCTTCCCAGAAGCACCTATAGGACTTGTAGTGTGTTAGTCCCATCACACAGAGATCATATATTTTGTTCCCAGAGGCACCTATAGGACTTGAAGTGTGTTAGTCCCATCACACAGACCTACATTTTCTTCCCAGAAGCACCTATAGGACTTGAAGTGTGTTAGTCTCATCACACAGAGATCATATATTTTGTTCCCAGAAGCACCTATAGGACTTGAAGTGTGTTAGTCCCATCACACAGACCTATATTTTCTTCCCAGAAGCACCTATAGGACTTGAAGTGTGTTAGTCCCATCACACAGAGATCATATATTTTGTTCCCAGAGGCACCTATAGGACTTGAAGTGTGTTAGTCCCATCACACAGACCTATATTTTCTTCCCAGAAGCACCTATAGGACTTGAAGTGTGTTAGTCCCATCACACAGAGATCATATATTTTGTTCCCAGAAGCACCTATAGGACTTGAAGTGTGGTAGTCCCATCACACAGACCTACATTTTCTTCCCAGAAGCACCTATAGGACTTGAAGTGTGTTAGTCCCATCACACAGAGATCCTATATTGTGTTCCCAGAAGCACCTATAGGACTTGAAGTGTGTTAGTCCCATCACACAGAGATCATATATTTTGTTCCCAGAAGCACCTATAGGACTTGAAGTGTGTTAGTCCCATCACACAGACCTATATTTTCTTCCCAGAAGCACCCATAGGACTTGAAGTGTGTTAGTCCCATCACACAGAGATCATATATTTTGTTCCCAGAAGCACCTATATGACTTGAAGTGTGTTAGTCCCATCACACAGACCTATATTTTCTTCCCAGAAGCACCCATAGGACTTGAAGTGTGTTAGTCCCATCACACAGAGATCATATATTTTGTTCCCAGAGGCACCTATAGGACTTGAAGTGTGTTAGTCCCATCACACAGACCTACATTTTCTTCCCAGAAGCACCAATAGGACTTGAAGTGTGTTAGTCCCATCACACAGAGATCCTATATTGTGTTCCCAGAAGCACCTATAGGACTTGAAGTGTGTTAGTCCCATCACACAGACCTACATTTTCTTCCCAGAAGCACCTATAGGACTTGAAGTGTGTTAGTCCCCATCACACAGAGATCCTATATTGTGTTCCCAGAAGCACCTATAGGACTTTAAGTGTGTTAGTCCCATCACACAGAGATCCTATATTTTGTTCCCAGAAGCACCTATAGGACTTGAAGTGTGTTAGTCCCATCACACAGACCTATATTTTCTTCCCAGAAGCACCCATAGGACTTGTAGTGTGTTAGTCCCATCACACAGAGATCCTCTATTTTCTTTGCAGAAGCACCCATAGGACTTCTAGTGTGTTAGTGGCATCACACAGAGTTCCTATATTTTCTTCTCAGCAGCACCCACAGGACTTCTAGTGTGTTAGTGGCATCACACAGAGCTCCTATATTTTCTTCTCAGCAGCACCCACAGGACTTCTAGTGTGTTAGTGGCATCACACAGAGCTCCTCTATTTTCTTCGCAGAAGCACCCACAGGACTTCTAGTGTGTTAGTGGCATCACACAGAGCTCCTATATTTTCTTCTCAGCAGCACCCACAGGACTTCTAGTGTGTTAGTGGCATCACACAGAGCTCCCCTATTTTCTTTGCAGAAGCACCCATAGGACTTCTAGTGTGTTAGTGGCATCACACAGAGCTCCTATATTTTCTTCTCAGCAGCACCCACAGGACTTCTAGTGTGTTAGTGGCATCACACAGAGCTCCTCTATTTTCTTTGCAGAAGCACCCATAGGACTTCTAGTGTGTTAGTGGCATCACACAGAGCTCCTATATTTTCTTCTCAGCAGCACCCACAGGACTTCTAGTGTGTTAGTGGCATCACACAGAGCTCCTATATTTTCTTCTCAGCAGCACCCACAGGACTTCTAGTGTGTTAGTGGCATCACACAGAGCTCCTCTATTTTCTTTGCAGAAGCACCCATAGGACTTCTAGTGTGTTAGTGGCATCACACAGAGCTCCTATATTTTCTTCTCAGCAGCACCCACAGGACTTCTAGTGTGTTAGTGGCATCACACAGAGCTCCTATATTTTCTTCTCAGCAGCACCCACAGGACTTCTAGTGTGTTAGTGGCATCACACAGAGCTCCTCTATTTTCTTTGCAGAAGCACCCATAGGACTTCTAGTGTGTTAGTGGCATCACACAGAGCTCCTATATTTTCTTCTCAGCAGCACCCACAGGACTACCGACTACAATGGCTGGAAGACCGCCAAGGGGAGGCAGAGCGTGCAGAGCCAAGAACACAGGGCAGGCAGGCTCTGTTTCTAGTGGACGTGGCCGTGGCCGTGGTCGTGCATCGTCATCAGCACGTGGCCATGGGACACGCGCGTCTTTCTTTTCGGCAGCTGGACATGTGGAGCCGCATCATGCTGAAGGCTTGGTAGAATGGATGACCAAGCCCTCCTCATCCTCCTCATCCTCTCTCACCCAGGCTCAGGGTACTGGCAGAGCAGCTGCCAACGCGTACTCAATGGCATCATCAGCCACCCCTTCCCTAGACCCACCATGTCCTCCTGAGGAGTCCCCCGAACTCTTTGAGCACAGTGTTGGGTACATGCTCCAGGAGGATGCCCAACGATTCGAAGGCTCGGATGATGATACCCAGCTTGAGGAATCTGGCAGTACTGTTCCACCAGCTGCAGCTTACTGCCAGGTTTGCTCTAGTGGTGAAGAGGGAGGGGATGATGAGGTCACTGACTCCACGTGGGTGCCTGAAGGGAGAGAGGATGAGGAGGAGGACGAGGAGGAGGAGGATGCGGCGTCACATGTCCAACGAGGCAGGATGCCCCCTGGAGGCCAGGTAGAGGCCAGCACAGCAACTGTACAACACCACAGAGCTCCGCCTGTGCAGGGCGCTGCCTCTGCACGTTATCAGAAAAGTTCTTTGGTGTGGGCCTTTTTTGAGACGAGTGCATCAGATCGCACCACTGCTATTTGCAATATTTGTCTCAAGCGTATCTCGCGTGGCCAAAACATCAGCCGCTTGGGCACCACAAGCATGACCAGACATATGTCGACCTGCCATGCAGCTCGTTGGCAGGCACACATAAAAGACCCACACCAAAGAACTAAGCGGACCTCTCCTTGCTCCTCATCAGCTGGGATCTCCATCCCCACTACACCTTCAGTCCTCTCTGAAAGCTGCTCTGAGAGGACTGAAGGTGTAGAATTAGGTGTGTCACAACCAAGTACTTGCAGTACACCGACGTCCGATTGCAGCAGGCAAATTTCCCTGCCCCAGCTGCTGGACCGTAGAAAGAAGTACACTCCCAGCCATCCACATGCCCAGCGGTTGAATGCTAGCTTGGCTAAATTGCTAGCACTTCAACTGCTGCCTTTTCAGTTGGTAGACTCGGCCCCCTTCCGTGAGTTTGTTCAATGTGCGGTTCCTCAGTGGCAGGTTCCCAAACGCCACTTTTTCTCACGGAAGGCGATTCCGTCTCTCTACCGGCATGTGGAAGGCAATGTCCATGCCTCGCTGGACAGGGCGGTCAGCGGTAAGGTGCATATTACCGCTGACTCATGGTCCAGCAGGCATGGACAGGGACGGTACCTTTCTTTCACGGCCCATTGGGTCACTCTATTGGCAGCTGGGAGGGATGCAGGACAAGGTGCAGTAGTGTTGGAGGTTGTTCCGCCACCACGCCTCCAAAACGCTACTACTGCTACTGGTTGTGACACACCTCTCTCCTCCACCCCCTCCTCTTCTTCTTCCTCCTGTGCTCTGTCCTTGGAACCAGCGGTGCTCCGTAGGCGTACAAGGGGCTACGCAAGTACGCAGGCAAAAAGATGCCATGCCGTGCTTGCGCTGGTGTGTTTGGGGGACAGGAGCCACACTGGGCCAGAGGTTCTGGCAGCTCTGCAGGGGCAGGCCGAGAGGTGGTTGACGCCACGTCAGCTTAAGCCAGGAATGGTCGTTTCTGACAATGGCACCAACCTCCTCTCCGCCCTGCGACAGGGGCAGCTCACCCATGTGCCCTGCATGGCTCACGTCCTCAACCTGGTGGTGCAGCGGTTCTTGGGCAGGTTCCCAGGCTTACAGGATGTCCTGAGGCAGGCCAGGAAAGTCTGTGTGCATTTCCGCCGATCTTATAATGCCAGTGCTCGGCTGACTGAGCTGCAAAAGGAGCTGAACCTGCCCAAGAACCGCCTAATATGTGACATGCCCACCAGGTGGAACTCAACGTTGGCCATGCTGCAGCGACTGCACACGCAGCAGAGGGCCATCAATGAGTACCTTTGCGACTACGGCACCAGGACAGGGTCAGGGGAGCTTGGTTTTTTTCCCCACGTCAGTGGAGCATGATCAGGGATGCATGCACTGTCCTCTCACCATTTGAGGAGGCCACGAGGATGGTGAGCAGTGACAGTGCATGCATCAGTGACACTGTCCCTCTTGTCCACCTGTTGGAGCATACGCTGCGTGGGATAATGGACAGGGCACTTGAGGCAGAACAGAGGCAGGAAGAGGAGGACTTCCTTGCCTCTCAAGGCCCCCTTTATCCGGACAGTGTTCCTTCTGTCCCACCCATCACACAGGAAGAGGATGAGGAGGAGGAGGAGGAGGAGCCTGGCACTCAGCATCAGCAGCAGCAGTCTTTTAGGGATGATGTACAGTCCCAACAAACCAGTGGACTTGTACGTGGCTGGGAGGAGGTGGCTGGCGATCATGTCATCCTCAGTGACCCAGAAGACTCCGGACCGAATGCCTCAGCTAACCTACGCTGCATTGCCTCCCTGATCCTGCAAAGCCTGCGGAAGGATCCTCGTGTTCTTCGGATCAAGGAGAGGGACCATTACTGGCTGGCCACTCTCCTTGATCCACGGTACAAGGGTAAGGTTGCGGACCTTATCTTGCCGTCGCAGAGGGAGCAGAGGATGAGACATCTCAGGGAGGCCTTGCAGAAAGGTCTGTGCAACGCGTTCCCAGAAACTGGGAGGTTACAAACTCCTGGTCCTGGGCGACGAGTTGCTGAGGCTTCGGTCAGTAGCAGAAGGAGCGGTGGGGAAGGTGGACGTCTGACCGATGCGTTCAGACAATTTTTTAGTCCGCAGCCCCAAGGTATGATCGGTTCCAGCAACCATCGCCAGCGTCTGATATACATGGTGCAGGAATACCTTGGGGCAAGGTCAGACTTGGACACCTTTCCCACCGAAAATCCTCTGGCTTACTGGGTCCTGAGGATGGATCACTGGCCAGAGCTTGCACAGTATGCAATTGAGCTACTGGCCTGTCCTGCCTCCAGCGTTCTTTCCGAACGCACATTCAGTGCTGCTGGAGGATTTGTCACTGATCATAGGGTGCGCCTGTACACCGCCTCGGTTGATTGACTGACTTTCATCAAAATGAATCAGTCTTGGATCACCACCAGCTACCAGGCACCTGAGGCGGATATAACCGAATAATTTATAATGTCACATCCCTTCAAGACTGCCTATGCTGATGCTGAGTGACTGTCCTCTTATGTTCACTGACTATCCTCTTCCTCCTCCTCAATGATCCATGCCACCACACCAGTGCCTAAGGCACAATTTTTCAGCCCCTGTTTAACAGGGGCGTGTACATACAATTTTTAGAAAAAAATGCTTCGCAACACGTGTGACTGCTGTGCTCCAAGTACAGTATCTGTGAGGGGTTGCAGTGTTGTGGCACCAGCACCAGTGCCTAAGGCACAATTTTTCAGCCCCTGTTTAACAGGGGCGGGTAATTACAATTTTTTTAAAAAATGCTTCGCAACACGTGTGACTGCTGTGCTCCAAGTACAGTATCTGTGAGGGGTTGCAGTGTTGTGGCACCAGCACCAGTGCCTAAGGCACAATTTTACAGCCCCTGTTTAACAGGGGCGGGTAATTACAAATCTTGATCTAATAGTTCACAGCAGGGCCCATTCCTGCGCCCACCAAGAGTAACTATGAGGGCCTACAGTCTTGTGGCAACACCGTCCACCACCACCGCCAAAGGCCCAATTTTTCTGCCCTGTTCATCAGGTGCTTGCAATTACAAATCTTGATCTAATAACTCACAGCAGGGCCCATTCCTGCGCCCACCAAGAGTAACTATGAGGGCCTACAGTCTTGTGGCAACAGCGTCCACCACCACCGCCAAAGGCCCAATTTTTCTGCCCTGTTCATCAGGTGCTTGCAATTACAAATCTTGATCTAATAACTCACAGCAGGGCCCATTCCTGCGCCCACCAAGAGTAACTGTGAGAGCTTACAGTCTTGTGGCAACACCGTCCACCACCACCACCACCCCCAATTTTTCTGCCCTGTTCAACAGGTGCATGCAATTACAAATCTTGATCTATTAACTCACAGCAGGGCCCATTCCTGTGCCCACCAGTCTTGTGGCTACACCAACATCTAATAGGGCAAATTTCTGCAGAGTATATACGCCAGGCCCCTACTTTCAAACATCCAACTTACAAACGACTCCTACTTGCAAATGGAAAGAGAAAACAGGAAGTGAGAGGAAATCTACCCCTAGGAAGGGAAATTCTATCCTGTTAGATTTAATTTGGGAAAAAGGTATCTCCTCTCTACTGATACTTTATCACCAATCCTTGTTTCAATTAAAACCCCACTTTTTCCAAAAACATTTGTCATTGGGACGGAAAGTGAGGTGACATGTTCTGAACAGATGTGCAAAGACAGCAAATGTTACAGGGGTGATAACCCCTCCCTATGTTCTCCAAAAAGCTTAAAAATAGATTTTTTTGGGATGGAGCTACACTTCATAATGTACCTGTTCAGATTCTACTTAAGAACAAACCTAAAGCCGCAAGTGGTTTTAAATGGCTTCTTTTTTTCCTTTACAAATGTCATTTTGTGCAAGGACAGTTCTAAACACGGGAAACACATGCCACTTCACAGGCATACTTTAGACACCCCCCCAGGTACCATATTTAAAGGAAAATTTCACTTTTTTTTTTCACTTTATGCATCATTAAAATGACTGCTCCCGAAAAAACGTTAGTTTTTAAAAGTTCTTTTTGCATTGATATATGTCCCCTGGGGCAGGACCCGGGTCCCCAAACCTGTTTTATGACATTAACATGCATATTGGCCGTTGTAATTAGCACTTTGGATTTCGAACGTTCGCGTCCATTATAACGTATAGGGTTCGAAAATTCGCACGAACTTTCGGTCCGTTCGAAGGTTCTGGTGCGAACCGAACCCGGGGGTGTTCGGCTCATCCCTAATCTCCATTACGAACGCTAGTTTTACCAGACCGAGCGGTTCCGTCTCGTAGTGGATTCTGAGAATGCGTGATTTTTGGCAAGTCGGAATTGCCTACACACGATCGGAAAATCCGATAGAAAGGTTTTCCGTCGGAAAAATTGAGAACAGGTTCTCAATTCAAAGTCCGTCGGAAATTCCGACAGAAAAAGACCGTTGACCATACACACGGTCGGAAATTCCGACCGTGTGTACGCCGCATTAGAGTTAATATGGGAAAAAGGTGTCTCCACTGATAAATATCACCAATCCTTGTTTTCCTAAAAACTCCACATTTTCTAAATCCAATTGTCATTGGGACAGAAAGTGAGTTGAAATCTTCTGAACAGGGGCACAGACAGCAAAACAAATGTTACAGGGGTGATCATAACCCTTCCCTATGTTATCCAAAAATCTTAAAAATAGATTTTTTGGCTGGAGCTACACCTTTTCTTTTTTTAATTTGGGTACGGGGTTCCCCTTAATATCCATACAAGACCCAAAGGGCCTGGTAATGGGCTGGGGGGTTACCCATGCCGTTTTTCTCAATCATTTCCATCCATATTGCCGTGACCCGACATTTTACAGCCGCAAGCAGTTTTAAATGACTCTTATTCCTTATGTAATTTTGTGCAGGGACTGTTCTAAACACGTGAAACACGCGCCACTTTACAGGCATACTATAGACACCCCCCCCAGGTACGATATTTAAAGGAATATTTCACTTTTATTTTTTCACTAACCACTTGCTTACCGGGCACTTAAACCCCCCTCCTATCCAGACCAATTTTCAGCTTTCGGTGCTCTCACAATTTGATGGCACTGGCAGATGGCACTGGGGACAGATGGCATTGGGGACAGATGGCAGTGGTGGCAGTGGGGACAGATGGCAGTGGTGGCAGTGGGGGCAGATGGCACTTTATTTTTTTCTACTTACGGCCGCTGCAGCCGTTCATCTCTCCCTCCTCACACGCTGTCTCTGTGTGAGGAGGGAGAGTGGCGCTGAGAGATGATCTCATATGTTTACATATGAGATCATCTCCCATTGGACACGCCGATCGTGCTGTAAACGGCCGCTGTGATTGGCCGTTTACAGCGATCTGTGATTGGCTGTGTCCATAGGGCCACGGCCAACACAGAATTTCCCTGCTGCGCACTCGTGAGCGCGCACAGGGAGGGAGGAAAGGGGAGGACATCATATGACGTCCTCCCGGGAATTGACATCCGCGCCGAGGCCGTCATTCGGCTATGGCCGGATGTCTAGTGGTTAAGCATCATTAAAATCACTGCTTTCAAAAAAAACGTCTATCTACTTTCTATTGCATTGATACATGTCCCCTGGGGCAGGACCCGGGTCCCCAAACCCTTTGTAGGACAATAACTTGTATATTAGCCTTTAAAATTTGCACTTTTGATTTGATTTGAGTCCCATAGACTTTAATAGTGTTCAAATGTTCGCGCAAACTTTTGGTCCATTCGCATGTTCTGGATGCAAATCGAACCGGGGGGTGTTCGGCTCATCCCTAATTGAAGCCTTTTCTAATGTATTTTCTGCTCAAGTCATTCCAATGTGCTTATCTCTCACTTACTTAGTCCATGGCAGCCGCCTGCCCTTTCCAGTTCAAAATTTCAGAAAATGCATTCTGAGACCTGACTTCCTGTAGCATCCAAGAAACGTAATATCCCATCATGCACTGCCTTACTGCATCACAGAATAGGGCATGTTTTCCACTCTAGAACATATCGGTCTCAGGTCGTCCATGATGAGCTGGATCCTCTCCCTCTACTCCAATCCCTCAGCCGCAGTCGAGGTCAACGAGACGAGATCTGATTTTTTTAACTTTCAAAATGGCATACGGCAAGTTTGCCCCTTGTCCCCCATGATCTTCATACTTTCTCTAGAGCCATTTCTGGGCACAGTACGAACAGACCCTGACATCTTTGGATATCGGAAAGCATCAGGATCGCATAAGGTGGCCACATTTGCTGATGATATAATCTTTTTCCTAACAGACCCGCTCGTTTTAATCCCAAAATTGCTTTAGGGCAGGAGTACGGAACCCTATCCTTTTTCCAAATCAACTTATTCAAGTCTTCTGTGCTGAACACTACGGTAGACAGTGACAAGACCCTATCCTTGTGCTCCTCATTTTCCTTTCATTGGGCGATCAACTCTATTCCTTTATCTGGGGGGTCAACATTACTTCCGACCTCTCTGCCCTCTATTCGGCCAACTTTGCTCCGTTGCTTCCCCGCCTTAAAGCTGACCTTCACCACTGGCCCTAACTCATCCTAACCTTGTTTGGGCGTTGCAGTGTCCTTAAGATGACAATGCTGCCTAAGGTTTTATATTTGCTGCAGGCATTTCCCATCCGCCTCCCCTTGGTGTTCTTTTAACTGGTGAACTCTATGTTTAGAGACTTTGTATGGTCTCACTGGAGGCCCTGCCTTAAGCTTCAACTTCTGCATCTTTCGAAACCAAGGGGAGGGGTGGGTCTCCTGGATGTGCGGGCCTATTACAGAGCAGCACACCTTACCAGGGTGGTAGGCTGGCACTGCCATGCTGAAGCTAAACAGTGGGTGGCCATGGAATTGGAGAACTCCAATGGCACTGTGAAAAGTTGGCCTTGGATAGCTTTTCCCCTGCCGAAAGCCCTTAGTGACCATCCCACCCTTGGCAGTACATTGCTGGTAGCCAGGGATGCATTCTCTCACTCTTCAATATCACTGATATCTTCCCCCATGGTGCCAGTACTGGGTAATCCAGAATTTGTACCAGTCCTCCAGAACCCCCATTTTCAACATCTGGCCTCGAAGGGCATCCTCCATCTCTGTGATTTTCTGGGGCCAGATGGCCAGCTTTCCTCTTCGGCCTGTGCAACGGCGGTTGATCCCCCTTTGGACTTCCGGAGTGTTCTCCAGTTGCGCAATTTTCTTTGCCAGTGTTCGCGCTCCCTGGGCATACTCCTCCAACTCATGGAATTGGAAGATATCTGCCACAGGAAGGAGCCGATTTGTCACTGTTTATCGTTGACCTACGCCTCTTTGATCTGACCAGTGACAGGGTTTGTACCCAGGTTCCTCTCTAAATAGGAATCAGATCTTGCAACTCATTTATCTGACTTGCAGAAGGATAAAATCCTCCATTTTGCTCAGAAGTCTTCTATTGCCACTAGAATACAGGAGACCAGTTACAAGATCTTGACCCATTGGTATAGGGTTCCCACCACTTTGCACCGCTTCTTTCCTCAGGTCCCCAGTACATTTTGGAGGTGTGGCAATCCAGAGGGAACAATACTCCATATCTTTTGGGACTTTCCCAAACTTAGGCCATTTTGGCGGAAGGTGATTAGCACTGTCAAACACCTAACTAACGTTGATCTAGAGGGGAACCCTGCGGCATGTCTGCTGCATCTCTCAGACCATCATATCAAGAAATATAAAGCTTCCCTCACAATTCAGTTACTGAATGCGGCTAAGGCATCATCAAAATCTCTGTGGTTCTCCAAAATCAATGAACTTTGGGATATGGAGGATCTCACGGCTACCTTGCAAAATCGTGAGGAGATCTTTCGGGACACCTGGAGACCTTGGCAACATTTTGTATACACTGATGCCCATCTCCAGGGGGTTTCACAACTTGGCTGACCTCCTGAAATTAGATTTATTCCCTGGGTGAGAGGTTCTACCTTTCTTTCTTTCTTAACCACTTGCCAACCAGCCACCGTCATTATACTGCGGCAGGTCGGCACGATCCCGCGAACCGTCATAGCTATACGTCATAGAAATGCACACACCCACTGTACAGCAGGGGTGCTGATGCTCATGACTGGCAGTCGCGATGACTGCAGGCCACGAGCGATCGCAGGCACGAGAGGCAGAACAGGGATGTGTGTGTGTGTAAACACACACGTCCCAGTTCTGTGAGGAGAGGAGAGAGATATCGTGAGTTCCTACGAGCTGGGAACTACGATCTCTCATGTCCTATAGCCAGTCCCATCCCCCACAGTTAGAACACACACATAGGGAACACAGTTAACCCCTTGATCACCCCCTAGTGTTAACCCCTCCCCTGCCAGTGACATTTATACAGTAATCAGTGCATTTTTTAAAGCACTGATCGCTGTATAATTGACAATCGACCCAAAAATGTGTCAAAAGTGTCCAATGTGTCTGCCATAATGTCACAGTCACTATAAAAATCTCAGATCGCTGCCATTACTAGTAAAAAAAAAAAATAATAATAAAAATGCCATAAATCTATCCCATATTTTGTAAATGCTATAACTTTTGTGCAAACCAATCAATATACGCTTTTTGCTATTTTTATTACAAAAAATATGTAGAAGAATACATATCAGCCTAAACTGAGGAAAAAATTAGCTTTTATTTAAAAAAAAAATGGGGCTATTTATTACAGCAAAAAGTACAAAATATAGTAGTATGTGGGAGGAACTGATTGGAGTGGACGTGTGAGAGTTCGCTCCTCCCGGCCCGCGAGATCAGCTGTACTAATTAATGAATGACTCGATACCCCTGAATATCGCTGATTAGCTCCAGCTACATCACAGATCAAAAATGCCTGGTTGATTCTCTGATCCAGCTTACAGACTCTGTCTAGATCGTCAAGTGGCAGTGTGTGGGGTGAATAGGAGAGGAATCCCCAAAGCATATACCCTAAGGAGGGCAGACCCGCTCGTGGGAATACTGGATGGCAAGAGAAGTACTTATTGCCGTGAACCGAGCCGAGTCTAGTTGAACTTGCTGGAACTGAATCAGCTGTGGACGAGTGTGGGTGAGCCCGAATCCGGCCGTGTTTGCAGAGCTCCGTGCGGGGCTGAGAGTGGCGGAGCAGATCGCTGTCGGGTGGGCACCCGACTGAACAGGACTGAGTTAAGCCGAAACCACGCCGAGCCTGCAGAAGCATGAGCCTGCATGAGCCAAGCGGCGCTTACAGAGACTCGAGCTAAGCCATGCCTATCTGACAGTGAACGAGCCCGGTCAATTCCGAGCCCGAACCCGGCTGCGCCAGACCTGACCGAGCCAAATCCACACCGTGCACACACTGAATCAAATCCAGCAGATTAGAGCTAGAAACTGAAAACATAAAGCAAAGCACAAGTGAACCAGCTAAAGCCTGCGGAACACACACAGATAAGCGCTGCATCTGTTAAAGATACTGGGAGGACCCGACAGATAGAAGAAAAACGTCCAGAAGGTCAGAAAAGAGAGGAACAGAGGACCCCTCCAGAGCTGCAGAACAACCGCAAAGATTCTGGTAAGACCCCGGTAAGGGGAATTCTATATAGAAATGCTGGTTTGCTGGGTTCAGATGGTGGTTATTAATAAAGACTTATAAACGGAGTTTGTCCTGTGTAATAGAAGAAATCAGGCTTAGCTTTTGATACATCTATTTGTTCTGTTTTTTTTTTTCCTTGCTGCTTTATGGACGTTATCTACCCCTTTATGGGCTTTTGCATATAAAAACACATAAATGTACTGGGAGTACAAGAAAGTACTAGGAGAGCAGTACCCAAGTAGCACCTAAGCCCAACATCAGTTAACACAAGGAGGACTCTTAAAGAATAGATATTGGACTCTCTTGTTTGGGGATCCTTTTGTGTTTTGCTTACAAATATACACTCATTGTATATAATTTGGAATTTGGATTGAAGTAATTGCTTGATTTATAGGGACTAAGGGGTCCTTTTTTCTTTAATACAGCAATATGCCACCCAAGAGTACCCATACACAGAAAACAAAGAGGGGATCAGTAGGTGGGACAACGAAGAACCCCCCTAACCCCTCAAACCCCTCCTCTGCCCAAAAAACTGACATAAAGGTTTTTTTTTAAAAACCCACAATCACAAACACAACCAGAGGGTACAATAGCAACGGAGCTGGACTTTACATCCCCCACTGGTGATAGAGAAATGAGATCAACAATGACCTCGGTAGGAGTAGAAGGGGGACCAATCTGGGACATGCAAACATACATAAAATCCTTACCTACAAGAGAGGACATGGACAAATATGTATACAGACTGGAAACCTCCTATAAAACTGAAATACAGACACTAAAATCATCAGTAGCTGAGAGAAAAGAAAGGGTGGATAATATTGATGCACAAATGGTAAATATCAATCAAAAAATAACTGCTCTCAAAGAAAAAAATCTGGAAGCCGATAAATATCTAAAATATATAATGGAAGCAACAGGTGAATTGGAGAATAGAAGTAGACAAAATAATATAAGAATCAGAGGTTTGCCAGAAGCAAAGGGAACGGATAGTTTAAAGAGCTTACTGCAAGAAATATTTAATATGGTATTAAAACAACCTGGTACAACAGAGATAGAAATCGATCGAGCACACAGAACACAGGGACCTAGGAGTGAAGATCCACAGAGGCCAAGGGATGTGATTTGCAGGATACATTTTTTTCATATTAAGGACAGCATCATGGCAGCCGCACGACGACAAAGAGATATTGAATTTGAAGGCGCCTCATTGATATTTTTGCAGGATTTATCCAAATATACGTGTAACGCCGAGCGCTCCGGGTGCCCCATCCATCCCGGAGCGCTCACGGCGTTCTGTGTCCTGCAGCGCCTCGGTCAGCTCCCCTGACCGCAGGCGCTGCCCTCTCCCCGGGACGCGATCCATGGCCGCCCAGGGATCGCGTCCCACTCCTCTCACCTTGTCCTTGCCGGCTCCTTCCGGCGCGCGCGCGCCCCCGCTCCTCAGGCGCGCACTCCACTGCCTGCATTTAAAGGGCCAGTGCACAATTAATTGGTGCCTGGTCCAAATTACCGTTTCCAGAACCCTACTTAAACCCACTTCCCCTTCCTGTCCTGGCCGGATCTTGTGTTGTCTATAGTGCCTAGTGAAAGCGTTTTTGTGTTTGCTCCTACTGTGTATCCAGATCTCTGCCGTTGCCCCCGACTACGAACCTTTGCCACCTGCCCTGACCTTTTGCTACGCTTGACCTCGCCTCTGCCTAATCCTTGTGTACCGCGCCTGTCTCAGCTGTCAGTGGGGTCGAGTTGCTATTGGAAGACACGACCTGGTTGCTACCGCCGCTGCAAGTCCATCCCGCCTTGCGGCGGGCTCTGGTGAAAACCAGTAGCAACATTAGAACCGGTCCTCCAATACAACCCGTGCTATCGCCTCATTGGCATAGGGGATCCACCTCCTGTTCCCCGCCATACCCGGAACGTGACAGTAGATCCGGCCATGGATCCTGCTGAGGTCCCGCTGCCAAGCCTCTCGGATCTGACCACGGTGGTCGCTCAACAGGGACAGCAATTGGCGCAGTTGACTGCTATGCTACAGCAGCTTCTGCCATCTCCACCGCCAGCTCCGGCCTCTCCTCCACCGCGACTTGCTGCTGCTAGAATCCGCCTGTCCCTTCCTGACAAATTCAATGGGGACCCCAAGCTGTGCCGAGGGTTCCTATCCCAGTGTTCCCTCCGTCTGGAGATGTTGTCGGACCAGTTCTCCACAGAACGGTCAAAGGTGGCGTTCGTGGTTAGCCTGCTATCTGATAAGGCCCTAGCCTGGGCTACACCACTTTGGGACCATGGCGATCCTGCCACAGCTTCAGTTCTAGCCTTCTTTTCTGAAGTTCGCAGTGTCTTTGAGGAACCAGCCCGGGCCTCTTCTGCCGAGACGACTCTCCTGAACCTTGTCCAGGGGAATTCTTCAGTGGGCGATTACGCCATTCAGTTCCGCACCCTGGCATCTGAACTCTCTTGGAACAATGAGGCCCTCTGTGTGACCTTCAAAAAAGGGCTATCCAGTCATGTCAAAGATGTGCTGGCCGCACAAGAGATTCCTGCTACCCTGTCTGAACTCATCCAGCTGGCCACCCGCATTGACATGCGTTATACCGAAAGACACCTTGAGCTACGCCAAGAAAAGGACTTTGGTCGCGTCAGGCGGTTTCCTCGCCTGGCACCTCTCTTCCAGAATCCTCTGCAACCCGTTCCTGCGCCTCCCGCTGAGGAGGCTATGCAAGTGGATCGGTCACGCCTGACCACACAAGAGAGGACTCGCGCCGAGACCATAATCTGTGCCTGTATTGCGCCAGTCCTGACCATTTCTTAAAGGATTGCTCTATCCGCCCTCAGCGTCAGGGAAACGCTCGCACCTAGCTAACGTGGGAGAGGCGTTGCTAGGTGTGGACTCTTCCTCTCCACGTCTGACTGTACCAGTGAGGATTTCTTTTTCCAAGAAGTCCTCTTTCTCCGCTGTGGCCTTTCTGGATTCTGGTTCTTCATTGGAGCCTCCCTCATCAACAAAATTTAATATTCCAGTCATCCGTCTTGTCAAACCATTTTTTATCACCTCTGTAAATGGTCAAAATTTAAACTGTATCGTGCGTTATCGCACCAAACTTCTCCTCATGAAAATTGGAGTTCTCCATCATGAAAAGATTGACTTTTTTGTGTTACCCAACTGTACCTCTAAGATCCTTTTGGGCCTACCCTGGCTCCAGCTACATTCTCCTACCCTCGACTGGGCCTCGGGGGACATCAAAAGTTGGGGTCCTTCCTGCCACAGGCATTGCCTCAAAGCGGTACCCACTAAACGAGTTTTCATCGCTACCTCTCTGCCTAGTCTCCCCAAGCCTTACCAGGACTTCGCTGATGTCTTTTGCAAAAAACAAGCTGAGGTCTTGCCGCCATATAGACCCTTTGATTGCCCTATCGATCTTCTTCCTGGGACCACTCCGTCCCGTGGCAGGATCTACCCTCTCTCCATCCCGGAGACACGAGCTATGACAGAGTACATCCAGGAGAACCTCAAAAGAGGTTTCATCCGCAAGTCTTCTTCCCCTGCTGGAGCAGGATTCTTCTTTGTTGCCAAAAAGGACGGGTCCTTACGTCCCTGCATTGACTATCGTAGTCTTAATAAAATCACTATAAAGAATCGCTACCCTCTGCCTCTTATCTCAGAACTTTTTGACCGTTTGCGCGGAGCAAGCATTTTCACCAAACTGGACCTCCGGGGCGCATATAATCTCATCCGTACCTGCAAAGGCAATGAATGGAAAACCGCCTTTAACACCCGTGACGGACACTTTGAATACCTAGTAATGCCTTTTGGTTTATGCAATGCTCCTGCGGTCTTCCAAGACTTTGTGAATGAGATTTTCAGAGATTTGTTGTACTCCTGTGTTTGTTGTCTATCTGGATGATATCCTGATCTTCTCCTCTAGCTTAGAGGAGCACCGTCTTCATGTCCGTCAAGTGCTCCAACGGCTCCGGGACCACCATCTTTACGCCAAACTAGAGAAATGTCTCTTTGAACGCTGCAGTCTTCCCTTCCTGGGTTACTTAGTCTCTGGACAAGGTCTCCAAATGGACCCTGAGAGACTCTCTGCCGTCCTGAACTGGCCACGTCCTACCGGGTTACGGGCCATCCAGCGTTTCCTCGGATTCGCCAACTATTATCGCCAGTTCATTTCTCACTTCTCCACCATTGTCGCGCCTATTGTGGCACTAACCAAAAAAGATGCGAATCCGAGGTCCTGGCCTCCTCAAGCTGATGAGGCATTTAACCACCTCAAGTCCATCTTTGCCTCTGCACCCGTTTTATCCAGGCCTGATCCTCTCAAACCTTTTGTCCTGGAAGTCGATGCCTCCTCTGTGGGAGCTGGAGCCGTGCTTCTCCAGAAAGACTCCAAGGGCAAGAATATCACCTGTGGTTTCTTTTCCAAGACTTTTTCTCCTCCTGAAAAGAACTATTCCATCGGAGACCGTGAATTACTGGCCATTAAGCTGGCACTTGAGGGATCCGTTCACCTCATCACGATCTTCACGGATCACAAAAATCTCTCATATCTCCAGTCGGCCCAGCGATTAAACCCACGCCAAGCTAGGTGGTCGCTGTTTTTTGCCCGCTTTAACTTCGAGATCCATTTCCATCCTGCGGACAAGAATGTCAGGGCTGACGAGTCTCCTGTACAACACATTGTACCTCCTGAGTGTCTGATCTCTTCTGCTCCTGCCTCCTTGCTGCAAGTTCCTCCTGGGAAAACTTTGGTCCCTCCACGTCTTCGTCTTCAGATCCTCAAATGGGGTCACTCCTCTCATCTCGCTGGTCATCCTGGAATCAAGAAATCCTTCCAACTGATTTCCAGGTATTACTGGTGGCCCTCCTTAAAAAGGGATGTAACGGACTTCGTACAGGCCTGTACTATATGTGCTCGAGACAAGACCCCTCACCAAAGGCCTGCTGGTCTTCTTCACCCTCTGCCTGTGCCTGAACGACCTTGGGTCCACATAGCTATGGACTTCATCACGGATCTTCCTCCTTCCCATGGCCACACTACCATATGGGTGGTCGTGGATCGTTTCTCCAAAATGGCACATTTTGTCCCGCTTCCAGGTCTCCCTTCTGCACCTATACTTGCAAAACATTTCTTCCTCCAGATTTTTCGTCTTCATGGACTTCCATCTCACATCGTCTCGGATAGAGGCGTCCAGTTTGTATCTAAGTTTTGGAGAGCTCTCTGCAGTCAATTGAAGGTCAAACTGGACTTCTCCTCTGCCTATCATCCACAGTCCAATGGACAAGTGGAGAGAGTCAACCAAATCCTTGGGGCCTACCTGCGACACTTTGTCTCTGCTCATCAAGACGACTGGGCTGACCTCCTGCCCTGGGCCGAATTTTCTTACAACCTGAAAGAATCTGAGTCCTCCTCTAAATCACCTTTCTTTGTGGTTTACGGCCGTCATCCTCTTCCCCCCCCCTACCCATCCCCACTTCTTCCGGAGTCCCCGCTGTAGACGAGGTCACCCAAGAGCTGTCGTCCATCTGGAAAGAGACCCAAAAGTCGCTTGCCCTGGCCTCTTCCCGCATGAAGAAACATGCTGACAGTAAGAGAAGACCTCCTCCTGTATTCTCCCCTGGTGATAGGGTGTGGCTTTCCTCCAGGTACATCAGGTTCCGCATCCCCAGTTACAAGTTGGGCCCCCGTTACCTCGGCCCATTCAAGATCAAGGCTCGGATCAATTCCGTGTCCTACAAACTGCACCTTCCTCCTTCCCTCCGCATCCCCAACTCTTTCCATGTTTCCCTCCTCAAACCCTTTGTTCTTAATCACTTTTCCCCCAAGGTCACCACTCCTGCTCCGGTCACCGGCTCCTCCGACATCTTCTCCGTTAAAGAGATCCTCGCCTCTAGAACCGTCCGAGGTAAACGCTTCTATCTTGTTGACTGGGAGAATTGTGGTCCTGAGGAGAGGTCCTGGGAACCTGAGGGTAACATCATTGACAAGGATCTCATCCTCAGGTTCTTGGGTTCCAGGAGGAGGGGGAGGCCCAAGAAGAGGGGGAGACCCAAGGGGGGGGGTACTGTAACGCCGAGCGCTCCGGGTGCCCCATCCATCCCGGAGCGCTCACGGCGTTCTGTGTCCTGCAGCGCCTCAGTCAGCTCCCCTGACCGCAGGCGCTGCCCTCTCCCCGGGACGCGATCCACGGGCGCCCAGGGATCGCGTCCCGCTCCTCTCACCTTGTCCCTGCCGGCTCCTTCCGGCGCGCGCCCCCGCCTGCATTTAAAGGGCCAGTGCACAATTAATTGGTGCCTGGTCCAAATTACCGTTTCCAGAACCCTACTTAAACCCACTTCCCCTTCCTGTCCTGGCCGGATCTTGTGCTGCCTATAGTGCCCAGTGAAAGCGTTTTTGTGTTTGCTCCTACTGTGTATCCAGATCTCTGCCGTTGCCCCCGACTACGAACCTTTGCCACCTGCCCTGACCTTTTGCTACGTTTGACCTCGCCTCTGCCTAATCCTTGTGTACCGCGCCTGTCTCAGCTGTCAGTGGGGTCGAGTTGCTATTGGAAGACACGACCTGGTTGCTACCGCCGCTGCAAGTCCATCCCGCCTTGCGGCAGGCTCTGGTGAAAACCAGTAGCAACATTAGAACCGGTCCTCCAATTCCATCCGTGCTATCGCCTCATTGGCATAGGGGATCCACCTCCTGTTCCCCGCCATACCCGGAACTCGACAATACGTTGATCAGAAGAAAAGCGGTAAAACCATTATTGGAGATCCTGAGGGAAAGGGAGATTCTATATAAATGGGGTTTTCCCTTTCAGATCATAATACATCAAAAAGGACAGAGTTATTTTCCAGGATATAGGAGATCTTCCCGATTTTCTAAAAAAAACTCAATCTGCCCCCAATTGAACTACCGAATTGGGCACAATCATATCTTGATGGGTTGGGAGGGTATCGTGGGGGGAGGTAAAGGGGAGGGGGACGGGTTGAGAGGATGAGGGAGGGATAGGCCAGGGATGTCAGGGAGAGAGAGTAGGGAGGGGAGATAAGAGGTAGAGGGAGTGGAGGGGGTGGGGAGAGGGACGAGAGAGGAATAGAATATATATATATATATATATATATATATATATAATTTTTCTCTCACATTCACCTGATATCACAGGTTTCTGGGGGCAAGCCCTACATAAATCACTTAGGGGTAACTTAGGACATGATGGCACACTGAATTATACACATAACAGATGATGAGTATATGGTATATAATAGAGATAGTAGAAAGATTAGGATCCAATCTAGTAGATGGGGTGGGTCCATTTAGAGCACTGGAGGTCAAATAAATGTTTTTTTTTTTTTTTTTGAGTGTGTTTCTATACATAGGGCTAGTGGGGGATGAGCATGGTACGAGGTAATAACCACAGAATAATGTACATAATAATGATATGATCACTGTATAAGGATGGTTGCATATGGGTGGTTGGAGGGGGGGTTGGGGGTGTAATTGACCCTGGCTCACCTCTGGACTTTCCTTGCTGCATAGACCCTGTTCCTGTGTAGTCATTTATCCAGACTTATTCAGCTCCTTGTGGTTCCTGTACCTGCACTCCAGCTGCCTCCTAGCAAGTCCCGGACCCCCTCTTGGTGCCAACCATCCTCTGTGCCACTTTCAGAGGTTGGTGTGCGCCGAGTCGCAACAGGGACCGCTCTCGGCATCTTGGCCTCGGTGAGTACCATTTATCTGATAGCACAAACCAGCCATGACAGAGGCCAACAGAGCGGGTTTCCCATTAGAAATTCTGTGCCAACAAGTCTCGGCCCTCACCGAAGTAGTACAGAAACTCCAGGATGGCTATGCTCAGTTTGATAGCAGACTTCAGCAGCTAACTGCCGCCCCTGCACCCATCAATCTGATGCAACCCTCCGGTAGCAACGCATCTGCACCTCCTACTCAGCATCCACCCACCATGATGATGGCTGTGCCTGAGCCCCGGGTACCTGTGCCCGAACGATTCGCGGGCGATCGAAGGAAGTTCAGGGCCTTTAAGAATGTCTGTTCTCTATACTTGGCTCTGCAACCCAGGACTTTTGCTTCAGAGATCGTCAAAGTTGGATTCACTATCTCCCTTTTGGCAGAGGAACCCCAGGCCTGGGCCCATAGTCTTATGGAGCAGAGGAGTCCCCTCTTGAACTCTATGGACACTTTCCTTGAAGCCAACTATATGATGACCCTCGGCGCTCTGCCACCGCTGAGGCTACCCTGCATGTCCTTGCGCAGGGGAAAAGACCAGTAGAGGACTATACTGCTGAGTTCCGCAAGTGGTCAGCAGACACTGACTGGAAACGAGGCGGCTTTACGCTACCAGTACCGGCAAAGACTTTTGGAAAGTTTAAAGGATGAGTTGCCCCGTGTAGAGACACCCACCTTCTTGGAGGAGCTGATCCAGTTAACCACCAAATTGGACAGACGAATGTGTGAACGGCATGCCGAATGCCTCCAGACTTCTCGGCCCAGTTGGGTGCCCCCCAAGGCCGCAGCTTCTGTTCCTTCCATCCCGACTCCTCCACATTCTTCAACACCAAAAGGTGAACCCATGCAGCTGGGGGTGGTCCGTCCTCGTCTTACCCAAGAGAAACGACAACGTAGGCGCCAGGCCAATCTGTGTCTGTACTGCGGGGGCCCCGGAACATCTTCTCTGCAACTGCCCTGTGAGGCCCCGTAAGTTACCTCCCCGGTGTGTGATGAATTTTCAGACCTTAAGCCTTGCACAGACTTACGTGACCCTCTCTGTTTCTCTGCAGTTGGTGGAAGGGAAGTACCCACTCCCAGCTGTGATTGATTCTGGGGCATGTAGCTGCTTCCTGGACATTTCTATTGTTTAGCAGCTACGCATCCCCTGCCAGAACAAGAAGACTCACCTCCTGGTCCACCTTGCCGATGGGTCACTTCCACAGTCCGGTCCAGTAACGCAAGAGACTTAGCCTATACTGACCTCTACTGACTCCGGCCACCAAGAACTTGTACACTTCGATTTGATCGCCTCACCCATGTTTCCTATTATTCTGGGACTCCCTTGGCTGCAGGCCCATGACCCTCAGATCAGCTGGGACAAGAAAGAGGTACTCCTCACATCACCTTATTGCACCCAGCACTGCCTAAAGGTAGCCCCAACTCCTTGCATGCCCCTGGCCCTGGCAACTGAGAACCTGCAGCACGTTCCTCCGGCTTACCTGGACTTCAAGGACGTGTTTGACAAGAAGAAAGCAGATCAGTTACCACCACACCGATCTTATGACTGCCCCATCGAGCTGCTGCCCGGGTCTGAGATCCCCTTTGGGCAAATATTCCCCCTCTCTGAGGTTGAACTTAAGACTCTCAAAACCTATATTGATGAGAACCTAGAGAAAGGCTTCATCTGCCCATCTTCCCCACCAGCAGGGGCAGGCATCTTCTTTGTTGGCAAGAAAGATGGTTCTCTCAGACCATGCATCGACTACCAGCAACTCAACAAAATAACAATAAAGAATCGATACCCACTTCCTCTCATCTCTGAACTCTTCCAGCGGTTCCGGACTGCAAGGGTCTTCTCTAAACTAGACCTACGGGGGGCCTATAATCTCATTCGAATCCCCCCCGGAGACGAATGAAAAACAGCTTTCAGGTCCAGATTTGGACACTATGAATATCTAGTTATGCCATTTGGACTATGTAATGCTCCGGCCACCTTTCAGCACCTAGTTAATGACATCTTCAGAAATTATATTGATGACTTCCTAGTGGTGTATTTAGATGATATTCTTATTTTGTCTGCCTCTCTTGAACTCCACAGGGTCCACGTGCGGTAAGTCCTCACCATCCTCCGACAAAACCGATTATATCTCAAGGCGAGGCAAGGAGAAATGCAAGTTCGAGACAACCACAGTACAATTTCTGGGATTCATCATCTCTACCAAAGGTAGAGATGACCCTCAAAATGGTCAAAGCTGTTTTAGAGTGGCCAGTCCCAGGGGATAAGAAGGCCGTACAACGGTTCATTGGCTTCGCCAACTTTTATCGGAGGTTCATTGCCGGATTCTCCTCCATAGTAGGCCCCATCACACAATTAACCCACCAACACACTCGATTCCAGTGGTCTCAGGAGGCCCAGGAGGCTTTCACCAAGCTGAAGACCTTGTTCACCACAGCCCCTATCTCGCAGCACCCTGACCCGCCACTACCCTTTATATTAGAGGTTGATGCCTCCGAGACAGCCACAGGGGCCATTCTGTCACAACGCCAGGGGGCCAAAGCCCTGTTACACCCGGTAGCCTTCAAAATCCCGAAATTTAACCGCCCCCGAGAGAAACTATGATGTCGGCGACCGTGAGTTGCTGGCCATTAAGTTTGCTCTGGAGGAGTGGAGGTACCTCCTGGAAGGGGCCAGTCATCCCATTTCAATATTCACAGATCACAAGAATCTTGAATACCTCAGAACTGTCAAACCTATGTGTCCTCTTGTGTTCCCTGTCAACGCAACAAAGGTCCCAAGACTAGGCCCTGGGGCCTATTGAGGCCTTTACCCATTCCTGACTGCCCCTGGGCAGATGTTTCTATGGACTTCATAGCAGAGTTACCACCCTCTGAAGGGTTCACCACGATCTTGGTAGTGGTTGACCGTTTTTTCTTAAATGGCCCACTTCCTGCCCATGGTCGGTACCCCTTCTGCCGTAGAAACGACCAACACCTTTTTCAAAGAAGTCATCAAGCATCACGGAGTTCCCAATAGTGTCACTACTGACAGGGGTTCCCAGTTTACCTCCAGGTTCTGGAAAGAGCTTTGCAAGGCTCTGGAGATCTGGATCCGTCTTTCATCTGCCTACCATCCCCAGAGTAACGGACAAACGGAATGCAGGAATCAGACCCTGGAGCAATATCTCCGCTGTTTTTGCTCAAGTTCCCAAGACGATTGGTCGTCCCTCTTACCCTATGCAGAGTTTGCCTACAATAATTCCATACATACCACCACCAACCAGACCCCATTTTGGACTAACTTTGGGTACCACCCTTCTTTTCTTCCCAGCTCCATCCCAGAATCTGCTGTTCCAGCTGCTCAGGACCGAATTACCTCCATCCAAACCAATTTCCAGAGAGGCCAGGAAGCCATACAGAAAGCCCAGGATGATTACAAGAGGTTCCATGATAAAGGAAGGAAGGAGAACCCCCGCTTTTAAGGTCGGTGAAAAAGTCTGGTTATCCTCCACTAACCTCAAACTCCCTTATCCTGCACGCAAGTTGGGCCCTAAATTCATTGGACCGTTCATGGTCAAGAAGATGATTAACCCAGCAGCCTTTGAGTTGGCCCTCCCTGGGTCATACAAAATCCACCCGGTTTTTCATGCCTCCCTCTTAAAACCATTGGTGCCCAGTCCCTTTCCAGGGAGAGAAGAGCCTCCACCTCCACCCATCAGGATAGAGGGCGAGGGTGAGTTTGAGGTTGAGGCCCTACTAGGATGCAGGAAAATTGGGAGGCAACTTCAGTACTTAGTAAAGTGGAAGGGGTATCCCCCTGAAGACAATTCCTGGGAACCATCCAGGAATCTTCATGCCCCAAGGCTAATCAACATTTTTCACCAACAGCACCCAGAACTAATGGCAAGTTTAGGCGTCCGGAGGCCGCCCCTTGGGAGGGGGCACTGTCATGGTAACAGCTCTCACCAGCGACGCTTCCCAGAGCGCATGCGCACGGGGACGGCGTCCTGGCGCACATTTGGGCACAATAATAATTCCCCAATGCGCACGTGCGGCTCCGCTGAGCGGCGCACAAACGCACGCACTAACGTGACCTCCCGCTGACCTATAAAAGGAAGCATGGCTACCAAAACAAATCGCTGGTTTGTCTTCAGCTTATGGTATCTCCTGCATCTGCTCTTGTCTCCTGCTGCTGTTGTGACCCAGATTGCCCTCTGACCTTGCTGACCTTCTCCTGTACCAACATTTTGGCTTGCCCCTGGATTTCTGCTCTCTGAACTGTGTTTGACCCTCAGCCTGTACCTGGATTGCTCTGTCTTCTCCAACGCTTGACCCTGGCTCACCTCTGGACTTTCCTTGCTGCATAGACCCTGTTCCTGTGTAGTCATTTATTCAGACGTTCAGTGTTTGAACCCCATCCTGATTTGGACTGTGTTTGACCCTCGGCCTGCTTTCCGGATTAACCTGTTTCCAGCAGTTCCTTGTGGTTCCTGTACCTGCACTCCAGCTGCCTCCTAGCAAGTCCCGGACCCCCGGTAACTTGTGCCTCTTGGTGCCAACCATCCTCTGTGCCACTTTCAGGGGTTGGTGTGCACCGAGTCGCAACAGGGACCGCTCTCGGCATCTTGGCCTTGGTGAGTACCATTTATCTGATACCCCCTCTCCCCCCCCCCTCTCAGATTTCCCCCCCCCTTTTTTTTTCTCAGCTTCGCCTCTCCCCCCCGTCCCATTTTCACTACCCGACCCTAGTCCTCTGCTATCCAGGGTCTCTTTACTTATGGTACATGTACATATATAAGGAAGAAATATCTGTTATGAATGAGAGTTCGCTCCAATACTTCCGGGGTAGGGAACTTAGGGCAGACTCGAAGGAGTCAAATAGGTAGTGAGAGGTTGTATGTAAGTGGGTGAGGGAGGGTATTGAGTGAGTGGTGTTAGTAGAGTCAAATAGGTAGTGAGAGGTTGCATGTAAGTTGGGGAGGGTGGGCATCGAGTGAGTGGTGTTAGTAAGGAAGGGTGTACTAGATGTGGGCAGGGGGGAGCAGACTTCCTTCATGTAATGTGGCACTGTGGTAAAATAGGAAAATATTGGCAACAGGTAGCTAGGATAATAGGAAAAGTCCTGAATAAACCCTTTATGGTTACGATGGAATTATGTTTGCTGGGGATATTGAGGGGATATTGAGGGGATATTGAGGGAAGAGAGAGATAATAGAGATAATAATACCGTCTTAAGGGAGGTATTATTTCTGGCAAGAAAACAAATAATAGAAAAATGGATTCAGCCATATCCCCCAACAGTAACCCAATGGGTGAGAGCAGTAAATCAGGTCCTACCCTACGAAAAAATAATGTATGAACAAAGGGGAAAAGGGCAAAGATATGAAAGTATATGGGCAAAGTGGAATAGAACATGGTTAACAGTGGATATAGGAATACCTGAAAATATAGTATAAGGTGACCATAGAGGGTGAGAGAGAATGGAATGAATGAGAGGAGAAAATGTAATTATAATTTGTATTATATAAAGAAATGTAAAAGCATATAAAAAAAAATGTACAATGTAAATTATTATGTAAGGAAAAATTTGGAATAAAGAGTTTTTAAAAAAAGGAAGGGTAGGGAGTGAGGGCCTTTTTATTTATTTTTTTTATTTTTTTATGGGTACGGTTAAAATATGCTCTTATAACACTCGAGGATTAAACTCAGTAGCTAAGAGATCACAGGTTTTGTATTCACTCCATAAGCAAAATGTCGGGGTCATCTTCTTTCAGGAGACACATTTTTGTTCAGATCATATACCCAGTATACAAAACGGGTACTATTTAGCCTGGTATCATGACTTCTTTGCTTACTCCAAATCCAGGGGAGTCTCCATAGCAATACACAAATTATTACCTCACCAGTTAATTCAAGTCTGGAGGAAAAGGGACGGTAGAGCAATATTATTAAAGGTGGCCATATATGGCAAAAAATATACTTTTATTAATTTGTATCTACCTAATCAAGATCAGGAAAGAACAGGAAGGCAACTCTTAATTGACTTAATGGAAAAGGCAGAAGGGGTTATAATAATAGGAGGGGATTTCAATTTCGTCCTTGACCGAGATATGGATACCACAGCATCCCCAATATTACAGATAAATAGTGAGAAAAGGAAATTTAAAGAGATGATGAGTAAATATCAATTGGTGGATATATGGAGGGCTTCTCATCCAGCAGAGAGGGATTACACATTCCACTCGAACGTACATGGAACATACCACAGGTTAGATTATTTTCTGATAAACCAATTGGGAATGGCTGAAGTTTCCTCCTCTGAGATAGGCAGTATGGTATGGTCTGATCATATGCCGATATTTCTTAAGATCGTTGTTGGTGATGGGAATAGGACAAGGGGCTCTTGGAAATTAAATGACAATTTATTGTTTGAAGAGGTATGCATATTAGAGATCAGATCAGCACTACCGAACTTTATGGAAGACCATTTGAACGATACAACCTCCTTATCGATCCAATGAAATGTATAATACGGGGGCTATTTATAAAGCACAGAGCGAGGTTAAAAAAGATAAAGGGGACTAGAATAACGCAGTTATCAAAAGATATAACCAAATTAGATAAGCAACATAAACAAAATCCAATACAAGAGAAATTGGTAGAGCTAGCAGCCAAAAAGAACAGCGTTGCAAACATTACTAAACGAACAAACGCTATGGATCAGAGACAAAACCCGATCATTATATTACCAGCAAGGGAACAAACCTGGCAAACTCCTAGCTAAAGCACTTCGCCAACGAATAAACGGAGTATCAATAGTTAAGCTTAAAACCGAATCAGGAGATATGGTATATGATCCAAAAGGGATACTGAAAACATTTCATTCTTTTTATTCAAAGCTTTATAATATCCCAAACCCATTAGCCAAGAAGGATCTTGAAAGATATCAACAAGACATATACCAATATATAAAAGACACCCCTATACCTGCACTAACAAAAACAGAAGTAGAGTATCTAGAACAGGAATTCTCAGAGATGGAAATACAAAAAGTTATTGACTAATTAGCGATAGGGAAAAGCCCAGGCCCGGATGGCTTTACTCCTCGATTTTATAAACTATTCAAAGATAAACTAATCCCTATAATGAGGAGAACGTTCAATGCAGTATCTGCTACCCAACCTTTTGTTCCACAAGGAATGCAAGCATATATTGCTTTAATTCCGAAACCTGAAAAGGATCATACTAATTGTGGAAACTATCGTCTAATTTCCCTGACTAATGTCGATTTACGAATTTACTCTAAGATTATAGCCAATAGACTCACCCCGATACTCCCTATATATATTCATTTAGATCAGGCAGGATTTATAAAAGGAAGAGAAGCAAGGGATAACACCTTGAAGACAGTAACCCTTATTGAATATGTCCAGAAAAACACCATCCCATCCTGTCTGCTTACAATTGATGCAGAGAAAGCTTTCAACAGGGTGGGATGGTGTTTTCTTAAGGAGACATTAAGACAATAGGGGCTGGGCCCAAGGATCTTAGAAAAAATAATGGTTCTCTATCTTAATCCCACGCGAGGATAAGGGCAAATGGAGATATATCCGAAACATTCACAATAGCTAATGGAACTCGACAGGGATGCCCGCTGTCTCCGTTGCTATATGTACTGGCTATGGAGCATTTAGCGATAGCTATTAGGAATACTAGCGACATTCAGGGAATAGTTTCATAGTTAGTAAGGTTGAATAAAGACATCAGTCCATCCAGTTCAACCTGAGTGAGTGTCTACAGTTGTCCCTATCCCCGTACATTGCACACTTACATCAGTCCCTACCCTCAAGGAGCCCACAATCCAAGGTCCCCATTCATATACTAGGGCCAATTTTTGGACAGAAGCCAATTAACCTACCTGCATGTCTTTGGATTGTGGGAGGAAACCGGAGTACACGGACGAAACCCACAGAGGCACAGGGAGAACATGCAAACTCCAGGCAGGTAGTGTCGTGGTTGGGATTTGAACCAGCGACCCTTCTTACTGCTAGGTGAGAGTGCTAACCACTACACCACTGTGCCGCCGAATACTAATAAAAGTAGGGTAAAAAGAATATAAAATGTCTATATATGCGGATGATTTGTTGGTATATGTCACGAATCCTCTCATGACATTGCCAAACTTAACAGAAGAGTTTAAGCTTTTCTCTAGAATAAGTAACTTCAAAGTGAATTATAACAAATCTGAGGCATTGAATATAACACTACAAAATAATATAATGGAGTTACTTAGAAAGAATTTTTCGTTTAAATGGCAGGTAAATGCAATTAAATATCTTGGAACATTTATTCCTAGAGAATTAGAAAAGCTTCAAGAACTTAACTATCTTCCAATTGCGCAAAAAATAATAAAAACACTCCAACAATATGATAAAGGGATTTTTTCATGGACAGGTAGGATTAATATAATAAAAATTGATATATTGCCCAAGATCTTATATATATTTCAAACTATCCCAATATTCCCAGTAACACATATTTTGAATCAATTGCAAAAAGCGATAGGGAGTTTTATATGGGCAGGTAAACCAGCCAGAATTAGCAGAGATACATTAACTCGGTCAAAGAAAGAAGGCGGTTTAGCCCTCCCAGATTTATCAGCATATCTCAGAGCAACATTTATAACAAGAATAGTGGACTGGTGCCAGAATGCAAAATACAAACAGTGGGTGCAATTGGAGGAGGAGCTTACAGCTACTAGATTAAAATCACTGCCATGGATAAAGAAAGAGAAACGCCCCGCTGATAGAGACATGCCTTTACTAGTAGTAGCCACAATGAAAATATGGGATAGAATGCTGAGACAAGGAATAGTATCTTCATATATAGGCCCCATGACCCCGCTCTTCGATAATCCAGAATTCACACCAGCTATGAAAACAGGCAGGTTCTTGAGATGGCAGCGAAAAGAGGATACTAGGGTAGCCGAAATTATGGAACAAAATAAAATTCCCCCATTGGAATCCTTGGGTATGGAATATAAAGCGAAATGGATTCAATATGGCCAGCTCCATAAATATATTCTCACTCTAATAAAGGAGGGTAATATAAGGGTAATATATATATGGTAGGACCACTCACAGATCTTGAAAAATTAATGGTAAAAGATCAGAAACCAAAACATACTTTGTCTAAGGTATATAGTTATTTAAGCTCAAGAAACAAAGTACAAGAGTTAATATATATAAAGAAATGGGAGGAGGAGTTGGGAGGCATGATACCTAGGTTGAAATGGGAAATGGCTATTACACATAAACTATCAAGGTCTAACAGACATCAAGAGAGAAATTACAAAATTTTAGCCAGATGGTATAGATGTCCAGTGGACTTGCACAAAATCAACCCAGAAAATCAAGACGTATGTTGGAGGTGCCAAGGGGAGAGAGGTACAATGTGACACATTTGGTACTACTGCCCGGGGGTCCAGACTCTCTGGGAAAAAAGTATTTAGAATACATGTGGTAATGACGGGGGGTGAGATTCAGCCCGATATATTAATATCAGTATTATTAATGATCCCAGGTTCAATGAATAGTATAAAAAAGGGCATTTTTAAATATTTTTTAACGGCAGTACGGACAGTTATAGCTAGGAAATGGAAAAATAAAATAGCACCTAGCATAGAGGAATGGGAGTCTGAGATGGCCGAGATGTGTGTCCTGGAAGAAAGGATTGAGACCGAAAAAGGATGTAAGAAACAGATAACAACATGGCAGAAGTGGAAAGAGTTTAAAGCCTCACAGGTGCGTTGGAGAGAATTATGAGAGCATATATTTAAAAAAAAAAATATATATATATATATATATTTTTTTTTTTTTTTTGGGTAAGTGTGGGTACTAGAGGAATGAATATGGATAATTGGCGGGAGAATGGTGAGAAGAAGTAAAATAAATAGAGTAGTAAATATATGGAATGAAAGAAAAAATAAACACAGAAACTGAATAATAGAGGACAATAAGAGATTAAAGGGAACACAGATGTGGATAAGATAGAATAAATAAATCCATATAGGCAAATATACGATGTGAGTGTATATGTAAATATAAATTTGTATGTAAATGTTCATTAATATATGTAAAAAATGCTTTGTAAAATAAAAATTATAAAAAAAAATAAAACCGCAGAGATGATCAAATACCACAAAAAGAAGCTCTATTTGTAGGAAAAAAAATATGTTTTTTGTATCGCAAAATATCGTAAAAAAATGGCCTGGTCATTGAGCAGCCAATTCTTCTGGGGCTGAAGTGATTAATATTGCTTTTTCAGCAGAAAAAGAAAAAGAAAAAGATGACACTTGTTCAGGAGTATGAGTTGCTGCTCACCCCTTCAGAATGAAAAAAGGAGAAGTTTTCCCCCCCAAGGAGGGAAGTGGGGTTTTTAGGCAGCACAGTAGATGAAGTGGGATAATTGATACGACATAGGTCAAAGATAAAAGAAAAAATGTTTTATTTTATTGACACTACTGTGACAATAGGTTTAAAAGACATGAGCCTCATTCCAAGAATGCCATACAACAATTATATAATAAAACATACAGTATTACATGGACAAGCAGTGCTTTTCACAGTGTCACATTTCCTGAAAGCAAAAAACGGAAAAAAAAAGTAGAACCTGACGCGTTTCAACTATTATCTGTGTAAGTCTTCTTCAGAGGATTACTTTTTTAGAAAAGATGTCTTTATCTGCTGGAATATAAAACATAATGGTATAACATGCTTGTAAGCATGGAATAAGTGCAGTCATCTCTTAGTAACTATACATGATGAGTACTGACATCAATCATTATAATGAAGCTTTATATATTTACCCACGTCTGTGTGATTGATATTATGGGCTTCTTTGCTTGAGGGTCTTTCTAAAATGGTTCTCCTTCTCCATGTGGCTCCGAGGCGATTCCCTACCGATCGAGGTGAGCCAGGCAGCAAGTTTCCGGGTGCAGGGCTTGCAGGGGGTCACACGGGTTTTGACCAGCGGCAGCCGATTGAGCTGGGTGGGGTTCGGGACAGGGGGAGAGGGATAGAACCCAATTCCTTGCTGAGTCAAATGCTAAAGGCGCCCCCCTTGGTAGTGTTGCTATTGCACAGATCCTAATCCCCACAATGAGGGGAGCCACAGTACCCTCTTGGGGACCGTGCAGGAAGAAAAGAGGGGGACTTGTGGGGGTATAAGTCTACAGCATTGGATGTATGTCTGCAGTTTTAAGCCACTGGTTCGGTGCTAGTTGAGTCTTTTGTGAAGGATACTATTCATCTTTTGCAGGCCACCAAAACTGTACTACTACCACCCAACTCCCGTCTGGTGGCTATAGACGTCGAGGCCCTGTACAGCTCGATCCCCCACGCCAAGGGGGTCGCAGCTGTACGGGGCATTCTTCGACGGAGTGGCAAATACGACCCACCCCTGAATGACTTCATTACCAGCAGTTTGAACTACATTCTCAATAACAATTTCTTTGCCTTCAACAACTCCCACTACCTCCAGGTGCAGGGCGTGGCCATGGGCACATGCTGTGCCCCGGCCTACGCCAACCTGTACCTGGGGGAGTGGGAGAAATCCCTCCTAGGCGACGAGGACCTCCTCGTGTACACGAGCCATATCAAACTATGGCTACGGTACATCGATGACGTCCTCGTCGTCTGGGAGGGATCAGAAGAAATGTTGCTAGAATTCTATAATTATATCAATGTCAATACATACAACCTAAAATTCACGATGACACATGACCTAAACAAGATCACTTTTCTTGATGTCCAATTGGAGCGTAGTCACGAAAACAAAATCTCTACAACCCTGTTTCGGAAAAGCACAGCGGGGAACACAATTCTCCATGCTGATAGCTTTCATCCCAAACCCCTCAAAGATTCGATTCCCTATGAGCAGTATTTACGTATTCGCAGAAACTGCTCTGAGGAGTCCTCATTTAAATTAGAAGCTAAAAATTTACAGGCTAGGCTACTAGCACGCGGCTATAGCCGCTGTTGCCTACGGAAAGCCTACAATAGAACCTGCACACAGTCTCGCAGTGATCTTCTCACAAAGAGAACCGTAAGGAAGAATCATGACAATAACTTTACCCGAATTATTCTTCGATTTTCGAAACAACACAATGAGATCAAAAACGTTATTCAAAAACACTGGAGCATCTTGACAGATGACCCAAAAGTGAGCAATTTCATCCCTAACAGTCCTTCAATCACATTCAGAAAAGCTACATCACTTAAAAATAAATTTGTACAAAGTGAGTATAAGAATGAGATAAAGAGATTGAAACATTGCGTGACCTTTGGCTCGTTCCCCTGCGGCCACTGCTCTTGCTGCCGGTATATAAATCGCTCAAAAATCCTTTGTCTCCCAAATGGGACTATGTTTAAGCCACGGCACTATGCCAACTGCCAAACCAGGGGTATAGTATACTTGATGTCCTGCGAATGTGGGGCATACTATGTGGGGAAGACTAAGCAGGAGTTCCACCGCCGGATGTCCAAACATGTCTACTCAATGCAGATAGGCAATCACTATCTGCCTTTGGGTCGCCATGTGGTGGTCAAGCACAACTACAAAATGCCCAATATAACATTCACCGCAATCGATCGGATACATGTCCCCGATCGAGGTGGCGACTGGAATAAAACACTTTTACAGTGTGAGCAGAGATGGATCTTCAACCTAGATGCCACCTCACCACCAGGACTCAACGAGTCCATTTCTTTCGCCCCCTTTTTGAAGGGGTTCGTTTCGGGAAAAACACAATAACAGTAATTAGCTGTTCCATCCCCCCTTTGGGCCTATGGGTGGACATGTTTGGACTATTAGTATTCCTGGGTGGGACTCCTGCTTTTTCTTCACAACCACATAGTCCTACAATACTCCTCTGCATGGTATTCCCTTTATATGTATTTATGCGCCTAAGATTTCATGTCTATTAAATATTAAAATTGATACTTCATTATTTAAAAATCTAATGCAATGTGTATTATGTTTTACACGTACTGTCAAAGACTATATGGCACTTATATGTCCACTGATGGAGAACGATCTCTGCATTTTCAAATCTGTTTAGATCACTATGCCCATTTAGTAAGGACAATTCTTGCAATTATTGTATTTACAAAAATACTTTTTTCATCTTGGTTGTCCCCTCTAGGTGGCTCCCATCCGCCCCTATCGGCCTAGGTGTGTTCAGGCTATACCGAGGTGCACGGCTTCACGGCAAGGGGAGGAGGAGCCTTTTCCAACACTGTCTCCTCCATATACTCCCTCGGCCAATGTCCTGGCTGGTCCAGGTAATTGGCATTGAGGAACATCCCCCTTGCCGGCGGCATCCCCGATTGTCTTCCGGACAACAGTCTAGCGCTAGTGCGCATGCGCGAGGCCGCGTGCGTGCGCACAGCGCGTGACGTCACGCATTTGCGACGGAGACAACGCAATTGCGGGACCGTCGTGGCCTTCGGGAACGCCGAGGAGGCCACACGAGGCGGTCCAATGACCGCCATGACAGCTACAGTCGATCGTTGGAGTGGCAAGTATCGGGCCCTCCCCTTTCCTGCTTTTTCCTCCCCCGTTCCTCCTTCTCCCTCCTCCCGCCCATTCCCCACCCCTATCATCCGCTCCCATACACCTGATATCCATAAGTCCAATCTCATCGCATTAGCCTACACCCATAAATACCCCACAGGAGAGAGTAACTTTCATCTCCTTGTGAGGGTACGCACTCAACTAGCACCGAACCAGTAAGTGTACCTCCCCTTCCTAAAACTATCCTGTCTAGATGACTGACTAAAGTACTTACCCTGCATATTTCTCATCCCACCAGGTGGCTTAAAACTGCAGACATACATCCAATGCTGTAGACTTATACCCCCACAAGTCCCCCTCTTTTCTTCCTGCACGGTCCCCAAGAGGGTACTGTGGCTCCCCTCATTGTGGGGATTAGGATCTGTGCAATAGCAACACTACCAAGGGGGGCGCCTTTAGCATTTGACCCAGCAAGGTAATTATCGATACTAATCATGTCGTGTTTCATACGTATTTAAACACACATTATGTGTCTGGCAAAGTACTTGTATTATGTGTTTGGTCAAATATACCTAAGACACACCATCATAATTTCATCTCTTGCACTATGCTACTCCCTTCTTCCCCTCCCACCTTCCCCTTCCCCCCCCCTTCCCCCGTCATTCTTTCCTTTCCGGCACCGTCAACACACAGTCCTGTTCACGATTTCTTCACACTGACCATTCACTTCCACTTACGTTTTTTTGGCACTGTCCATGCACACCAATTTTTTTCACAGTTCACCTCCATCTGCACACCATTTCTTTGCACTGTACACAGTTCATCATACTAGGTTCTCACCACATACCCATACACTTCCCCCCCACCACACTAACTAGTCCCTCACATATTCCCCACGTTTTTCCCCTCCCCACTTTCCCCCTCCCCTTTTTCACTCTTCCCGTCCCTGCCCCACAATCCCTGTCCCATCACTCCTTTCGGTCCTTTTTCTTCCCTTTCTTTCCCCCCCCAGCTTTCTCCCCCTCCCTCCTCTTCCTCCCGTCTTTCCCCCCTCCCTATCCCTCCCTCCTCTTCCCACTTCTTTTTCTTTGGTTGTATGTGCGCGCCATACAGTCATGTTTTCCTGTTTTCCCTTTCTCCCCTTTTCCTTTTTCCCCCCTCTTTTTCGCCTTCCTTGCCCCCTTCCCATTCCCTTTTTATACCTCTCCCTTTTCCTTTCCCCCCTCTGTCCCTATCCCTTCTAGTCCCATTTACCAACTTTTTCCTGGTTTTCCTCTCCCTTTTTCCTCTTTCTTCCTTTCCCTTTCCCATCCCCTTTCCCCCCCTTTCCCCCCCCCCCCCCAGTCCCCCCTTCCTTTTCCTCTTCCATCCCTCCCTCACACGAATTTCCCATTTCTCATATCGGTCTGTTTACAACAATACCTAATATACAGAATTTACAACGAAAGAGGAAAGGGAAGGTACACACATGTGAAGAAAAAGTGGTGCATATGGGATAGATAGGCCACAATGCGTATGTCTTAATAGGTCATATGTAATTAGGTTATATATTATCTATATGAGGGACAAGTCTTCTGATAAGGCACCCTAATACAACGCATACATGATGCACAAAAAAAGATAAATAATCTATACATTAGAATTAGAACAATATCCTCTCAACCCTCTCCCCATTTTGGAATATCGATGCAGGAATTGGGTTCTATCCCTCTCCCCCTGTCCCGAACCCCACCCAGCTCAATCGGCTGCCGCTGGTCAAAACCCGTGTGACCCCCTGCAAGCCCTGCACCCGGAAACTTGCTGCCTGGCTCACCTCGATCGGTAGGGAATCGCCTCGGAGCCACATGGAGAAGGAGAACCATTTTAGAAAGACCCTCAAGCAAAGAAGCCCATAATATCAATCACACAGACGTGGGTAAATATATAAAGCTTCATTATAATGATTGATGTCAGTACTCATCATGTATAGTTACTAAGAGATGACTGCACTTATTCCATGCTTACAAGCATGTTATACCATTATGTTTTATATTCCAGCAGATAAAGACATCTTTTCTAAAAAAGTAATCCTCTGAAGAAGACTTACACAGATAATAGTTGAAACGCGTAAGGTTCTACTTTTTTTTTCCGTTTTTTGCTTTCAGGAAATGTGACACTGTGAAAAGCACTGCTTGTCCATGTAATACTGTATGTTTTATTATATGATTGTTGTATGGCATTCTTGGAATGAGGCTCATGTCTTTTAAACCTATTGTCACAGTGGTGTCAATAAAATAAAACATTTTTTCTTTTATCTTTGACCTATGTCGTATCAATTATCCCACTTCATCTACTGTGCTGCCTAAAAACCCCACTTCCCTCCTTGGGGGGGAAAACTTCTCCTTTTTTGTAGTGCATAACTGACCCCAAAAATACTCCTTTTCATCACCATGACAGAAATGTGTGTATTCCTGAAAATGGCATGATAGGTGATTTATTACAAAGCACTGTGGGTGTAATTTCCAAAAGACAAATCCACTATGGACTACAAGTGCACTGCAAAAGTGCACCGGAAACTGCACTTGGAGTGCAAAGTGGAATAGCCTTTAGTAAATAACACCCATTGTGACCAAATGCATCTACTTTTGACGCAAATAATGCTTTTGGGGTTTGGAATAAGGAAGCCACACATTGTTACTATGGTTAAATTTTACTTCAAACACATTCACAAGTGCCTTTCAAAAAGGCTTTTGGAAACTCAAAAGATCCTTGGTCTTTAGAACATTCTTTACTAACTTGGCGCATTTGTGTAAACCAGGCATGTAGCAAAGCAAAACATACTGAACACAGAAACTTACAAAGTTCAACTTTAAAAAGTGAAGACAAGATCAGACATGACTATGTCCAAACTGTGTTTGATCGTGCCTTCATCACATGGGGTGTCACCCCTGGAAAAGCTACATTTAGAACATGCACACAATTTGGGGATCAAACTGGGCATTTTATGCAAGAACCCATGCCTAGAATGTCCAAATGTGCAATCTCCCATCATGGGGATCAATGTACGTGTTTTGGGGGTGCAACCCCTTCACCTCAGCCACTTTAGTAGTTAGTAAAGTGGTTGCACCCACAAAATGTTGTCATTGATCCACCATGATGGGAGCTAGCACATGTTGACACACTGTGTGCATCTTCCAAATTTGGCAAAGTTCTGACGTTAAATTTTTTGGGTTACACACCCACAAATGTGTGATAAGTCGTTTGTGTGGTTTCATATTTTCCCTAAAACATCAATGATGTTCTTCATTTTTTGTTGAACATCATTGATGTTTTTCTTGATATCATCTAGATCTCGATTGCACACCATTATCTCCCCGATGAGGACGTGTGCACTTTCACTGGTAAAATGCGATTCTTCTTCCACAGCATCCACATCACCTAAAAAAAAGGGCTATTTTTAAGATGCAGGCATACATTGATTAGCTTATCTGTAGCTGTGGTCTCCGACACTCACCTGTTGTGGTGACAAGTTCTCCAACTTCTACAATCTCTCCTTCCTCCTCCTCCTCTGGTTCTGGTGTTGGTAATTCCCCGTCTTTGGGAGGTGTGGGGTTCCTGGTGTCCTCAGACGCCCTGAGTCTTCTCTCCCCTATGAGAATGTAGACAAGGAATACTTAGCACACCAATCTATGAGGGCAGAAATCGGAAATATGAAACATTGCTTGGAAGTGACGTACAATAGTGGTTTGTGGCCAGGTTCAAAGGCCAACAACATTAATTTTGACACTTTGTAAAGGTGCAATACTTACTACCTTTTTGGTGCAAGTTTGTCAGATGGAGACACCCCTATAGTATGCACTGGAGCATATGTGTGGGACAACATAATAAAAAGGGTGTTTGGGTGTCCCAGCACTAGTGCTCTAGAGTCCAGATGTGTAAACAGCTACTGAGTCACCTCTCCTTTACACTGAAGAAGTTTGCATTTCATTCTCGAAAAAAACCCTATAGACAACAAACTTCCTTTGACTAAAAACAGTCCTGAAACAATGTAGTTAACTCCAAATTTTATAAGTGGCCGAACAATCGAGGTTTAGTACGATCAAATGGACACACGATCATGAAAGTGGCCATTTTCAAATGTCCAACATTGAAAAACAAAGCACATGGAGCAGTATGCAAGCAAGAAAAAAAAAGCTGAACACACGACAACTACTTACTTTTTTGAAGAACTCGCTTGATCTTTCTGTACTGATCGTGCTCCCTCAGTTTCAGGTCTGACCAGCGTTTCCTCAGTTGATCCTTGGATCGTTGTAACCCAAAATTCTTTTGCAGCCTCTTCACAACTTTAGCCATGATCTTGGCCTTTCTGACATTTGGGTTGGGGTAAGGCCCATACTTCCCATCATAGTCGCTCCTCTTCAATATGTCCACCATCTCCAACATTTCTCCAAAAGACATATTTGACGCCTTAAATTTTAGCCTCCGGGATCTGCCTCCGGGCTTTCCTTGTCCTCCTCCTCGTTGCTGGAATAGTTAGGGTGCACCTGCTGTGTCCCCGCTATGTGCTCTCCCCACTGTGCCGTAAAGAGAAGGGGTGGGGAATAGACGAGAAATATCGTCAGGGGCGAGCGGAGTTTCACGCATGCGCACTGTATATAAAACGTCACACGTGTGTGTCGTACCGACGATCTGTGAGCAGAGGGGAGAGAGAGCTGACGCACGAGACGATCGCTATAACGAAGGTACAATTTGAACTTGGTACATCACTAGACTAGACTGCTTATACATTGAGGCTTATTTATGGAGAAGATTAGGAGAGTTTAGCCTGACATTATTTAGTGTTTTGTCTGGTGTTGTGTCTTGCAGAGGGCTTCAATGATGTCAGCTTCCTCCCCCTGTTCATTGATAAATTCAGGGAGATGCCCCTTTTGTGGCAGGCCAAGCACCCACTCTACAGCAACAAAATAAAGAGGCGGGCAGAGATGAAGAAACTTCTGGAATTTGTAACGCCGGTGATCCCCACGGCAACCGTTGAGAAGTTAAGAACCATAATTGGCAGCCTGAGGAGTACGTATTTCAGGGAGCGCAATAAGGTCCTGAAGTCCCAAGCATCTGGAGCTGCAGCAGATGAGGTATATGTCCCCAGGCTGTGGTATTACGAGAGGCTCCATTTTCTCAAAGACCAGACTGATGTCAGGGAATCACTCTCGACTCTTCCTTCCATGCTTCCTTCCACGCATTCCACCCCTGATGAGGCTTTCGACGACCAACCTGGGCTTTCCAGTCAGGAAGATGTGGAGGAGCCCAGCTTAAGCCAGGTATAGTATTTTTCTACACTTTTTTCGTGGAAAAATGAATGATGTTCACTTAATTTAGGATCAAAAATTGCTTATTTGCTAAAGTGTTTTACATATCAATAGACAGTAGTGTTGGAGAAATTTTGGGCAAGAATATATACTGCTGGGCTGAGAATTCTATGGTTTTCAATTTGTTAACAATTTGCAACAGTCAATAGCTGAAAATTGTGTGTGTTTGATGAACCAATAACTCAAACTATGTCCCTTTTTCTCTAGTCATCTTCCAGGACGGCATAACCTGAGAGATGACTGGTCCACCTGACAGGAAACACAATCAACACCAAGGTTAAAAGGCCCCTCCCTTCCCCCTGCACCTCAGTTCTTGATTGTGTTTCCCGGCAGCGAAACGTTTGTTATTTTTGTCTATAGACCTGAAGCTAGTAGCGGATGGTCCCCCCCCTGGGGGCTGGATTCCAAAGCCGGGGAGGGTGGCGGATCCAGCCAGGGTTTAGTCCCTTCCCAGAGGGCCCCCCAACGGCCAGGGCAGAAGTTACTCCCCGGCAAGGAGCCTCCCGGTTACAGAGGGGTATTCCGGAACTCCTGTGAGCACATACCTCATGCCATTTTTTTCTTCCACCCGGTCAGGTACAGGGGTGTTGAAGGTACCGGAGTCTGAGACTGGAGCTCGAGTTGCTGAAGGAGTTGGTGAGAGCCTGGGTGTCCAGTGGTGCTGGGCAGGGTTCGTTTGGGAAGGTTTCCATCTCTCTGAACGCTGTAATACTCCTGGCTAAGGAGTAAGCGTTCCGGGTGGAGCAAGATGGCGCCGTTTCCGGTTGTCGGCACTTCCAGTTTCCGGTCTACGCCAAAATGGCGGATCCGGAAACACTAGAGGCCAAATCCCATCCTTCGGGCGGCAGGCCCTCAACAAAATGGCGCCGAAGACCGGCGTCTGAGGAGCAGTCTCTCATAGACTCGGGAGAAGCAGGCAGAGGCCTCACGACTGTCCCTTTTCTTCCTCCCGGTCGCCTCCTGGACGGACTCAGCAAGGAACAGGATGGAAAGAGAGGAGGACATAGTCACACCCTTAACACAAGAAGAGGCTACAGGTGGTGAGTCCTCTTCTGTTTGTGAGTGGTGGGGTAAGAGGGGTCTTACTTACACCATGAGGGGGGGGGGGAAGGCACAGGAGAGTGAAAGTATTTTAAGGGTGTTATGTCTCTCTTCTGTCTCCCTTAGAACCTAGCGGCTCTGCTCAAGGGGTTCACAAGGCTAGGGGTAAAAATCCCCCTCCCCCAGAACAAAAAGGTGTGGGAACTGTAATGACAAGCTCCCACCAGACCATTCTAAACCTTTTTGTTTTAGGTGCATTCATAAGCTGTCGAGTAAGGAAACCTCACAGGTTATGAAGGATTTCCTGGTAGTACAATCTGAGATGCTCTCTACACTACAATCTCTTAAGACAGCCATAGCACCTAGGGAAGCTCAGAGGACGGATGACAAAGCAGGCCTGTCCTCTAGAGACGATATTTCCTCTCAGGAGGGTTTTTCAGACAGGGGCCATAAAACCTCACAGAAAAACCCATCCTCTGTTACCTCAGGTACTGAGGAATTAGAGGACTTGGAGGAGTCAGAGGAAGACTCGCTAGAAGATGGGGAAAATTCAGAGGCTGATAGCCAGGATAGTGAAGGTCCTAGAGCTAGTAGCCACCTCTTTCCCATAGAAGATATGGGGCAGTTACTCAGGGCAATTTATGTCTCTGAAGATATCCCGGAACCTCCGGTTCAGGCGTCTAACAGGGATAAAATGTACAGGGGATTGGGTAAACCTCAATCCAGGGTATTCCCAGTCCATCAGGCCCTAAAGGAGGTGATACTGAGAGAGTGGAAAGACCCAGAAAGAAAGGTTCTGAGGCTTAAGACGTGGAAGAGGAGGTTTCCTTTTGGGGAGGAAGAGGAACAAAAGTTTTTCAAAACCCCCAAGTTAGACGCAGCCCTGTCACAGGTCTCGAAGAAGTCTGATTTGTCTTTCGAGGACTCAGGTAACCTGAAGGACCAAATGGACAGAAGGGCCAAAACGCTCTTGAGAAGAGCGTGGGATGCAAATGCAGCAGCCATGGCTCCTGCCTTGGCATCAGCTTGTGTGGCTAGGAACGTGGATGCATGGTTAGGTAGACTTTCCACCCATGTTTCTAGAGAGAATAACTCTAAAGCAGTTTCAGAGTCTTTAGAGTTAATAAGTAAGGCTGTGGCATATCTAGCAGATGCGGCGGTAGAATCCGTTAGGAACACGGCCAAGTCTGCTGCTCTCCTTAACTCGGCAAGAAGGGCTGTCTGGGTCAAGTCATGGGAAGGAGATCATATGTCTAGATCTCGACTATGCGGGTTACCCTTTGAGGGCTCCCAACTATTTGGACCAGGCCTGGATCAGGTCCTGTCAAGGTCAGCAGAAAAGGGGAAAAAGTTTCCAGTCAAAGCTAAGAGAGAGAGGAGCAGGAAGTTTTTTCGTCCCCCCTCTAGTCAAGGAAGTTTTAAGGGCAAAAAAGACGCAAATAGAAGGTGGGGGAAGGGAAAGAGCACGCAAAAAGGTAGCCTGCTCTTTTCCGGTCCTAAAGATGCCACCAAGCAGTCCAAGTGACGCCAGCGTCAGGGTAGGGGGGAGATTGGCTCACTTTGTCCCTCAGTGGAACAAGATCTCCGGAAGCCCCTACATATTACAAATCTTGACAGAGGGCATCTATTAAAAGGTGCGTTTCTAGCAACGATAGATCTGAGGGATGCGTATCTCCACATTCCGATTGCCAAGGAACACCAGTCCCTGCTAAGGTTCGCAGTCCTTACGGACAGAGGAATCCAACATTGGCAATTCCGAGCTCTCCCCTTCGGACTGACAGCAAGCCCAAGGATCTTCACAAAAGTCCTGGCGGAGGTAGTAGCTTATCTACACCTTCAGGGGGTGTCCCTTATACCTTATCTAGACGATCTACTGGTATACGGACAGTCTCAAGAACAGGTAGAAGTAGATGTAGACAGAGTGATCTCTACCCTGGAGACTAAGGATGAGCCCGGTGTTCGATTCGAACCCATGTTCGAATCGAGCACCGGGTGTTCGCTCGCTCGGCGAGCCCAGAACTATTGGGGCCGCTCGCATCAAATTCGTGTGATGCGAGCGGCCCCGCAATGCATTGCGGCCCGCGCAGTGCAATGCTGGCTGATGATTGGCCAAGCATGCACTGTGACCCCGCATGCTTGGCCAATCACAGCGCCGGCAGCGAGGAGAGCCATAATTGGCTACAGGCAGGATGCCTGTAGCCAATTATAGCTCAGGGCCTTTAGTACACGCCCCACGATATAAGCGCCGGCGGCCTCGCATATTATGTTTCAGACAGTGTCAGCGTGTCAGTGTGCTGCTGACTGCTGACAACAATATGTGCTTTATTTCTGGGGATATGTGTGTGCATGCTGTTAGAACAGCATTGCAGTATCACATCTGGGGGGTGTCTATAGGTGGCCTGTGAAGGGGGGCAGGTTTCCTGTGCTTAGAACTTTCCCTGCAAAAAAGTGTAATTTTTGCAGGAAGAAAGCTATTTAAATCACTCGCGGCTAATGAATTGATGGCTCCTGTAACACAGAGAGCTGTCATTCATTAATAAAAAACAAAAAAAAAGCGTAGGGGTCCCCCCAAATTCAATAACCAGGCCCTTCAGGTCTGGGATGGATATTAAGGGGAACCCCAGCCAAGAAAAAAAAAAATGGCGTAGGGTCCCCCTCAAAATCCATACCAGACCCTTGAGGTCTGGTATGGATTTTAAGGGGAACCCTAGCCAAAAAAAATGGCGTGGGGTCCCCCTCAAAATCCATACCAGACCCTTATCCGAGCACGCAACCTGGCAGGCCGCAGGAAAAGAGGGGGGGGCGAGAGCGGCCCCCCCTCTCGCCTGAACCGTACCAGGCCACATGCCCTCAACATTGGGAGGATGCTTTGGGGGTCTAAGACCCCTAAAGCACCTTGTCCCCATGTTGATGAGGACAAGGGCCTCTTCCCCACAACCCTGGCCGGTGGTTGTGGGGGTCTGCGGGCGGGGGGCTTATCGGAATCTGGAAGCCCCCTTTAACAAGGGGACCCCCAGATCTAGCCCCCCCCCCTGTGTGAAATGGTAAGGGGGTACAAAAGTACCCCTACCATTTCACCAAAAAAGTGGCAAAAATGGTAAAAATGACAGGAGACAGTCTTTGACAATTCCTTTATTAAAATCTTCTTTCTTCTTTCTTCATCCTTCGGTTTCTTCATCTTCTCCTTCCTTCATCTTCTTCCATCTTCTTCTTCCATTTTCTTCTTCCTCCGATCCGCTTCTTCTTGCGCTGGTCTTCTCGTCCTTCTCGTCCGGCATCTTCTTCCGTCGGCGTCGGCGTCGGTGTCGGTGTCTTCTTGGGCCGCTCCGCGCAATGGGAGGCTCCCGCTGTGTGAGGCTCCGCTCCTTCTGACAGGTCTTTTATAATGGAGGGCACCTGGTGACCCCGCCCCCGTTGACGCACAGAGACGTCATGGGGAATTCCATGATGGCTTTCCCCATGATGTCAGAGGGGGGCGGGGTCACCAGGTGCCCTCCGTTTTAAAAGACCTGTCAGATGGAGCGGAGCCTCACACAGCGGGAGCCTCCCATTGCGCGGAGCGGCCCAAGAAGACACCGACACCGACGCCGACGGAAGAAGATGCCGGACGAGAAGGACGAGAAGACCAGCGCAAGAAGAAGCGGATCGGAGGAAGAAGAAAATGGAAGAAGAAGATGGAAGAAGATGAAGAAAGGAGAAGATGAAGAAACCAAAGGATGAAGAAAGAAGAAAGAAGATTTTAATAAAGGAATTGTCAAAGACTGTCTCCTGTCATTTTTACCATTTTTGCCACTTTTTTGGTGAAATGGTAGGGGTACTTTTGTACCCCCTTACCATTTCACACAGGGGGGGGGGGGCGGGATCTGGGGGTCCCCTTGTTAAAGGGGGCTTCCAGATTCCGATAAGCCCCCCGCCCGCAGACCCCCACAACCACCGGCCAGGGTTGTGGGGAAGAGGCCCTTGTCCTCATCAACATGGGGACAAGGTGCTTTAGGGGTCTTAGACCCCCAAAGCATCCTCCCAATGTTGAGGGCATGTGGCCTGGTACGGTTCAGGCGAGAGGGGGGGCCGCTCTCGTCCCCCCCTCTTTTCCTGCGGCCTGCCAGGTTGCGTGCTCGGATAAGGGTCTGGTATGGATTTTGAGGGGGACCCCACGCCATTTTTTTTGGCTAGGGTTCCCCTTAAAATCCACACCAGACCTCAAGGGTCTGGTATGGATTTTGAGGGGGACCCTACGCCATTTTTTTTTTTTTTTGGCTGGGGTTCCCCTTAATTATCCATCCCAGACCTGAAGGGCCTGGTTATTGAATTTGGGGGGACCCCTACGCTTTTTTTTTTTTTTTCATTTTTTTTATTTTTTTTATTTTTTATCAATGACTTTTTTTTATGAATGAGTTTCAATGAATCACTGTTCTCTGTGTTACGGGAGCCGTGAATTAACATTAGCCGCGAGTGATTTTAAATAGCTTTTTTACTTTCAAAAATGACACTTTGCGCAGAGACAGTTCTAAACACGGGAAACATGCGCCCCTTTACATGCATACTATAGACACCCCCCAGGTACGAAATTTAAAGGAATATTACACTTTTATTGTTTCAATTTAAGCATTATTAAAATCACTGCTCCTGAAAAAACGGCCGTTTTTAAAAAAAAAATTTGCATTGATACATGTCCCCTGGGGCAGGACCCAGGTCCCCAAACACTTTTTATGACATTAACATGCATATTAGCCTTTAAAATTAGCACTTTTAATTTCGAACGTTCGCATCCATTATAACTAATAGGGTTCTAAAGCTCGCACGGACTTTAGGTCCGTTCGCGGGTTCTGGTGTTCGGCTCATCCCTACTGGAGACCTTGGGTTGGATAGTGAACAGAGAAAAATCTTCTCTGGCACCATCCCAAATAAAAATGTTTATGGGATACCTGGTGGATACAGAGGCTCAGAAACTGTTTCTTCCAGAGGAGAAACGGCTGAAAGTGATTACAGCGATCTCTTCTTTAAAAGAAGCCAGGGAGTGCTCTCGCAGGCAGATCATGAGGGTGTTAGGTCTGATGACCTCATGTATTCCAGCGGTTCCCTGGGCTCAGCTCCATTCAAGGGAGCTGCAGTTCTTCCTACTGTCATCCTGGGACAAAAGGAAGGAGTCACTGGACGGGAAGGTGTCCATCCCAGCAAAAGTAGAGGCCTCCCTAGATTGGTGGCTGAATCAGGACAGGCTCAGTTTGGGATTACCCTGGGATCAGTGGAATCCTACAATAGTAACCACCGACGCAAGTGCTTGGGGTTGGGGAGCTCACCTGGGGGAAGCTCAGGCACAAGGGGCCTGGACTCCTTCACAGGTGGGGGCCTCCTCCAACCACAGGGAACTTCTGGCAGTGGGCCAGGCGTTAAGAGCCTTCGGAGACAGGATTCAGGGGTTGGAGGTTCAGGTTCTGTCGGACAATGTGACGGCAGTCTCTTACCTAAACCGCCAGGGGGGCACCAGATCCAGGAAGCTTCTGAATCTAACCCTGAACATTTTAAATTGGGCCGAAGAAAATCTTCAATCCATATCGGCGGTTCACATAAGAGGAACCGCCAATGTGGTGGCAGATTTTCTAAGTCGAAAACCCATCCTCCAGGGGGAATGGGAACTGAATCAGGAGGTCTTTCTGCAAATAAGTCAGAAGTTTGGGTGCCCAGACATAGATCTCTTTGCCCACAGAGGAAACAAAAAAGTGGATCACTTATTTTCCCTCAACAGAGGAGGGGGGTCTCAGGGAGTGGATGCTCTGTCTCAGGACTGGGACTCCCATCTTGCATACGCTTTTCCCCCACTAGTGTTGATACCACGAGTGCTACAAAAACTGGCCCGATCAGACTGCGGACTGATTCTAATAGCTCCATGGTGGCCAAAGAGGACGTGGTTTGCCACGCTCAGAGTGGTCAATCTCTCCTCCGCTCCGTCTTCCAGCCAGACGGGATCTTCTTTTACAAGGACCAGTCCTTCACCCCGACCCGGGGTTCTTTTGTCTGACGGCATGGTACTTGAGGAGGAGATCCTCAGAGGTAAAGGTTGCTCGGATAGGGTAATTGAGACCTTATTGGGCAGCAGGAAGCTGGTCACCAGGAGAATCTATTCTAAAGTTTGGAATCATTTCTCACAGTGGTGCCAGAATAAGGAGGTGTCTATCCTTTCAGTACCGGTGGTACTGGAATTCTCACAAGCAGGGGTGGATCAGGGGATCTCCACAAATACCTTGAGAGTACAGATAGCAGCACTATCTGTATTTATGGATCAGAGGCTCGCACTAGAGCCCCTGATTAAGAGATTCATTCTGGCAAGGGAAAGGGTGACCCCTGTTAGGGTGAATGTTTTTCCGCCATGGAACCCAACATTGGTCTTGGAGGCACTGACGAAAGCGCCCTTTGAACCAGCGCAGGAAATTTCTGTTAAGTTTTTGACGCTAAAGTTAGCCTTTTTACTGGCCATAACCACGGCCAGAAGGGTGAGCGACCTACAGGCCCTGTCAGTTAAGGAGCCTTTTTTGTTGGTTTTAGAAGATAGAGTGGTTCTGAGACAGGATTCACTGTATCTTCCCAAGGTCGCATCTAAGTTTAATAGATCGCAGGAGATCATTTTGCCTTCCTTCTGTGATAATCCAAAAAATGAGAAGGAGAGGAAATTTAATTTATTAGATGTTAGGAAATGTTTGTTGACATATCTGGATAGGGTGAAGGAGTACAGGAAGTCTAATCACCTCTTAATTTTATTTAGTGGCCCCAGAAAGGGAGGGCAGGCATCTAAATCTACGGTGGCTAGATGGATTAGGCAGACAATAGCATTAGCCTATGAACAGTCAGGTTCCCCAGTACCAGTGGATCTTAAGGCTCACTCAACGAGATCCTTGGCGGCCTCTTGGGCAGAGAGAGCTGGGGCCTCGATAGAACAGGTCTGTCGCACAGCCACTTGGGCGAAGCAGGGTACCTTTCTGAAGCACTATAGAGTGGAACTGCTGTCGCCTCAGGATCTGACATTTGGAAGGAAGGTGCTACAAGCGGTGGTCCCGCCCTGAGGTAGGCCTTGAACTTCTTGTATATCCTCTCAGGTTATGCCATCCTGGAAGATGACTAGAGAAAATTGACAGTTACTTACCGATAACTGTTTTTCTAGGATATCTTCCAGGACGGCAGGCCTACTTCCCACCCATGTTTTAATGTAAGTACTACGGGAAGAGTTCCTCTCTGTCACCCGGATAACCTATTACTTTGGGAGAACTGAGGTGCAGGGGGAAGGGAGGGGCCTTTTAACCTTGGTGTTGATTGTGTTTCCTGTCAGGTGGACCAGTCATCTCTCAGGTTATGCCGTCCTGGAAGATATCCTAGAAAAACAGTTATCGGTAAGTAACTGTCAATTTTCATACACATGAAGACCTCAGCCAGGAGGTGGCTGTGGAATGCGGGAGCCAGGAGGTGGATGTGGAATGTGGCAGCTAGGAGGAGGCATGGGTAAGTGGCAGCCAAGAGGTGGGCAGGCCTAGATCCCAAGTCCCTCCCCTCCGCCTTCCCTACAAAAGGCCCAGAAAGGAGGGGGGTGTAGGGGAGTCAGCGCTCCGGCTGATCAGGGAGGCTTCAGTGGCACTACAAGCCACACCCACCTATGAAGAGGCCTTTGCTGCCTTGGCTGCCACAAAGCTGAAACAGATGGAGGCGGGGCAACGCAGCATGTGCGAGGAGGTCATCCTCAAAATACTAAATAAGGGGGTGGCTGGGGAAATTACCCCAAGGACACATGTTTGCGAGATGGACCATGCTCCTCCTCCTCATTCTGCCACACCTCCAGCACCACAGCCACAGCCTGGAAGGAAGCGTGGAAGGAAGACCAGAGTGTGATGACCTGGATTCAGTCTGGTCTGAGAGAAGATGGAGCCTCTCGTATGACCACAGCCTGGGGACATAGATGGCATCTGCTGCAGTTCCGGATGTATTGGACTTCAGGACCAGATTGAACTCCCTTAAGATACGTACTCCTCAGGCCACCAATTTTTGAATAGAAAAAATTGATGTCTGCCGTGGGGGTCAAAGGCTTTGCAAATTTCCCCACTGTCTCCATTGCTGCCTTCCTCTTTATTTTGTTGCTGACACCTAATAAAGGTATTTTTTATTTCAATAAATCCTTGCCTGTGTGTTTTACTTCAAAAAGGACAGTTTATTTGTGAGTAGGCAGGTACATTTCACAAATCATAAAGTCAAATTAACAAGGGGCACCAACAACAAACAACCTCCTAGTGAATTTAGGCAAAAAATACAAATGATAATAATGGTGTTGGGATAGGTTGAGACACACAAACCCCCCCCCCCCCAAAAAATAAAAAAAAAATAAAAAGACAGATAAAGGAAATTTGGATTAAAAAAAAAAACCCACTATAAATGCAAAAAAAATAAAAAATAAAATAAACTTTCTGAAGATCTGACGAATAAAAAAATTCAAGCCAATAAATCAGGAAAAAGAATAAAAAAAAGTTTGTGAGAAGTCAGTGTGAATATGAGCAGCTAAAAAACGTCATTCTTCTTGCATTGTAAAGAAAAAGAGAATGTGCTGCATTAAACACATTTTAACATTGCAGTGTGACGAATGTGCTGTGTCGATTAGGAACGGTAGTTTTACCTGACCGAGCGCTTCCGTCACAGAATTTCTTCTGAGCATGCGTGGCACTTTGTCCGTCGGACTAGGCTACACACGATCGGAATTTGCGTGAACGGACTTTGTTGTCGGAAAATTTGAGAGCAGGATCGCAAACTTTTTCCGTCGGAAATTCTGACGGAAAAAGTCCGATGGAGCCCACACGCGGTCGGAATTTCCGACAACATGGTCCGATAGGACATTTTCCGTCGGGTGCATACAGGTATGAGGGGGACCGAGTGCGTACAGGTATGAGGGGGGCCGAGTGCGTAAAGGTCTGAGGGGGGCCGAGTGCGTACAGGTATGAGGGGGGCCGAGTGTGTACAGGTATGAGGGAGGCCGAGTGCGTACAGGTATGAGGGGGGCCGAGTATGTACAGGTATGAGGGGGGCCGAGTATGTACAGGTATGAGGGGGGCCGAGTGCGTACAGGTATGAGGGAGGCCGAGTGCGTACAGGTATGGGGGGGGCCGAGTGCGTACAGATATGAGGGGGCCGAGCTATGTGTGTGGGGGGGCAGCTGAGTGTCTACAGGTGTGAGGGGGGGCAGCTGGCAGATGTGGGGGGGCAGCTGAGTGCCTACAGGTGTGAGGGGGGCAGCTGAGTGTCTGCATGTGAGGGGAGGGCAGCTGAGTGTATACAGGTGTGTGGGTGGGCTCAGTGCATACAGGTATGAGGGGGACCGAGTGCGTACAGGTATGAGGGGGGCCGAGTGCATACAGGTATGAGGGGGGCCGAGTGCGTACAGGTATGAGGGGGGCCGAGTGCGTACAGGTATGAGGGAGGCCAAGTGCGTACAGGTATGAGGGGGGCCGAGTGCGTACAGGTATGAGGGGGGCCGAGTATGTACAGGTATGGGGGGGCCGAGTGCGTACAGATATGAGGGGCCGAGTGTGTACAGGCATGAGGGGGACGGGTGCGTACAGATGGCTGGGCTGAGCGCATGCAGGTATGAGGGGGCTGAGTGCATACAGGCATGATCAGTAGGGGGGGGTGCCAGATATAGAATCCGCCCTGGGTGCCAAATGATCCAGGTACGCCCCTGGGTTCAGGACCAATTTTTGGCAATAAATTTTGAATTTCACTGATCTGCCTCAAACCCAAGATGGCTCTGATTTACAACCTGATCCCTAGTCTAGGTCAAATTAGAACAGTTGTGAGGTGTATGATTAACATACCCGACCATTTTCCATGCAATTGGTCAGCATTACAATGGTGTTAACATGATGCTCCAAAATCATCCTCCAGAAATCTGCAGTGGTGTTCGGCAAAGGACCCTGGCTGGCTATGAATTCCTTTGTAGAATTGTAACCCTGCAAAACAGCAGAATTTGTTTAAGCGCAAGATTGAGTACATACAGTATCTATTTAAATAATTCATCGCACTGTCCCCATGTGAATAATTTAAAGTTTACTGCTTGCATATTCTCATAAAGATTTGAGAAAAAAAACAGGATGACAGTAGAATTAGCAATGGTTCACCATGTATCCAGTGAGCAATATATACCATCCCAGCCTTTTTTTCCTTGAACCGATGTTGGTAATCATCTGTACCATTGTCATAACAATTGCCATAGCAACCCTCTACAGTCTTCCTGACACTAAAAAATCTCAGAGTGTCCCCTTAGCTAAAAACTAAGAAAATATTGAGGTTTGTAAATCTGCATATATCTTCAAGGCTATCTCATGTTATCAAACCTTCACCTAACCCTAAGCGGCTAGCATTTGAAGTTTAAAAAAGATCACAAAAAAATGTGTGTATATGTAGCACTAACCCCCGAAGGAGCTGCTGATTTGATTTGGGCCTACACTCTGCCGATAAACCCCACTAACTTGGCTCAATCCCCTTGACACAGCTATGGTGCAATACAATACAGTATGATATAATACAATATACCTGTATTGTAACCTCAGGATCCACTGGCTCCACCTGCTGGGAGAAAACAACACTCCACACAACTGGGTACTTAACCAAAAGATGTTTTACTGTAAATATATTTTCAAACAGGTGATTACAGTAATTGTGCTGTCATCCCAACATAGAATGACAGCACAATGGATATTAGTATAACAATTCCAAACAATATAAATACACGGGAGCTCCCCTTACTTTTATAGCCATGCGTGAGATTTCACTTGAAGTACTTAGTCTTTAGTCTTCTGATCTTTGATAGCTAGAATAATTCTTTATGATTTGTAATCCAAGGGGTTAAAGTAAATCAAATTGAGTTAAAAATGCTTCTGGTATAACTTCAGTAACTATATTACAAGGCTTGAGATGCAAAGCAGATAGGCCTCATGCCTGCCTAGTGTCAGTTGTTATACTCCTCCTCCGTAGGACTATAGATCCCAGCGAGGCCTGTATATAAGTCTGACTATGTGCAAAAGTTAGTAAACTGTGGGCCACAACCCGCTCACCAACTGGCTCCGTCAGCTGGCTCCATAACTCCGTTCCACTCTGCTGAGTGAGCCCAGTCCTCCGATACTCAAACAAGTGTCTCTGGATCTATCTAATCCAGTCACTGTATCTCTGGCACCGTCAGGTCACTCACACAAACGAGCAGGGTTGCGTTCCGCAATGGCTGTAGGCCTCTTCCTACGGGGAGGCCTCCTCACAGCTCCTTACAGGCAGGCCATGCGATTCCAAGAGACCTAAAATGGCCGCTCGGGTTCCTTTTATGTCCTACCCAGCATGCACTGCTAGAGAGAGTGTTCATGGGTAGGTCACCAAGCCTCCTGGGTAAAAAGGTCAACCTTCTGATCAAAACAACAGTCACTTCCTGTATATGTCTTTTGTGTTTTCTTCCAAACAATAATCATTTGAGTTCACTACCAGTATTTGGCCGCTAGATGGCGCCAAATACTAAACCAAAGAAAATGTCCATAGACTTTTGATTATAGCATGAAACACACATTAATAAGCGAGGATGTCAGCGCTACATATATAATATGCCAAACTAAATGCAGATAAATAAATCAACGTATCTAGTGCATCTGTTGATATACTACATATACATGCACATATATCGCCAAATGCAATAATACATAAAAAGTGTACCACATAAATTAAGTTAATCAACAAAACACAATAACAAATCACCAAATGTGAACATAGAAAATCAAGAAACTTAGGGGCAATATATTTCAAAATAAATGAGTGTCCATAAATTGCCCATTCTAATATCCTTGTGCAATATTTGAACTCACAAATATACACTGGTGCCAAAACTAGTATGGCCGCCATCTTCCCCAGTGGGAAAACTCTCTTCTTGAATAGACCTTTGAATCAAAAGGTCATTCAGAGTATGCCCCCTTTAAAGCCAGGCAGGGTTAACACCATGGACAGATTTAGCTCACTCAATACACAGATCTCCCAGCATAATTATGAAGTCAAAAAAGATAAAAGGAAATCATAGTGATCTCCATAACATGTAACAGCTTTATTATAAAGATAGAAGTTACTCTGACATTATAAAAAAACAAGCTCATGAGGGGCGTGGCTTCGGCATGCTTGAGTGAGGACGCACCGGCACTGAGCTCCGGGAGACCCGCTCGATATTCAGCCTGAACGGCGGCACCTACGGGGGGAAAATGACAGCCGAAGATGCCTCCCAAGCGCAGAGCGTCCCCTCAGCCACAACGGACCCCTCGGAGCCGGTCGGAATCCCTGGATGCCTTCTTCTCCGGGCAGTGGGACAGCAGGTACAGCCAAGATGGCGCCCGGAGGCCATGCGGCCAGAGCTGCTTCCCCCATCCGCTCCCCACACATGCCACAGTTAACCCTGCCGCCTCCCTCCTCTCCCTCCTGGCTCAGACAGCAACGATAAGCCCACAGAGGACAGCGATGCCTGGGGGGATAGAGACATCCATTCCCACATCCTCTCTCTACCCACAAAAGCTGACTTGGAGAGGTTTGCTCTCAGGGTGGAAAGGGCCATGAGACAAGACATAGAGGCCCTGCAGGCTGATACAGCACACTTAGGGGGAAGAGTGGAGACACTGGAGGCACAATGGGAAGAAACTACCCCCACATTGCAAGCCCTGTCTGACCACTGTAAAATGCAAGACCACAGGATTGAGGCCCTGTTGGACCAGATAGACGATTCTGAAAACAGGAGTCGCAGGGTGAACATCCGCATCAGGGGATTGCCAGAAGCCACAGGCCCCAGAGACATTATACCGACCCTGCAAGAGGTTTTCAAACAAATCCTAGGCCAAAGGGCGCCTGAACACATCGAGATTGACCGGGCCCACAGAGCCCTAAGACCCCCTTCAGAAGACCCTGACCGCCCCAGAGACATTATTTGTAAATTACACAAATACTCCCTCAAGGAACGTATTATGCAGGAAGTCCAGGGGGGCAGACATGTGGACTTTGATGGCGCTAAACTATATTTTTTTCCTGACCTGTCCAGACGCACGCTGATGCAGCGCCGTGCACTTAAACCACTGCTGGCAGCTCTACAGGATGCACAACTGCCCTACAGGTGGGGGTTTCCATTCAGCCTTTCTGCAACCAAAGGTGGGAAGCAACATACCTTACGCAGCAGAGCTGATTTACCCCAGTTTCTGAAATCTCTTGGATTGCCACGTGTGGACGTCCCTGACTGGAGAGCTTCCACGGAAATACCCCTCCCATCTTGCTCCGAACCATGGCAAGCAAGTAACCGCAGACGTCGGCGTGGCGCCCACAGAAACCACCCAGACCAGGCTCCCTTCCTCACCCTCCACCAGAGGAGGCCTGAACAGGGACATTCTCTTAATCTACCAGAAGACACATAGATGATCATCATAGATGATGATGATGGACGCTCTCCTGATGCCCACAAAAACGAGGCACAATGTTTTTTTTTTTTGCACCCGTTGATGACAGCGGGTCCCCAAGCGGGCTCACTCATCATGCAGTTTCACTTCCACCATGTAGGACAACTCCTAGGAGTTTTATTCCCGTTTTGGGAAATGGGGCTGCTCGCTGGTCCCCATCATCCTCCCCTTTCGGGGGGGGGGGGGGGGATGGGGACTCCCGACTAGTGGCAAAGTTGCACTTTGATGTGCCCTTAGGGCCCTGGCTCTTTTTTCTTTTGGTTCTCCTTTTTTTCCAGCTGCCCCAGTCTTTTGAGGTGTTTTTTTTTTTGGAATGTTTTTCCTGTATTCAATGTTACATATATCAGAACTAACTGTGGTTTACTCTCTAGGTTCCTGCTCACTATCTATGTGCTGGGTATGCGTCCCCTCGCCGGTCTAAGTGTGCTGTGGGTTCCTTCGCCTCCCAGTAGATGGCCCGGGAGGCCCCCCTCTGACACTCCACCATGGTGGGTCTGAAAATCGCATCCTACAACGTGCAAGGTCTGGGATCCCCTTCAAAAAGAAGTAAGTTGTGGCTTGAGATGAAACGTACTGGGGCACATGTGATTTTTTTGCAGGAAACACATTTTGGCACTGACTCGGTCCCCCGCCTTCCCACGCACCTGTACAACTCTTGGTACCTTAGCAACTCCCCCCGATCTAAATCCAGGGGTGTTGCTATAGCGATCCACAAGTATTGCCCCTTTGTACTAACCGATCAACTGATTGATCCTGAGGGCAGATATGTGTTCATCAAAGGCACCATCTCTACCCGTAAATTCACGTCTGCAGCTGTGTACGCCCCTAACAGAAAACAGCTTACTTTTCTAGACTCAGTCCTAGAGTCCCTGTCGGTTGTCAGGGAGGGTCAACTGGTTCTGGGGGGGGGACTTCAATGTAAGTCGCGACCCACAGCTGGACACATCCTCCAGTCGCTCCACTCACTCGTTCGCCTTTTTGAGGCACTTCCGGAAATCACTGCAAATGCACCACTTGGTAGATTGCTGGAGACTGATGCATCTGACGGACAGGGACTATAGCTACTTTTCAGCCACACATAACGTCTATACTCGTATAGACTTTTTGCTGATGGACCAGTATTCTCTGGAGTCCCTGGCCGGCGCCTCTATCGGCTCCATTACGATCTCAGATCACGTGCCGGTATCTATCTCCCTGCATCCCATATCTGCGGAGGCACGGACGCGGAACTGGCGTCTGAACGAAGGCATTTTAGATGATGCGGTTGCACAGAAACAAGTGCTGGACACTATTTCCCTGTACTTTAGAGAAAATAAACTGGGTGAGGTAGGCATGGGCTCAATATGGGAAGGGCATAAGGCGGTGGTCCGAGGAGAGCTGATATCCCAAGGGTCTAGACTTAAGAAAGCCAGAGAATGCGAACTGCAGAACTTACTGGGTAAAATACGAGCAGCGGAACTGGTCCATAAGCGATGGGTCACCCCTACACTGACAGCAGAACTACAATCCCTCAGACACGAACTGGCCACTGTACTAGATAATAGAATAAAATCTCGACTACGCCACGTAGCGCACAAATTTTATGAATTTGGCAATAAGTGCGGGAGGTTACTGGCAAGAGCCCTTAAACGACAACGCAACTCGGGACATGTTCATAAACTCACCTCACCATTGGGAGAATCAACTGTACACTCATCGAAGATAGCCACCGTCTTCAGGTAATATTACGCCCAACTATATCACCTCCCTGACACAATCCCAGGTCTGACCGATTCTCAACGGACGCAACGCATCCTATGATACCCTACTGAGGCCCAGTCCCCAAAGTTAGAGGCATCAATTGGCAAGCAACTGGATACACCCATATCCAGCTTGGAAATTGAGGCAGTGATTAAAGAACTACCTAATGGGAAGAGCCCCGGCCCGGATGGATACACAAACGCGTATTACAAGAGGTTCTCAGGGGTACTCTCCGGACCTATGTGTGCGTACTTCACGGCCCTAGCCTCAGGCACAGTTATGCCGAAGGAGGCTCTGATGGCACATGTCACGGTGCTCCCAAAATAAGGGAAAGACCATACCATACCATATAGGCCTATATCTCTTTTAAATACTGACGTCAAGATCTTGGCAAAGATCTTGGCCAATAGACTCAAACCGTTTCTCCCATCGATTATTCACCCAGACCAGACAGGATTCATTATGGGAAGGGAGGCAAGAGATAACTCCAATAGAGCACTCCAACTAATTCACTGGGTGGAATCCCAGGCCATAGCGCACCCCTGTCTCTTGCTTTCAAAGGATGCCGAGAAAGCATTTGACAGGGTGGACTGGACGTACATGAAGGCAGTGTTGACCAGGTTAGGCCTGGGCCCCAACATGCTAGCATGGATAACATCCCTATACAGCTCCCCGACAGCCAAGGTAAAGGTAAATGGCTTACTGTACGAAGCCTTCCCGATTAGCAATGGCACGCGCCAGGGGTGCCCCCTGTCTCCACTTATTTTCGCTTTGACCTTAGAGCTCCTGCTGAATAAAATTTGTCTTAATACAAATATAAAAGGATTCACCGTTGGACCGAGGGAACATAAACTGTCCGCTTACACAGACGACGTCTTGTTTTATGTCTCTGAACCCCTGATATCGCTACCTAACATCTTGGCTGAACTAAGAGAATTTAACCTAATATCGAACTTCAAGATAAACTACAGCAAATCAGAGATCCTTTCACCTGTGTACACAGCTGCAGACTGCCTTTTCTTTTACCTGGTGCCAAACCTCCCTGAAATATTTAGGGATACATTTGCCTGCGAGTTGCTCTCAGCTCTTCACATGTAACTATGTGCCCCTACTTACTGCTATAAGAAAGGACCTAAAGAGTTGGGACAGGGTGGCTTTTTCGTGGATGGGCCGAGTCCGTGTCCTTAAAATGAATGTGCTGCCACGTATCCTGTTTTTCCTGCAGATGGTACCAATTACACTGCCCTGGGCCTTCTTCCCATCCCTCAACAGCTTATTCATACAATACATATGGGGCGGGAAATGCCCCAGGCTCGCTCTCAGATTGATACAGCGCCCTAAGGCGAGTGGAGGCATGGGGGTACCAATAGTCCGTAGATACTATGAAGCTATAGCCTTACAACGCATTCTAGACTGGTACCACAATATCTCCCTCAAAACATGGGTCCCGCTTGACAAATGCCTTGCTGGCCGGAACCTATCACATGCCTGTTCACATTTGGGTTCCTCGAGAACACAGGGGCCTTTCAGCTCTGGTGTCCCCTATGGCCGCTCACGCTCTGACTATCTGGGATGCTCTGAACAAACAGGGTAGGCTCGCTCAGTCGACCTCTCCCTTGGCACCCCTTGGCAGCTTCCCCTGGTTTATTCTAGGGGAACAACCCTCTTTCTTCAGAGCGTGGGCGGCGGATGGAGAGTCCAGATGTGGCAGATTCGTCCAAGACCAGGGTATGCTATCATTGAACACTCTCAGGAATCTCTACGGCCCCTTTCCACTGGATGAGTGGTGCTACAGGCAGCTTCAGCATTTCATTAGCAACAAGCATACTGCCCCACTTGCTCAACGCAGCCCGCAGGCTAATTCCAATATATTGGAAGAAACCCCAGACTCCCACACGCAGTGATTGGCCAACAACCAAAGTGTTGCTGTGTTTTTTACATACCCCTTTGGTTGTTGGCCATATGTGGGCTTTTTAATAAAGAAACTTTGATGTGCTAAAACCTATTGCACTATATAATTTTTTTTTTTTTTTGCCCTATATGGTGGAGGGTTGGGCTATGTTTAGGTTGTATAGAGTCTCATAAAAGGACTTGAATGCTTGGGTAATTTGTGCTAAAACATATTGCACTATATAAGTTTTTTTTTGCCCTATATGGTGGACGGAGGAAGTTTTTGGCGCACTCACAGCCAGTGAAGCAGGCCAGTAGTGTGGACAGAAAACAGCTGAGCACAAAGCAGGAGAGTAATCACCCTTGATTGGAGAGCAGATCGTCCTTGCTTTAGAAGAGAGTGGGATATCGCTCGGTGTGGAGGTTCATTCTGATATATGCCCATTTGATCCTTGGATCTGGTAAGCGGCCATTTGATAATTTTGTATATATCGCTTGCGGGATTACATGTGGAGGCTGTATTAAGAAATTAAGCAAAAAAGAAAAACTGTTGACCGTTCAGTTAAAGTTGGCTTATTTCCCACCACTTGGGAAGGGAATTTCTTGAAGTTGTTTGCCTTGATCCTGCAGAATATATGGACTTATAACCATAGCCACCACTGACCTTTTTCAGCCTTTTTCAGCACCTCTCACATACATGATCTCTTTTCTCCACCAAGGAGGAGAACAAGAGGTTAATGTACAGGGCACATACAATGGAAGGGTGGATATGAAGAAGTTAATGTGTAGATGTGCAGGATGAGGGTTAATATACAGTTCACTGTCAAGAAACTGCAGTTAAAGTGGTTGTAAAGTTAAATAAATATTCCTGCCAGCCCCTCTGTTCTACTAAGTGATCCTACACTGTGTACATGTTTTTTTCAAAAATGTCCCTGTAAATAAAAATTTTCAGATCAGTTCTGGCCGGTCACATGACCTCCAGCTGGTCTCCATCCCCCCCCCCCCCATCTAAGTGATACAGTGGGTGGGGCTGAGATCCCCTCTGACATCAGCCAGGAGGTCATGTGGCTGCTATACTCACCACTCAGCCCCTCCTGCTGTAGCCCTTAGATCAGGGAAGGAGACCGGCCAGAGGTCACGTGGCCGGCCAGAACTGATCTGAAAAAAAGGTATTTACAGAGATAATTTTGAAAAATCATGTACACAAGGTAGGATCACTTAGTAGAACAGAGGGGCTGGCAGTAATATGTATTTAACTTTATTGCCAGCTACTAATAGCAGCAGGAGGGGAGGGGCAAAGGAGACAGCTCACACACACATGAGCTGAAAGGCAGGGAGGAGGAGAGAGGAGAGCAGCAGGTTGATGGAAGCACATAAACTGACCACGGTAATCATGGATCAGCAGCCATGATTACCACAGTCAGTTTACATAGGGGGACATAAGAACAGGCAGGATTAGCCAGTTTTTTTACAGCTTAGAGAAGGACAGATTAGACAGCACAAGCACTGTGCTGTTTAACCTGCTATAAGGGAACAGGATCTCCTTTTTTTTTTTTCTTAGGGTTACAACCGCTTTAATGCTCATTCTCGTGCAGCTGATGCTCGTGCATATGTGCCAGCATACAGACAAAATCAGGCCAGTAACCAACAGGATTGGGTTCAGGCCAGTAACCAACTTGTATTGGCTCACATGTCCGCTTGTATTGGCACATGCCCGCGCACACCCAATCAAGGGAATGGCATCTAGCTGCCTATTTAAAGAAGCCCCTGATGTGTGCTAATTGCCGGATGTTCTTCAATTTCCCCTTGATCTGTGCTCCTGCTCTTGCTGACTGACCTCCCATTGCTGACCTGGATTACTCCTGACCTTGCTCTGTGGATTTTCTTTTTAATACAAATGATTTTTTTTTTTTGTAGAAAGAAAAGAGCAATTTCATGAAACATCAAATGCAAACACTAGTACATCGTATGTAACAATTTTGCACAATCTTTAGTGATAAGTTACATAGTCTAGCGAATGATGGTCTGGGGCCCAAAGGAGGACATCCCATCATAGTCATATTAGATTGCCACATAAATTGTTTTCAGTGGGGAGTCTGCCCTACATGAAGAGCCCAAAATCTTGCAGAGAATAAAGAGGGTGTCACAATTACTTATTGACATAACAAACGTTGAGAAGAAAGAAGAGAGAAACAAAGGAAAAACAAAGGAGAACCTAAGGGTAACATAAGCTTACAATGTGTTAATAACAGGGGTGCTAACTGCGGGAGTATATATATATATATATATATATATACCCCCTGGACTTTATGCAGACCAAGACATCCACTTTCTATCATAGATGGGCATGGTGTCCATGATAGTGTGATATACTTTTTCCATGAGCTGTATAGCTGCTATGCGTTTAAGGATCTGATCCCAGGGGACACCAGGTGTGCGCCAAAACAGGGCTATAGTCCAGTGAACTGCACTGAATTGAGTACTGGACAATTTTTGTTCTGGAGGGGAAAATCCAGGTAATTCTGCAAAAAAACAAGCACATCTGATGAGTCAGTGTCATTTGAACACCTGTGATCCCAGCAACCTTGTAAGATGCATTCTGCAAGATCTGCTTAAGCGCCTTACAACTCCAAAAAATATATAAGTGTGTCCCCTTTTGCAGGAAACCCCTAAAGCAGTTTTCAGAGACTGTGGGGTAAAATTTATGTAGTTTTGAGGGGGTGTAATACCACCTCGTGTGTAGTTTAACCACTGTTTCCTTCACTGCTGTAGATTTTGTGCATACTGGAAATCCTGTCTAACCTGTCCTCTGGCGATGTCACTTGCCCAGTCTCTGCCTCCCAGCCGAGCATAGCTACGGATTTCTCTGAAAGGCCCAGACCATTCAGATAATTATACATAGTGGAGATAGTACCTCTGTCTCTAGATAGGGGTCCACATAAGTCCTTGAATCGGGGAGTATTGGGAACTAAAAAAGTGTCTGATCTGCAGATACTTATAGAATTATGTTCTGGGGAAGGGGTGGGTGGACTTTAGAGCAGAGAAAGAGCAGATTACCCCATCCTTCAATAATGAGTCCAAGGTAATAAGATCTTTTGAGATCCATAGGGCAAAATCACTTGGGGAGGGAAATTCCGGGGGGAATGTGGGATCTTTCACAAAGATCGCCAGCTTGGGCCCTGGCGGGAGCAGTGAGAATTTCTGTTTGTATAATGTCCACAAGTGGAGAGATTGTCCCACCACGAGATTTAGTGGGGATAGTTCTTTGGGACAAACTGAGTCTGTCCATAGTATACCGGGTAGGAAATGGGGAACTGTGGAAATTTGCTCAAAGCGGAGCCAAGGGATATGGTTCGGGAGGGTGTGTCATTGTGCCAGTTGGACTAGTCTGGCAGAAAGGTAATATAACCAAAGATTTGGTACTCCCAGTCTGCCCATGGCCCGCGGTCTATATACCATTTTTTTTTTTTTAATTGTTTATTTATTTAAGGAAATGGGTCCACGTGGACCAGTAGATTACATACTTTCCACATAACATTCAAAGTAAATGACAAAACTGGTGATACAACATCAAGGCACTGCTAACAGTATCATTAAGAACAATAAACACCATGTTGTGGAGTTGTAAAATATTGCCGTCTCCTGGGCTCACTTCCTAGTTTTCTTTTATTTATCTAAGTACCTACATTTATACAGCCCCCAATGTGGGGGGGGGGGTGGAGTTATAGAGTAGGAAGAACAGATGGGGAAAGAGAAGAAAGGGGGAGTATCGAGTAGGGGGGGATTGAGGGAGAGGAGTGGGGGGAGGCGGTAGGGGAACGATGTGTGTCCCCCGATCATGGAGTGTCGGTAGATCTGATCAGAATTGTAGTTGCGAGGCTTGTGTCTATGTCCACATGACTCAACATAGTACTGCTGCTGCATGCGATATTATGTGTCTGTGTCAGATCCTCTCAGGGCCTGACCCTCAGCTGAGTATATAAACATATTCCATCCCTGCCAGGTTTTAGTGAACGTCTCCTCTCTGTTTTGCACTGTGAGGATAAGGTCTTCCATTTTTCTGATGTCCTCCACCTTCTGGAGCCAGCAATCAATGGTCGGTGGGAGGGCCGATTTCCATTGGAGTGGTATGCAGGCCTTAGCTGCGTCAAGTAGGTGACGTATCACTGACTTCTTGTATTTTCTATCAGGAATATTGGAGGCATGTAAGAGAAAGAATGCTGGGTCATCTGTGATGGACCGATCAGTGAATTGTTGTATCGTCTCGCGCACTACTTTCCAGAAGTGTGTTAGTTTAGGGCATGACCAAAAAATATGTAGCAGGGTCCCTTTGTCTGTGTGACAGCGCCAGCACAGGTCTGATGTTGTCGGGTAAAACTTGTGGAGAAGTGATGGGGTCCTGTACCATCGTGAGAGAATTTTGTAATTTGTTTCCTGGATCTTGGCACAGATAGAGGATTTGTGTGTGAATCTAAGAATACGTTGCCTCTTGGTGGTATTGAATTGACAATCTAACTCTTTTTCCCATTTAAGTAGTCCCGGGGGTATAAAGTCTGCTGAGGGAGTATTTAAAAGGTTATAGGTCAGTGAGAGTGTGTGTAGTAGGGCACCCGTGTCAGTACAGAGCTGGTCTTCTTCTGTGGGGGGTGGGATCGTACTGAGGAAATGGGTTAGTTGGAGTGTCCTCAGGAAATCTAGGTGAAACGGGGCGTAGGATCCAGGAAATCCGCCATTGTTTTCCAGCGCCCACCTAAACTGTAGTGGGAAGCTTGGTGTAGGCCTGCCTAACCCAGACCCCGGAAGCTCCCGTCAGAAAGACCCGGTGTAAATAAGGGGTTGCCTATTATAGGGTAGAGGGGTGAATTTTGGGAGGAGAGGGATGTCTGCGAAATTAGCTGATCGCAGATCCGCGCCGAGTTACCAATCAGTGGGTAAAGTTTGATCTCTGTTGGTAGGGCTGAGTAGCACCATGGTGCTCCCTGGAGAGGGATCGCACTTTGGGATTGTTCCAACTTGACCCATAGCTTGGTTCCCTGATGGCGGCACCAATCTATGAGTCTCCCCAGGTGTACAGCCTGATAATAGGCTTGGATATTTGGTAGGGCTAGACTGCCGTGCGTTTTGGGGACAACAAGCAGTTTTTTTAGTGAGTCTAGGTCTTTTTTTGGCCCAGACGAATTCTGTGAATGTCGATTGTACCCTTTTGAAAAAAGCGGTTGGTATGTGTATAGGTAGGGCCTGCATCAGGTAGAGGATTTTTGGGAGTATAGTCATCTTTAGGATGTTGCAACGGCCTATCCAGGAATGCATACCAGTTTGCCATTGGTTTAGGAGTGTTTTTATTTTCAATAGTAGCGGCGGGAAGTTAAGTTCGTACAGTTTCGAGAGCATGTGGGGGATGTATGTGCCTAGATATTTCAGGGCCTTGTTTGTCCACTTCAAGTTAAAGCTGGCTTGGAGATGTGTGAGGTGTGTTGTCAGTATCCCTACTCCCATTGCCTCTGACTTAGCAAAATTAATCTTCAAATTTGAGAGCGCCCCGTATGTTGTAAATTCCTGCATCAAATTTGGAAGGGATATTGTCGGGTTTGAGATTGAGAACAACAGGTCGTCAGCGTAGGCTGACACTTTATATTGAGTGTGGTTAATCGGTATTCCTGTTATAGTTAGTTAGCAAGGTTGAATAAAGACATCAGTCCATCCAGTTCAACCTGTGTGAGTGTCTACAATTGTACCTATACCTGTACATTGCACACTCACATCGGTCCCTACCCTCAAGGAGCCCACAATCCAAGGTCCCCATCCATATACTAAGGCCAATTTTTTGGACAGAAGGCAATTAACCTACCTGCATGTCTTTGGATTGTGGGAGGAAACCGGAGTACCCGGAGAAAACCCACGCAGGCACAGGGAGAACATGCAAACTCCAGGCAGGTAGTGTCCTGGTTGGGATTCGAACCAGCAACCCTTCTTACTGCTAGGTGAGAGTGCTAACCACTACACCACTGTGCCGCCCATGTTATGTTCGGATTTAATCTGATGCGGCATAGAAATGGTTCGAGGGACAGCGCAAAGAGGAGGGGTGAGAGCGGGCATCCCTGTCGCCTCCCGTTTATGATCAGAAAGAGGTCGGAAGTTACTCCATTAGCCCTCACCCTGGCCAACGGTGTTGTGTATATTGCAGAGATCCATTGCAACATGTTACTACCCAGCCCTATATGGTGTAGTGTGGCAGACATGAAAGCCCAGTTTACCCGGTCAAAGGCTTTCTCAGCATCAGTGCTGAGAAAGACACTTGGCATGTTTTCTAAGGTGGCAGTGTAAAGCAGGTTCAGGACTTTGGTGGTGTTGTCCCTTGCCTCCCTGGTTGGGACAAAGCCTACCTGGTCTAGGTGTATCAAATCGGGGATGTATGACTGCAACCTCGAGGCTATGATTTTAGTGAACAGCTTTAGATCTGTATTCAGTAGGGAAATTGGTCGGTAGCTCCCGCAAGAAGATGGGTCTTTACCTTCCTTGGGTATCACTGCTATTTGGGCCTGTAACGTGGCATCATGGAATTTGCTCCCTTTGGTGAGGTCATTAAGAAGTTTTAGTAGGTGATTTCCTAGGGACGGGAGTAGAGTCTTGTAGTACTGAATTGTTAGGCCGTCTGGTCCTGGGGCCTTCCCTCGCTTGGTGTTTCCTATTGCCAGTTGTATTTCGGACAATGTTATGGGTTCCTCTAAAATGTCCCTGTTTCCGTCGGCAAGGTGGGCATGTTGGAAGAGGCTATGTAGTCAGCTATACGTTCTGGGGAGGGTTGGGCTATGTTTAGGTTGTATAGAGTCTCGTAAAAGGACTTGAATGCTTGGGTAATTTGTTGGGGCAGCGTCACTCGCCTCCCCGAGGGATAAAAGACGTGGGGTATATAAGATGCCGCCTTTTGAGCTTTCAAAGATTGTGCAAGTAATCTACCACACTTGTTACCTGATTCATATATTTTTTTACAAGAAATCTTGAGCGCTGCCTTAGCTTTAAAGTGGAGAAGGTCTGTTATCTGAGTGCGTATTGTGTCCAGCTCACTACCTAGTGAAGTAGTTGGTGTTTGTTTGTGTTTCGCTTGTAAAGTTTGAAGTTTGCCGAATAACACGGATAGTTGAGCGGTTCTCTGTCTTTTAAGTCATGCGCCATGCTTTATTAGTACCCCTCGGATCACCGCCTTGTGCGCCTCCCAAATTAGACCCGTGTCGCAGTCCTCTGTGCTGCTAGTGTGGAAATAATATGTTAATTCTTTTGTTACGTCCGTTAGTACCTCTGGGTCTTGGAGGAGGCTCTCATTGAGTCTCCATGATTTCCTTTGTCCCTTGTAAAAGTCGGTCAGAGTGTAGTGTAGTGTGACTGGGGCATGGTCTGACCATGTGATAGACCCTATAGTGGATCCTTTGACCGCCTGAAGTTGGTTGTGTGGCATCAAAAAATAATCGATGCGTGAGTAACCACAGTGTGGTCGGGAGAAAAAAGTGTAATCCCGTTTGCCGGGGTGGAAGAGGCGCAAAACATCCACCAGTTGTGTGGCATGTAGGGCTGCGTGGATAACTTTCCGTATGCCTCGGGGGATGGAGGTAGGCCTGTGGAGGTGTCCTCTATGGGGAGTAAGGGGATGTTCAGGTCCCCGCCTATAAAAAGTTGTCCCTCCGTAATGTTTTGAAGTAAGTCTAATGCGGCGTACACACGTGCGGACTTTTCCCGGCGGACCTAGTCCAGCGGACAATCCGCCGGACTTTACAGCTGGCTTCGCCGGACTTTCCAGGCGTGTGGACTTGCCCACACACGCGCGGACTTGCCCACACACGCGCTGACTTCTCCGGCGGACAATCCGCCGGCCAAAGTCCGTGGGACTTTTGAAAATGAACGGACTTGCCCACACACGGAGCAGTCCGTTCATTTAGAAGGTTACGTAGCTAGGTTACGTAGGTTACGTAGCTAGCGTAGGCAGTAAATGCCGCCGCGCTAGCTCCGTAACCTGGCATGGATTTAAAGGGACTCCCTACGCCGAAAAACGGCGTGGGGGTTCCCCCCAAATCCATGTCAGACCCTTATCCGAGCACGCAGCCTGGCCGGCCAGGAAGGGGGTGGGGACGAACGAGCGCCCCCCCCCCCTCCTGAGCCGTACCAGGCCGCGTGCCCTCAACATGGGGGGTGCCCTGGGGAAAGGGGGGCCGTGCAGCCCCCCCCACCCCAAAGCACCTTGTCCCCATGTTGATGAGGACAAGGGCCTCCTCCCGACAACCCTGGCCGTTGGTTGTCGGGGTCTGCGGGCGGGGGCTTATCGGAATCTGGGAGCCCCCTTTTATAAGGGGGCCCTCAGATCCCGGCCCCCCACCCTATGTGAATGAGTATGGGGTACGATGTACCCCTACCCATTCACCTAAGGTGTAAAATGTAAAGTAAAAAAACACCCACACTTTTGAAAAAATAGTTTATTGCACTGCTCCGGGGGTCTTCTCGCCGGACTCCTCCGCTCTCTTCTACCTAGCTCTTTCACGAGCGGAGAAGTCCGTTCTTCTTCTTCTTCTTCTTCTTCTTCTTCTTCTTCTTCTTCTTCTTTCTTCTTCTTCTTCTTCTTCTTCTTCTTCTTCTTCTTCTTCTTCTTCGCGCTGGGACTTATATAGGGACATGGGGACAGGGTCACATGCTCATGTCACATGGTGACCCCGCCCCCTTGTGATGTCACAGTCCCGGAGGATGCTGGGACTGTGACATCACAGGGGGCGGGGTCACCATGTGACATGAGCATGTGACCCTGTCCCCATGTCCCTATATAAGTCCCAGCGCAGCGCGGCTCTGGCATTCCGGGCAGAGACAGCGACGGGTCAACATCGGAAGAAGAACAAGAAGAAGAAGGCGCCGGCGGCACGGAAAACGACGACCGCCGCAAGAACAGAAGAGACCCCCGGAAGACCCCGGAAGACCCCCGAAGGCGGATCGAGACCCCCAGACGACGGCGGCGACGACGAAGAAGGTAGCCGGACTTCTCCGCTCGGTAAAAGAGCTTGGTAAATGGCGGAGGAGTCCGGCGAGAAGACCCCCAAGACGGAAGAAGACCCCCGGAGCAGTGCAATAAAATATTTTTTCAAAAGTGTGTGTGTTTTTGTACTTTACATTTTACACCTTAGGTGAATGGGTAGGGGTACATCGTACCCCATACTCATTCACATAGGGTGGAGGGCCGGGATCTGGGGGCCCCTTTATTGAAGGGGGCTCCCAGATTCCGATAAGCCCCCGCCCGCAGACCCCGACAACCAACGGCCAGGGTTGTCGGGAAGAGGCCCTTGTCCTCATCAACATGGGGACAAGGTGCTTTGGGGTGGGGGGGCCGCACGGCCCCCCTTTCCCCAGGGCACCCCCCATGTTGAGGGCACGCAGCCTGGTACGGCTCAGGAGGGGGGGGGGGGGCGCTCGTTCGTCCCCACCCCTTTCCTGGCCGGCCAGGCTGCATGCTCGGATAAGGGTCTGAGATGGATTTGGGGGGAACCCCCACGCCGTCTTTCGGCGTGGGGATTCCCTTTAAATCCATGCCAGGTCACGGAGCTAGCGCGCCGGGAATTTACTGCCTACGCTAGCTACGTAACCTGAAGTCACGTGCTAAATGAACGGACTTGCCGATGAGCGGCAAGTCCGTTCATTTTCAAAAGTCCGGCGGACTAGCCTACTAACGGCGGGATTGTCCGCCGGACTGCCAAGTCCAGCGGATAATTTTAAAACCAAACTTAAAACTTTGGTCCGCCGGACTTTGGCGCCAAAAAGTCCGCCGGCGCCCACACACGAGGGGATTGTCCGCTGGACTTGAGTCCAGAGGATAATCCCGCGGGATTGTCCCTTCGTGTGTACGCCGCATAAGTGTCTTTTTACAAACAGGTCTTGTCGGCTGTTAGGGGCATAGAGGTTTGCGATGGTAACCTTCACGTCACCAATCAGGCCTTTAAGGAATAGAAATCTTCCCGCTGGGTCTGTTGTTCTATCGATCAGAGTCCACGGGACCCTAGCCGATATTTGAATGGAGATCCCTCTAGATTTGGCCTCTGAGTATGTGGAGTGGTAGACTGTCGGATAAAATCTATTTTTTAAGACCGGGAACTTGTTTTCACTAAAGTGTGTCTCCTGTATTAGAACTATGTCAGCGTTCTGTCGTTTCATGTCGTTCAGTAGCAGTCGCCTCTTTTCGGGGACGTTAAGTCCCTTCGCATTAAGGGTATCATTTTCTTTTTTAGATTTTCATTTTTTACACTGGCAAATGAATTTATTGATGTCTCTCTGGATCAGCTCAATCGTTTGGCGTGACACATATATAGGGAGCAGTGTTGGTCATCTTACTTTAAAAAAGTAATTAGTTAAGTTACAAATTACTTCTCCCAAAAAGTAATTGCGTTAGTAACTCAGTTACTACATTGAAAAAGTAATTAGTTACGCAGCAAAGTAACTGTGACTTTTTTTTTAAATATTCTATATGTGTAACTAAGGGGCGGGTCTAGTATTACTGTAAGCAAGGGGCGCATTTATTATTATTGTTATATATCGTGTAACCAAGGGGCTGCTCTATTATTACTCTAACCAAGGGGCAGATCTGTTATAGTGTGTAAGCAAGGGGCAGGTCTATTATTATTATATCGTGTAAGGGGCAGATGGCTACAGAAGAGGCGAATGTTAAATTAATGGGCAGAGCTCAATATATAACAATAATAATACATGCGCCCCTTGGTTACAGTAATACTAGGCCCGCCCCTTAGTTACACGATAGACGCCCCTTGCAGAGTAGCATGAGCATCGGGAGCGTGCGGCATCGCCTTGTACAATTACATGTTAACTGCGCCTGCGCGGTGTAGAGTTCACTCAGAGCTGTTTAGGTTCGGCAATTTTCGTAAGCTCCGTAGTCTTTTGTACTGCGCAAGCGTTGTGCCTGCGCAGTACAGGGGGTCCTTATATGGCGGGGGAACTTTTTCGTCAAGACACCGGAATTACACTACTGCCATCTAGTGGAGGTAGATGTAATTACGGTAACGCCACCCAAGTAATGGGAACTGCGTTACCATGAGGGGAAAGTAATCAGTTAGATTACTTGTTACCCTCTAAAGCAACTCCGTTTATTTTAACTCAGTTACTTACATCACTAATAGGGAGGGCCCTAAAATAGAATAATAGTTTTGGGAGAATTGACATCTTCACAGCCTGGACCCTGCCCAAAAAGGTAATATGGTAAGGGACCCAAGTGTGTAATAGTTGTCTGATTTGCTAGAACGCTTGGGGATAATTGGTGTGATATAATCTGTGGAGGGAAGGGGCCAGTTTGATGCCCAGATAAGGCAGCGTCTCTCCATCTACGTTAAAACTGAACTTAGATTGAATGGAGGATATCATCATGGTCCACCATACTTGGTTCCGCCAGCAAAATTCCGCCAGCAAAAAAGTCTGATGGAGCATACACATGGTCGCATTTTCGGACCAAAAGCTCTCATCTGACTTTTGCTGGCAGAATTTCCACTCGTGTGTAGAGGGCATTAGATGTCATAGCTGCCTGATTGGAGCCCACATCTGTTTCCTAGATAGAGCACACACCTGGTAAACCAGATTCCCAACAAAAGAAAACCAGTGCGAGCTTATGATAATATTCATGAGCATTGTTCACGTGCCAATACTTCTAGGCAAAAGATGTACTATTCCTGTTCAACGTGCTCCCATTTGTGCACGCACTCGCACACATGCATGCACACATTCACATACGAATTAGCGTGCATACTTGGTGCCCAGCTGCCCATTTAAACTGGCCTGTCACCATGAACAGTTTCTGAATGGTCTTCAGCTTGTACCTGCATTCCTGTGACCTGATCCATTGAACCTGCTTACCTGTGTATGGCCCGGCTTTCTCCTCTGACTCTGCTCCTGCAATAACCTTGTTCACCTGATCTCTTTGACCTCGGCCTGTTACTGGACTTATCTTTGCCTGCTGATTCTGTACTGTGCTGCCCGGCTGTTACCTACCTTGGCCTGCTTCCTGGACTTGCTTTGTCTGCTGACTCAGTGCCTTGTTACCCGGAAGCCACTGATTGCTGTCTGCATATCGCTCTTCTACCACCTTCTGCTCTGGTGCTAAGCTGCTTCAGTATCCTGTTCCTAGGACTACAACTCCCAGCTCCTTCCATATAATTGCAGACTTCACTGGCCAGCTATTTCGGCACGCGTGCCACTCTGTGCCCTAACACTCTGTGTCTCCATCTTCGGAAGTGTTGGGCAGAAGGTGCAAGAGAGGCCTCCACAACATTCCAGTCATCACCAGGTACATGATAGTACCATTCAGCCATGGCTGAGCCTGGAGGAGGTGTCTCTCTTCTGGAAGCACTATGCCAGAAGATCACAACTCTAATTCAAGTAATGACTGGACTCCAGGAGGGTAATCTCCAGCTGGAAGGTCGCATCCTCAACCTGACCACCACATCTTCAGCTGCTGCAGTTTCAGCCACTGGTGAATCAGCTTCCACTCCAACTTCAGTTCCAGCACTCACCATAGTGGTCCCTCCTCCAGAGCCTCGAGTACCTGCTCCAGAACACTTCTCAGGGGACCGACATAAGTTCCGGGCATTCCATAATGCTTGCCAGCTCTATTTTTCTTTACAACCAAGGACTTTCTATGTTGAATCAACCAAGGTGGGGTTTGTTATCTCATTGCTGTTGGAAGAGTCACAGTCTTGGGCTCACCATCTCTTCAAACAGATCAGTCCCATTCTAAAGTTGGTTTCTTCCTTCGAGGCGATGGCTGAAATTTATGATGACCCCCAACGAACATCCACAGCAGAGACTGCCTTGCATGCCCTCCAACAAGGACATCGGCCTGTGGAAGACTATGTGGTCGAATTCAGCAAATGGAGTTCCGACACAGCCTGGAACCCATGCAATAGAGACTAATATGCTCACCTCTCTCTCCTGAAGAACAGCTTAGTCGCCAGTGGAACAACCTTTGTTTTTACTGTGGTGTCGCTGGTCACTATTTGCAAAACTGCCCTGCAAGACCTCGTAAATCTGTTCCTGCTCCTGTCACTTCCAGCAACTTTGTAAAGAGCAACTCAACTCATCTCGCATTATCTCTCTCTCTCTACAGCTACCTGGGAGGTGTATTCAGACCCAGGCAATAATTGATTCTGGAGCATGTAGCTGTTTTATGGACTGTACCTTTGCTAAGCAGTATCAAATACCATTACAAACTAAGGTACAACATCTGAAAATCCATCTGGCCAAGATCAGGCCCAATCACTCATGAAACTTGCCCGTTATTAACTGTAACACCTTTGGCCCATAAAGAGTACCTGAACTTGGACATTATTTCATTGCCTTTATTCCCTGTCATTCTGGGTATTATATGGTTACAGACACACAATCCTCGAATAAACTGGGAACTAGGGACAATTACATTTCCAACCACCTACTGTCTGCAGCACTATCTACCACAAACTCCCACAGACTCAGGTCCCTTAATGGAATTACAACCAGAGACTCCAGCTTCTCATCATGTTCCATCTGTATATCATGACTTCTTAGACGTATTTGACAAAAAGAAGGCTGAGACTTTACCACCCCATCGGCCATATGATTGTCCAATTGAGCTGTTACCAGGAGCCGAGATACAATTTGGGTGTATATTCACCTTCTCGGACCTTTGTTTTTGAGGCCTTGAGGCAATACATTGATGAGAACTTAGAAAGGGGGGTTTTTTTTTTTCCATAAAGATTTTTATTAAGAATTTTCAACATAACAAAATAACCAAAACAATACTGCCATGTACAAAGTATACATATATGCATCACTTGTCGTGTCATGAGATAAGCAGAATAGTCACAATAACTTTGACCAACATAAGCACATAGTTCCAAAAACATTACATCACTTGGTCCTGTACCTAGAGTCCCTGGGTATGTCAACCATTTGGCCCGTCCTGACTGTGCAGTTTGGCAGGGATAATTCCGCATCTAGAGGCACCTCCCTGGGTCAGGGGGGCGATATGATTCAGAGGGACGAGGTGCCAGGGACGTATGCCATTACAGTGGCCTCCGTATCGGTGGCATCTGGGCCTGCATACAGACTAGGAATGCGAGGGATATACTTGTTTGGTTAGAAAGGGGGTTTATTCACTCATCCACTTCTTCTGCAGGGGGAGGTATATTCTTTTTGGAAAAGAAAGATCACACCCTGAGGCCCTGTGTTGACTATAGAGAACTGAACAAAACAACAGTCAAAAACAGGTACTCCTCTGCCCCTTGTTCAGGAACTCTTTCAACGGTTCAGAACAGCAAAAGTTTTTTACAAAACTTGACCTGCGTGTAGCATATAATCTTGTCAGGATTTGGGAAGAGGATGAATGAAAAACAGCCTTCTGTTCCCACTTCAGGCATTTTGAATACTTAGTGCCTTTCAGACTGTGCAACACCCCAGCTAATTTTCAACATTTTGTCAACAATATCTTTCTTTGAATTTCTTGATCTTTTCATGATCGTCTACCTTGAAAATGTCCTCATTTTTTCTCCATCCTTGGAAAAACACAGAGTACAGGTCAAAAAGGTTCTCAGTCTCCTCCGGGATCACCAGTTGTATGCTAAAGCTGAAAATGCGAGTTTGAGAAAGAGACAATGCGGTTCTTGGGAATGATCATCTCGACCTCAGGCATTTCAATGGACCCACAGAAAGTTTGTGCCATTCTTGACTGGCCTACTCCAGCAGATCGCAAGGGGGTCCAGAGATTCATTGGTTTTGCCAGTTTTTACCGTAAATTTATCAGGAACTTTTCAGCCATTATCAGTCCCACATCCCATCTCACCAAACAGAATACTCGGTTCCAGTGGACACCAAGCAGCACAACTGGCCTTCGACAAATTAAAAGGTCTATTTACATCTGCACTGACACTCTGATTCTGCTCTGCCTTTTATCCTTGAAGTGGATGCTTCAGAAAATGCAGTTGGTGCCATCCTGTCACAACGTCAGGGTGCCAAGTGAATGCTACATCCTTCTCAAGAAAACGTAGTCCCCTGGAAAAAAAATTACGATGTTGGGGATCGTGAAATACTTGCCATCAAGTCTGCTGGATCCAGCTAATCATCCAATCCTTTTTCACAGATCAAAAGAATCTAAAGTACCTCCGTACAGCCAGCCGTTTTAAGACCCCGCCAGGCTAGGTTGGCTTTGGTCTTCTCACGATTCTCATTTCATATTACCTATAGACCAGGTTCAAAGAATTGGAAACCCGATGCTCTGTAACGCATGTTCCCAGAGGAAGCAGAGTCTTCTCAGCCTGTTACCATTCTGTCTCCACAGAATTTCCTGTTACTCCAAGGAGATTTAGTGTCACAGCTCAAGCAAGCCTCAAGAGAAGAGGGTCCACTGCGTGACTCGCAGTTGCACCCTTCATGAACAAAGGGTATTTGTTCCCTTAGGTTTGCGTCAGGCAATCCGGAATCTGTGCCACGACCATCCCATGGCTGGGCAATTTGAAATATGCAAGACCCTGGAACTCTTGCAGTGGTCCTTTTGGTGGCCTAGCTTAAGATCTGACTGTCAGAGCTACAGTATGTAAGGGTCTGTGAAATATTTATCCAAAACAGGGGTGACAAGACGAAAGCCTGGGGTCTACTAAGGCCTTTGCCCATTCCTAGCAAGCCACAGGAAAAGATTAAAATGGATTTCATTGTTGAACTCCCACTGTCTGAAAACTTCACGAACATTTTTGTAAAAATTGATAGACTATCCAAAATGGCCCACTTTGTGCCGATGATTGGAACACCATCCGCAGTAGAAACTGCACAAGCATTTGTCAAATAGTAAAACTGCATGGAGTTCCACAAAGTATAACCTCTGATCGAGGGGTTCAGTTTACATCCAGGTTCTGGAAAGAACTTTGCAAGTCACTTAAAATCGAGACTTGGTTATCATCAGCATACCATCCCCAAACGAACGGTCAGACTGAGTGCACAAACCAGACCCTAGAACAATACCTTCAATGCTTCTCTTCCTTTACACAAGATAACTGGGCTTCACTCCTTCCTCTAGCAGAGTTCGCTTACAATAACTCAAATCATTCTGCTACAGGTCAATCCCCATTTTTTGCAAATTTTGGGTTTAATCCATCTTATTTACCTGATATAATACCAGATGCACCTGTACCAGCAGTTCTGGAGAGACTGGAGCTTCTGCAAGCCAATAACAAAATTCTACAGGAAGCTATCGCTAAGGCACCACAGGACAGTAAGAGATTATTTGATAAGAAAAGAAGGGGTGACCTGGATCTCAAACCTGGGGAAAAGGTTTGGCTATCAACCATCATTTTGAAACTGGCTTGTCCTTCCAAGAAAATTGGTCCCAAGTACATTGGCCCATTTCCTGAAAAAGACTGAATTAATCTGACAGTTTATGGACTTTCGTTACCAGAAATGTGGACTGCAAAAAGAGGAGATGTCTCACTCAGTATCTAATTAAGTGGAAGTGTTATGGTCCGGAAGAAAACTCTTGGGAACCAGAAGGCAATGTTCGTGCCCCAAGACTGGTAAGAAAGTTTTTCCAAACTCCCCCCGAGAAGATGACCCAGATGGGCATCCAGAGGCTGCCCGTTGGGGGTGGGGCAATGTAAGGTAAACCAGATTCCCAACAAAAGAAAACCAGTGCAAGCTTATGCTAATATTCGTGCACATGCGCATGGTTTATGTGCTAATACTTCTAGGCAAAGATGTACTACTATTCCTGTTCATCATACCCGCATTTGTGCACGCATTCACACACACGCATGCGCACATGCACATACAAATTAGCGTGCGCCCAGTGCCTATTTAAACTGGCCTGTCACCATGAGAAGTTGCTGAATGGTCTTCAGCTTGAACCTGCTTACCTGTGTATCACCTGGCTTTCTCCTGGACTCTGTCTTTGCTCCTGCATTAACCTTGTTCACCGGATCTCTTTGATATCAACCTGTTTACTGGACTTACCTTTGCCTGCTGATTCTGTACAGCACTGCCCGGCTGTTACCTACCTTGGCCTGCTTCTTGGACTTGCTTTGTCTGCTGACTCAGTGCCTTGTTACCAGGCAGCCGCTGATCGATGTCTGCATATCGGCTCTGCTACCATCTCCTGCTATGGTGACAAGCTGCTTCAATATCCTGTTACTAGGACTACAGCTCCCAGCTCCTTCCATCAACTTCACCATCCAGCTATTCTGGCACTCGGCCACACCGTGCCCTCACTCTCTGTCTCCACCTTCAGGAGTGTTGAGCAGGAGGTGCAAGAGAGGCCTCCACAGCATTCCAGTCGTCACCAGATACGTGATACCTGTCTCCTTAAAGTGGTAGTAAACCACAAAAAAATTCCTCAAAAAATGTCTCCTGCAAAATAGAAGCATAATGTGCTAGTATGAATCGCATACTAGCACATTATGAAAGACTTACCTTAGAATGAAGCCCTCCAGCGGTGCACTGTCACCTTTGACAGGGCTTCCATCCTTATCCGCTCTTCCTTCCGTGTTCGTGAGCTGTGGCCGCTTGATTGGCCAAGCCGAGCTGCAGCATTGCTCTCTTAATGGATGGCTAGCCATTCATTGAGAGCACAGTGCGCATGCGCCCGTGACGTAACTGGCTGCTACTATAGTAAATATCTCCTAAACGGTGCACGTTTGAGAGAGATTTGTTGTTTAGAGTACATGTAAACAATAGGGCTTTACTACCACTTTAAATAAGCCTTGAGCTATGCCAGAGACTTTCCATAAAAGCGCTGTGCACACCTACACATGCACCCTGCTGGTCTGGGGGAGGTGTTCATAACAAAGATTCTTCCAGTGTTCAGTCACCTGAAGGTATCAGCATATAACTCATGATCTATTAGTCTATGAATATCCAGCCTGTGTCATGTACTGTACTATTAAAGTGGTTGTAAACCCTTACAAACCACTTTGACGTACAGGTAAGCTTAGATTAAGGCTTACCTGTAGGTCCAATAAATATCTCCTAAACCTACATGGTTTAGGAGATATTTAGAAAAGAACAGGCATCGCTGTCTACGGCGCATGCGCCATAGACAGCGGCGCACAGGCACACTGAGCATGCCGAGATCACGGCGATATGCCGCTCTTGTGCGCATGCGCGGGAGTGACGTCATCGCCACTCCAGTGAAGGACATCGCTGGAGCGGCGAGACACGGAAGTCACTCCGGGATTGATGGTGGCGGAGAAGGTCGTGGACGAGGGTCGCTTCGGGGGCTTCGTTCTCAGGTAAGTTATTCATAATAAGCTAGTATGCTATGCATACTAGCTCATTATGCCGTTGCCTTGCAGGTTCCGTTTTATTTATTTATTTTTTTTGAAGGAGGCTTTACTTCCTCTTTAAGATAATAGGGTAGCTGCAGATCTTCTCCTGCCATGCAGATCATGAACTGGTGGAAAGTGGCTGTTTTCAATACCTGGTACAAGAAGAGTTGCAACACCAAGAGCTTTGCCAAATGTGTGTTCAGATGCTGGGCCTGCATATGATTAGTGGTAAGTACGGATGGGCCCAACACTCATGCAGCGTACACACGAGCGAATTCCGCTCAAGCTTGGCTTGCATACACACGGTCACACAAAAGTTTGCTGAACTTTCGACTGTCAAGAACGCAGTGATGTACAACACCGAGAAAATTAAGTTTAATGCTTCCGAGCATGCGTCAAATTGTTTCCGAGCATGCGTAGGAATTTTGCGTGTCGAAATTGGTACAGACGATCGGAAATTTCCGATCAAAACTTTTTCCGACCGAAAAATTGAGAACCTGCTCTCAATCTTTTGCTTGAGGGAATTCGGGCAGCAAAAGTCAGATGGATCATACACACGGTCGCATTTTCCGACCAAAAGCGTTCATCTGTCTTTTGCTGGCCGAATTTCCGATCCCACCATCCCTCTGCCCCTGATCCCATCCCATTATCCCTCTGCCTCTGATCCCATCCCACCATCCCTCTGCCCCTGTCCCCATCTATCCCACCATCCCTCAGCCACTGATCCCATCCATCCCACCATCCATCTGTCACTGATCCCCTCAATCCCACCATCCCTCAGCCACTGATCCCAGCCCACCCCCACCACTATCCCTCTGCCCCTGATCCCATCCATCCCACCATCCCTCTGCCACTGATCCCATCCCGTCCATCCCACCATCCCTCTGCCACTGATCCCATCAATCCCACCATCCCTCTGCCACTGATCCCATTAATCCCACCATCCCTCTTCCCCTGGTCCTATCCCACCATCCCTCTTCCCCTGATCCCATCCATCCCTCTGCCACTGACCCATCCATCCCACCATCCCTCTGCCCCTGATCCCATACATTCCACCATCCCTCTGCCACTGATACCATTGACCCACCATCCCTCTGCCCCTGATCCCATCAGTCCCACCATCCCTCTGCCACTGATTCCATCTATCCCACTATCCATCTGTCACTGATCCCCTCAATCCCACCATCCCTCTTCCCCTGATCCTATACATCCCACCATCCCTCTGCCACTGATCCCATCCATCCCACCATCCCTCTGCCTCTGATTCCAACTATCCCATCATGCCTCTGTCACTGATCCTATCCATCCCACCATCTCTCTGTCACTAATCCCATCCCTCCCACCATCCATCTCCCACTGATCCCACCCATCCCACCATCCATCTCCCACTGATCCCACCCATCCCACCATCCCTCTACGCCTGATCTCATCCATTCCACCATCCCTCTGCACCTGATCCCATCCATTCCACCATCCCTTTGCCCCTGATACTGTGACAGACCTAGCCAGGACAGTGGCTTTTGGAGAGAACTGGGAAACCTTTGTTTCAGCCCCCCCCCCCCATGTCCCTCTTATGTCAAAGTTACCCGGTGACTATTGGGGGCGCAGGGTGACCAAGCAAATAGGACAGTAATATTTATCCACAATATCTCCCAGGAAATATACAAAGACATTCCTGGTTTATTTGATTCTGAACTATACATGTTAATTGAAAAAGCTGATCACATTGGCCTCTGTACAATGGGGGAGACAGATAGTTTACTACTTGGGGCTCCTGCTATTGTGTGGCGGTGTCCTGTGTTTATACTTATCATAATGTGGATTGTGTCTTCTGAGCTAGAAGACGGCAAGGCTGACCTGAAAGGTCAAACCTCTGAGTCACCTAGTCCCACTATCCCTCAGACACTGATCCCATCCATCCCACCATGTCTCTGCCATTGATCCCATTCATCCGAACATCATTTTGCCCCTGATCCCATCCATCCCACCATCCCTCTGCCACTGATCCCACCCCTCCCACCACCCCTCTGCCACTGATTCCATCCATCCCACCATCCCTCTGCCACTGATTCCATCAGTCCCACCATCCCTCTGCCACTGATCCCATCCATCCCACCATCCATCTGTCACTGATCACCTCAATCCCACCATCCCTCTGCCACTGATCCCAGCCCACCCCCACCACCATCCCTCTGCCCCTGATCCCATCCACCCCACCATCCCTCTGCCACTGACCCCATCCACCCCAACATCCCTCTTCCACTGATCCCATCCATCCCACCATCCCTCTGCCACGGATCCCATCAATCCCAACTATCCCTCTGCCCCTAATCCCATCCCACCATCCCTCTGCCCCTGATCCCACCATCCCTCTGCCACTTATCCCATCCATCCCACCATCCCTCTGCCCCTGATCCCATACATCCCACCATCCCTCTGCCCCTGATCCCATACATCCCACCCTCCCTCTGCCCCTGATCCCATACATCCCACCATCCCTCTGCCACTGATCCCATCCATCCCACCATCCCTCTGCCCCTGATCCCATACATCCCTGAGACATCCCTCCGGGATAGAATTAGGGACTTTTTTTTTTTTTTATTGTTTTTACTGGTAATGGCTGTGATTTTTATCGTGACTGCGACATTGCAGGGAACAAATCTGACCCCAAATGACACTTTTCGGGGACCAGTGACATTTTTACATTGATCAGGGCTATAAAAATGCCCCGATCGATGTAAAAATGACACTGGCAGGGAAGGGGTTAACACTGGGGCGATCAAGGAGTTAAGTGTGTTCCCTGGGTGTGTTCTAACTGTAGGGGGGATGGGCTTACTGGAACATGACAGGGATCATTATTCCCGATCGCTGGGAACACTGTCATGCAATTTTGCAGAATGGGGAATAGCCTTGTTTACATAGGCAGTTCCCCAATCATACCTCTCCTTACCACGATCACAGGTCTCCAGCGGACATCAAGTCTGGTACAGGTACATCGGTTTTGCACAGGGGAGATGACCTGCCGCAGTATATCTGCGTGAGCAGGTCGGCAAGGGGTTAATCATGATGCATCGTGATGCATCACAGAATCAAATCAAATCAATGAGAGGATAATTGTAATCAAATCGTAAGACCAGTGAAGATGCGCATCCCTACGAAACACACACCACTAATCCGAACTGTGAACCCCATTGAAGTCTATGGGAGCCAAACAGGAAAAATCAAAAGTACCCACTTTGAAGGCTTATATGCAAGTAATTGGCCATAAAAGGGGTATAGGGGGTCTGGGTACTGCCCTGGGGGACATGTATCAATAAGAAAAAAAAACATAATATTTCAGGAGCACGGATTTTAATTATGCTAAAAGTGCAACAATAAAAATGAAAAAATTCCTTTAAATGTAGTTCCTGGGGCGTCCCCCTAATGTGCCTGTAAAGTGGTGCATCTGTAACATGGATAATACATTCTAAAATTAAAAAAAACTAGTCAAATCCCATTTAAAACGACTCGCGGTTACAGTTGCCAGCACCTGGCTATTGAAAAAATAAAGAAAAAAATGGCATGGAGGTCCCCCCCCCCCCCCCCAGTCCATACCAGACCTTTCCTTCTGACATCACATGGTTATTACCTTTGTACACTTTTTTGTTGAATGGGTAGGGGTACTATGTACTGGATATCCATTCACATAGGGGGGGCGGGATCTGGGGGCCCCTTGTTAAAGGGGCTTCCAGAATCCAATAAGCCCCCCGCCCGCTAGACCCCAACAACCACAGCCCAGTGTTGTTGGGAAGAGGCCCTTGGGCACCCCAAAGCACCCACCCCCCATGTTGGGGGCCTGTGGCCTTGTATGGTTCAGGAGGCGGGGGGTGCAAATGTTCAGCCCAAACACATGCTTGTTCCACGGTTTGCTTCATGTGCTTCTATCTGTTTTTACCACATGAGTGTAGCCAGGTGCTGGGCTACAGCAATATGGAGATTGAGACATTGCCCTTTATCCTCCCACTGAGATACTGATGTTATGCTGCACCATCCTCCTATCCTCTGCCTCCCACCGCTGATCAATGGAGGCCTTTGGGGAGAGTCTGAGGGCCCCCCCCTTCCACAGCAAGAGGTCACTGCAGCATCCTGGGGACTGGTGAGAGGGCTATTTGCCCATAGCTGATTCTGCAAGCAAGGACTGAGCCACTCAAAGCAAGATACCAAGTATAACCAATCCCTAATGCACCCTATACTGCACTTGTTCCAAACCTAGACTGCACTTATACTAACCCTATTCCACATTATATGCATCTGAATGCTACCTTGCACCTGTGCCAAGACTATGCCATACCTATACTGCATGAAGGTTAACTTGGACTGTCGTTAAGTGCACCAATGCTCTTAAAGGGCCCCAACGATAGCCATCAGAAGAACATCTCAAAGGACTGCCCCATCATAATTATTCTACAAGCCCCCTTTTGTTCCCCTACCCCCTACACTACCATCCTTCTTCATTTGGACAGTGCATACCCAGTTGGTCTAGGATTAGCATCACTGCCCTAAAAGCACTCTGGCAGTATAGTTACAGCACTCGGTAGATTAAACTTTACTACTGCTCACTGCTGCAGTTGGGATGGTCTTGCTACTGTTTATGCTGATCTGGATGCCAAATGTCATCTTAAGCCTAGTTTTTACTGTTAATCACTTTGTATGCTAAATAGTTGTATTATGTCACAATAGCTATAGCAGTAAAGAGGCTCATACCGAACATCATGACAGGTATTCAAGCATGTCATCAGCAATAAAGAACACTAAACATGCCCTCCAGTGTAAAAAAAAAACTGAAAACTGTTGTATTAATGGGGATATGTTCGCTCTGTGAAGACATTATCGGTTTGATACCTATCTGCTTTTAAAGAGGAATGTAGGCTTGTGTTTTTTTTTTTTTTTTATGTGTCGGATTACCACGTGGAGAGGCCATAGCTTGTCCCTGCAGATAGCCTCGCGTTCATTGGAACGGTAGTATAATCCAGCATTCTCTGAGGATTTGTGCCAATGGTAGAAGTGGGAATGTGGGCGCGAGCTTGGTCGGAACAGCATTCGCGATTTCTTTGGCGCCAATCTCCCTGCACATGGGTTTTTATGTTCATTTTGTGTTTATATTTACCTAGTTATTCTTTGGGTATCACAAACCCTGGTGCTCCTCACCATTCCCCATTTCCCTAGTGGACAGTGTTTCGCATATATTTGGGGTTGATACCCATGATTGGTATTTTTTGGCTGTATTTAGGATACTTACATATAACCATGTAAGATTTATTTGATTACTTCAATAAACTTGGCATCTTTCTTGGACATTGTTTTATGTGGAACTTTCTTTAGCCCAAGACTGTGTGCATATGCTTTGAGTCCAGCTATTACATTTCCCATTAATACAACAGTTTTCATTTTTTTTACACTAGAGTGCCTGTTTAGCATTCTTTCTTGCCATTCATCTGTTCCACTACCCTAGTGGCCACTTTCAAGGCTGCCGGATGCTACCCATGCACCTGACTCTGCACCAGGCTGTGGTTACAGTTTACATGCTTGTGTTGGGATTCAGTGCCCAGCCTTCTTTGTAGTTATACAAGCAGGTCTCTCTTGCAAATGGTGCTAATACCAGGTCACAGTTAGTACTAGGTCACAGTCCTCTGGATCGCCCCCACCAACAGGTGAACAAGTCAGGGTCCAGTAGCAGATATAGCAGGTAGGGATCAAGCAGAAGCATAGGCAGTAAACAAGCCAAAGGTCAACAACAAGTGGTTGCAGGTTGGGATAGCATAGGCGAGGAACCAAACAAAGGTCAGAAACGAGTGGTGGAGAAGGAACAGACCACAGCAGGAGTGACAAGAGTAAGATATTGGCTGGAGAGAGTACAGTAATCTTGCAAACAGGGAGTGCAGAGATGTGGCTTAGCAGGAAGTTCATGGGAGGAGCAAAAAGTCAAGGTTCATGAAAAACAATGGATCAGAAGGGAACTGGTCAAAATCTCAGGTGGCTCAGCAAGAGTTACAACCAGACAGAGATCCCAGGTTAAGAGCCAAGCCCTGACTTTGACAGACCCAACTGGGACAGGTGCTTTTGGAGGGGACTGCAGGCTAGCCTCTTGCCTAATGACTACAGGCCCTGGTGTTTGAGGGGGCTCTATTTGGGAGGTGTGTGTCTGGGGGACCTTTGGAATAGTTTAACTTCGGATTCAAGTCAATGTCTCCCTGAAACACACAGACTCTGAGAACTGCAGGACTCGGATACAGATATGAGCCCTCTGTGTTTTGTTGGGGTATAGAATCAATACCCAAACCAGCATTGACTGCTTCAACCCTCTCCTAGACCCAGACTCAAAGCAAAAAAATATAATTGGCTCAAAACAACCTGATGCTGGGCCTCCTGCTGTTATGTGTAATCTATTTATTAGGGTATAATGTGTACCTGAGTTTGCCTATCCTGTTTCCTGTCAAGAAGGGGGGGGGGGGGGTGGAAGGGGTAGCTGCCCTGGGCGGGGTGTGAGAGGGGGCGCAGGGTTGCCTGCAGCAGCATGCAGAGGAATATGTGCACAGAATTTTCAGCTTTTGACTCCACTCAATGCTACAGCCTGCCCAAAAGCTGAGCTGAGGTTGCGCCCATACATATTGCCTGCCTCCTCTCTACCGCAGCAACCACGTCCCTTCACAGAGGCCGGCTGGATCGGGCTGTGACACTGAGAGCTCCTCTACAGGTGGGCAGAGCAAGAAGACAACACAACAGTGCAGCCCCGATCACTACTTCCCACCCTGCACACATCACACAGCTCTCTCCAGCATGAGGATGTCAGAGGATGGATGTCACTCTTCTTTTCACACTGTACCTGGCTGTGCTGTAAACCTGCCCTGTACTTTGCAGAGCAGGTTTACTCAAAGAGAAGAACAATTCTTATATGTGTTGAGAATATACTGGGACTTTTCAGTTGGTAATGCTATCTGCTGATCCATCCAGTACTTGTGTATGAGGGGAGCAGGTCCAGTGCTTTTCTAACTCCCCCCAGCTGGCCCCCATCCTGAACACAGGATGATACTGTATGTCCCACTAACAGCCTTGTATTTAATGTATAATATGCCTGATATTAGCTGGGTGCAATGAAAAAAAAATACCTGTCTCTATTAGCCCAGCCTTCTGTCAGTCTGTTCAGCCTTCCCCCTCATTGCTCCGCCCCTCTACCGCTTCAGTAAATGATGATATAGTGGTGATGGAGCACAGTGTTCATTTGCCCCCGCCCCTTGTAAGGAAGACAGCTGAATGTATGCGTCTTCCTCTTTTCTCTTCATGTGTGAACATGGCAGTCAGTTCTCCTGATCTCCCTCCTGTGTGACCTGCTTTAATCATCCCCTGCCTCCCCATTACAGCTCAGTGCAAGCACAGGAAATGTGCAGAGCTGCTCTGTCAGCCCAAGAATCCCAGCAAAGATAGAGCAGCCTTCCTGAGGTGTAAGAACCCCCTCCCCTGTATGAGAGAGCCCCCATGTGTGTCAGAGCCCCCATGTGTGTCAGAGCCTCCCTGTGTGTCAGAGCCCCCCTGTGTGTCAGAGCCCCCCTGTGTGTCAGAGCCACCCTGTGTGTCAAAGCGCTCCTGTGTGTCAGAGCCCTCCTGTGTTTTAGAGCCCCATGTGTCAAAACCCTATTGTGTGTCAGAGTCCCTTGTGTGTCAGAGTCTCCTGTGGGTCAGAGCTCTCATGTGTGTCAGAGCCCTCCTGTGAGTCAGAGCCCTCCTGTGTGTCAGAGCCCCCCTGTGTGTCAGAGTGTGTCCTCTTTATTCTCTTTCCCATGTTGACTTCAGACAGCAGAGCAGAAAGTGTACGAGTCCAGTGTGCTGAAGTGTGGGAAATGGTGGATCCATTTTCCATAGGCTAGGGAGTTTCGCTTCAACTTGTTAGTGCATCTAGATCTGCTAGTACATCTAACACTACCATATCTCCCAAATATCCCTGATTTCGAGGGACTGTCCCTGATTTGGAGCAATGTCCCTCTCTCCCTCTTTCCCCCTCATTTGTCCCTCATTTTGGTCTGATCCATATAGTTTTATATAAAATGCACTTTTTATCTTTCAAAAAGTATTTCCCAGCGCTAACCCTGTCATCTAATTTCTAAATTGCTGCATTTGTACTTTGTTTTTAAATTGTAATTTTTATTGAAAGAAAAACATTGTCATATCAAAGATATGCACATTAACAATTAGGTTTTGTATACATTATATACCGTATTTAGGGAGAGAATATAGGGGGAAAAAAAAGAAAAAAAAAATTGTTCAAAACAATCACATTTTGAACACTGCTGAGATTTCGACTATCAGCTATAGATTACGATGGGGATATAGGTAAAGGAAGATAAATAGTTACAAAGAGGACAGGCAGATGGGTAAATAGCCTCAAGCATGTAATATTTCAGCAGATGAAATGGAACTGATACCAGGATTAAGGTCTAAGTGATCCCATAGATCCCAGGTTTTAGAAAATTGCGGAAGGGCATCATGTATTATTGCAGTAAGACGTTCCATTCTACATATCTGTTCCAATGTTTGTAGGACTTGTGAAAGAGAGGGCTGGGAGGGGGAGAGCCACCGTAAGGGTATAGCCCTTTTTGCAGCAAGTAGAATAAAGGTAGCTAGTTTTTGGGTATGTTTGGAGAGTCCAGGGATCGGCAGACCTAATAGGAAGTGTATAGGGTCCAATGGAAGGGAAATATTGAACAGATCTTGTATAAAAGGTCTGAATGGTCATCCAGAATGGACGTATCAAGGGGCAATCCCAAAAGAAATAAAAATGGGAGCCTACATCCCCCGGCATCTCCAACACACTTGAGAAGTCTTAGGATCATATTTGTGTATAATTTCAGGGGTTTTATACCAGAAGAGTAATATCTTATAAGCTGTAGCGGATCCTCAAGTCCGCTGGGAAATCCTTGAAGCTGAGGAAGTGCTAACTTATCCACAGCCACCTTTTACCACCCCCAGTAACTGGACGACACACAGTTCAGGGAGTCAAATGAACAACTTTATTTTAGCCACAGCTGGCTTTTATGCTTCCCCATGCAAGGGGTTTCTTAACTAATTTTCCAGGGGCATTCCCCTAACAATAAAACCTTGCCCTACACATGACTAGGAGTGTAATTACATCTCGTAGCAGATAATAGGTGGATTCATTAACACACTGAACAATAGGAGAATGGAAAGCTGCCTCAGACCCTACTTAACCCAATTTACTTATTCAGACATCAGTAGACATGCCGTCTCCACCTCTCCTGGAATGTCCCGTCTAGGAGCTGGAGATCCTGGCCATCAACTTCACAGTATATTGGGGACTAGACTTTATATTTCGCTACACTGCTCCCCCTTACCCACAAGCCGGCATACACAGTCTGATCCTTAATGGATCGGCTTGGGTATGTCTGGGAGTACTCACGGATCACTTTTCCAGTTCAGTTTGCCGTGATAATCCGCCAGCATTGCCGTTCTGTTTCACGGGGCGGTAGTGGATAGTAAAGTCATACGGTTGTAACGCTAGACTCCAGCGCAACAACCGGGCATTGTCCCCTGCCACTCGATTTAGCCATACCAACGGGTTGTGGTCTGTGAGTAGGGTGAACTGCTGTCCGTATAAGTAGGGCTGAAGCTTCTTTAGGGTCCACACCACAGCCAGACATTCTTTTTCAATGGCGGCGTAGCTCACTTCCCTGAGGAGAAGCTTCCTGCTTAAGTAAACTACGGGGTGTTCTCCGCCATCTTCTCCCACCTGGCTCAATACCGCTTCCAATCCAAACATGGAAGCATCTGTGTGAACAAGAAATCGTTTAGATGGATTGGGAGCAGCTAGTACCAGACTATTAACCAGGGCATGTTTGAGCTGTTGGAATGCCTGTTCACACTCTGGGGCCCATACTACTTGGCGGGGTAGGTTTTTTCTAGTAAGATCAGTGAGGGGTTTGGCCAGGGTGCTGTAGTTCGGGACAAATTTGCGGTAGTAGCCAGCCGTTCCTAGGAATGCTAAAACCTGGGTTTTGGTACGGGGGTTGGCCACTGGTCCTCTATAATAGGTAGGGGTTGTAATTTGGCCTTGTGGCGATCCCCCCGTTTCCCTACCCGTTGACAGGTGTCACGCGTTTGACAGTATAGTCTAACATCTTTGGAGATGCCAGGCCAAAAGAAGGTGTGGGTAAGCCGGTATCAAGTACGGCTGACCCCTATGTGTCCGGACAGGGGAATATTGTGGGCTATCTGCAATAATTCTCTCCTGTATTTCTGTGGGACCACTAATTGTCGGGTGTGGACTAGTAAGGATCCAGCTGCGAACCTCTTGGAGTCGCGGTACAATAACCCCCGGTGCCAGGAATATTTTTCTCCCTCTAATCCAGCTTGCGACTGGGTTACTTTGTCCCTATAGACCTGTAACATGGGGTCGCTACGGGTTTCCTGCCCAAATGCTGCGGGGGTATCCCAGGAAAGGAGTCTAACAGTTCGGGGAAGTGTTCTTACCAGAGCCTCCGAGGGTGTGCTGTTTTACGTGGTGTGGGCCTGGGACCGGGTGGTAACGGGGTAGATCTCGTTGGTGACCGGGGCTGGTACAAAAGCAGAAGTCAACTGGCCCAGATCGTTCCCCAGCAGGACATCAGCGGGAAGTTCCTGGATCAACCCCACCTTAATTAACCCGGAGACGGCACCCCAGTTCAGGTGTACTCTTGCCGTGGGTAGCCTGTGTACTGCACCCCCTGCAACCCGCACGGCTATGGAACTCCCGGTGTGGTCGGCCTCTGGAACCAGGGGACGTTTGACTAGTGTGAGGGTGGCGCCGGAATCTCGTAGACCTTGAGCAGTCTTCCCGTTCAGCTGTATTGACTGGCGATGGTGTTGCCTGTTGTCGGTAGCAGCCTGTACAGGGTCAGCCTTGTGTAGGATACTCCAGTGTTCCTCCAATTTTTCAGTTCTGCGGTTGTCTGGGGCTGCTTCCATGTGATAGCGATGAGCAGCTGCCCATGCTGGAGGGGGTGGTCCTGGTCGAATCTATGCAGCTTGGTCCTGGTTCTGAGTGCAGTCTCTCTGATAGTGCCAAAATCGCTTGCATGAATGGCACTGCACTCCCTTGGGCCCGAGGTATTGAATTGCAGGGGGGCAAGGGATTAGCTCAGGTTGTTGTGTAGCTGGTGGCCCTGGGTTATTGTTCAGAGGTCTGGTGTTTGGTCGGAAGCTAGTCTGTGATGGCCTGCGGGCATCTTGATATTCATCAGCTTGCCTGGCCGCTTCCGAGAGAGAGTGGTAGGTTTGCGGTCCCTTACCCACTCCTGTACCTCGGGCTTTAGTCCATTAAAGAATTGCTCCATTAACATCAGCTGGGTGATCGCGTCATCTGTGGTTGCCTGACTGGCTTGTAGCCAAGCTAGGGCTGCCCTCTGCATTCGGCAAGCCCATTCGGTGTGGGAGTCCTTCTCCTGTTTTTGTTTCCCTGAAGCATCTGCGGTATGCTTCTGGGGTGATGGCATATCTTGCCAAAATATCTTCTTTTACCCGGCTATAGCTTGTGATTGCCTCCTCTGGCACGGCTCTGTAGGCTTCTGCTGCACGGCCTGACAGCTTACCCGCTAAGATCCGTACCCAGTCTGTCTGGGGTACTTGGTACAGCTTGCATTGCCATTCAAAATCTTGCAGGAAGCTATTGATCTCTTCCTCTGCTTTCACAAACTTTTTAAAGGCATCATGGGGTACTTTTAGTCTTGTCTCTGGTGACGGTGTACTCGATAGCCGTCTCTCAGAGGTACGCTGTTCCGCCAGCCGGAGTTGGTTCTCCTGCTCTTCTCTCGCCGTGATAAAGGCATCTACTTGGGCTAACGTTGCCTGTACCAGCTCTGTTGAGGGGGTTTCTCCATAAAACGCTAGCCTGCGTTTCACTTCTTGGTCAAACTCGGTCTCCGTGGTTTCTATAGCCATACTGCGTGCCCGATCCCCCTCGGTCAGTTCTGCAATCAGCACGGCTTTGGTTTTATTGCTGGCTGTCTTCCCTCTTGCTTCCAGCAAATCCTTTAACATTGCTCGTTTTAATCCAGCATAGTTTGTCTCCATTCACACTTCCATTCGTGTAACCGAATTTGCATGAACGCTGCTTCCTCTTGCTGCAAGGCTTTAGTCCCACTGCTGCCACCACTGTAGCGGATCCTCAAGTCCGCTGGGAAATCCTTGAAGCTGAGGAAGTGCTAACTTATCCACAGCCACCTTTTACCCCCCCCCCCCCCCCAGTAACTGGACGACACACAGTTCGGAGAGTCAAATGAACAACTATTTTAGCCACAGCTGGCTTTTATGCTTCCCCATGCAAGGGGTTTCTTAACTCATTTTCCAGGGCATTCCCCTAACAATAAAACCTTGCCCTACACATAACTAGGAGTGTAATTACATCTCGTAGCAGATAATTGGTGGATTCATTAACACACTGAACAATAGGTGACTGGAAAGCTGCCTCAGACCCTACTTAACCCAATTTACTTATTCAAACATCAGTAGACATGCCGTCTCCAACTCTCCTGGAATGTCTCGTCTAGGAGCCGGAGATCCTGGTTATCAACTTCACAGTATATTGGGGACTAGACTTTATATTTCGCTACATAAGCCGTCTCCCTTTGTTCCACACATTGTGATGACTTGGAAATAGCTTCCCAAATCTTCTGCCATTGAAGAAGGGAAATAGAGCGGTTTATCACCTGAGACCATTTCCGCATATAGGAATGGAATGTGTCAGTGATATGGGTAGCGTTATGTAGGAACCTATAGATGTCAGTAATGAGAAGAGTCTGGTATGGTCCTTGAGCACATAAGAGTTCGAACGGGGTAGGTTCATCAAGGCTTAAAGTGGGGTATTTAGAGGCAAAGTAATGTCTGATTTGTAGGAGTAGAATAGTTGTTTAGGGATTTGGTATTTCTTTTGCAGTTCTTCAAATGATAAAAGCATTCTGGTAAGGGGATGTACAATATTTTGAAGTTGGAATATACCTGCCTGCGTCCATGGAAGCATTCTGTCGTATGATAGACTGTCAGGATAATCGGGGTTGAACAATATATTTAACAGCGGAGGGCATGGGGAAGCCAGCGAAAACTGACATGAGCATTTCTTCCATATGTCAAGGGAGAATAGCATTGGGCCTAGGTATATGCTTCTGAGTTGACACAAGGAAGTCCATACCATGGCACAAATATGTACTGGTCTAGTGATGCTCATCTCAATCTCCGCCCAAATAGTAGGTGCCATTCTGGATGACCAAGTGATAATTGTTTTAAGGCGCATAGAAAAGTAATATTTAATAAGGTCTGGGGCTCCCAACCCGCCTCACGACTTGGGGGCCAACATTACCAAACTTGCGATCCTATGTGTCTTGTATCGCCATATAAAGTTGAGAAATGTTCTCTGCATGGCCTTTAGTTGTGACATGGGAACGAAAATCGGGAGTGTGTCAAACAAATATAGGAGTCTTGGCATTATAGACATCTTTAGGACATTGATGTGGCCCAACAGAGAGATTGGGTATCCCATTGCCGCAGAAGTCTATCAATGTCCCGAAAGAGTGGGGGGGGGGTAGTTAGCTTGGTATAGGGTTGAATATGAGGAGGTTATGTTTACACCCAGATAGTTGAGAGAGTCCGTACACCAATGAAAAAAATAGTTTTGTTTGAGGCTGACAAGGTCTGAATGGCTGGATATGTAAAGGAAGAGATTCTGTTTTATTTGTATTGATTTTATATCCAGATATAGAGCTGAAGTCCTTCAACAAGGCTGTAAGATTAAGAAGAGAGCTATGAGGCCTCGTTAAGGTTAAAAGGATAACGTCTGCAAACAGGGACAGCTTATATTATTTTTGGCGTAGTAGGACTCCCCTAACATCAGGGTGTACACAAATGGCTGCCGCAAGAGGTTCTAGACAGAGAATAAAAAGGAGGGGGGATAGGGGGGCATCCCTGTCTGGTTCCATTACTTAACAAGAAAGGTGACGATAAATAGGTGGCTAATTGAACTTGGGAGGAAGGACAGGAATAAAGGGCGTTTAGGGTTGCTATGAAAGGGCCATCAAATCCATAATTGGAGAGGGTAGCGAACATATATGGCCAAGTAAGCCGGTCAAAGGCTTTTTGCGCTTTGAGGCTTAAGACTAAGGCTGGGTGGGAAGTCTTGTTTAATAGGTCTATAAGGTCTACCGTACGTCTTGTATTGTCTCCTGCATGTCTAGCTTGCACAAAGCCTACCTGGTCTTTATGTATTAGTCTAGGGATCATATGCGATAACCTGTTAGCCAGTATTTTCGTGAAGATCTTGTAGTCCGAATTTAGTAATGCAATGGGCCTGTAGTTGTCGGGCAAGGAGGGGTCCTTGCCAGGCTTCGGAATCACCGAGATATTGGCATGAATAAATTGTGGATGTGGTATAGTCCCTTTGAATAGTGAAGCATATAAAGAGATCATATGGGGGCTTAGGATTGGTAGGAAAGTTTTATAATAAGAGTAGGGTAAACCGTTTGGGCCAGGGGCTTTCTGGGTTGGGAGTTGTTTAACCACCTCCTCCAACTCTTCAGGAGTAACTGCTGAGTTCAAGGTTGTAAGGTGTTCAGGTGAAAGTTTTGGTAGCTGTAGGTGTTTAAAGAAGAGATCGAATTTCTCCTGTGTAAAGCCATAGTTGGGATCTGTCTGTAGGCAGTTATATAACTGTCGATAAAATTCTCCAAAAAGTTTAGACATAGTAAGGGGGCAGTAGGTGGGAGTACCGTCAGGTTGTCTAAGAAAGTCCAGGGAGGATTGAAAGGGATGGGGTTTTAAGCATTTGTACATTTTAAAAGCCAATATAAAGTAATAGTAGTGGTAAAAAAAAAAGTCCTTGTGGATTTAATTAACCTTTTTTTTTGGTTAATTCTCCTTTTAAGGGGGTGTGGCAGGGGGCATGTCCTATGCCTACATATGATTGTTAGTAGGTGTCCCTCATTCCCATCTAAAAATGTTGGGAGGTATGCACTACCCTCCTTCCCAGACTGACCAAGCTGCTATCTGCTGTGCCTACTTTATCCAGATTGTAGGCCCTCTAATACAGGATGTGTGCCACTGGCCAGATCACCAGGTGAAAACAGAGGGGAAAAGCCTAAAAAAAAAACAAATGCAGCCACCGCATTTAATGATTGTTAAGCTGCAATCTATAACGTCTTGGGTTTGATACCAGTTCTCAGTTCATGCACACTAAAATAGTATAGATATTATGAACAAGCACTAAAAGAAGTGGACCCTCCCTACCCTAAAAAACTTTAGATCTTCTGACTCCCCCCCTCCTTTTACCCCATTTCCACAATCCTAAATAAGTCATTTTTTTTTTTTTTCATTCCTGAGCTATGCATCACTTGCTACTGAGCCCTTGCACTGTAAATCCTTTTAAGCCATACTCAATAGTCAGCACAGTGAAAGCCACACCCATTTTTATCCGCACACCACACTTTGTCCTCTAGAAGCAGGGCCCAACTTATGATCCTGCACACAAGCCCACTGCTCTTATACAATACCCCTGTTGCTGATTCCTGATTGGTCATGCACAACCCGGGGGAGGGGTGCAATTTGTTATGTTCACCCTGGGCGCTGGATGCCCTTTAGTAACTTCAGACCAGGTGGGGACAAGGTTTCAAAAGCCTTACTTAGAAAAGTGCAACATATTACAAAGTCCACATGCAAGAACAGTATTTCTTCCTACATCCCTAATCCTAAATCCGGCTAAGTGCTGCCCAGCATACCTGCTGTCACAACAAGTACTTACCGTGGCCGAGATGACGAGAGTGGTCCGCCCTTGCAACCACGTGCACCCTTTCCCCCGGAGGTGATACAGGGAGCGGGTGGCACGCAGCAGCACTGGCCACCAGCAGGTGTAGGTTCCCGAAGAAGCTGAGGAGCTGAGCAGTGGGTTGATTGGGGGTCAGGAACTGGCTGATGACCCTGTGCGTGGTGGTAAACAGTCCCAGAGGTAGCAGGGAAATCAAGTAGCATAAATAGGCAAGTCCGTGAAACAGGCCAAGGTCAGATCCATGAAATAAGGCAAGAAAGTCAGTAAGGCAGGCCAAAGGTCAAATCCAGGAAATCAAACAGAGAGTCCATGAGGCAATCAGGAGAGGTCCGTTAAACAAGCCAAGGGTCAAACGAGGATGAGAGCAGCGTAGTCAGGGACGGTCCGGGTCAAAACAGGTAATCAGGACAACAGCAGGTAACAGGCACAAACGGGAAGCTGACAACAAACCAGCAACCTGTTTGGGCGCCAGAGCCGTCTAAAATAGCCACGCCATAGCCACACCCTTTGGGCCAATGTGCACATCCGTGCGTGCCGCACCATCAGGCCTCCCATGGCGAGCATGGGAGGCCAAAGTCCTTCTCTGACACCTGCAAAGGTAGAGTCCATGTGTAATCAGGGGATCCAAAGTCTTTGGGGTAGAACCCCAGGTGCTAATGACCTTTTACATGTCAACAGTAGCAGCAGCAGCAGGCGACATTCTTTCACTCCTCAGGGGTGCTGCTCTCTGATTCTCTCCCCTATGGGCTCGCAGTTCTGGAACATTGTCCCTCTCTTATAGTTCAGTTGGTTGGACTCAAAGAAAAGCAGCCAAAACCAAAGAACTGGGAAAGACATTAACCCTTCCACTTCGGTCCAAGGCTGCACCTAACTGCCTTAATTTCAACCTGCTTACAGGTGTACAGACCTGTTGTCTATACTGACCATTCAGTTTTCCCCCTATAAGGTAGAATCAAATTAATCTCTAATAATAATAATAATAATAATAAACAGCAAGCATTGTGCTTCCTTAAAGCTGGCCATAGATGGTTTGAATCTCGGCTGGTTCAGCAGGGACCGGGTGAGATTCGAACTATCTATGGGCAGACTGAATGTACTCAAGTCAATCCATCGACTGACTTTGGTACAACCAAGGCCAAGACCAATGGCTCCCCCCCGGCCAGGAAAACACAATAGGAGAGATTCTCCCATCAGCATTGTGTTGATGGGGGAATCAAGCAACCCATGGTTTCAGGAAAGGAAATGGCACCACCTATGACCTGCCATAGATGCAGCGTCTAAAGTTGCACTTCCACTATCTTTTATTTTGATATTACACAAATTTCATTGTAAATACTTCAAACTCACAAAGCCAGACTGTGGCACATCTCCTCTAAACAAAAAATCACCAGGGTGTAATGTTTTATTGGCCGAAGAGACATGCAAATTTTCTTTTGCCAAAAAAACCTTTCCCTGCTCCTGGTGATCTTGTTATGTACACTTCACAATGCACAGGCCATGCACTGTACAACCCAGCTCATTGTACATCCATGCATTCACAGGAGTTATGCCCCGTACACACGGTCGGATATTCAGATGGAAAAAGTCTGATCGGATTATGAAAATCCGATCGTGTGTGGGCTCTATCTGACTTTTTCCGTCGGAAATTCCGCCGGAAAAAAATTTGAGAAAAATAAGATCGGACTTTTTCCGATCGTTTGTAGAGAATTCCGACGGACAAAGTGCCACACATGCTCAGATCACATTACGAGACCAAAGCTATTGGCTACTAGCTTCTACGTAGTTCCGTCATACGCAACTAACGTCACCACATTCTGAACAATCTGATTTTCCGACAACTTTGTCCGACCGTGTGTCTGAAATAATCCGACGGATTTTGTGGTCGGAATGTCCGACCGTGTGTATGGGGCATTACACCATCAGTGGCTGTGTTTGAAGAGAATTGCCGCAGGAACTGGAAAATACATCAGTGGAAATTGCAGTGATTGGGGACAAAGCACAGTGAGAGGTAAGGTTTGCCTTAATATGCTGTATATTATAATATATTAATATGCTGTCCACACTTGCAGATTATGGTGATACCTCTCCCACACCAACACATGTTTAATACCACTTTAAGTAGAGCATAACCATAAAAATGATATAAAATAGAAACACAAAGATACTTACAGGCATGAAGTTGGCATTGATATAATCAGTAGTGTCTGTTTCATTGATAATGATCAGTTTGATTCGAGAATGATCATCTTTAAAATAAGAGACAAATATTATGCAAAGTAAATACAGAGAGTGTTATTTAGATCACTTTTTAAAAAAAAAAAAAATATTGCAAGTGAATGACAATTGATTGTCTTAGCTTAGACTATTTAACAAACATGAGAAAGTATCAACAGCCTTTTGATGTTGAGTTCAAACATGAGTTTGGATTACTGCTTGTTAGCCTTGTCAGCTAGGTTTAAAATCTTTTTTTTTTTTTTTTTTTTTTATGTTGATATACAGTGCCTTAAAGTATTCATACCCCTTGAAATTTTTACACATTTTGTCATGTTACAACCAAAAACATAAATGTATTTTCTTGGGATTTTATGTGATAGACTAACACAAAGTGGAACATAATTGTGATGCGGAAGGAAAATGGTTTTCTAATTTTTTTACAAATAAATATCTGAAAAGTGTGGCATGCATTTGTATTCAGCCCCATTTACTCTGACACCCCTAACTAAAATCTGGTGGAACCAATTTCCTTCAGAAATCACCAAATTAGTAAATAGAGTCTACCTATGTGTAATTTAATCTCAGTATAAATACAGCTGTTTTGTGAAGCCCTCAGAGGTTTTTTTTAGAAAACCTTAGTGAATAAACAGCAACATGAAGGCCAATGAACACACCAGATAGGTCAGGGATAAAGTTGTGGAGAAGTTTAAAGCAGGGTTAGGTTATAAAAAATAACCTAAGCTTTGAACATATCACAGAGCACTGTTCAATCCATCATCCAAAAATGTAAAGAGTATGGCACAACTGCAAACTTGCCAAGACATGGCCGTCCACCTAAACTAACAGGCCGGGCAAGGAGAGCATTAATCAGAGAAGCAGCCAAGAGGTGCCTTGGAGGAGCTGCAGAGATCCACAGCTCAGGTGGGAGAATCTGTCCATAGGACAACTATTAGCCGTGCACTCCACATATCTGGCCTTAATGGAAGAGTGGCAAGAAGAAAGCCATTGTTGAAAGAAAGTCATAAGAAGTCCTGTTTGCAGTTTGCGAGAAGCCATGTGGAAGAAGGTGCTCTGGTCAGATGAGACCAAAATTAAACTTTTTGGCCTAAAGCAAAATGCTATATGTGGCAGAAAACTAACACTGCACATCACCCTGAACACACCATCCCCACCAAGAAACATGGTGGTGGCAGCATCATGTTGTGGAGATGGTTTTCTTCAGCAGGTACAGGGAAGCTGGTCAGAGTTGATGGGAAGATGGATGGAGCCAAATACAGGGCAAGAAGAAAACCTGTCATGTCTTAGAAGAAAACCTGTTATGCCTCGTACACACGATCGGACTTTCCGCCAAAAAAAACGTGGAATTTTGTCTGAAGGGTGTTGGCTCAAACTTGTCTTGCATACACATGGTCACACAAATGTTGGCCAACAATTATGAACGTAGTGACGTACTAGACGTACTACGTGGTTTTTCAGCTCTTTTGCGCCACCCTTTGGGCTCCTTATGCTAATTTCGTGTTAGTAGAAGTTTGGTGAGTGTTGATTTGCACTTTTCTTTTCGCTTTTCATTTCATGCTTTTTAGTTCGTTTCTGAACGGCCATTCGTCAACCAGACATGTTGGAGGAGAGAACGTGTTATTTATTATTGCCCTTGGAGTTATTGCTTTGACATTATTTTTTGGTTGAATAATGATTTAATTTGGTATATTTCCTATATTTTTGGATGCATTGAATGCACTTTTTGGTTAAGTTCTAGGCATGTCTAATTGTATTTAAAAAATTGTTTTAATGCACAATAAAAATATTGTGGGGAATTATACTTGGCTATGTGTTTTACTTCAAATGACAGTTTGGGAGTAGGCAGTTACATTTTAAAAAATACAATGTAAAATTGACAAGGGACACCTTTTTGCATAATGAGAGAGAATTTGGTTAATGCTTTAGGGTGTATGTGTTCCTCAGAATCTAAAAACTCCTTTCAGGATAGTTTATTACTATTTCAACAGTTTTCCGGGAACCATCTGTTAGGGCATAGATATATTGGATCGAATTTACCCACTTATCCTCCTCTGTAGTCAGGGACATGGGGCACGGTGTCAGGTATTATTACCCTAACCAGGCACCTTGTCCGTCGGTTACTGGGTTCAGATTGTAGCCAGTGAGAAAAAAAAGAAGATAGGGTAGGGGGAATGGGGGATACAGAGTGAGGGGGGGGTGGAGTCCCACCTGCTAACCTCTCCGTCTACTGTCCACCTGCTGCATTCACTGGGTCCTCCGTGAATTTGTTTAAGGATACTTGGTTATATAGTTTGTTGCAATAAATCCTGATAGGATTGAGACTTCTTGTAAGTGATCCATGCCTCCCAGAAAGCTGAGAAGCTAGTGATTTTATCTTATTATCAAGATAAGATTTTATCTTGTGCAGCAAGGATTAGTTCCTCCATCGTTGCTATGCGGTCAACCCGAAGGGCCCATTCCTTTAGCGAAGGTGGTTGTGCGGATCTCCAATGTACCGGTATACAGAGCCTAGCGGCATTTATTAGGTGCATACAGTGGTGTGAAAAAGTGTTTGCCCCCTTCCTCATTTCCTATTCCTTTGCATGTTTGTCACACTTAAGTGTTTCGGAACATCAAACCAATTTAAACAATAGTCAAGGACAACACAAGTAAACACAAAATGCAATTTGTAAATGAAGGTGTTTATTATTAAAGGTGAAAAAAAATCCAAACCATCATGGCCCTGTGTGAAAAAGTGATTGCCCCCTAAACCTAATAACTGGTTGGGCCACCCTTAGCAGCAACAACTGCAACCAAGCGTTTGCGATAACGTGCAATGAGGCTTTTACAGCGTCCTGGAGGAATTTTGGCCCACTCATCTTTGCAGAATTGTCCTAATTCAGTTACATTAGAGGGTTTTCGAGCATGAACGGCCTTTTTAAGGTCATACCACAACATCTCAATAGGATTCAGGTCAGGACTTTGGCTAGGCCACTCCAAAGTCTTCATTTTGTTTTTCTTCAGCCATTCGGTGGTGGACTTGCTGGTGTGTTTAGGATCATTGTCCTGCTGCAGAACCCAAGTTCGTTTCAGCTTGAGTACACGAACAGATGGTCGGACATTCTCCTTCAGGATCTCTTGGTAGACAGCAGAATTCATAGTTCCTTTTATCACGGCAAGTCTTCCAGGTCCAGAAGCAGCAAAACAGCCCCAGACCATCACACTACCACCACCATATTTTACTGTTGGTATAATGTTCTTTTTCTGAAATGCAGTGTTCCTTCTACGCCAGATATACTTGGACACACACCTTCCAAAGAGTTCCACTTTTGTCTCATCGGTCCACAGAATGTTGTCCCAAAAGTCTTGGGGATCATCAAGATGTGTTGTGGAGAAATTGAGACGAGCTTTGATGTTCTTTTTGCTCAGCAGTGGTTTTCTCCTTGGAACTCTGCCATGCAGGCCATTTTTGCCCAGTCTTTTCCTGATGGTGGAGGCATGAACGCTGACCTTAACTGAGGCAAGTGAGGCCTGCAGTTCCTTGGACGTTGTTGTGTGGTCTTTTGTGACCTCTTGGATGAGTCGTCGCTGCGCTCTTGGGGTAATTTTGGGCGGCCGGCCACTCCTGGGAAGGTTCACCACTGTTCCATGTCTTCGCCATTAGTGGATAATGGCTCTCACTGTGGTTCGCTGGATTCCCAAAGCTTTGGAAATGGCTTTATAACCCTTTCCAGACTGATAGATCTCAATTACTTTCTTTCTCAATTGTTCCTGAATTTCTTTGGGTCTCGGCATGATGTGTAGCTTTTAAGGATCTTCTGGTGGACCTTACTGTGTCAAGCAGCTCCTATTTAAGTGATGCCTTGATTGTGAACTGGTGTGGCAATAATCAGGCCTGGGTGTGGCTAGAGAAATTGAACTCAGGTGTGGACAACCACAGTTATAGTATGTTTTAACAAGGGGGGCAATCACTTTTTCACACAGGGCCATGATGGTTTGGATTTTTTTTCACCTTTAATAATAAACACCTTCATTTACAAATTGCATTTTGTGTTTACTTGTGTTGTCCTTGACTATTGTTTAAATTGGTTTGATGTTCCGAAACACTTAAGTGTGACAAACATGCAAAGGAACAGGAAATGAGGAAGGGGGCAAACACTTTTTCACACCACTGTAGCTATTGATTTGAGTTATTTTTTCTGGGGAATTTTGGATAAGTGTAGCAGGTATTGTCCTGGTGTGAACTCCAACGGGAGAGAGGAAATTGCTATAGTCACTTTATGTATTTTATGCCAGTATGGCTGGATCCGAGGGCAGGACCACATGAAGGAGGGAGCCCAGCTCTGTTCCACATCGCCAACAGTGGTCTGGCACCATCGGGAAAATCTTATGGATGACTTGTACCATCTCGTTTTGAGTTTATACCCATTTTCCTGTGTGTGGACATTAACCACTAAAGCCCCGGACCAATTTGCAGCCAAAGGACCAGGCCCCTTTTTGCGATTCGGCACTGCGTCGATTTAACTGAAAATTGCGCGGTCGTGCGACGTGGCTCCCAAACAAAATTGGCGTCCTTTTTTTCCCACAAATAGAGCTTTCTTTTGGGGGGTATTTGATCACCTCTGCGGTTTTAAATTTTTTTGCGCTATAAACAAAAATAGAGCGACAATTTTGAAAAAAATGCAATATTTTTTACTTTTTGCTATAATAAATATCCCCAAAAAAATATATAAAAAAAACATTTTTTTTCCTCAGTTTAGGCTGATACGTATTTTTCTACATATTTTTGGTAAAAAAAAAATCATAATTAGCGATTATTGATTGGTTTGCGCAAAAGTTATAGCGTTTACAAAATTGGGGATAGTTTTATAGCATTTTTATTAAAATTTTTTTTTTTACTAGTAATGGCGGGGATCAGTGATTTTTATTGTGACTGCCACATTATGGCAGACACATCGGACATTTTTGTAACATTTTTGGGACCATTGTTATTTATACAGCAATCAATATTTAAATGCACTGATTCCTGTGTAAATGACACTGGCAGTGAAGGAGTTAACCACTAGGGGGCGGGGAGGGGTTAAGTGTGTGTTTTTTTTTACTGTAGGGGGCGTGGCTTTGCGTCTGACGTCACTGATTGACTTTCCCGATGACAGGGTACAGCCGATCAGTGACAGCGTTACTAGGAAGCGAGGGGAGAGGTTTGTTTACACATACCTCTCCCCGTTCTTCAGCTCTGTGACCCGATCGCGGGACACCAGCGGCGATCGGGTCCGCTGGTCCCAGGGCCGCGGTCACGGAGCTCAGGACCGGGTCGCGAGCGCGCCGCCCGGCGGTGCGCTCGACCCACGGCTGGGCTCTTAAGGTTGTGATTGTGCCCAACCGTGCCATTCTGCTGACGTATATTGGCGTGAGGCGGTCCTTAAGCGGTTAAGAGAGCCTTTATGTATGTATAAGTGGATATGATCCCAGTTGCAATCTCCTATTTCCCTGTCTAAGGCTGATTCCCAAAATGCATGGTCTGAGCGTAGGGAGGAGTACGGTTCTATAAACATGGAGGCATATAAGGCCGAGATCACGTGACTCTGGGGTGATGAGCTTGAGCATAAAGATTTGAATACCGTGGGGGCTCATAAATTTTGGGATTTTTGTTGGCACGTCTAGGAAGTGTTTGAGTGGCATGTAGGACCAAGAGGGAAGAGATTTAGTATTAGACAATGCTGCAAGGTCTTGTATTCTTAGAAACTTGCCTCTGCGGGAAAAGTGTTTAGTGTCAGGAAGATCCTGCCAGTGACAGTCGCCCTGGGCCTGCCGATGTGCGTTTGCCCGCACTGGTGCGTGTGCGTGCGCGCGCCAGTGCACACGCGCACGTGCCTATTGGCGCCAGAAGGGCTATTTAGTTCCAACGGCCACACTGGGATCTTGCTGCCTGATCTGCAGAGTGTGAGTGTTCTGATCCTATAAACCTGTTTCCTGTTATTAACTTACCCGGCTTGTCGCCGACCATCCCTGTTATCCGCCTGCACCTGACTTCAGCCTGTCTGACTACCCTTCTGCCTGATCCTTTGTTACCTCTGCTGTCTGCCCGATTACCGACACAGGCTTGTCTGACTCCCCTGCTCTGGTGTCCTGGTTCCTGGTTCCTGATCCCTGCCTGCAGTCCAGTTCCAGTCTGAGGTCCTGCTCTGGTGTCCTGGTTCCTGGTTCCTAAACCCTGCCTGCAGTCCAGTTCCAGTCTGAGGTCCTGCTCTGGTGTCCTGGTTCCTGGTACCTGATCCATGCCTGCAGTCCAGTTCCAGTCTGAGGTCCTGCTCTGGTGTCCTGGTTCCTGGTTCCTGTTGCCAACCTGCTACTCAGTTCCAGTCTGCTGCACCCGCCTGCCGATCCAGCTTCTTCTGGAATCCAGCCAGTCCCCTGGTCCTGTCGGAGGTCCTTCTACACAGCGGTTTCCGACCCATCCTCTGCTTTTGATCCTGCCAGGCGCTCGTGACACTCCAAAATCTTGTGCTTCCTGTATACCCTACCAGGGCCCTTGAGTTGGAGCTGCAAGAGAGGTCACTCCCTGCAGGTCGGGCTCGCTCATTAGGTATGTGACATTTGGCCTGTATCCGTGTGTAGGGCCATTCCTTTAGAAGATAGGATTTCGGTAGGCCCGGGGGAAAGTCTGGGTTGCCTCTAATAGGGGGTGATCGGGCATTCTTTTGCTGACATTGCATGGGTCTTGCATGCCTTCTCACAGGCTTGAAGCGTTGCTCCAATAAGAGGATGTGTGTGCAATTTAGGTGGTGTCGATGGCTTGGAGACCCAAGGCATCGAGCCCAATTCAATATCCGCCATTCGTTTTTCGAGATTCACCCAACATTTGCACTGGTCATGGAGATTCCAGTCCTGGTCATGTGGACAGCCCAATGATAGCGCTGTATGTCCGGTAGGCCAATTCCACCTTTTGTTTTAGGTAGCACTAGCTTTGCCTAACTGATACGAGCCGGTTTTGCAACCCATAGCAAGGACCTACACATCCTCTTATATGTTGTGAAAAAGGTGGGGGGTAAGTGTATTGGGGTGGTCTGCATTTTGTACAGTAAGCGAGGCAGTACTGTCATCTTTAGGACAGTGGCCCGTCCGAACCATGAAAGAGTAGGCACGCTTCACTTCAGCAGGTCTTGTTGTATAAGTTTTAGTTCTGATAGGAAGTTTGTAGTGTATAGTGATTTTAGGTCAGCTGGTAGTTGAATGCCTAAGTATGTGATGGCCTCTTTCTCCCATTTAAACGGGAAGTTTGATTGCCATTGACTTACTAGGTTATTCGGTAATGAAATGTTTAGTGCATATGATTTAGACATGTTGATTTTCAAATTTGAGATACGCTGGAAGAGGTCTAAGGTTGGCATAAGGTTAGGTAGGGACGTCAGTGGTGAGGATAGAAAGAGCAGAATGTCGTCTGCAAACGTTGCAATCTTGTATTCTTTTGGTGGACTGCAATACCCTTTATGTTGGGGTTTTCTCTTATACAGCAAAGCAAGGGTTCTAGGGTCAAAATGTCGAGTATGGGTGAGAGAGGACACCCTTGCCTAGTGCTATTTTGAATAGGGAAGGCATTCGATAAGTGGGCGTTCACCCGGACTCTAGCTCTCGAGTTCACATAAAGGGAGCCTATAAATGCGCGCATTCCGCTCCCTAAACCGAGAGCAATTAGCGTCTCTTCCATATAGTCCCAGGCCACTCTATCGAATGCCTTCTCCCCATCCATTGCCAAGAAAAAACCCTCTTGTTGGGAGGAGGTGAGCCAGTTGTGTAAATTCAGGGCTTTGATGGTGTTATCCCTGGCCTCCCTGCCAGGGACAAAACCCACTTGGTCTAAGCCTATCCAGGTTGGTATATGGAAGACAAGTCGGTTGGCTAAAATTTTAGCAGAGAGTTTGATATCCACATTTAAGAGTAAAATTGGCCGATAATTGGCCACATTAGTTGGGTCCTTATTATGTTTGTGGATTACAGAGATGTAGGCTTCTCGTAAGGTCTCTGAGGGGCATGCAGAGGTGACTAATGTATTAAAGGCCCTAAGGAAGTGTGGGGCTAAGAGGTCCGCAAAACCTTTATAATATTGCACCGAGAAACCATCTGGTCCCGGGAATTGCCAGATTTTGTGGCCTTCAGTGCCTCTGTCCACTCTTCGGAGGTTAAAGGGGCTTCTAGCTTGGTTTTGTCAGTCTCTGAGAGGGCTTTCGGGCTGTACTTGTTAAGAAAGTCCCTTATCATCTGCGCTCGTGTTTCAGCATTGGTAGGGTCCTGATTCTGATTTGCTCCTTTAAGATTATAGAGTTCACTATAGAAGCGACAAAACTGATGTGCAATTTCCTTGCTTTTGGAGTGAGTTACATAGTTACTAAGGTTGAATAAAGACAACAGTCCATCCAGTTCAACCTGAGTGAGTGTCTACAATTGTCCCTATCCCTGTACATTGCACACTCACATCGGTCCCTACCCTCAAGGAGCCCACAATCCAAGGTCCCCATGCATATACTAGGGCCAATTTCTGGACAGAAGCCAATTAACCTACCTGCATGTCTTTGGGGTGTGGGAGGAAACCGGAGTACCCAGAGGAAACCCACGTAGGCACAGGGAGAACATGCAAACTCCAGGCAGGTAGTGTCCTGATTGGGATTCGAACCAGCGACCCTTCTTACTGCTAGGTGAGAGTGCTAACCACTACACCACTGTGCCACCCACGAGATGGTCACATGATGTACTGTGTGGATCTGTGTGTGTTTCTGTGTAAGTCTGGCTAGTAGCTTGCCTGGCTTATTGCCCTGTTCATAGAACAGTTTGTGTGACAGGACCAGTCTCTTTCGTGCTTTCTTAAACAGTTCCTCCACCAACTGAGTCCGTGTGTCTGCTTGTTCCTTAGCTACTTGAAGAGCCTGAGAGTGTTTGTGTTGAGCTTCCAGCTTAGCTATTTTCTCAGAGAGAGAGAGACAATCAACGCTTGGTGTGTTTTCTTCTTCCGAGCAGCTATAGCCAGCAGGTGTGCTCGTATGACGCACTTATGTGCCTCCCATTGAACCATGGGAGATACCTCCTGTGTGTCATTCAGGTGAAAGTAATTGGAAAGGGCCTGTTTAATATTTGCAAGATCTCCAGGGTCTGCAAGAATGGAGGCATCCAGTCTCCTCGTCTTGGTGGACACGACTTTTTGTGGGAATCTCAAAGATAGGGTAATCGGGTGATGGTCGGAAAGGGCCATACTTTCAATGGTCGCGTCCGCCAGATATGTCAGGTCAGATTGGCAGATAAAGAGATAGTCCAGCCTCGAGTACCGATTGTGAGGGGATGAGAAGAATGTACAGTCCCTCTCCCTGGGGTTAAGGGTGCCTTTGAAAATGTGTTTGCAATAACTCCATCAGTATCACCAGCAAAGCAGCATCATTATTATCCCATTAAAGAAGAAAATAATTGTGCACTGCATTTGGAGATTTCATAATTTGCCACGTCACAAATGTTCATTCTCCATTACAAACACTAGTTTACAAGACCGACCACTTCTGCTTCATGCGTATTTGTACTTTGTACACACATTTGTTGGCGGAAAATTTGAGAACATGCTAGCCAACATTTGTTGGCGGAAAGTCCGACAACAATTGTCCGATTGAGCATACACATGGTCTGCCAACAACCTCACATCCAACATTTCCCGTCGGAAAAGTCTGATCATGTGTACGGGGCTTTAGAGTGTGCAAAAGACTTGCGACTGGGGCAGAGGTTCACCTTCCAGCAGGTCAACGATCTAAACATACAGCCAAAGCTACAATGTAATAGTTTAGATCAAAGCATATTCATGTGTTAGAATGACCCAGTCAAAGTCCAGACCTAAATCCATTTGAGAATCTGACAGAGCTTGAGCTAATTTGCAAAGAGGAATGGGCAAAAATGTCACTCTCTAGATGTGCAAAGCTGGTAGAGACATTCCCAAAAAGACTTGCAGGTGTAATTGCAGCGAAAGGTGCTTTTAGAAAGTATTGACTCAGGGGGGCTGAACACAAATGCACGCCACACTTTTCAGATATTTATTTGTAAAAAAATTTAATAACCATGTATCATTTTCCTTTCACTTCACAATTATGTGCCACTTTGTGTTGGTCTATCACATAAAATCCCCAAAAAATAAATTTACGTTTTTAGTTGTAACATGACAAAATGTGAAAAATTTCAAGGGGTATGAATACTTTTTCAAGGCACTGTAACTTGTTAGCCAGAGCTATTATACCGTGTACAGGTTTCTGTCAGACCTAGGGACCAAAGGATGACAAAAACCTTACACACTGGGCCCTAGTGAATTCATCTACTGATTGGGCCGATTTATCCAATGAAATGCTGTAGTTAGCATGAAAATAAAGATCTCTTAATTTGCAAAGCACAATACAAAAATTGGAAGCTACTGTATACTGTACCCTCTAGTGTACTAGAAGTGGTAGTGGTTAGGTTTTTGTTAGAGTAGGTAAAGTAGTAGGTAAATTCCAGGCTTAGCTTGCAGCCAAGCCTGTCTTTTTATATGGTCTGAGTTGGGAGTGACTCAGGCAGAGCTGGGTGACTCACAGGCAGCATCACTTCTGGAAAGGAAGCAGGGGAGGGGAGGTGGATCTGCCTGGAGTATTCTGAGGAGCCCTAACCAATCCTCAATCTGGATTGGCAGGGGGCAGGCCTCCTTAAATACTCAGGGTCAGCCCAGCTGGGGAGGAGCTGTTCAGGTGTGGAAGCTGGAGATTGAGTGCTAGGCTGTCATGGCCTGTGAGGGAGCACCCCAGTCTACCAGTCTAGGGGGGGGGGTGACCTTGGGCTTGGGCTCGGGTGTGGACAGGACCCTCTCAAGACACATGGAGGTGTCTTGTACAGGAGGCAAGGGAGCAAGGAGAGGACAGCAGGAGAGCACTGCCAGGCAAGTCTCCAGGGAGGAACAACAGTTCACAGCCAAGAGGGCTGGTGAGTGACAAACAGTCAGGAGGACTGGGAGGCACGCCTGAGAGGACTGGGAGATTGCAGTCTGGGATGGGTGCAGAGCCAGTGGCGTGGACTGTGGTGGCATGGGCAGTGGAGAGACAGCTGCAGTCAGGAGAGCAGGCAGGGCCTGAAGATGTGGTGCTGGGCTCAGTAGTCATGTGGACAGCTAGCATTGGGACTACCTATATTTTTGCTTCACCAAAGGGGCACGTGGTCCCTGCCTGCAAAGGTTTTTTGCTTTGTGCCTGGCTGAGCCAGTGTTAGGCCTGCATATCAGTGCTAGCTGGTCTGAGAGGAAGAGATCAACAGTAAAGTAAAGTGCTGGAGAGTGAGATCAAGAGTTGAGTTTGTGTAGGAAGAAGTTGTATATACAGGAGGTGTATATACTTCCTCAGTCACTTACATTTTCTGCAATCATCTGGGCATCTCATATCTACCTTATCCCCATCCAAGTTTAATCCCCTTGTAACCTGGGGGACAGGTAGCAGGTACAAAGCTCCCTGGGATGAGCTGTTAATTAGGCACAGATACCAAATCCACTAGTTGTAGTGAAAACAGTGCTGGGTTTATTTGTGTTAAATACAAGCCCATACATAGGTGCTGCACAGTCTTCCAGCAAACATATCAGAACAGAAATAACAAAACAAAAGTCCTAGCCGTGTCTCGGCTCTAACTATACCATACACTGGCCCTCACTACCAGGCTGAGCAAGCCTACCGCTTGTCAGTTTCTGTATAGAGTTTTAAAGTGTTTTACCAACCTTTAGCTCCTCACAAAACATCAAATGTCTGTGTGTCCCAGGCAGAGAGTAAAGGCTGTTTGCTCAGGTGAGCTTAAATTAGCCTGGGGAAGAGGGCTAAGATCCGAACTGGATCATGTATCAGAGACCTCTGAATGTGTATGAGAGGAGCCTGGGAGATGTATAAACCCCGAACAAGACTTCTCCTGGCTCTATCTGGGATGCTCTGCTACACCCTTAATAAAAATACAAAAACAAAGTGCATGGACTGTTTTCTGTCTGAGAGTGACTGAAGATTGTGTGCCTGGCTGGGCAGGGTGACAGACGGACCACAACTACAGACAGCCCCTACGTGGGTATTTTGATAAAAATAATTTATTGTGCATATGGATTTGTTCTACACAGGGCCAGGACAAGAAGGGGGAGAAGGAAGAGGTGGAAGCCCCCCGGGAACGATTATTTACAGAAGAGGGGGGCTCAGGTGGAGTGCACAGCCAGCCCAGTATACATATATCACCACCACTGCTGTTTACTAAGGGAGCAGAGCAGGGAAGACAGTGTGCAAACAGTACTCACAGCTGCAGTGGAGTGTCAATACATACATTTCTCTGTTAGACGGAGTGATCTCTAGATGATTTCTAGTCCCGGCCTCTGAGTTTGGTGTGATGTCATTCAGAGGCTGGGAGGGGGAGAGGAAGAAAGAGTGGCAAAGGAGAGTAAGCAATAACAAAAGCAGCAGACAAAAAGCTTTTCCAGTGAACAGTAGTGGCTGACTCCTTGGGGAGGGGGTTGTATTAGTGACCAGTGGCAGGTAATTAACCCTTTTGTGCTACATTAGTGTTGCCAGTGTCAGTGTTACTTATCCCCTGCATGCTGCAGCACAAAGGAGCTAACTGCACACCGGGGGTGGGGCGTTGTTGTTTGAAACAACGCTACCACTGACCGTTGGTGCAGAAAGTTTTAAAGTAGAATTCCAAACTAAAACCTAAACTAAGCTATTTATGGCACCAGGCAATATTTAGATGTCAATATGTGTTATTTATTTGAAAGTGTCATGGATTTTTTTTCTGTTTGTGCGACTGACATGTCTGTGTTGCCACTGGCCTATGGTATGGTTATGTTGTTATATAATTTCATTATGGTTACTGATTGTTATACGTTTTTTTTTTTTTAATTCATTAGTATCCATATACCAGTGGCAAATTTACAGAATAAAGTATTTCTATGTATTGTATTTAATATACATGTATTGTATGTTTTTTCAGTTTTTGTATAGTAACCTGGAGAAAAGGGTTAATCAGAATAATCAAGCACTCACTCCGTTCAGCTGGGTATATAGTATTTTAGTATGACATTTAGTGGTGCATTATAGATTATGATTAAGCGAACTTGATTCATGAAATGTGTTAATCTCTACTGTGTCTGTGTCTGTATTGGTGTCATCATGATTTGTTTTTACTTGGAATAAAATGGAAAATTGTATACTTACCTTTCCGTAATTTTCCTTTCCTGTCGCATCTTCATGGCAGCATACACTCTGGGGTTGTGACTCCGCCTCCACAACCTGATAGGACCACATAACTATAAGATGAAGCTACGGCCCCCGCCCCAGCATTCTCCGTATATATATATATATATTAATCACCTTCTATGGGTGGGTTTATTGCATGCTGCCATGAAGATGCGTCAGGAAAGGAAAATTACGGAAAGGTAAGTATACAATTTTCCATTTTCCTGTCGCATCATGGCAGCATACACTCTGGGGAGTAACTCGCAGACTGGGTGGGAATGCAAGAAAAATACATTTATTAACAAGAAACAGAGGAGTTGGCCTGAATTACGGCCCTTCCCAAATCTACTGTTGAATGTTGTGCAGAATCCACCCTATAATGTGACAAATGTGTTTCTGGAAGACCAGGTAGCCGCCTTAAAAATAGTCTCTCCCTAGACCCTACAATAGGCTGCCCAAGAAGTTGCCTCTGCCCTGGTGGAATGTGCCTTTAAGCCCTCCGGAATCTGTTGCTAACTCAGTGAGTATGCCTTTTTGATAGTCTTCACCAGCCATGAAGCGATGGTGTGAGCCGAGGCCGTCTGACCTTTTCTATGGCCGTATGGGATGACTAAGAGGTTCTCTGATCCCCTGAGCGATTCTGTTGCTGAGAGGTACTTCAGGATGTTGCCCCTGACATCCAGAGGATCACCTTGATCTGTGATAAGGGCTGGAAGGTTGATCTCCTGATTAAAGTGAAATGAGGAGGATACCTTAGGTACGAAACGATCTGAAGGTTTAGAACTATCCTGTCTGGGTAGACGACTAGATACGGTTATTTGACCATCAAGGCTTGCATCTCTGAGACCCTCTTTGCTGAAGTGATAGCAATCAGAAATGAGACGTTAAGCGTCAGGTTCCAAAGGGAAATGTTGTCGAGTGGAGAGAATGGATCATTAGACAGTATTTCCAGGACAACTGAGAGGTCCCATGCTGGGAATGATGGTTTCCTAGGTGGCCTTAGTTTAAGGCAGGCCCTCTGAAATTGGATAACCAGAGGATCATGTGCCCATTTGACCCCGGTCAGGGCGGATAAGGCTGAAACCTTGACCTTCAGGGTACTGGATCGAAGACCCTTCTCTAGGCCTGACCGCAGAAATTCCAGGATTTGAGGACCTGTCAGAGAAGATATGTCCCAACCTTGTTGTTGAGAGAGGGAGGAAAACTTCTCCCAGATCCTTCTGTAGGTGCTGTTGGTAGTCTGCTTCCTAGCCTGGAGCAATGTTTCCACTACCCTCTGAGAACAACCCTGTTCTAGGTACCTAGACCTCTCAGCCTCCAGGCCATCAGATATAGCCTCTCCGGGTTCGGATGTAGAAGCTGGTCCTGAGAGAGCAGATCTGCTGACAGCGGAAGAGGGAGAGGATCCGTTGTGTTCAATTGAATGAGAGTAGTGAACCAAGGCCTCCTTGGCCAGAAAGGGATCACCGCCACTACTAGTGCCGTCGACCTCTTGAGCCTCAGAAGGAACCTCGCTATGAGGGGAGTCGGAGGGAAAATGTAGCCGAGGTTGAAGTTCCAGGGATGTTGTAGACAATCTACTCCCTCCGCTGACGGAAAGGGGATTCTTGATAGAAACCTCCGGCATTTTGCATTGGCTGGTGTGGCCGCCAGGTCTATGTCTGGTGGGCTCCAGGTCTGAATTATTATCGCAAATGCTTGGGGACTCAGAGACCATTCGTTGTTGGAAACAAATCTTCTGCTGAGTGAGTCGGCTAGGAGATTCTCGACCCCTGGGATATAGGTCGCTCTCAGGTCCAATAGGTTCGATTGTGCCCACTCCATCACAGGGCGAACTTCCTGCATCAGGGAGGAGCTTCTGGTGCCCCCCTGCCTGTTTATGTAGGCAACGGCCGCCCTGTTGTCCATCTTCAGGAGGACTTGCTTCCCCCTCAGGTAAGTACTGAAGGCCAGGAGGGCCTGAAAGGCTGCTTTCATCTCCAGCACATTGGAGACTGCATTCCGGATCCTGAATGGCCAGCATCCTTGGGCCACGTAGTGCAGGTAGTGTGCCCCCCATCCCTCCAAACTGGCATCTGAGGTTACCGTTTCCTGAGGAGGGGGAACTATGTGCTTGCCTCTCCTCAGATTACAGGGACGAGTCCACCACTGCAAGGATCGCTTGACCTCCTCCGAGATGTAGATCTGTTGGGTCATGGATAAGAGGCCCCATTGGCACAGAAAGGACGTTTGAAGGAGTCTTGCATTCCATTGGGCCCACTGGACCATAGGAATGGTCGCAGACAGAGAGCCTAGGAGACTGAGACATGCTCTGGCCGGAAGGGATGTTGCTGAGATTCTAGTTCCGCACCCAGGAAGATCATCCTCTGGGTGGGATGAGCATTGCTTTTTTTTCCAGTTTATCAACCAGCCTAGTCTTTGTAGTGTGGCAACTAGGACCTCCCGATGTTGGACAAGAGACTCCTGGTTGCTTGAAAGGAGGAGGATGTCGTGCAGGTAGTGATGGACTCTCAACCCTTTCTCCCTTAAGGATGCGATTACTGGTAGCAGTACCTTGGTGAAAGTTCTGGGGGCAGTAGAGATCCCAAACGGGAGACTCTGAAACTGGAAGTGGCCCTGATTCACTGAGAACCGAAGGAACTTTTGGAAAGCAACATGGATCGGGACGTGAAGATATGCGTCCTGGAGGTCTATGGAGAGCATCCAGTCTCCCAGATTTATGGCCTGGAGGATTGATTGTAAACTCTCCATCTTGAACGACTCCACTCGAATGGAGCGATTGAGGTTCTTTAGATCCAGGACTGGCCGAAGGTCCCCAGATTTTTTCTTGACCAGAAATAACGGGGAGTAGAATCCCCGACCCCTCTGTGATGCAGGTACCTCTATTATCGCCTTCTTCTGGAGAAGCTCTTGGACGTAACTGGTCAACAGTAACCGTTTTTCCCCTGAAGGTGGAAGTCTGGTGGGACAAAAATTATCCCCTGGGGGACGTCTCTTGAAGGGCCATCTGTGCCCGAAACGGACAGTAGCCACTGTCCAAGGGTCCTTTATTGCTTCCGCCCAAACCAGCTTGAATTTCGAAAGCCTTGCCCCTACTACTGCTGGCTGGGCGGGTGCACCTTCAAAAAGACTTTTGGTCACTGGAAGCGGGAGTCTTGGGCTTCTGAAACTTCATAAAGGATGTCTGGGGGTTCTTCCAGCCCCTCCTTTATTCTTTTCCTGGTGAGTCCAGCTTTGCACCGAAAAGGTTCTCGCCGTCATATGGAATGCGGCACCAATTTGATTTGGAGACAGGATCCGCCGACCAGGGTTTCAGCCAGAGTGCCTGCCTGGCCATTACGGAGGCCAACATGGCCCTTGATGACGATTTAATCGCATCCACTGAAGCCGCTGCCACAAAGTCCCCCGCGAGACTTAACTCCTGTAGAGCTTTTATTATGCTCTCCTGGTCCGCGCCTTCTGAGACCAACCTCTCAGTGTTTGATGATCAGCTGGAAATGGCCCTGCCTACAGCTGCAAGTGCCACAGCCGGTCTGCAAGCACCTCCTGCTGCAAGGTAGGCCCTCTTCATATCGGTGTTGATCCTCCTATCCAAGCACATGCCTGGCTAGCCGCATGAGAGATGCGTCTACGATGGGAGGAGAGACAAGAGGACTCACTTTAGGTTCCTTCAAGGGATATAATTTGGAAAGCCTGTTCAGACTCGATTTCTTCTCGTGTCCTTGCCATTCCTCTTTAATTAAATCATCCAATTCCTCAATGAACGGAAAGGCCTCGAGTCCCATTTAAGGTTTGGGAAGTATTTTTTGCGCTTTGGTTGGACTTCCTGGGGTTCCTCCCATCCGATCGCTCCTTGACCGATTTGACAAATGGTTCAATTAGCGAAAAATCAAACCCTGCAGTTGCTTCCAACCCTTCATTGTCAGACGGGGAATCCTGTGCTGGGAGGAGCAGGTGAGGCACTTCGGGTTGATAACTCTGTCTCCAGAGTAAGAATCTCTGTAAGAGTAAAAGTAAGAATCTGTGGAGCTACAGGCTCTCTAAACTGCAATTCATCTATGGTAGGCCAATTTATCGGGAAGGGCTGCTGCCCCGCATATCCAACATGCGTTTCCAGAGGGTCGCACTGGTGATCACTGTCTATGGACAGGAGATCCTCTATCATAGGAGCGGCTGTGTCTGGAGTAAGAACTGGAGCGACTTCTCCTGCGACTCCCTCTGTGGCCTGAGCGACTTCTCCTGCGACTCCCTCTGTGGCCTGAGCGACTTCTCCTGCAACTCCCTCTGTGGCCTGAGCGACTTCTCCTGCGACTGGAGCGGCTCCGTCTGTGGCCAGAATGGCTTCTCCGGCGTGAAGTCTCTCTGTGCCTTGAATCAGGAGATTTTGCGGACCTGGTAGGGCTAACCATATAGGCAGCGTTAGGATTGCTCTCTTTTTTCAATCTTCACTACTTACCAAAAATCCTCCCCCCCCTTACCTAATAGCTGGCGGTGATCTGCTAGGGCAGTGGTCTCCATAGCAAGGAATAAGGCAAGCCTAAGGAGATACTAATTGACATAGGAAGCACAGGTGAGGTAAAACACAGCAGCTTATGCAGGAAGTAGATACAGAGGAAAAAAAAAAAAAAACAGGCTTTTACCTCAGTAGGATGAAATAGGAGCTTTGTTGTAAGACAGGCAAACAAACTGCAGCAATTCAGCGATCTCTGGTTCAAGATACAAGGAACAGAAAAAGGTTCATTCAATTTTCCTCAGAACACATCCCAGCACCCCTAGGAGGACAACAGAGCCCAGGAGAGCGCCCACAGGTAGGAAGGAAAGGAAAAGAGAAAGGGAGACCACTGCAATTTGGCTAAACCTATTTAAGGTTTATATGCCAGGGTGTTTGAGGCATGATGTTAAGCCTGTTTAAGGCTTTAGTATATACATTGAGGCAGCAATATCAGAGCTTTTTTAAAACTCATGCAGGAGACAAATCAAAACAGCTTGAGCCTGTTTAAGGCTGTTAATCCAAGGTCACAGAGAGACTTGTAACATACCCCTGAGATCAGCAGAGTGGGGTTCCTTCCATTTAGCTTCGTTTAGAGGCTGTACCGGTAAGGACTTCCAAACCAGGAGAGGCTAGAACCTGGCTGGGGCGAAGCGGTAAGAGGGTGATGTCCGTGGGGTCCCAACAGGTGAGGAAAAATAAGAGAATGCTGGGGCGGGGGCCGTAGCTTCATCTTATAGTTATGTGGTCCTATCAGGTTGTGGAGGCGGAGTCACAACCCCAGAGTGTATGCTGCCATGATGATGCGACAGGAAAGCTACATTATTATCCTCTACATTTTGGAGTGTGATCAACATGTTGTTTCTTTGGCTATCTATCCAGATAGCGGACTGGACCTGCACCTAATCAGTAGAGGGAGGATTGCTCTTCACTTGGAGCGGCACAACCCTGTTCTCTTGCTAGACTGTTTGTTCCGTGTACAAGCCGGCTCGGTCAGCATTTTACAGACGAACTATCCTCGTTTTACCATTATTTTGGATTTTCACTATCATTCAAGCTTCATTGTTTTTGATGCTGGATGCTAACATGACGGATATAGATGGACCCTCTATCAGTCGCACACATTTAGAACTCTGAACGACAACACTTTATCTTCCTGCTCGTTTGAACTCATGAGGGTCATTATTTCATCTAAAACTTTGGAGCTTGAGAAACTACAAGAGGAGATTACTACCTTTCAACAGGAAAAATTGCCCTTAAAAAATGTTGTCTAGTTCATGGAATTGGATCAAAAGTTGAATAATAAAATCAACAAAATTGAGAAGGACAGAATTGATGCAAAGAAAGAAAAACTTCTCCGAGATAAACTTGTCTATGAAATGAACAATGTCTACACCTGGAGAAAAATGGGTCAATGTGACCAGCGTGTTAATTATCATGCTAAAAAGTGGTCCAGTTTCTCTGAGACAGAAGCTGAGTTTGTAGAGGATACCATAGCTTTAACAATGTCGGATGCCTCTATTGAACAGCCTAGTGGTTTCCATTGAGCAGGAGCCTGAAATCAGAGCGATGTTGGGAAAGTTTATTTGCTAGATGTGCATTAGCATTGTTTTTGTTCAGGGACTCTAGAGCAGTGGTCATCAACCCTGTCCTCGGGGCCCGCTAACAGGCCAGGTTTTATGTATTACCTTGGGGAGATGCAGACTAGAATACTGCAATCACTGAGCAGCAAATGAGATCACCTGTGATGTATTTCAGTTATCTTGCAAACCTGGCCTGTTAGTGGGTCCTGAGGACAGGGTTGATGACCACTGCTCTAGAGTCTTAATTTCACTAAGGCATTGGTCTAATTTCCGCACCCTCTGCCTCTTCTCCCGTGAACAAAATTTGTAGGATAATCCCTCTAATAAAGGCATTATGCGCACCCCACAATGTGGCAGGGTCAGTCGCAGAGTGGGTGTTCAGTGAAAACAATTCAGTTTTTGGCAATGGTGACAGCATGCAAAGACATTTGAAATATACGGGAGTTAGCAAGCCATACATAGGCAGGACTTGGAGTGTGGCCCTCCACCACAGTTATAGAGACAGGTGCATGGTCGGACCACGTAATGTTGTGTATGGTGGAGAAGGACACTGCCTGTATCAACAAATTATAGACTAAAATCAAATCAATTCTTGAGTATGAATTCTGTCTGGAAGAGTGGAAGGTGTAGTCTCATTCGTTTGAATGTTGGCATCTCCAGGCATCATAGACATCCTCTGTATGTAGCAGAGGTTGTAGCATGGGTAATGGCTATTTGGATTTAGAGGTAGTGTTTATCGTGTAATCTGACGTTAGATTGTAGCCTCCACACATTACCAGGGAGCCTTTTTGGATTGTAGCAATTCCGCTGAACATTTTCTTCAGAAAGCAGATTTGATGAGAGCTCCTACTAGGATTAGATATTGTCCTTCTGGATCGACCTGGGTTTCTTGTACGGTAAAGGCCACAGAGTCTTTAATAGCAATGAGAACGCCTTTTTGTTTCATAGGTGCTGAAGCCAAAGGGATTTTTTGTGCTGAAAGTAGGGAGTATTGCAGGCTGAGAGATGGGTCTCCTGTATGCAGAGAACATCGGCCTGGAGTTTAAGTGCATTTTCTCCAAACCGAGGCCCTTTACCTGGGTGGTTAAGGCCGTGCACATTAAAGGATACTATATTAAGAACCATATGTATAGGGTAGGTGATGATGCTTATAGTAACTTGTGAAGGTTTCAATAGGTCCTCTTGTGGTAAGCTCCAGGTGGTGGATAGTAGAGGGGAGATTTTGCAGATTGAATTTGGCGGTTGTGAGGTTCATCCCATGCAGGTCAGACCAGCAGGTGGGGAAAAACAAGCATAAAATGGGAAAAAAAAGTCAAACAACGTAAAAGTAAATAGTTCAGTAAAAAAGTGAAGTAAAAAGTACATTTAAGGGGCGTGGCCTGGAGCTGCATGGAGTAGGGTGTGCAGAGTGAGAGCTCCGTCCGAGCATATATCCTTTTTACATATCCTGCAGGGTTTTTCCCCTGAAAAGAGACACCTGCCTACCTGGGACGACTACCCACACTCCTACAACCATGTCCCCGCCAAAGCGGGTTTCCGAGGCCGTGAATAAACTGGCAAAGTACTGCCACGAGAAGATGGCGCCGACCATGCCCAGGCCCCAGACGAACCAGCAGCGGGAGACACAGCTAAAATCCTGGAGGCAGTCTCCCTATGCCAAGCAACGCTCACCTCAAAGATCGAAGAGGTTAAAATAGATGTCTCCCTTATCCGGCAAGACATCCAGAAGCTGAGGGATCAGGCCGCAGAGTCGGAGCGCAGAGTGAGCCACGTGGAGGCAGACATTGCTCCCTTGCAGGTGACCATAGAACAGCTCCAACACCAGCTCAACGCCATCCTGCACAAGCAGGACTACATGGAGAATAGGCTGAGGAGGTGCAACCTTCGCTTCGTCGGCCTCCTGGAGGGCACCGACCCCCCCACATACCTCGAGAGCCTGCTGATCAAGACCTTTGGGAGAGAAGCTTTCTCGTCTACTTTTGTCATTGAGCGGGCCCATCGCCTCGCTGCTCGCCCTCCACCAGCCGGAGCGCCGCCCAGGACCTTTATAGCGAAGCTCCTCAACTACCGGGATCGGGACACTGTCTTGCGCCTTACCCGTGAGAGAGGTAATATCCCAGTCGGCAACATGACAGTAGCGGTGTTCCCGGACTTCTCCGCGGAAGTGCAAAAGAAGCGGGCGCAATTCTCAGAAGCCAAACGCCAACTCCGCATCAAGCATCTCCCCTACGCCATGCTTTTTCCGGCGAGGCTGCGGGTTGTGTGTGATGGGAAGGCCCAGTTCTTCGAGGACCCCGCGGCGGTGATCTTATGGCTTGAGAATCATGAGCCAGCCGGCCCTGCACGTTGATACCCCATGTGCTCACCGACCCCGAACCCTTGCATTGCATACCTGATCGTAAGCACCTTCCCCCTGCAAGATCCGAGTGACATCCTGAACGTTCTCTGCAGCATTCCCCGCTCATCTAGTTGACACCACTGCTGCCTCTCTGTAATCGTTATTGAAGCGGCCGTGGAAGCAAGCTCCACAACTGCCAGAGCCTAAAAATGCACAAGAAGTTTACCTCAAGCGGTGACACTGCCTGCACTAAACTGTGAGTTACCTGTGTCCCCCCCTCCTAATTTAGTTTTTCTTCCCCATGCCCTCCCGTGTATTGGCACTATTGTCCCCCTGCAGTTATGCCCATCAAGGAGCTGTATGGCCATGGACCTGTGTCTCATAAACATGTGCTTGCCCTCTTCCATTCTCACCGTCCCCTGAATACAATGTCCTGCTCGGACGCCCTATCTGCTCTTACCTGACTGGCATATATACCAGCACACTTACCCCACTGTGTGCTCTGCAGTTTGCACACTTGTTCGCCCCCCTGCACTGTTATGACTGTTAGTGACTCGGGTGGGCTTCTCACCCGGCGGTCTGCAACACCAGCCGAAACTTTGTTTCCCTGGCCAGCTGCCACCCCCATGGCTGTGGAGGGTGGCTGTTCTCTTGGTTCACCATGCTGGTCCAGTGCTGGCATAGTTTTTATGTTACTGTTATTGATGTTACTGCTGCTCATACAATTTATTTTTTATTTTTTGACATGCCTCATACATATGTGTGTACTACCTGTTGTGCCTTAATGAATGTATGCTATTAGGCTCAATGCCTTTCATTGTCTGCGAACCGCAGATAACATGTGCTGTGGACTTCTCCCTGTGGATCCGACTGCTTACAGCGCCCCTTCCATCCCTCCATGGCTTTGCTTAAACTAATTACCTGGAATGTGCAGGGGTTTGGTGCCAAACCCAAAAGAATAGCCGTTCTTTCCTACCTCAAGGCCGCACGTGCAGACATTTCCGTCCTCGTGGAAACCCACCTAGTGGGCCAGGCCCAAATGTCACTTAAAAGACCATGGGTGGGGTGGCTTTACCAGGCCCCCCACACCTCCAACTCCCGGGGGATTGCCATTCTCATAGCCAAATCGGTGCAATTCCAGATACACGATCTGCAGTCGGATCCGCAGGGCAGATTTCTTTTTCTCCATGCCGTTGTGGGTGGGCTCGAGATGCTTATTATGGCCTTCTACGTACCGCCACCATTCCAATTTGGAACCCTTCAGGAGGGCCTTGCCTTTATGGCCAGGCATTCCACGGGCCAGCAATGTGGTTAGGCGATTTTAACATGACCACCAACCCCAGCCTTGACAGACTCAGTACATCTACCCAAACCCCCCCTTTCCCGCCCCCATCACCAGATTCCGTAGGCTCCTTGCAGAATTCGTCATGACGGATTCCTGGAGACACAAATATTCAGACAAGATGGCCTTTTCATGCTTTACCCCCTCACATATGGCTATGTCCCGTATTGATTTGATCTTGCTCTCCCCTGCTCTGCTGCCAGAACTCGTAGAAGTGGGATTCGGCAGCAGAGTGCTCTCGGACCATTCCCCTTACTGGGCAACGATGCGGCTACCGGCGTCTCCGGACCCCGCAAGTGGCGCTTGCGGGGGACCCATGGGTTTGGTGTGGGAGACCTTTAAAACCCATGCTCGCCTAATACTCTCCACTCGCATAAACAGACACAAGGCCACGTCAAAAACCATATTACAACAGTCTGAGGAGAGGCTTGCCTCTCTGGAACAAGTGTTCCTTGCTGATCCCTCTGCAGGTAATGCCTCCCTTCTCCGCCTACAATCTAGACTGACCGACCAGTTGCATTTTGAAAAGGCCAAACAACATATATTTTTTAGCAACCAACGTATTTTTGAACACAGCGAACGTGCGGGCAAGCTCCTTGCCTACATGGCTCACCTTGACCATACCCCCCCAGTAGTGGTCCAACTTCGGATCCCGTCCGGCGAAGTGACCTCTGACCCTAGCCGGGTGGCGGAGGAGTTTAGGAGCTTCTACTCGGACCTCTACACATCCACCACATGCCACACTCCGGCTGACTTGACCCGACTCCTCCAGACAGTAGACTTTCCGTCCCTTACCCCTCTACAAATGACCCAGCTCGAGGCACCTATAACCTCTGAATGCATTGCCGAAGCGATCTCACTCCTTCCAGCCTCCAAGTCCCCTGGTTCCGATGGCCTTCCCTTAGAATTTTATGCACATTTCCAGGACACCCTCATTCCTAAATTGCATAAACTTTACACTCACATTTTCAACACTGAGACCCTTCCCCCCTCTATGGGGGAGGCTCTCATTGTCCTCATCCCCAAACCAGGCAAGGACCCCATCCTTCCTGAGTCCTATCGCCCTATCTCCCTCCTGCAGCTGGATGTTAAAATCCTTGCCAAAATCCTTGCCCTCCGCCTCAACAAAGTTATCCTTAGCCTAATACACCCGGACCAAATGGGCTTCATGCCCAATAAAAATACAGCGTTTAACCTCCGTAGACTACATATGAATTTACAGGCCGTGCATGACAACACTGGATCTAGGGGGGTGGTGAGCCTGGATGCCGCGAAGGCATTTGATTCTGTGGAGTGGAGGTACCTTTGGGCGTGCCTCCGTAGGTTCGGCTTTGGCCCAAAATTTATCAAATGGTTACAACTCCTCTACCAGGCTCCCACTGCCCGGATTCAAGTCAATGGCAGGACATCTGACCCCTTCACACTCTCAAGGGGCACCCGCCAAGGCTGCCCCATATCACCGCTCCTGTACGCCCTTGCGGTCGAACCCCTGGCCATAGCAATCAGAGCCCATCCCCACATCAGGGGCCTTCGAGCCGGACACATCACTGAGCTAATTAGTTTGTATGCTGACGATATGCTCCTTTACTTGGAGGACTCCGGCCCCTCTTTGGAGGCCGCGCTCCAACTTATTAAGCACTTCGGGGAGTACTCAGGACTACAAATAAACTGGTCCAAGTCCCAGATTCTCCCACTGGATATGGGAGCCCCCACGGCCTCTCAGGCAGCGCTACCACTGGTCAGGGCGAGCCAAATCAAGTACCTTGGAGTACAGTGCACTAGGGCCCCTGAGGAATACATCAAACTCAATATTGAACCACTATTTGCTCTCCTCAAATCCAAGACTCAAACCTGGTCCAGACTCCCTCTCTGGGTTATGGGGCACATTAACTTAGTCAAGATGATCCTCCTCCCCAAGCTGCTCTATCTGTTCTGGCATGCCCCCCTATGCATCCCCATACGAACCTTTAAGTCCATGGAAGCCATCCTTAATACCTTTGTCTGGGGTCCCTCTCGACACAAGCTATCTAGACCCTGAAATGCCCAGTGCACCTAGGGGGCACCGCCCTCCCTGATCTTCTTTTATACTATATAGCGTCCCAACTCTCCTATTTTTACTGCCTTGACAAGACTGACAAAGACTGATACTTGTTACTAGTATGTCCTTCCCGCATGCCCTTAACTCTCAATTTGCTGGATCCGCTCCCAGGCTGGAATCATTATCCACTGTGAGCGTGATCCGGGGCCAGGACCCCAAGAAGTTAATCTCATAGTTTCATAGTTTCATAGTTAGTAAGGTTGAATAAAGACATCAGTCCATCCAGTTCAACCTGAGTGAGTGTCTACAATTGTCCCTATCCCTGTACATTGCACACTCACATCAGTCCCTACCCTCAAGGAGCCCACAATCCAAGGTCCCCATTCATATACTAGGGCCAATTTTTTTTTTGGACAGAAGCCAATTAACCTACCTGCATGTCTTTGGATTGTGGGAGGAAACCGGAGTACCCGGAGGAAACCCACGCAGGCACAGGGAGAACATGCAAACTCCAGGCAGGTAGTGTCTTGGTTGTGTCTCCTTCTTTTATAACCAATTGTTGCTACCTGAAGCCACCCTGCTGGCACACAACCTAAATAGGAGTCGGACCTGGGCCCAGTGGAGCATGAGGACTGGGAGGACGCACTTGCCGTCTCCAAACTAGTGTCCCCCAAACTGTCGGATAGGCTTACCCACTTTTACATCCTGCATAGGTCGTACCTTACACCTATCCGCCTCGCTAGATTTAGGCCTGACCACGACCCCTCCTGCCCTACATGTGGAGACTCTGATGGCACGTTCTACCACCTAATATGGGCCTGCTCACATATCCAGGTCTTCTGGACACAAGTCATCAAATTTCTGCACAACCGAATGGGCTCACCTCTGTCCCTATGCCCCCGCCAATGCCTACTAGGGATCCTCCAGCTCCCTGAGGAAGAAAACTATCTTACTATACTCCTGCAGGAGTCCCTGTTCCTAGCTAGAATGCAAATTGCTCGCACATGGGTCAAAGCGCATCCCCCCACCCTTCAGGCATGGATAGCAGCTGTCAATGCCACCCTCCCATATAAGAAGGTATTGTATCTTCACCGAGGTTGTCCAACCAAATATAATAAAATCTGGGATAAGTGGATTGATGACCCAGACACATGCCTGACTTAAAGAGTGCTGGACCACCCCCCAACCACGTTTATCCCCTTACCCGAGGCACTGGAATCTTTGCCATGATAAGGATGTCAGTGGTTTACGCATTCAGGGGGTTGAAAAAGTCACTTTATCTAAAAGAGGGGGTGATAGGTTTAGTCTGTTGTGCAAGAGGGAGGTTTATTGGATATTCTATCTCCATACGAGGCAGCCTATGGGCCTTAATTTTGAGTGGGACATTTCATTCTTTTATGAGTGAATTCTCCACATATTGACTGCCCATATTTACTAAGCCAATATGTATGGCTCCCATTTCACTGGTTGTCGGTCTGGTGCTGATAGGTTTTTTCATCTGGTTCTGCTGAGCTCATTTTATTATGTTTCTGCCAGAGTTTATTCACTATTTCCCATTTATTATAATTGCTTTACATTGAGGACAGGCTAATTATTCGATTGAGACTGTTTCTTGAATAGGGCTGTATGCACATATTGCAGCATTTTTCGCTGCAGGGATTATGAATACCAGTATTTTATGTGTTAATTAATATCCCATTAAACATGTTTGTTATTCTTTTGATAATCACACACCTGATATATTATGTTAGGTGTGTGATCAACTAGCTGGGTACTTGCATCAGCTCCCCATACTTGTCGGTATAAGGATATACACATTTAATTTGCCTTTAGCCTTAGAATATCGGGTTTCAATCGTTCATTTGGTCTATTCCTATATTTATATTTATTCTTTATCTTTCCTATCTATGCATTGTATCATAGGAGAAGGCCTAAATAGACACATCCAATAGTGAGATATTTGCAATCTTACTATTATGCAGCTTTTTTTGGGAAGTGTCATTTTTAGGGAATATTTGTGCTTTTCTCTGGCAGTTCTGATATTCAATGAGCCCCATGCATTGGCATGCACACACATTGAGAGTTTGTTTCTTTCGTTTTTCCGTGTGTCTGCCGATGCGTACGATTTTTTACATACAAAATGAAAAATGTTTTTACATATGTAATTTTTTATTTTTTTTTAGGTTGCACCTGTACCTCTTCACCTAAAGATACGATTCATCATGTTATTTATTTATTACCATTATGTATGCTTTCAACATGTCATCTTGATTTAAGTGTTTTAGGTGAAAAAGGTATTTTCCTTCCATCCATTTAAATGTTACCTTCAGATTTTGGATGCTCACAGGTGCTTCCCTAATTGCTATCTTGTTATACACATATTTTATTCATTTGTTTAATTGCTTGTGTGTGTATATAGCTCTGTATGTATATTCTGCTCATTAGCTATGACTAAGCACCGTGTTTGGTGTGAAACATGTCAGCAGCTGTGCAGTTAGTCTGTACACAAGCCTAGATGCTATGATTTTATTACATTTTTTGAAATAAAGTTGAATAATTTGGAGTGCGGCTATCCAGCTACATCTTTTCTACTTCTATCCCCTTACCCGTATATCCTAATACGAGCGGCCCACCTTGCCCCACTAGGTACTGAGTCTGCATGGCTATCCTACACACCCTAATGTGACTGGTGAATGATGTGGCCCTGTAACCCAGCAGCAAGACAGGATGGAGCCCCTGGGAGCACCACTGAAACCCGTGGCATGACACCAGCCTGCAACACGTAAAGCACCTTTTCTCATAAGTTGACACTTACCCCTTCAGACATGTCAATTCTGTAACCCGTTGTTATAGTGCCTGTTGCACTTAAAGATGTGTATATGTATCCTTGTTTGATTTATGCTCAATAAACTTGGTTTTGATTTAAAAAAAAAGTGTATTTGAATGGGAATCTGGAGGCAGAACAGCTGTCCATAACTCAGCAGGGGAAAATTTGCGCACTGTGTGCTCCATAGTCCTTCAGGAATCTTGTAGAATGTAGTTTATTTTATAGATGGAATATTTAAGTGTTATGCTTTTTGTTGTTCTTCTTACGTGGCACCGTTTGCCAGTCACTCTGGGTGTTTGTTCAGGGATAATGTATAAGGAGCAGAGTAATGCTAGACCTTCTTCCAAACAAGTAATCACTGTGGTGTTTCCATCATGAGTGATTGTTAGTTTAATCGGTTATCCCCAGTGGTATGGAATGTTATGATTGTGTAAGGCTTTGGTCACAGGCAGTAGGGATTTGCCTTTTTGCATCATACATTGTGAAAGGTCTGCATATAGCTGGATGTTTGAGAATCTTTCTGGAGGTTGTTGTTTTTTACAGAAAGCTATCATGAGCTGCTCCTTAGTGTGGTAAAAATGTACCCGAATCAGAACATCTCTAGGTATGTTGTCAGGGAGGTGGGATGGCTTGGGTAGTTGATGGATTCAATCAATGATCAAATCTGACTTAGGTGTTGAAGGCAGGAACACTTTTATGAGGTCTCGGGCGTATCGCTGTAGCTGTGCAGGTTGTATAGCCACTGGTACTCCATGAATCTTAAGACTGTTCCTTCTTGACCTGTCCTCGAAGTCAGCCACCTTAGCTTTGAGCCAGGTTATGTCATTAGAGTGGTCATTGTGGGCATCGGTCAGCGTATTGTGTGAAGATGCAAAGTCGCCCATTTTTTTTTTCTATATGATCCACCCGCCCTCCCAGTTCTCCCACTTCAGCTTTGAAATTGTTTATACATTGTAACATGTCTGCATGCATGGAGCTGCGGAGGGAGACAAGCATCTTTTCAGAGTTGTGTCTGATATGGGCTTATTAGTAGTGGGGAATTCATTGATGAGATCCACAAGCTACCTCGTGTCCTCCATGGAGTCCTGACACGTGCTCACCTGCTGGATGTCTTCAGCCATGCGTGGTTTAGACTTCGCTGGGCTGCGGGGGAGTGGAGGCCCCAGGAGAGCGGAGTGGAGGCCCCAGGAGAGCGTCGTGTGGATCCGCCTTGTGGGCCCGGGCTCAGTGTGGCTGAGAGAGAGCCACTGGATAGTGAAGGAGATCCGTCTCCTGCGCCAGCGCCATTTCCCCAATATCTTTTTTATGTACTGGTGCTAAACTGGAGGTCTTGCTAAAGATTTGTACTGGGGCAAAATTATATCTCTCTCTCTGCAGTCCATGGCTTTCTTAATACAAGAAAGGATTTTGCTTGCTTTGGAAACTACAGCTTGACATTGCATTCCATTATTAAGCTTATGATCTACCAGAGCACCCAGATCCTTCTCCATCATTGACTCCCCCAACTGTATATATGATGCATGCATATACTTAGCCTCCAAGTGCATAACTTTATATTTATCAACATTAAACCTCATTTTCCACATAGTTGTCCAATTAAACAGTGTATTGAGGCAGAGTGCCTTTTGCCAATCATGGCTTAGGGGTACTAAGTCCCATCATGTCTGAAAGGCCTCCAAGGAAAGGCAGACGCTTACAGGCCACTAAAAGAGGGCAAGCAGCCTCTGAAATAATATTTAACAGCAGGGACCGTTCCTGCACCTGTCAGGGAAGACATCCACAGACCACAGCTGCCGCCCTGGGGAGCATACCTGTGCGCAGGTGCCAACCAGGAGTCTCCAGAGCAGCCGCGTGCATTGGCGCGTGCGTGTGCGCGCCCCTTGGTGTGTGCGTGTACGCGCCCGTTACCAGAACTGGCGCCAGTTAGTTTACTTAAACGGAGCTGCAAGACTGGCAAGCTGCTGCTTGGTCTACAGCGTTACCTGAAAACCTGATCCCTGTCTGTTGTGATTTCTGATACCGAACCGGCTTCCTCCTGACTACCTCTGCCTGCCTCCTGCCCTGATCTCTGGCTTCCACGACTGATCTCTGTCTCCAGTTCCTGTTACCTGACACCCGTTGCTGAACCCTGCCTGTGACCCGACTACGCTCCTGTCTGCCTTAATTTTTATAAAAGTCAAACAGTCCACGGAGTCTGTGGACAGACACATTCTATGATCAGTAGGGATAAGCTTCCTTTTCAAGTCGAACCCATGTTCGTCTCGAACATTGTCTGTTTGCCCGTTTGGCGAGTCCCAAATATTATGGGCCGTTTGCGCCAAATTTGCGTCATTGGCCCATAATTCACTGCGGCATCGCAGTCCATTGCTGGCTGATGACTGGCCAAGCATGCACTATGACTCGCATGCTTTGGCCAATCATAGTGCGGAAAAAATGGAGAGCCGTAATTGGCCAAAGCCAGGTTGGCTTTGGCCAATTGGGGGTTTAGTACACACCCCACACTATATAAGACTGCCTGCACGGAGGCCCTGTGTAGTGTGTTTCGGTGGCGGAGAGAGATACACAGAGAGACAGTGTGATTTCATTTCATTTTGAAGCTGTTGCAAATACAGTGGGTGTATTGTGCCATCTGCATGGTGTACACCTGAAGCTACCCCAATTGCTGTTGTTCTGCTCATCCTATCTGTAGGCAGCTGTTGCTAATACAGTGGGTCTATTGTGCCATCTGCACAGTGTACACGCCTGAAGCTACCCCAATTGCTGTTGTTCTGCTCATCCTATTCGCAGGCAGCTGTAGCAATTACAGTGGGTGTATTGTGCCATCTGCACAGTGTACGCCTGAAGCTACCCCAATTGCTGGTGTTCTGCTCATCCTATCCACAGGCAGCTGCAGTAATTACAGTTGGTGTACTGTGTACTCTGCACAGTGTGCACATAAAGCTACCCCAATTGTTGGTGTTCTGCTGATCCTATCCGCAGGCAGCTGTAGCAATTACAGTTGGCGTATTGTGCCATCTGCACAGTGTACGCCTAAAGATACCCCAATTGCTGGTGTGCTGCTGATCCTATCCACAGGCAGCTGTAGCAATTACAGTAGGCGAATTGTGCCATCTGCATAGTGTACACCTGAAGCTACCCCAATTGCTGTTGTTCTGCTCATCCTATCCACAGGCAGCTGTTGCTAATACAGTGGGTGTATTGTGCCATCTGCACAGTGTATACGCCTGAAGCTACCCCAATTGCTGTTGTTCTGCTCATCCTATCCGCAGGCAGCTGTAGCAATTACAGTGGGTGTATTGTGCCATCTGCACAGTGTACGCCTGAAGCTACCCCAATTGCTGGTGTTCTGCTCATCCTATCCACAGGCAGCTGCAGTAATTACAGTTGGTGTACTGTGTACTCTGCACAGTGTGCACATAAAGCTACCCCAATTGTTGGTGTTCTGCTGATCCTATCCGCAGGCAGCTGTAGCAATTACAGTTGGCGTATTGTGCCATCTGCACAGTGTACGCCTAAAGATACCCCAATTGCTGGTGTGCTGCTGATCCTATCCACAGGCAGCTGTAGCAATTACAGTAGGCGAATTGTGCCATCTGCATAGTGTACACCTGAAGCTACCCCAATTGCTGTTGTTCTGCTCATCCTATCCACAGGCAGCTGTTGCTAATACAGTGGGTGTATTGTGCCATCTGCACAGTGTATACGCCTGAAGCTACCCCAATTGCTGTTGTTCTGCTCATCCTATCCGCAGGCAGCTGTAGCAATTACAGTGGGTGTATTGTGCCATCTGCACAGTGTACGCCTAAAGCTACCCCAATTGCTGGTGTGCTGCTGATCCTATCCACAGGCTATATACTACAGGCAGGCAGTTGATTCTACTAGCTGCAGTATATCAGTATATACGTCCCAGCTTTGTGCAACTACATCTCCCTGTAGGCCATTAGTATGTCTGGAAGGCCAACAAGTAGAGGCAGACAGTCACGAGGCAATAAAAGAGGGCAAGCAGGCTCTGTGTCTAGAGGCAAAAGTGCTGGTCATGGACATGGTACATCCTCATCAGCACGTGGCCATGGGACACGCTCATCCTTTTTTCGGCAGCTAGACGTGTGGAGCCGCAAAATGTCAAAGACTTGGTAGAGTGGATGACCAAGACGTCTTCATCCTCCTCATCCACCTCATCCTCTCTCACCCAGGCGCAGGGTACTGGCAAAGCAGCTTCCAACGCGGCCCCTCCCTATGCTCAATGGCATCAATCACTCCTTCCCTAGCCCCACCATGTCCTCCTGAGGAGTCCCCTGAACTGTTTGAGCACAGTCAAACACTGCAACATCTCACAGAAACTCTAGTTGGAGCGCAGGAATGAGCCCTGTTGCAAAGTATTGCATCAAAAATTGTAATTACATGCCCCTGTTAAACAGGGGCTGAAAAATTTGCCACTGGTGGTGGCGCCCAGAACCAAAAATGTTCTTACAAGCTATCAGCATGATCATTGAGGAGGAAGAGGATAGTGAATCAGCATAACAGGATAATCACTCAGTATCAGCATAAGCAGCCTTGAAGGGATCTGACATTTCAAAAATAATTATTCGGTTATATCAGCATCAGGTGCTTGGTAGCTGGTGGTGATCCCAGACTGATTCACTTTTATATAGGTCAGTCGATTAACCGAGTCGTTGGACATGCGCACCCTGTGATCGGTTACAAATCCTCCTGCAGCACTGAATGTGCAATCCTGAAAGAACGCTGGATGCAGGACAGGTCAGTAGTTCAATTGCATACTGCACAAGCTCTGGCCAGTGATCCATCCTCAAGACCCAGTAACCCAGATTTTCCCAATTTTCGTTGGGAAAGGTGTCCAAGTCTAACCTTGCCCCTAGGTATTCCTGGACCATGTAAATCAGATGCTGGCGATGGTTGCTGGAACCGATCATACCTTGGGGCTGCGTACTAAAACAAATTCTGAGCGCATCGGTCAGACGGCCACCTTCTCCACCGCTCCTTCTGTGACGGACTGAAGCCTCAGCAACACGTTGTCCAGGACCAGGAATTTGTAACCTCCCAGTCTCTGGGAACGCGTTGCACAGACCTTTCTGCAAGGCCTCCTGAAGATGTTTCATCCTCTGCAACACCAAGATAAGGTCCGCAACCAGACCCTTGTAACGTGAATCAAGGAGGGTTGCCAGCCAGTAATGATCCCCCCCCCCCCCTTGATCTGACGAATACAAGGATCCTTCAGCAGGCTTTGCAGGATCAAGGAGGCCATGCAGCGTAAGTTAGATGAGGCATTTGGTTCGGAGTCCTCTGGGTCACTAAGGACGACATGATTTCAGAGTTTCTTGGGACTGTAAATGATCCCTAAAAGACTGCTGCTAATGCTGAGTGCCAGGCTCCACCTCCATGCTGACACAATCCTCCTCCTCCTCCTCTTCCTCTTCCTGTGTGATCGGCGGGCCAGCAGGAACACTGTCTGGATAAAGGAGGCCTTAAGAGGCAAGGAAGTCCTCCTCTTCCGGCCTCTGTTCTGCCTCAAGTGCGCTGTCCATTATCCCATGCAGCGTGTGCTCCAACAGGTGGAGAAGAGGGACAGTGTCACTGATGCATGCACTGTAACTGCTCGCCATCCTCCTGGCCTCCTCAAATGGTGACAGGACAGTGCGTGCATGCTGGTTGATGGCCCCCTGTTGCATGTGCAGCCGCTGCAGCATGGGCAATGTTGAGTTCCACCTGGTGGGCATGTCACAGATTAGGCGGTTCTTGGGCAGGTTAAATTCCTTTTGGAGGTCAACCAGCCGAGCACTGGCATTATATGACTGGCGGAAATGCACATAGACTTTCCTGGACTGCCTCAAGACATCATGTAAGCCCAGGTACCTGCCCAAGAACCGCTACACCACCAAGTTAAGGACGTGAGCCACACAGGGCACATGGGTCAGTTGTCCCTGTCAGAGCGCAGAGAGAAGGTTGGTGCCATTGTCGCAAACCACCATTCCTGGCTTAAGCTGGCGTGGCGTCAACCACCTCTCAGCCTGCCCCTACAGAGCTGACACAACCTCTGCCCCAGTGTGGCTCCTGTCCCCCAAGCACACCAGCGCAAGCACCGCATGCCATCTTTTTGCCTGCATACTTGCGTAGCCGCTTGAACACCTACAGAGCACCGCTGGTTTCAAGGACAAAGCACAGGAAGAGTCCATGGAGGAAGAAGAAGAAGAGGAGGGGGTGGAGGAGAGAGGTGTGTCAGAATCACCAGTAGTAGCATTTTGGAGGCGTGGTGGCGGAACAACCTCCAACACTACTGCACCCTGTCCTGCATCCTTCCCAGCTGCCAGAAGAGTCACTCAATGCGCCGTGAGAGATAGGTAACGTCCCTGTCCATGCCTGCTGGACCATGAGTCAGCGGTAATATGCACCTTCCCGCTGACCGCCCTGTCCAGCGAGGCCAAGACATTGCCTTCCACATGCCGGTAGAGAGCCGGAATCGCTTCCCGTGACAAAAAGTGGCGTTTGGGAACCTGCCACTGAGGAACCGCACATTCCACAAACTCACGGAATTGGGCAGAGTCTACCAACTGAAAAGGCAGAAGTTGAAGTGCTAGCAATTTAGCCAAGCTAGCATGGGGAATTTGCTTGGTACAATCGGACGTTGGTGTATCGATAGCAGACTGCCTGCAAGTACTTGGCTGTGACACACCTAATTCTACACCTTCATTCCTCTCAGTTCAGGTTTCAGAGAGGACTGAAGGTATAGTGGGGTTGGAGATCCCAGCTGATGAGGAGCAAGGAGGGGTCCGCTTTGTTCTTTGGTGTGGGTCTTTTAGGTATGCTTGCCAACTTACTCCATGGCAGGTTGACATATGTCTGGTCAAGCATGTGGTGCCCAAGCAGCTGATGTTTTGGCCACGCAAGATACGCTTGAGGCATATGTTGCAAATTGCAGCGGTGCGATCTGATGCACTTGTCTCAAAAAAGGCACACACCAAAGAACTTTTGGAATAACGAGCAGAGGCAACGCCCTGCACATGCGCAGCTGTGCGGTGTGATGCAGTCGGTGTGCTGCCCTTAAGCTGGCCCCTGGAGGGCATCCTGCCTCATTGAAGATGTGCCTCCTCCTCCTCCTCTCTCCTATCAGGCACCCACATGGAGTCAGTGACCTCATCATCCCCTCCATCCCAAACCTGGCAGTATGCTGCAGCTGGGGGAACATGACTGCCAGATTGTTGTCCTTCTTAGGACCTTCTTCCCTCTCTCTGGGATCACGTTACTGCCTTCCTCTAGCTGGGTATCATCATCAGAGCCTTCAAAACGCTGGGCATCCTCATGGAGCATGTACTAAGGTCCAATTACAATTCTTGATATAATATTTCACAGCAGGGCCCGTTCCTGCACCAACCAAGAGTAACTGTGAGGACTTACAGTGTTGTGGCACCAGCACCACCAACAAAGGCCCAATTTTTCTACCACTGTTCAACAATGGCATGTAATTACAATTCTTGATCTAATACTTCACAGCAGGGCCCATTCCTGCGCCCACCAAGAGTAACTGTGAGGGCTTACAGTTATGTGGCAACACCACCACCACCAAAGGCCCAATTTTTCTGCCCCTGTTCAACAGGTGCATCTAATTACAATTCTTGATATAATATTTCACAGCAGGGCCCACCAAGAGTAACTGTGAGGACTTATGCCCCATACACACGGTCGGAAATTCCGACCACAAAATCCGTCGGATTTTTTCCGACGGATTTTGTCCGACACTGGTGTGTGCATACACACGGTCGGACAAAGTTGTCGGAAAATCCGATCATTCTGAACGTGGTGACGTTTGTTGCCTACGACGGTACTACGTAGAGGCTAGTAGCCAATATCTTTGGTCTTGTAATGTGATCTGAGCATGCGTGGCACTTTGTCCGTCGGAATTCGCTACACACGATCGGAAAATTTGTCGGAAAATTTGAGAGCAGGAGATAAAACTTTGTCCGTCGGAAAAAGTCTGATGAAGCCTACACACGGTCGGAATTTCCGACAACTTTGTCCGATAGGACATTTTCCGTCGGAAAATCCGACCATGTGTATGGGGCACAACAGTGTTGTGGCACCAGCACCACCACCACCAAAGGCCCAATTTTTCTACTACTGTTCAACAATGGCATGTAATTACAATTCTTGATATAACAGTTCACAGCAGGGCGTTCCAGCGCTAGGGGTGCAACGGATCAAAAAACTCACGGATCGGATCGTTCCTCGGATCAGAGTCACGGATCGGATCATTTTTCGGATCAGCAAATAATAATTGAATTTGCAAAAACCTGTGAAAATTCCGCCACCATATAGTCCCCACTGTAATACCCACGTCATCTCTTCCACTGCAATATCCACGTCACCTCACCCACTGTAATATCCACGTCACCTCCCCCACTGTAATATTGTCTGTGTATGGCCGAGTATTGGCAGGGTAATGCAGAGTATTGGCAGGGTAATGCAGAGTATTGGCAGGGTAATGCAGAGTATTGGCAGGGTAATGCACAGTATTGGCAGGGTAATGCACAGTATTGGCAGGGTAATGCACAGTATTGGCAGGGTAATGCACAGTATTGGCAGGGTAATGCACAGTATTGGCAGGGTAATGCACAGTATTGGCAGGGTAATGCACAGTATTGGCAGGGTAATGCACAGTATTGGCAGGGTAATGCACAGTATTGGCTGGGTATCGCAGAGTATTGGCTGGGTATCGCAGAGTATTGGCTGGGTATCGCAGAGTATTGGCTGGGTATCGCAGAGTATTGGCTGGGTATCGCAGAGTATTGGCTGGGTAATGCAGAGTATTGGCTGGGTAATGCAGAGTACCGCAGAGTATTGGCTGGGTATCGCAGAGTATTGGCTGGGTATCGCAGAGTATTGGCTGGGTATCGCAGAGTATTGGCTGGGTAATGCAGTGTATTGGCTGGGTAATGCAGTGTATTGGCTGGGTAATGCAGAGTATTGCAGAGTATTGGCAGGGTATCACAGAGTACTGGCTGGGTAATGCAGTGTATTGGCTGGGTAATGCAGAGTTTTTTTACAAGTGATCGCTCCGTCATTTGACAGAGCGATCACATTGTAAACAGCGGCCGGGTGTACCAAGATGGCCGTCGCTCCGGAGCTAGGCCGAAGCCGCGGGCTTTCCTAAGGCCGAGGCCGCGGAGCGCTCCGCGGATCGCGGGGTGTGCTGATCCAAACAGGGTGACCTGTTCGATCACAGATCGGCGACGATCCGTTGCACCCCTATCCAGCTCCCACCAAGAGTCACTTTGAGGGCTTACAGTGTTGTGGCAACACCAACACCTTAGGCCCAAATTTCTGCAGAGCATATAGGGCAGGCCCCTACTTTCAAACATCCAACTTACAAACGTCTCCTACTTGCAAACGGAAGGAGACAACAGGAAGTGAGATGAAATCTACCCCTAGGAAGGGAAATTCTCTCCTGTAAGTGTTGATATGGGAAAATCGTGTCTCCTCTCCACTGATGCTTTATCACAATCCGTGTTTTACTAAAAAACCCACATTTTCAAAAAACATTTGTCATTGGGACAGAAAGTCTGAAGAGGTGCACAGACAGCAAAAAAAAAAAAAATGTTACAGGAGTGATAACTCTTCCCTATGTTTTCCAAAAAGTTAAAAAAAATAGATTTTTGGACTGGAGCTACACTTTAAAAATGTACCAGTTCAAAATTACAAACAGATTCTACTTAAAAACAAACCTACACAGTCCCTGTCATGTTTGCACCGCCTGTATACTGATGTTCAGAGTATTTAGGGCCTGGGGGCCCCACGCCTTTCCTTTTTTTAATTTGGGTACAGGGTTCCCCTTAATATCCATACAAGACCCATTTTTCTCAATGATTTTCATCAAAATCATAGAAATTTCATTTTATGCAGGGACTGTTCTAAACACGGGAAACGCGTGCCACGTCACAGGCATACAATAGACACCCCCTAGGTACAATATTTAAATGAATATTTCACTTTTTTTTTCACTTTAAGTGTCATTAAAATCAATGCTCCCGGAAAAATGACAGTTTTTTTGAAAGTTTTTTTTGCATTGATACATGTCCCCTGGGGCAGAACCCGGGCCCCAAACCCTTTTTAGGACAATAACTTGCATATTAGCCTTTAAAATTAGCACTTTTGATTTTGAACGTTCAAGTCCCATAGATTTTAATGGGGTTCTAAAGTTCGCGCAAATTTTCGGTCCGTTCACAGGTTCTGGTGTGAACCGAATCGGGGGGGGGGGGCTGTTTGGCTCATTCCTAATGATCAGTAACAAAACCCCCTGCAGCACTAAATGCCTGTTCTGAAAGCTTGCCTGTTCTGAAAGCACGCCTGTTCTGAAAGTTGTTGCTGAAAGCCCAACAACTCAATAGCATACTGGGAAAGGTCTGGCCAGTGGTCTATTCTCATGACCCAGTAAGTCAGATGATCATCAGCTGGAAAGCTCTCCATCTCTGTTTTGGCCCAGAGGTAATCGTCCACCATGTGATACAGATGCTGCCGATGGGATGTGGAAGCTGACAGCCCTGGTTGACGAGGACTAAAAAAAAAAAAATTGAAATGTCTCACTTTAGGCGGACGCCTTCTCCAACTCACCTCTCTTGACCAAAAGAAGACTCAAAACAACGTTTTCTACGACACTGCAACCTACTGGAGACAGGAAAAACATTCAATAAAATCCTCTTTAACGTGTCCTCAAGAGATTTTATCTTCTGCATTCTCTGTGGGGACGGGATGAGTTCGGAGACCTTTCCCTTATAACGGTGGTCAAGTAATCATCCTTCTCCTTTATGCCACATATTTTTGGGTCCTTTCGCAGGCTTTAAAGCATGAGGTTGCCCATGCACCTCAAATTTGCCAAGGCTTGAGAAGCAGACTCCTTGGGGTCACTCAGGATGACAGCATCTGGAACTTCCTCCTCCCAGCCACGTACTACTCCCAAGGGTCCTGGGTTTGGAAAGCCATCGCTTATAGATAGACGCATGTCTTCCGTTTCTTCGAAGCCTATGAAAGTGCCAGAATCCTCCTCCTCGTCCTCCTCCCCTCGCTCCTCCTGTGTGTTCTGTGACATAGGAATGATGTTGTCTGGGTAAAGTGGGCCTTGAGAGAAAAGGAAGTCCTCCTCTTCCTCTTGCTGCTCTGGCTCCAGTGCCCTGTCCATAATGCCACGCAGAGTCTGCTCCAGCAGGAACACAACAGGGATTGTGACACTGATGCATGCACTGTCATGGCTCACCATTCTTGTGGCCTCCTTAAATGGTGACAATACAGTGCATGGATCCTTAATGATCAGCCATTGGCATGGGAAATAAAGCAGAGGCGGCCTGAGCCTGTCATCGTGCCATATTCACACAGGTACTCATTGACGGCCCTCTGCTGCATGTATAGCTGCTGCAGCATTGACAAAGTCGAGTTCCACCTGGTGGGCATGTCACAAATCAGGCGGTTTGCGGGCAGGTGGATTTCCCCCTGAATTTCAGCTAACTGAGCGCTGGCTGTGTATGACTGCCTGAAATGGCTACAGACTCTTCTGGCCAGCTTGGGCACATCCTGCAACCCTGGGTACGTATTTAGGAAATGCTGCACCACCAAATGGAGGACATGTGCCAGGCATGGCACATGTGTCAACTTTCCCTGTCTAAAGCCCCATACACACGGTCGGACAATCCGCGGACCAGGTCCGTCGGACCATGTCCGTCATACTTTGTCCGATGTTGGTTTTGCGTACACACGGTCGGACAAAGTTGTCGGAAAATCCGATCATTCTGAACGTGGTGACGTTTGTTGCCTACGACGGGACTACGTAGAGGCTAGTAGCCAATAGCTTTGGTCTTGTAATGTGATCTGAGCATGCGTGGCACTTTGTCCGGTCGGACAACCGTACACACGATCGGATTTGGTGTGATCGGACCGTGTTGACGGCAAAGATTTCCAGCAGGAGATAAGACTTTGTCCGTCGGTCAAACCGACGAACATCGTCCGATGGTGCATACACACGGTCTGATTTTTCTCCAACCTTGTCCGATCGGACAGAATCCATGAAAAAGTCAGACCGTGTGTATGGGGCTTTAGGGTGGAGAGGAGGTTTGAACGATTATCGCACACCACCATTTATGGCTCCAGCTGGCATGGTGTGAACCACCTCTGGGCCTGTCCCTGCAGAGCTGCAAGAATCTCTGCTCCGGTGTGGTTCCTGTTCCCTAAACACACCAGCTGAAGCACTGCATGGCAAAAAGAAAGGAAAAGAGACGGCACCCTCTAAGTGCAGCATGTATTTAAAATTTATTTGCAAATAGATTAAAAAGACTCACAATTGAGCTGTTGGGTTCAGGCATATAAAAAGTACTAGGTGCATCCGTGTTCTCCCGGGTGAAGCACTGCATGCCACCTTTTAGCTGGACTCTGGGAATAGCCCTTTGAACGCTTAGGGGGTACCTGATGTTCATAGGACAATTCTGCAGAGGAGGGCATGGAGGTGGTGGAGGACAAGGAGGAGGAGGAGGGGATGGAGCTCACAGGTCTGGCATCATCCCCACCACCTGTATGGAGATGTGGGGGCAAAACAAGCTGCAGCACTGAGCCAAGTCATGCATCCTTTCGAGTTGCAAGCATTACCCAGTGTGCTGTAAATGAAATATATCGTCTCTGTCCATGCTTGCTGGACCACGTGTCAGCAGTAAGGTGGATTTTATGGCTGACTGCCTTGCCCAACGATGCCAGAACATTCCATCCCACATGATGGTAGAGAGATGGAACGGCCTTACGTGAAAAGTAGTGGCAACTGGGAAACCCCATTGTGGTACAGCACATTGTGTGAATTCACGAAAGGGGGCAGAATCCACCAGGCTGAAAGTCAGAAGTTAGAGAGCCAACAGCTTTGACAAGCTTGCATTTAGACGCTGGGCATGATGGGGCAGAGAAATTTGCCAGCTACAGTCTACAGTTGGTGGTGTGCTGCTGGCAGATGTGCTGCTAGGACCTGGGACACTCTGTGCTATACCATCACCCCTTTCAGTGGAGGCTGCTGAGAGGTAATGACTCGGTATAGCAGGGGCAGACTGAAGTGGGTAAGGAGGAGGAGGAACAGATTTGTGCCCCTTTTGTGTGGCTTTTAGGTGCTCTTGCCAACGGGCTGAGTGGTTGGACGTTAAATGCCTTGCCTTGTGTGGTACCCAAATGGTTAGTGTTTTTGCCATGTTTGGAGGTGCCTGAGACACAGTTTGCAGATAGCAACAGTGCGAGCTGCTGCAGATGTGCTGAAAAAGGCCCAGACAGCTGAGCTTTGGGGAGTGGGCCAGAGATAACAGCTGCAGAATGTGATGGAATATGGTGGCTGCTCTCTACTCTTTCTTGATGTCGGCCTCCTTTGGGTTGTGCCGCCTCACCTTCAGTTTCCTCCTCTGCTCTATCTGGCACCCGAGTCGCATCAGTGACCTCATCATCTCCATCTTCATCATTACCACTGGAGACAAGTTGGCAATACGCTGCGGTTGGGGGACATGAATGCCAATTTGTCTACCAGTGTCCCTCCCTCTCTCTAGGCTCATGTTCCTGTCATTCTCAACCTCAGAACCAACATCTGAATCCAGTAATGGCTGGGCATCATCAAGGAGCAAGTGGCTGATGCTGTGGTCAAATAACTCAATAACTCAAATAAACAGTTGGGACTATGGCAGGAATAGATGTTGAAAAGGAGGCAGGCTTATCCACTCTGCCAACCAAGCACTGGCTGTGTATGACTGCCTGAAATGGCTACAGACTCTTCTGGCCAGCTTGAGCACATCTTGCAACCCTGGGTACGTATTTAGGAAATGCTGCACGACCAAATTGAGGACTGCACACTTGTCTCTGCTCTGCGTGACAGAGGATGAGGAAGGTTTAGTAAGCCAGTCCACCACCTTCTCTGCATGCTGGGGCTGGATAGCACGGGCAAACTCACTAAACAGAGGAAATGATGACCTACCAGAAGACTGACCACCACGTCCACCTTTGCCTGTGGACACATTTGTTGCTGGCACCCTTACAGTGCCAAGGGAACGTCTGCCTCTCCTTGTTGTCCTCCCAGACATTATTGGGAGAGAGGGGGCGTGATTATAAGCAAATGTAAAGAAGAAGTTGAAATCTGTAGAGGCACTTTAATCAATGTAAAGAGGTGTTTGGTGCACTTTAATTTGAGTACATGCACTACACAGACCATCCAGTTCAACCATAAAAAAAAGAAATTATAAATAAAAATAAAAAATATCGTACAATCCAATATACCCCATTCTATACCCACAGTTGATCCAGAGGAAGGCAAAAAAAAACCCCCAGCCGAGCATGCTCCAATCTGCTACAGCATTGGAAAAAAATCCCTTCCTGGATCAACTTTACCTGTAAATGTTAGTACCCAGTTATATTATGTAAATTTAGGAAAGTATCCAGGCCTTTCTAAAGCAATCTACTGAGTTAGCCAGAACCACCTCTGGAGGGAGTCTATTCCACATTTTCACAGCTCTTACTGTGAAGAAACCTTTCCATATTTGGAGATGAAATCTCTTTTCCTCCAGACGTAAAGAGTGCCCCCTTGTCCTCTGTGTTGATCGCAAAGTGAATAACTCAACACCAAGTTCACTATATGGACCCCTTATTCTCCTCTTCTCAAGAGTGAATAAATAAAGTTCCTCTAATCTTTCCTCATAACTGAGCTCCTCCATGCCTCTTATCAGTTTGGTTGCCCTTCTCTGCACTTTCTCCAGTTCCCCGATATATAATGCACCAAATGTACAGTGACGCACAGAACTATATGGTGTTAACCACTTCCCTACCCACCCATAGTAATATGACGCCCGCAGATGAGATCTCCCATCCTGGGTTGGCGTCATATGACGTCCTCCCCTTCCCGGCCGTTTAGGTGGTGCGCAGGACCCGGTGCGTGTGCCCGGTGGCCACGATGTCCGCCGTGCACCCGCGACTGCCCGGTAAAACAGCAGGACCATGGATCTGTGTGTGTAAACACACAGATCCACGTCCTGTCAGAGGAGAGGAGACCGATGGTGAGGAACAGTACAGAGGAACACCGGTCCTCATCCGATCGGTCTCCTCCCCTAATGAGTCCCCTCCCCCCACAGTTAGAATCACTCCCAGGGAACATAATTAACCTCTCCCTAGCCCCCCCAGTGTTAACCCCTTCCCTGCCAGTCACATTTACACAGTAATCAGTGCACTTTTATAGCACCAATCGTTGTGTAAATATGAATGGTCCCAAAAATGTGTCAAAAGTGTCCGATATGCCCGTCACAATGTCACAGTCACGAAAAAAAATAAATAAATAAATAAATAAATAAATCGCAGATTGTGTCATTACTAGTAAAAAAAAAAAAAAAAAATGCCATAAATCTATCCCCTATTGTGTAGACGCTATAACTTTTGCGCAAACCAATCAAATATACGCTTATTGCGATTTTTTTTTACCAAAAATATGTAAAAGAATATGTATCGGTCTAAACTGACCCACTTTTTTTAAAATTGGATATTTATTATAGCAAAAAGTAAAAAATATTGTGTTTTTTTCAAAATTCTCGCTCTTCTTTTGTTTATAGCACAAAAAATAAAAACCGCAGAGGTGATCAAATACTACCAAAAGAAAGCTCTATTTGTGGGGAAAAAAGTATGTCAATCTTGTTTGAGTGCAACGTCGCATGACCGCGCAATTGTCAGTTAAAGTGCGACAGTGCTGAAAACTAAAAATTGGTCTGGGCAGTAACGCACACAAAAGTAAATGGCGTTAAACTGGCAGTAACACAAAACTATATGGCGTTAAACTGGCAGTAACGCACACAGAAGTAAATGGCGTTAAACTGGCAGTAATGCATAAAACTATATGGTGTTAAACTGGCAGTAACGCACACAGAACGATATGGCGTTAAACTGGCAGTAACACACACAGAAGTAAATGGCGTTAAACTGGCAGTAATGCATAAAACTATATGGTGTTAAACTGGCAGTAATGCACAGAGAAATAAATTGCATTAAACTGTCAGTAACGCAATTAAATAGACAGTGTTTAATGGTTACTACACTGACGCTATCTGAACTGTCCCTACTCTAGCTATACACTAATTTAAAGATTACTAACACGGTCTCACTACACTACACTGAAACTATCTGAGCTGTCCCTACTCTACACTAATGCATGTATGAATGATATGGTCTCACTACACTACAGTGAAACTATCTGAGCTGTCCCTATTTTAGCTGCACACTATGCAAATCTGAATGATGGTCCTCCTCACTACACTCACACTATCCCTAGACTGACACTAAACTAATATTCTACACTGACAATTGAAGCAAAATAGCACAGTATAGCACACTAACTAATAGCACTGAACAGAGCCTTGTTCTATCTCTCTCCACACTGAAATCACACTGAAAATGGCTGCCATTGAAAGAATAAGGTTATACTGTGGGGTGGGAATGAGCCATGGTTGGATAAAGTCATGATGACAGTGTCCAATCATGACTCTGACAGTGCTCTTTCCCCCGATTGGCTAAAGCATTCACTGCTTCAGCCAATCAGGGCTTGTAATGCACTGTTCAGCATCACAATGCATTGTGGTCTGTTCGGGGAGGGGGGGGGGGGGGGGGGGGGGGGGGGGGGGCGAACAATGACCCTTTGTTCGGATGTTCGCCAAACGTCCGAAAAGTTCCGCCAAACTTATGCTTGGGCCAAAACGTTCGCCCATCCCTAGTGGTGACTACGTTAATGGAGTAGCACGATCTCTGCACAATATCAGTGATTTTTTCCTCAAGACATACATTGGATTTGGACTATTTCATACACTCCATTTACCTTTGCTACATTTCATTTTGATATGGACTTTTGTTTCTTTAGCAATTTAGCAAACCTAAACGGCCTGGAAGGGAAGGATCCCATCTGTGGGCATCATATTTATTTAGAGTGGCACAGTGGTGTGGTGGTTAGCACTCTCGCCTAGCAGTAAAAAGAGTCGCTGGTTCGAATCCCAACCACGACACTACCTGCCTGGAGTTTGCATGTTTTCCCTGTGCCTGTGTGGGTTTCCTCCGGGTACTCCGGTTTCCTCCCAAACTCCAAAGACATGCTGGTAGGTTAATTGGCTTCTGTCCAAAATTGGCCCTAGTATATGAATGGGGACCTTGGATTGTGGGCTTCTTTAGGGACAATTGTAGACACTCACTCAGGCACGAAAATTGATATATAAGGTTATGTATGACAAACCCTTTTTGAAACAATCTAATGAGGCCACTACCTCTTCAAATCAAGCACCTACATTTGATGAAATGCAAGCCATTGAGGAACTTATGTTACCTTGGGAGGAGGGGGCCATCGACGACGACAATGAATCCACTGAATCTGGCACCGTCGCCCTTGGTGTCTCCTTCCGCCCTCCTACTTCCTTTAAATCCAAATCTAAGAATTTTCCCCTGTTATCCACCAATCCTAATATTTGGACTTTTGTCCAACAGACTTGTTTGGCAATTAGGAATCTAGAACAGACATCTTGGGGTAAATCTAATTTGTCAGCCGCTGGCCTTCAGGCCTTGAAATCCCTTCAGACTCATTTGGGCTTGGTCATCAAGCCGGGGGACAAGGGGGGTAATGTGGTTGTCATGGATGTCGCTGCATATGAACCAATGTGCCGCAACATCCTTGACAACCCCGAATGGTATAGACCTATAGCACCATCACTGATTAAAAACTTTGCCAACCAGTTTGATCAACTCATATTTTCAGCATACCAATCAGGAATTATTGATCTAAACACTTGGAACTTTTTGAAAATCAAGGAACCTAGGACCCCTACTTTTTACGCTCTCCCCAAAATTCACAAATCAATCACTTGTCCCCCAGGACATCCTATCGTATCCGGCTGTCATTGTTTGACGGAAAACGCTAGCGCCCTGGTGGACAAATACTTGGCGCCCCATGTCACGTCATTACCTTTCTATGTTAAAGATACTATTCATCTATTAAAGATTCTGGAAAATATTAAATTATCTCCAAATGTTTGGCTGGTCACACTGGATGTAGAATGCCTCTACAACTGTATCCCACACACCAGAGGTCTGGGTGTTATACAGGGATTACTGTTGAAGAGAGGTCCTAGATTTAATACCTATGCAAATTTTGTTTTGGATCTGTTGAAATTTATTCTGACTAAAAACCATTTTATTTTTGGATCCTCCCACTTCCTCCAGGTACAGGGTGTGGCTATGGGGACCAAGTGCGTGCCCTCATATGCCAACCTGTACCTGGTGGGGGTGGGAACGGGAAATGTTTTCTAACACTTCCCATGATCTTCTTGCCAAAGTTTTATCTTGGTATAGGTATATTGATGACATTTTGATGTTTTGGTCAGGGACACGTGACGAACTATCCAATTTTTTTGACTCATTGTCAGTAAAAACTTCAATTTGAAGTTCACACTGGACTGTAGTCAGTCCTCTGTGAACTTCCTTGATTTGAAAATTATCATTGACCAACAGGGCAATATCAACTCGTCCCTGTATTGGAAACCCTCTTCGGGAAACACAATTCTACATGCCCAAAGTGCTCATCCACAATCACTCTTAAAGTGGAAGTAAACCCCCCTATCGTTTTCAGCCAAGGAAGCTGCCATCTTTGCCTCTGTTTAATCTTCAACTGCCACAGTGCTGCACATGTGATCCGTTATGACACCAGCCATTGGATGGTTTGACTGTTTGGTTGAGAGCACAGCCAATGTGCAGTTAGCATTCACGGCATGCCTTTTTTTTTTAGACTGTTAAATTGATGGGTTTACTTCCGCTTTAAATAGTATCCCTTATAGTCAGTATCTTAGGATTAAACACAATTGTACCTCTGACTCTGATTTCTTTACTGCTTCAAACTAATTATATATATGGTTGAAGGATAGAGGATATAGTCATGCATTGCTCAAACGATCATTCAACAAGGTAAAAAACCTGGATAGGACAAATCTAATCCATTCAAAAAAAAAAGACATCACTGACTTTAAACCAGTCAGACTCATTACCCAATTCTCATCTTTGCATGCACAAGCTCGTGAAGTCGTAAATAAATTTTGGCCTCTTCTACTTGCTGATCCAACTACAAGTAAATTCATACGTACTAACCCTGCTTTTACCTATAGAAGGTGTCCATCGTTGAAGGATCGTTTGACCCAAAGTCATCACTCTCCTCGTAAACGTCAAACTCATCAGAATTCTGGTACCTATCCCTGTGGACATTGTGACATATGTCCCTTCGTGGCCAATTCCAAAATGGTCTGTCTTCCCAATGGCTCTCAACATGGTATCTCACACCATGTTTATTGTAGAACCATCGGTGTTGTGTACCTAGCCACATGCATATGTGGATCATTTTATGTAGGAAAAACAAAACAACCTTTTCAGGTTTGTATTCGTGACCACATAAAACCTATGCTAAAACGTATTATAACTACAGCCATTAATAGGCATATCGGCTTGACACATAATTTTGATCCCCACTGCATCCGCTTTGCGGCGTTGGAACATGTTGCAATGCATGCCAGAGGCGGTGGGATTGACGAAAAACTCTTACAGTTAGAGACCAAATGGATACATAATCTCAATGCGATCCATTTTCCTGGACTCAATGAACACATTAGCTTTAAATCTTTTTTATAATAACCTTTTTAGGTAAGACTCATTAGAATTTCATAGCGTTACCCAGGTAAGGGAGTAGAACCTCCTTTTTGCCTGGACGATTTTGTTATGTTTTGTTGTTGAATAGGATCAACCATATGTACTAGTGAATCCAATAATACATATATTTCTTTTCCCTCTGTTTTTTCCTTAAATCCTTCTCTGAATAGTCCCATGTGTCTGGCATTTGTTGGATTTAGCATTTTGGACCACCTATGTTTACGTTTATTTTTCTTTGTCTTTTTGATTAATTAATGTAATACTGTCTATGTGTATTCATCACTATTTTGATAACAACAGCAAATTCATACTTATGCAATCACTGTAATATCAATTGTGCCATATTGACTATGCTGTCTCTTCTTGGTCTTGTTCATGTCATTTTAATTCTGGATACCTATCAGAAAATTGTTGCTGGACATTGTCCCCCTGGCGTATTCATGGCTGCCCTTGGCCCGCTGTGATTCCTCTTCCTAACAGGAACTGTGCCTCCCGCGGACCGTGGACAGCTATTCCGGCCCCATTCCCCAATTTCGGGGTACATACTGACCCGTGACATGTGCCCTTCTGGTTTGCTCTACCCCTATGATGCCATCTGAATGTACCTATGGCTATCTTCGCTGGTCGCCACTATTATTGGCTGTATGGACACCCAAGGGTTGGCCTTATTTTCCAACCCATTCATGCCCCCGCTTACAGCTGCATCCCAATATGTCTTTCTATATCAGGTGACATTTTCGCTCGGCTATTTTTTCCATCCAGCCTTTGCCATCAGTTTATTTTCCATATATTTGTGACTTCACTGAGTTTGCGTGACGGCTTCACCACGCATAGGCACTATTTCATCTTTTTCCCCTGCAGTACACCTTTCATACATTGGGGACTCTCTCAACCAGCGTTTATACCTGTGCGGTGCGCGCGCTGTGTGCGCACACCTGTCACTGGTATTATGGGAAATGTATGCTGAGATGTGCCCGACCACAGTGCGCATGTGCGGGTGGCGCATTTGTCCGCTCCCTGATCAGGATCAACTCTGATCAGGTGTGGGCGGTATTTAAGTCCTGCTAGTCCACACTGGTTTGTGATGGACTCAGGGGTGTCGATTCTTTTGGATTGTCTGTGTTTAAGGTCAGTTAATGGAAACACTTTTTTCCCCAAACTTTGCTTGCTGAAACTCTGTGTATCTTTATCACTAAGCTTATACCTGTGTATCTTTTTACCCAGAGACCAACATCCAAGCTTTTCTCAGCCTCATAGGCTGATTCTTTCACTTGGACATTGTTCATAATATTCCCCTTGTCGCTCTGTGGCGACATAATGTTTGTCAGCATACAGCTTTGACTTTTGTGAGGTGAGCTATCTTTGTCTTTTCATGTACTATGCAAACTTTCAGAACAACTCTTTAGCTGCACTATACGACCTGTATATTTATATATTTTTTTCTCATTCCAGACAATGCAGTGTCTGTTTAGCATCAGCTCTCTGCTCTTATACTTGTAACTACAGCCCATTTTGTCGACGCCCCACTATACATAAAAAAACTTTTTTCTTGCTGGGTAAGCTTCTTGGAGGCTATGTTAGCCTAATTGCGTTTAGTGAGATTAACCCCCTCTCCCTAGGTGTTAATTAAATGATTTAAAATATTAACCCTTTCTTCTCACCAGGTCCTACATGCCCCCTGCAGCCAAACATTCTGTGGTGACCATGCCCTGACTGCCCATGTGGTGCATTTTGGGGTTTACTTGCTCATCGGATGGTACGTATTATGGGCACAGTTTGGGTTCCATCTTAGGTCCCTTATCTCTTTGGGGTTGGGTCCTGTTTTTGATAGGCACCATGGGGATAATGCTCAGCACAAATATACTTAAAATACGTGTACTATTAATGTTTTTCTACTTGCCTTATAGAAACAAATCCTTTTACGGTACAGATTACTCCCACGACCCTGAAGAAGCCAATGTTGGCGAAACATGTCGGTCAAATGTATTCCAACTAAAGTCTTTTCTGTACCATTGACCTGTATTCATTTATAGGTCTATTATTAGTCTATGTCACCTTGAATTGTTATAGGCTGTGTATCATACCTGCTGAGTGTGAATTCCTTCCTATATTTCACACAAGCAGGTATTTTTTTTTATATATGTTTGTATATTTTCTAATAATAAACTATAATATTTTTTATTGAAACCCATAAGTGCTCTCTTGATACTTGGTACCGCAATAACCCCCTATTCTATCCTCGCTTATTTCCCTATCAATCAACTCTGGGATGAGGTACCTTTCTAAGTGAGATTTCCTAGCCCACCATTTCTAACTCACTCAGGTTGAACTGGATGGACTGGTGTCTTTATTCAACCTTACTATGTAACTATGTTAACGCGGCAACATATATGATACATATGCCTATCATTATAATATTGGCCAGTACTCTTAAAAGACAGACCTGAGAACCCACTGGTGACATTTGCCAGGGCCAAAACTCCGAGAGACATATTAGTGCATGGCCACTTTGAGAAAGAAGGGAAAAGTAAGCAACCCAGAACATGGCTACCAGAGAAACCAAATGGGTTGTTCCACTATGATCACTGCAAGGCATGATCCTTTGTCCATAGTAAAGAAGTTCATAAACCCCCGAGAAAGGAGAAACATTTTTAATTACATAATTTTACAACTGCATTTTCAGAGGGTTCCTTGCCCTTTTCTGTATGTTGGTAAAAAAAAAAAAATCTAACAGTTGAGGACACGAGCTCTCAAACATATCAATTATGTTCTCCTGAAATTATAAACTAGTAGCTAGGCACCTCTTTTTTTAACTTCATTGTTATTGAACATTAAAGGTTTTTAGAAACATTTTAATGCTATCTTTCAGGAACAGTGACATTTCTGGTTTCACCTGCTGGTGGCACTATTACGTTCTGCACCAAAAGGTGTAATTCCAGTGGCCACCAGCAGGTGTCTCCTTGCTCGGACTTCAGACTTGCCATCAAGCACACCTGTCATGGGTCTGCTGGACTATATAGACCCGCCCTGAACTATGCTCAGCGCTTCAGAATTCCTCTGCTAGCCCTTGTTCCTGCCAGTACCTGCTCTTGTTCCAGTTTGTTCCTGTACCCAGGGCTGGTGCAAGAATTTTTGACACCCTAGGCGAAACCTAATTTTGCAGCTCCCCTTGACTCCACCCCTGACCCTACCCCCTTTTCCCTGCCCATGTAAACCCCACCTTTTTAACGAAGCACCCATAAAATGCAGCCCACCAGCGCCCATCAAATGCAGCCTACCAGCGCCCATCAAATGCAGCCTCACCAGCGCCCATCAAATGCAGCCTCACCAGCGCCCATCAAATGCAGCCTCACCAGCGCCCATCACATGCAGCCTCACCAGCGCCCATCACATGCAGCCTCACCAGCGCCCATCACATGCAGCCTCACCAGCGCCCATCACATGCAGCCTCACCAGCGCCCATCACATTTAGCCTCACCAGGACCCATCACATTTAGCCTCACCAGGACCCATCACATTTAGCCTCACCAGGACCCATCACATTTAGCCTCACCAGGACCCATCAAATGCAGCCTACCAGTGCCCATCAATGAATGTTTGCTTGCTTACATTCATTCAGGAGTCGGGACATAGACACAGTCCTTCACCACCGCTGTGCCTCTGACACTATCTGTGAACAGAGGGGCGGCTGCCTGCTGATGCTGAGAATTAGTTACTTGCTGCAGAGAGAAGGAAAACCAGTGGCTGGGCGCCCCCTAGGCAGCATGGCGCCCTAGGCAGCTGCCTAGTTTGCCTAGTGGTAGCACCGGCCCTGCCTGTACCCCATTTGCTATGCTGTCATTTAGTCCTGTTCCCTGCTCCTTGGTCCACTTCCTTATCCCTGGTTTCTGTCCCCTTGTTGCTTTTATCCCTGCCTTTTTATTTCTTGTTTGTTTCCTTGCTTGTGTATTATATTAGTTAGTTAGGTGGTTTTGGGGTTTGTCTTGTATTTTCTTTGCTTGCTTATGGTTGCTGTTTCTTGGTGGTGCACGTGTGTCTTTATCTTTAATAAATATATATTTTTTCATTTTACTTGTTGTCCCTATTCCTTGGTGCAGCCCAGCGATCTGACTACCTGCTTGGATGTTTATGTATAACATCCGTGACAGAATTCTGAAGCCATACAATCAGATTGGCTGCAACTTAGGAATTGGGTCTAGGCACCTGCTATTGCTAAAAAAAAAAAATGGATCTGGAAGATATTCTGTATCTTTCGCTCCTGGCAACAGATGACAGAGATTTTTGTCATCAGGCATTAAGTGAATACACTAGAGAGCAACTGCTGGAATGCATCCGTATAGCCCATGTTTTTGTTGATCAGGGCAGTTTTCTGTTTGAGGTAGGGTGACCAGACATCCCTGGTTGCCAGGGACAATCCCTGGATTGAGGACACTGTCCCCGGACCAAGTCTGTCCCCGGTGTTGTCCCCGGATTGGAATTTGAACAGGGGCTGGGGCAATTTCAAAGACAACCCGTGAAGAATAAAAAAAAAAAAAAAAAAAAAAAAAAAAAATCTGAATTGCAACCCCCCCCCCCCCCCCCCCTCTGCCGCTCCTACTAGATTATGAGGGTTTATTTATTTTTTTTACATTATTTGTGCCCCTTTCTGATGATCATGTTCTGGTCGGAGCGGAGGGAATATTTCTTCAGTTTCAGGCGCATGCTCATTCAGCTCCGCTCGCATGTTCTTCTGCCTTGGCTCAAGTCCCGGCCAGCCGCCTGCCTATCTCCTTGCCTTCCCTGGTGGAGTGATCTTCCTCTGCTCCCCACCCAGTAGTACCTGGGGCCCGGAGAGTAAGACTTGACAGGCTGTGAGGCGGGTGGCAGCAGCGCAGATGGGCAAAGAGTCGCCGATTTCATTTAAAAAATCTGGTCACCTTAGTTTGAAGACGTGCAGCCATTGATTCTGATCTGTACAGAGTTGGCCCTGTCTGATGCCTAGATAGTGGAGGTGATGACTATACACCCCCTTTTAGTGCAGCTCAGGTGGAGTCTTTGGTGTGGTTGTTGGAGGATGACTCAGCCTTTTTCCTTGAGCAGTACTCAGCTTGTCCTAAACAGGTGCTTGCAGCATGCATTGATTCAGAGCAGTCTCTGGTCAGACAAACAGTGTGCAAACCTGATTTTGTGCAACCATTATTACAGACCTAGTCAAGTTTGTTATACTCAGCTCCCAACCACCCATTTCTGTGTCTAGATACCAGCCTGCTGGGATGTCTTCCTCTCTATTACCCCCAACAACCACAGTTTCCGACCAATACACCCTGCTACCAATGAAGTACCAGTACCCTGTTTCCTCATGCTGTACCTACACTGCCTTTAACCCCTCAGCTTCTTCTCGGCTGCCTCCATCAGTTTCACTAAATCTCCCTTCAAAATCTGCTCCCTCTGTTTTACCATCCTTCCGCTCTTTGCTTTTACCAGCTGCATCCACTACCTACAGCTCTGTACCCACATACAAATCTTCAGTGGTTAAAACCAAAAAGAAGCAGAAGTTTTTTCCCCAACCCATACCATTCTGCCATCACCCATTCCTGCCTCCACACCAGTTAATCCACTCCCGCCTGATGTTCCAATGCCTGCTGTTCAGTCTGTTGTGCCAGTGTCTCTGCCTGTTGTCCAGTCTGACATTCCAGTGCCCACTGTTCCATCTGATGTGTCTGTGTCCGCTACCCAGCCTGATGTGTTCCTGTCTGCTGCCCAGCCTGATGTGTTCCTGTCTGCTGCCCAGCCTGATGAGCCACCATCTACTGCCCAGCCTGATGAGCCACCATTTGCTGCCCAGCCTGATGAGCCACCATCTGCTGCCCAGCCTGATGAGCCACCATCTGCTGCCCAGCCTGATGAGCCACCATCTGCTGCCCAGCCTGATGTGCCACCGTCCGCTGCCCAGCCTGATGTGCCACCGTCCGCTGCCCAGCTTAAAGTTCTTCTGCCTGCTGCCCAGCTTGAAGTGCCTCTGCCTGCTGCCCAGCTCACCGGTGCGTTCTCTCTTTTTAAAGATGTTCCAAACAGTTGATTTGGCCACACCTAATGTTTTTGCTATCTCTCGGATGGGGTTGTTTTGTTTTTTTCAGACTAATGATGGCTTGCTTCACTGATAGTGACAGCTCTTTGGATCCCATATTAAGAGTTGACAGCAACAGATTCCAAATGCAAATGGCACACTTGAAATTAACTGTGGACCTTTTATCTTCTCCTTGTAAATGGGATAATGAGGGAATAACACACACACCTGGCAATGGAACAGCTTAGCAGCCAATTGTCCCATTACTTTTGGTCCCTTAAAAAGTGGGAAGCACATATACAAACTGTTCACCTGATTTTCAAATTAAAGCTGAAAGTCTGCAGTTAAAGCACATCTTGTTTGTTTCATCTCAAATCCATTGTGGTGGTGTGTAGAGCCAAAAAGATTAGAATTGGGTCGATGTCCCAATATTTATGGACCTGACTGTATACCTAGCCAGACCCTCCCCCATGGTAGTTTCAGCAGGTAAATTAACCAATTCAATACCATGTTCTTATCATTGCTTAACAATCAAACTTACCTGCTGACACTCCCACGGGGGAAGGTCTGGCTAGGTATAAATTACCAGTTTATTGATGAAACAAATAGGCTTTGCTAAAGCACAATTTGTGTGTGAGACATATAAGCTGTTCCTCCCTTGCTTTTACATGTAGTGCTCTTCATGTTCTTTGTGGTTTTATGCGAATAAAGGCATTTGAATCTCAGTTTGGTGTGTAGCTTTCCGGATTTTCCTTTCATTATGGCTCAGTGGAATATTTATAAACCTAAGGTGCCTTGGGTGAGATTTGAATCAGATTACAAATAACCATATTTTTTTTCAAGCCTCCTTTGGTCTAAAGGGGCCATGTATATAGCTTTGAAACTTCTAAACACTTTAGTAGCCCAATAATTCCAACTATAGCACACATATAAGGATAAATTCTCATTGTCCTCTATAGCTTCACCCCACGGTGACCCAGTGTCCCCCCCTGTCAGAAACCATGAATCAGACTAAATCACACGTGTTTAATAATAATAATAATAATAATAATAGGTAAACAGAGTAAACGTAGTCAAAACATTGCCAGAGTTCAGGAACCGAAGCGGATAGTCAGACAAGCCAAAATGTCAGGGAGCCAAAGAGGAGCGTAGTAGTACAGCAAGCAGGATCTGGAGTCAGAAGGAATGTCAGCCAAGCAAGTCTTTAACAGGAACACAGGAGAGAGCGTCTCTAACGATGTGACCAAGGCAAAGGCAGAGATTATCTGGACGGCTTAAGTAGGCAGGACTGACAGACAGGATATCATCAACAGGCCAGTCACTGTAGAGAGATAGGAGCTGGCAATTAGCCGACAGCTGAATGGCCAGCTTTGAGAAGGAAGGGCTGAGCTCAGCCCCGCCAGTACCCTCTCCTCAATGACCCCTCCCCCTCGGAGGACCTTCAGGCTTGAGGGGAAAACATCTATAGAAATAACGGAGGAGGACATGGGCATGTACGAACCCAAGAGCGTTCCTCTGGACCATACCCTTTCCAATGCACCAGGTACTGTATGCGCCCACGGAACCTACAGGAGTCAACAATGGACTGTACTTCATAATCCTCATGGTTCTCAACCTGTACAGGGTGAGGACGAGGCACTGAGGTGGTAAAGCGATTGCAGACCAAAGGTTTTAATAAGGAGACATGAAATACATTTGAGATACGCATATTAGAAGGTCTAATGCATAAGCCACTGGGTTAATCCTGCAAAGAATATGGAAAGGCCCTATAAACCGAGGTGCGAACTTCAGAGAGGGAACACAAAGTCGGAGGTTGCGAGATAGCAGCCAAACCCTGTCCCCAACCTGGTAGGAAGCCACAGGCAGGTGTCTGCAGTCAGCATGGAGTCTGTACCTATCATTAGCATGTCGTAAAGCCTCCTGGACTTGTGCCCAAGTGGAACGAAGACCACAGAGATGCTCCTCAGTCAGGCAACATAGAAGGTTGGAAACCATAGTTTGCCATAAACGGGGACAATCGGGAAGCAGAATTCAAGGCACTATTGTGATCAAACTCCGTCCATGGTAAGAGGTCTGACCAGTTGTTTATGATGGTCAGAAATATAGCAATGTAGGAATTGCTCCAAGGACTGATTGGCTCATTCTGCTGCCCCATTAGACTGCGGGTAATATGCAGAGGAGAAAGCAAGCTGAATTCCCAACTGTGCACAAAAGGCTTGCCAGAACCGGGACACAAACTGACTATACCTGTCCGAGACAATCACCTTGGGTAGCCCATGTAAGCGAAAGATCTCCCAAGCAAAAATGGAAGCCAGTTCCTTTGAAGTGGGCAACTTCTCAAGTGGAATACAATGAGACATTTTCGAGAACTGGTCAACCACCATAAGGATAACTGTATTTGCCTTGGAGTTGGGTAACTCCACAATGAAATCCATAGACAGGTGGGTCCAGGGCCTCTCTCCATTGGGTATGGGTTGAAGGAGGCCCACTTAAAAGGTGTCGTGGAGTCTTATGCCCCATACACACGGTCGGATTTTCCGACGGAAAATGTCCTATCGGACAATGTTGTCGGAAATTCCGACCGTGTGTAGGCTCTTTTTCTGTCGGATTTTCCGACAGACAAAGTTTTATCTCCTGCTCTCAAATTTTCCGACAACAAAGTCCTATCGGACTTTTTCCGATCGTGTGTAGCGAATTCCGACGGACAACGTGCCACGCATGCTCAGATCACATTACAAGACCAAAGCTATTGGCTACTAGACTCTACGTAGTCCCGTCGTACGCAACGAAACGTCACCATGTTCAGGATGATCGGATTTCCGACAACTTTGTCCGACCGTGTGTATGCAACACCAGTGTCGGACAAAATCCGTCGGAAAAAATTTGACGGATTTTGTGGTCGGAATTTCCGACCGTGTGTACGGGGCATTACTCTGAGCACACACGGAACAGGCAGCTATGAAGATGGTTACATCAGCACGTAGACTAGGCCACCAGAATTGTTGGGAAATGGCCCAAAAAGAGTTGATACTTCCCAGGGTAGCCAGCAGCATTGGGAGAATTGCAAGTCTGGAGCACGGCAGTACGGAGACTCTCTGGGACAAAGCAGCGGTCACAAGGTTTCTCAGGAGGAGCATGGACATGAGCAGCAAGAATTGTTTCACCCAAAGGAGAAGTGAGACTGGTGCAAACCATAGCCAGATCAGGAGGAATCACAGGAACGGGAACCCACTCTATCTTGGCAGTGGAGGAAAATTGTAGTGACAAAGCGTCAGCCCTTACATTCTTAGTACTGAGTAAGAATGAGACAATGTAATTGAAACTAGACAAGAAAGGAGCCCATTGCGCCCTTCTGGGAGAAAGGTGTCAGACAAAAATGTGAGATTCTTACGGTCAGTAAGAATGAGAACCGGCACAGTGGTACCTTCGAGGAGATGTCTGCATTCTTTCAGGGCTAAAATGATCGCTAACAGCTCTCTGTCACCAATCTCATAATTGCACTCCACAGGTGACAATTTCTTGGAAAAGTAGCCACAAGGATGCATAGTGCTCTCAGAGATAGGATGTTGAGACAGAAGGGCGCCAACTCCAGTCTTAGAAGCATCAACCGCAAGGATAAAAGGTAATGTAGGATCAGGATGTGCCAACACATGAGCAGAAACAAAGGCAGCCTTGAGACTCTCAAAGGCCTTAATTGACTCCGGAGACCAACTCTGTGGGTTACCGTCCTTTCTGGTCATATCAGTCAGGGACTTGACCAGAGACTGGAAGTTACGAATAAACCTCCGATAATAGTTGGCAAAGCCAAGAAAACGCTGCAGAGGACGTAAACCTACGTGTCTGGGCCACTGTAGGACTGCGGAAAGTTTCTCTGGGTCCATCGAAAAACCAGCAGGGGACATGACATAACCCAGGAATTTAACCCGTTCACAATTGAATTTGCACTTCTCCAATTTACAATAGAGATTGTTCTCTCAGTTTCTGAGGCACACGACAGACATCTGTGTGGTGGCTCTCCAGGGACTTGGAAAAATTAGGATATCATCGAGATAAACCACCACACATAACTGCAACAAATCTCAGAGGACATCATTAATAAATTCCTGGAAAACTGCCAGGGCATTACAAAGGCCAAAAGGCATTATGAGGTACTCATAATGGCCTGTTCTGGTATTAAATGCAGTTTTCCACTCGTCGCCCTCCTTAATCCACACGAGATTGTATGCCCCTCTCAAATCAAGCTTTGTGAAAAACGTTGCTCCCTTGAGGGGGTCAAAAACTCTGTAATCAACGGAATCGGATAGGCATCCTTAATCGTGAAACAATTGAGACCCCTATAATCAATACAAGGTCTCAGTTCACCACTCCTCTTCTTCACAAAGAAGAAACCAGCACCAGCAGGAGATGAGGATTTGCAGATGAAACCTTGAGAAAGTGCGTCTGCAACATACTCCTCCATGGCCTTATCCTCCAAGACCAAAAAAGGGTAAACCCGGCCACGAGGGGGTATGGCATCAGGTTGAAGGTCAATTGCGCAAACACACGACCGGTGTGGAGGAAAACTACCTGACCTTTGTCAAAGACAACGCTAAAATCGCGGTACTCCTCCGGCAGGGAGGAGAGTGAAGAGGTGCACAGGACCTTGGCTACCTTCTGGAAGGATGTCTTACTGCATTGTGGTGACCAGGAGAGAACCTCAGCATGGAGCCAATCAAAAGAGGGGTTGTGCCTCTGTAACCAAGGATAACCAATAACCAGTGGAAACTTAGGTGAGGAAATAACTTGGAATTGGATTATCTCAGGGTGAAGAGCCCCTACGGCCATAGACAACGGAACAGTCTCATGATGTACATGGGCAGGCTGTAGAGGTCACCCGTCAAGAGCCCCAATGGCAAGTGGAGTGTCACGCAGCTGCAGCAGAATCGAGTGCTTCGATACAAAGGCAGCATCAATGAACAGGCCTGCAGCCCCAGAGTCGATTAGAGCCTGTATCTCGACAGGCGACTCAGCCCAAGAAAGGGTAATCAAAACCAGGGGCTTATCCCTTCAGGATAACTGGGGACGAAACAACGCCACCTGACAGGACCTTAAGGTTCGGGCGTTCCCTGGACAGGTAGGGCAAGACTTCAAAAAGTGACCTACCTGGCCACAATAAAGGCACAATCTCTCCCTTCTCCTAAGGGTTCTCTTATCCACGGAGAGACACGTGAAGCCCAAGTGCATGGGTTCATCTTCACAGACTGACTCAAACCCAGGAGGCATGGGAGGTGAGGGAGGCAAGGGTGTGACTGCAAAGTTCGGAGACAGATGTACAGGAGGCTTCCGGAAGCGCTCCTTAAAAGGGAGTCTCTGAGTCTGGAGTCAATGAGGATGGCAAAACGTGATCAACTTCTCCAGCTTAGTGGGTATATCTCGGGCTGCTATCTCATCCTTGATGAGAAAAAGCAGCCACGAGGGCCTCATTGTTCCAAGCAACCTCTGCTGCCAGAGTACGGAATTCAATGGGGTAATCTGCAAATGTTCTTGTACTCTGTTTGGTGGACATGAGGCAGAACGACAAATACCCGATAGAGAAAAGACACATACCTGAGGGTGTGGAGAGTGCTGCTCACCCCTATGGGATGCAAGAAGGAAAGGATTCCCCCACTGTGGGGTTTTTAGGCAGCTTGCGACAAATGGAGTCGAAAAAGGTACCGTATTTATCGGCGTATAACACGCACTTTTTCCCCCTAAAAATCGGGGGAAAGTCGTGGGTGCGTGTTATACGCCGATACCCCCCCCCCCCCCCCCCCCCAAAAAAAATGACAAAAATGACAAAAATGGCAAGCGCCGCCGAAAAATAGCGAGCGCTGCCGAAAAAGACCGAATTGCGGCCGAAAAAACCCGAAGCGGCGCCGCAATAGACCAAGCAGACTGTTCGGCTCTGCTCGTAGTCCCGCCTCCCTGCGCTCGCTCCGGAAACAGCAGGGAGACGGAACCGCGAGCAGAGCTGAACAGTCGGCTCGGCCTTTTCCGGGGGTGCTTCGGTCTTTTTCGGCCGCGCCTCGGTCTTTTTCGGCCGCGCGCGCGACAGAGAGTCTCGGCGGCGGGAAATTTAAACCCGGACCGGACTTCAAATGACGCTGGCAAGGTACAATGACGCTGGGCATGGCTGCAATGACGCTGGGCATGGCTGCAATGACGCCGGGCAAGGCTGCAATTACGCTGGGCAAGGCTGCAAACGACGCTGGCAAGGCTGCAAATGACGCTTAAATGTAAGTTTTTTTTTTTTCCCCTAAACTTCCCTCCTAAAACTTTTTTTCCTTAAAATGCCCTCCTAAACTTGTGCGTGTTATACACCGGTGCGTGTTATACGCCGATAAATACGGTATATAAAGTAAAATGGTTTATTCAAAAATGGGTATAACAAAATAAATGAATTAGGACATGAGCTCCAGTGCAGAACAATTAAAACATGGATATATAATGCGGACTTGTCAAAACTATTAACCACATGTACAATATAAATCATGGGGTAGTAGGATGACCCTGACGCGTTTCAACCCACTAGGGGTCTTCTTCAGAGGGGTACGTCAACTAGAATAAACATACTGTCAATATATTTATCACAATATTGTTGCAGTTAGGCAATAATCTATGATGCAGTAATGTTTAGTATAGTTACCACAAAGGGCATATATCCAAAAGGTAAAATGAAGAAAGAGTCCTCCCACGTGGAGAATCCTTAATGTAGAGGTGATTCTCGTCTCACCCGGAGGATGCCAGAGTGTTCTAAGTCTGTCAATGAAACCACATGGGCCAGAATTTCCAAGTGTGTCTTACGAGGAGTCACACTATAATCCCCCTTCCTCCTTCCGCCGAAATCGGCGGGGGTGTCAGAGGGAAAAGAGGTGCAACCAGATGGGGGGTAAGGAAAATACTGGCCCAACCTATAATGGGGATTTTGAACAAAAGGAACTGTATTAGGTCTATTGTACTGGAACATTCTCCATGCAGTCTCATAGGTCATTTAACTATTCCCATGGCCGTATTTTATGTGCCAGGGATCCATGACATGGGTGTGCCAGTGTTGGGAATCCATGCAAGGTGGTGAAGTATAGTGTCGGTATCACCAAGGGAGTGCCAAAACAGAAAGGATATAAATACAAAAATAAAAGAGTGAATGTGATGCGGTGAGTGTGAAGGAATGTGAAGTGTGTGGTGAGATAGTGTGTGAATGAAAACAAGGAAGGGGGTGCAGGGAATGACGTATGATAGCAGGAACAGTGTACTACGTCAACGAAAATAGTACAGCTGAGCCGGGGCTGAATGTGACCAGCAAGAATGGAATTGAAAGTAGAGGGTGAAAATGAAGATGGTGATAGTTGTGAAAAATGTGTAAAAATAGAAAAATATAAAGAAAAAAATAATAATAATGAAAAAAAAAAAAAAAAATTATATATATATATATATATATATATATATATATATATATATATATATATATATATATATATATATATAAAAAAAAAAAAAAAAAAAAAAAAAAAAAAATGTGAAAAATTGAAAAAAATAGAAAAAAATGGCCAAACTCAAGGGGAAGGTGGCCGTGAATATAACAGTGAAGAAACAAATAAGAATGCATAAGAGTCTAGCCTTAAGATGTAAGAAAAGAAAAGAGAAGGGGAAAAAAAAGAAGAAGAAAGATGGTGTATGGTGAAAAGAAAGGCAAAAACAAAACTAAGGCAGACCCAAATACAACACACAATGCTGTGATGAATGATCAAGGATTGTGAAATGAAGTGGAAGGGGAGGGGATGTTGTATGATAGGTAAGGGGAGAAAAGGGTGGGGGGAGGGAGAAAATATATAGAAAAAGAATTGTATAGAATGTTGTGCGGATGTATCTGTAGCACCTATGACGCATCCTTAGGGAATTAAGTGCAAGGAGTGTAACAAGTGCTGATGAAAATAAGTGGGGATAGGGACACACCAAAGTTACCTATGTGGTTAGACTAGGAGAGATGGATGCCACAGTCCACTGTTTGAGGGTAATATAGTAATGGTCAAATTGCTGGTAATTAGCTCCAGAAAGATGGTCACCAATACAGTGGCCCCTTATTTGAATAAGGGTAGCACAATCTATGAGTGGATAGAAATGGAGGTAAAGATTAGTGGACATATTTAGGTGTGTCAATATTAAGCGGTCAAACGCAAACATTAGACACAGGGTACATACCTTGTAAAGACAGTCAGATTGTATCCCTCCTCTTGCTGGGGCAGTGGGAATAAAATGTGTTTCCACTGGCCCAGCATATATAGGGCAGGTGGGGAAATTAGGTTGATTGAAAAGTTCCCACAGGTGTGTGTAACCTGGAATTAGTCCGCCCCCATGGAAGGATTCACATAGGTATATACGGCCAGAAATAAATCCACCTCCACTGGCTGCTATTGGCCGCCGTGCAGGGCGGCCGTAGTGTGGCTTCCCCGGTGTCCCTAGAGACCGTTAGTCCGTAGTTACATCATCCCTGACGTAAATAACGTGACATGCGTGCGTCGTGCACACACGCGTGGCCACGCGCATGCGCACTAGGGCGCGCCGTCCGGGGATGTCTAGGGACGGCGCCGGCAAGGAGAATAGCCCGATTGGGTGCCTGGGACCAGCCCGGGATTAGCCAATCGGAGACAAAAGGAGGAGCTAACAGGTGGAAAATAGCGATCCCCCTTCCCCTTGCCGTGAAGGCATGCTGGTTGACAAAGGGCCACGGGTTAGGCGGGCATGAGGGCAGGGCCGGGGTGGAGGGAACACCTATAACCAAGGATAAGGGTCTGCCTTAGTTTTGTTTTTGCCTTTCTTTTCACCATACACCATCTTTCTTCTTTTTTTCCCCTTCTCTCTTCTTTTCTTACATCTTGAGTCTTCTGTTAGGGCTAGACTCTTATGCATTCTTATTTGTTTCTTCACTGCTATATTCACGGCCACCTTCCCCTTGAGTTTGGCCATTTTTAAAAAAATTTCAATTTTTCACATTTTTTTATATTTCTTTTTTTCCATTATTATTATTATTATTATTATTATTATTTTTTTCTTTATATTTTTCTGTTTTTACACATTTTTCACATCTATCATCATCTTCATTTTCACCCTCTACTTTCAATTCCATTCTTGCTTGTCACATTCAGCCCCGGCTCAGCTGTACTATTTTCATTGACGTAGTACACTGTTCCTGCTATCATACGTCATTCCCTGCACCCCCTTCCTTGTTTTCATTCACACACTATCTCACCACACACTTCACATTCCTTCACACTCACCGCATCACATTCACTCTTTTATTTTTGTATTTACCGTATTTATCGGCGTATAATACGCACCAGCGTATAACACGCACCCCAAGTTTAGGAGGGCATTTTAAGGAAAAAAAGTTTTAGGAGGGAAGTTTAGGGAAAAAAAAACAACTTACATTTAAGCGTCATTTGCAGCTTGCCCAGCGTCATTGTAGCTTGCCCAGCGTCATTGTAGCTTGCCAGCGTCATTTTCATTCTTTTCCTGGTTTAAATTTCCCGCCGACGAGACGCTCTCGCGTGCGCCGCCGAAAAAAAACCCGAAGCACGGGCGAAAAAGAACGAAGCGCCCCCGGAAAAAGCCGAGCCGACTCGGACGGCTAAGCTCGCGGTCCCTAATACAGTTCCTTTTGTTCAAAATCCCCATTATAGGTTGGGCCAGTATTGTCCTTACCCCCATCTGGTTGCACCTCTTTTCCCTCTGACACCCCCGCCGATTTCAGCGGAAGGAGGAAGGGGGATTATAGTGTGACTCCTCGTAAGACACGCTTGGAAATTCTGGCCCATGTGGTTTTATTGACGGACTTAGAACACTCTGGCATCCTCTGGGTGAGACGAGAAACACCTCTACATACTAAACATTACTGCATCATAGATTATTGCCTAACTGCAACGATATTGTGATAAATATATTGACAGTATGTTTCTTCTAGTGGACGTACTCCTCTGAAGAAGACCCCTAGTGGGTTGAAACGCGTCAGGGTCATCCTACTACCCCATGATTTATATTGTACATGTGGTTAATAGTTTTGACAAGTCCGCATTATATATCCATGTTTTAATTGTTCTGCACTGGAGCTCATGTCCTAATTCATTTATTTTGTTATACCCATTTTTGAATGAACTATTTTACTTTATATACCTTTTTCGACTCGACTTTGTCGCAAGCTGCCTAAAAACCCCACAGTGGGGGAATCCTTTCCTTCTTGAACGACAAATAACCTTTTAAAAGAAGCCACAGACTCCGGGTAACTGAAGACAACAGGTTTTTGCGTCTCCTATAGGGGTTTGCCCAGGCCAAGGCTCTCTCAGAAAGCAAAGATATCACAAAACCTACTTTGCTTCTGTCCGTGGGAAACGCCTGGGGCAGCATCTCAAAGTATATCTCTCTTTCAATTGTATTCATTAAGTTTTAAAAAAGTAAGGAGAGAAACATTGGCACATTTCGTTACAAGATGTATCCGTGAATCCAAAGCCAGGTAACAGTTGTACAAACATCAGGTAAAATTAGAAATCAAATACGCTCCGGAGTATAGCGCACAAGAACAAATCTTGGTTTGTAGGAGGGGGGAGACATCCCCCACCGCCAGACACCCCGTTTGGGATCTGTGTCATTGTGTGGGGGGTTGTGTATTCTACCCACTTGTTATCTCAGAAACGTTAATATTTTGTCAGCAATATAATAACTAAAAGTATCAACCAAGTAAAAGAAAAAAAGGGGGGGGGGGACGGCAGCGGGTGTGTGTGACCCCCTGGATGGGTTCACAAACACAACACAAAATCAGGCACAGCAGACAGCGTTGTAGGTGAAAAAACAAAGGTGCGGTTTATTTATGCTACATGCAAAAAGAAATAGCAGCCAAACAAAAAAGAAACATGAAAATAAATCCTGGTCAGCTTGACCTCTTACTACACATGTAGATTCCCTGTCTATCAACTGAACGCAGCCTTGTGCTGCACCAGTCCCTATCTCTGTTGTAGAGGTTTTGCCACACAGGCATTAACTCACCACGCAGAACAGAAGTCACACTCCCCAGTCTATACAAACACAAAACTGGTTCCAGGATGGAGCATCTCCCTAAGCATGCTGGGTTTTTTGTAGAGGTCTTAATGAGCCCACTTACTTCAGCTGGGCTCATTAACTCTTCCCCTATAGGACTCCCAGCACTCCCCTCTAGTGGTATAAGTCAGTATAAAGCCTGAATCTAGGGCATACATATTTTCCATCCTGGATACAACCAGGTGATTTTACCTGCCTGCTGTCACATACCCCCCCCCCCCCCTCTTGTTTCAACCTTGGGGTTGTAACACAAGCAGTCAGACACGCATGTATGCGAGACAAAGCATCCACATTCCCCATTTTAACACCAGGGCGATGCTTAACTGTAAAGTTGAATTCCTGTAGGGCCAGGAACCACCTATTTACCCTTCTATTGGTCTCCTTGTTTTGAGCCATCCACTTCAAAGGAGCGTGATCAGTCACCAGGTCAAAGTGCCTACCTAGCAGATAGTACCGAAGGGAATCTAGAGCCCATTTTACCGCTAAACATTCCTTCTCAATCGTGGCGTAATTTACCTCATGGGACTTCAACTTCCTGCTGAGGTAAATGACTGGGTGCTCTTCCCCGTTCCAGACCTGGGATAACACTGCTCCTAACCCAACATCTGATGCATCAGTTTGTACAATAAAGTCCTTAGAGAAGTCTGGTGAGTACAACACTGGCTGGCTACATAAGGCTGTTTTTAAGGACTGAAATGCTTCTTCAGCCTCTGGGGACCATTTAACCATGACAGACTCTTTCCCTTTTGTCAGGTTGGTGAGGGGCACAGCCTGAGAAGCAAAATGGGGAATGAATCGCCGATAATAGCCAGCGATTCCCAGAAAGGCTCGTACCTGTTTCTTGCTGTTGGGACGTGGCCAACTCTGTATGGCCTCGACTTTATTGACTTGGGGTTTTATCACCCCCCTCCCAATAGTGTACCCAAGATATTTGGCCTCCTCCTGTCCAATGGTACACTTCTTTGGATTGGCCATAAACCCAGCTTCCCGGATAGAGTCTAGGACTGCTTGCACTTTTGGCAAATGTGAGACCCAGTCTGTGCTATGGATAATCACATCATCCAGGTAAGCTGCAGCATATTTCTGATGGGGCCTCAGAATCTTATCCATTTTCCGCTGGAATGTTGCCGGTGCATTCTGTAACCCAAACGGCATTCTCTTATATTGCAATGCCCCATCTGGGGTTACAAACGCAGTTTTCTTCCTGGGCCGACTCAGCCAGGGGAATTTGCCAATACCGTTTGGTGAGATCAAGTGTTGTCATGTATCGGGCTGTTCCCAGCCGGTCAATCAACTCATCTATACGCGGCATGGGGTAGGTGTCAAATTTTGTAACTTTATTCAATTGTCGAAAATCGTTACAAAACCGCCAGCTCCCATCAGGTTTGGGCACTAGTACGATAGGACTGGACCAGTCACTCTGGGACTCTCTATCACACCCAATTCCAGCATCCTTTGAACCTCCCAACGTATTGCCTCCCGTCGGGCCTCTTATATTCTATAAGGTTTTAGTTTTACCCTTTCTCCTGGCGGGGTGATAATGTCATGCTCTACGCCAGATGTTTGTCCCGGCAGCTCAGAGAAAATCTCTTTGTTGCGAAGTACAAACTCTTTAACCTCCTGTTGTTGGGGTTTCGATAAGGTGACTGCTATCCCAACCTCAGGAACTAAGCAATCAGACTGGGCTTGGGACAAAGTCTCTGCGACTAGGGATTCCCTATCCCTCCAGGCTTTCAGCAGATTGACGTGATAGATCTGTTCCGGCTTTCGCCTTCCTGGCTGTCTGACCCTGTAGTTCACCTCACTAATTTTTTCAATTATTTCATATGGACCTTGCCATTTGGCCAGAAATTTGCTTTCAACCGTAGGGACTAGCACCAAGACCCTATCCCCCGGGGAAAAAGTACGGGTCTTGGCCCCACGGTTGTACACTCTCTGCTGTGCTAACTGCGCTTGGGCCAAATGTTCCTTTACGATTGGCATTACCTGTGCAATTCTATCTTGCATCAGGGCGACATGCTCAATTACACTCCTGTGGGGAGAACTCTCATTTTCCCAAGTTTCCTTGGCGATATCCAGCAGCCCTCTTGGGTGTCTCCCATAGAGCAACTCGAAGGGTGAGAAACCCGTAGAGGATTGGGGTACTTCCCTAATGGCAAACATCAGATAAGGTATTAGACAGTCCCAATTATTTCCATCTCTATCCACCACCTTCTTTAACATTTGTTTTAGGGTTTTGTTGAATCTTTCAACCAACCAATCTGTTTGGGGGTGATACACAGATGTACGCAATTGTGTTACTTTAAACAACTTGCATAGTTCTTTCATAACCCGGGACATAAAGGGTGTACCTTGGTCCGTAAGCAGTTCCTTACAAATACCCACGCGGCTAAAAACAAGAGATAGCTCTTTGGCTATGGTTTTGGCCGAGGTATTTCGAAGAGGAATTGCTTCCGGATAACGGGTGGCATAGTCCAATATAACAAAAATGTACTGATGCCCCCTAGCGGACTTCATTATCGGACCTACCAAATCCATTGCGATCATCTCAAAGGGGACCTCAATGATAGGGAGAGGTACCAGCGGGTTACGGAAATGTGGCATAGGTGCCGACTTCTGACACACAGGGCAGGAGGAACAATAATTTTCTGTTTCCTTCATGACCCCAGGCCAATAGAATCTCTGCAATACCCTCTCTCTGGTTTTCTCTGTCCCCAGATGACCTCCCAGAATGTGCCCATGGGCCAATTCTAACACCAACTTCCTGTAAGGTTTGGGCACCACAAGTTGCTCAATGGTTTCTTCTGCCCTTTGAGCCACTCGATACAGTAGGTCCCTTTCCACAGTGAAGTACGGGTAAGTGCAAGTTTTGTCTGGGTTCACTAACTCGCCATCTATTTTCACCACATTTTCCCATGCCTTTATTAGGGTGGGGTCTTTTAACTGTTCTGTGGCAAAATTTTCCCTGTGAACCTCAAGATCCGAAAACTCCACAGACGGCATGTTTTCATCTGAGGATGTTGGCTCCTCCCCAGTTTCTCGAGTTTCCCCCGCCAATACTGACAAGGGAGATTCGGGAGAGTCCTCACCACTCTCAGAGGAATTCTGGTCATCATCTTCCTGGTCTATAGGGGCACCAGTGGGGGGCTCAGGACAATCCCAGAGTTCCCAGAACTTTGGAAAATCCCTTCCCACAATGGCATCATGTGGTAAGTGAGACACTAACCCCACCTGATGAGAGAGATTACCTTTGGGGGTCTTAAAAAACACTGAAGTTACAGGATACTCTCGGGTGTCCCCATGCACACAAATAACAGCCACCTTGTTATTCCCAGAGACCTCTGTAGTAACTAATTCAGCTTTTATCAATGTTACCAGGCTACCTGAATCCAGCAGCACATTAACATTTCTACCATTAATACACATTTTACATAAATGTTTCTCAGGTCCCCGAATGGCAGTGCATGCAACTGTCGCAAACAGCGACTGACGTCTCTCCCTTATAAAGTCACATTGCATAGGCTCATCCACAACTGGGCAATTGGCTGCAATATGTCCCTCTTGCCGGCAGCGGTAGCAAATAATCTTTTTCGCTGCCTCTTGCAGCCTGGGCTTCCCGGGCTGCTCCCGCCAGACATTAGGTAGAACTCCCACCCTCTCACTCTCTCCACCCTCACCCCTTGGAGTCATCTTACCCGCCACTGGGGATGGTCTGGTCTTAGGGTGGAAAGTCCCTGGAAGAGGTGGTCAGGTTCTCTGTAGCCAAGTACCTCTCAACCAGATCCACAAGCTTATCTGCATTTCCTGGGTCTCCATGGCTTACCCACTTTTTGATGGCAGTAGGAAGAGCTCTCAGGAAACGATCCATAACAACACGTTCCACAATCTTTGGTGCGGTCAAAGTCTCTGGCTGCAGCCACTTCCTGCTCAGGTGAATGAGATCATACATTTGAGACCTGGGGGGTTTTCCAACCTGAAAAGTCCAGTTATGCACACGCTGAGACCGGACGGCCAGGGTGACACCCAGCCGTGCCAATATTTCTGTTTTTAGCACCACATAGTCTTTTGCTTGGTCAGGCTCTAGGTCATAATAAGCTTTCTGCGATTCCCCAGTTAACAGAGGGGCCACCAGTCCAGCCCACTGCTCCTTAGGCCACTTTTCCCTTTCAGCAGTCCTTTCAAATGTGGTCAAAAACACCTCTGGATCATCCTCTCCAGTCATTTTTGTCAGTAAACGGCTCACACCAAAGGATGCAGTATTAGTGTAACCACTTGCCTCATTGGTCTGCGGACGTTGCTGTATTAATGTCTCTATTTGTTGTTGAAAACTCTGCTCTTGCTTCTGCAACAGGTCTATGAAGCGGGCTTCAGATTGCTGCTGGGCTTGTTGCTGAGCTTCCAGACTCTGTAGGTGAGCTTTCTGCTGAGCTTCCAGACTCTGCTGGTGAGCCTTCTGCTAAGCTTCCAGACTCTGCTGCAAAGTTGCATTTGTCTGCTGCTGGGCTGCAAGGCTCTGTTGTTGGGCTGCAAGGCTCTTTTGTAAACCCGCATTTGTCTGCTGCTGATTTGCATTTGCTAGAGCCAGCTGTCTCAGTATCTCCTCCATGCTGGCCTTAAAAAAAAAACTGCCCCTGCTTCTCCAACAACTGTGAGGGGTTAGCTCGGCAGCGGGTGTGTGTGACCCCCTGGATGGGTTCACAACACAAAATCAGGCACAGCAGACAGCGTTGTAGGTAAAAAAACAAAGGTGCAGTTTATTTATGCTACATGCAGTGAAAAATATAGCAGCCAAACAAAAAGAAACATGAAAATAAATCCTGGTCAGCTTGACCTCTTACTACACATGTAGATTCCCTGTCTATCAACTGAGTGCAGCCTTGTGCTGCACCAGTCCCTATCTCTGTTGTAGAGGTTTGCCACACAGGCATTAACTCACCGCACAGAACAGAAGTCACACTCCCCAGTCTATACAAACACAAAACTGGTTCCAGGATGGAGCATCTCCCTAAGCATGCTGGGGTTTTTTTGTAGAGGTCTTAATGAGCCCACTTACTTCAGCTGGGCTCATTAACTCTTCCCCTATAGGACTCCCAGCACTCCCCTCTAGTGGTATAAGTCAGTATAAAGCCTGAATCTAGGGCATACATATTTTCCATCCTGGATACAACCAGGTGATTTTACCTGCCTGCTGTCACAATATATATATATATATATATATATATATATATATATATATAAATAACTTAATTATGAGGGAGAACATAGGGGTGTGGGCCCGTATGAAAGTTAGTGTAGGAAAGGGCTCTACAATGGGAACCTCCCCCACTGAGACTATGAAACTTCCCAATATTATTAAGTCCATTATCAAAGTTGTATCTTGAGGGAGCTCTTGGATTTGCTTCCCTGGGCCCAGCTTGACTGGTACATATAGGTACCACTTATATCGAAGTTTAACAGAGAAAACCAGTGTGTTCCCAGAAGGAAAACCGTAGGTCTGCTTAGAGGTGCTACGGATACAAGAACAGAGAGGAGAAACAGATAGAGAAAATAAAGTAGGAAATGAGGAAGGGAAAGAAGACTTAGTGACCGAATGAGTCCCTCCATATCCTGGGAAACATGGACAGAGTTAATGGGTGAGCTTCAACTGTATATAACAGGTCTATGGTTCCCAGATAGCCTCATGTCGTTCAGCAGTGTCCAACAAAGTGCTGACTATTTTTTCTTGAGCTATAATCCAGGAGATTTTCCTCTTGACCAAGGTAAAGGAAATGTAGGGTTGTTTCCAGGCTCGAGCAATTGTTAACTTGGTCCCAAGGAGGATAAACATAATAAGGCGGGACCTTCGGGCCCAGGAAGTTGAGCAGGGCTATGTGGTGAGATTTCTGAATGGGGAGGCCCGTAACTTTGCGGAGCATGTGGAATATTCTGTTCCAGAATCCCCTGATATTGGGACATTCCCACCATAGCTGCAGTACTGATCCCACATGTCCACAATTTCAGAAGCACAGGGGAGAGGGTGTCGGGAAAATTTTAGCTAGTTTTAATGGGTTGAGATACCATCTCATTAGAACTTTTAGGTTTGCCTCCACTAGCACTGTATTCAAGAGTCCCTGAAAGGCTGAAGCCATTCTGCTAAGCTCCAGCTCTGTCCCAGGTCTCTCTCCCATTCCAGCATGAAGTGGGTCTTGGAGTCTGCCTTAGCCAGTGACTGATAGATTATTGAAATTCTCCCCCTCTGCTCCATGGCTTGTCCACACCATAGCTCATATGCCAAAACCGTTAATGGGTCCGGTTTTGAGGTCCATAATGAATGGATAAAATGGGATATTTGGTGTAGTTGGTATCTTTCTGTAGTTGGCATTTCTAATTTGCTCACACAGTGTGCGAAAGTGAGGGGGGGCGGTGGAATTGACAAAATGTCCGTTCCTATACATCCCCTTGTTCAGCCACCAAAGGCTTTTATGTTCATCCCAGGGGGAAAAAGGGGGTTGCGAAATAGACGTGACAGTGGATGCCAACTATAGATCAGGTGTGGGATATTCTTAAGGTAATCCCATACATGTAGGGAGTGGGAGAGTGTAGGGGCCATAAATGCAGGCCTGGTTTTGGGAGGGGCACCAGAGAAGGAAGTCTAGCGTGTAATGAGGGATCAATAAAAGGCAACAGATAATCCACGCTTAGGAGAAAAAACAGAGGTGTGCGGCCTCCCCTAATTGAACCCCCTAAGGAGCCAATGAGAAGTAAATTAAATGATAAATGGGGATAATGGCGCTTCCTAGTGATAAAAAGTATAAATAAATGAATCAAAATAACAATAACTAGTTTCAACACACAGAGGGTGAAAAAATACACAGCAAAGTTAGGCCTCTATATGATGAAAGAGATCCACCTGTTAGCCTATTAGCACACAGTGTATAAAGTAAATGAGCAGGTAATGGCCTCACACTTCAATACATGGAGTGTGCACCTGGCACCACCTGCAAGTGAACAATGCAATCCTATACAAAATCCCAGTGTAAAGATCCCAGAAAACCGTGCATAAGTATAGTGTGCCAACTATATATAATGCCAAAAAAATGATGAAACAGGCACACTGAAAAACTGCATGTGAATCAGTGTACTAATGTTACCATTCCATAACTTGATAATATATTGAATGATCAGTCCCATGTGTAATAAACTCTACAAATAATAAAAAGTCCAATAACTACTCCAGGTAGTTGTATGCAAAAAAATGTGATGAAGACAGGAAAAAAAAACTGAAAAAAAGGGAAAAGGAAAAAAAAGGAGAAAAAAACACAATAAAAGTTCAGTGAACGGTGACTTTGGTGCTCTTGTATTCAGGTGACTTGGTGCTGCCCCTTGAGGTTCCCCACTCACCAGACTTCACTACCCCTACAGGGGTGACCAGCATGTATAGAGACCCTTGGATGGTCCATCAGATCTCCAGGCTCCTCTTCGTATCCAGTCAGCTCATGGGTCCCCTGCAGCTCCTGGATCCTATGCGGGGTGTCACACTCTTTGCCCTGGTGGTTCGTATTCCTTGTAGTCCATACTGGCACTACATCTGAGTTTCAGCAATCAGGACGTATAAATCCTCACAGGAAAGAGATATGAAGGAATCTCATAGTGTAGTACATATCAAACGGGTGATTTTATTTAAAATAAACCAAATAAAAGCAAAAAATCCAGATACAGGTTTTCCCTACAATGGGTATGACCTGGTTTAAAGTCCGCTATTACAAACAAGGAAGCCGGTCCGCAGCGCGTGCTCCAACTGCGTTCCAAGCCTCCTGTGCCGTACTGGAAGTGACGTAAGTGCCACTTACGCGTTTCTTTATAGGACGTTTTCAAAGGTGATGCCATCTTACTACACCTCACGATATATAAAGCCAGCGGTGATGTGTGACACTCCCCAAACTCTGCCCAGCTAATAAGCCAACCTATACGAACCCGTCCACAGTTGTGGGCGCGCCTCCCACCTCTATCCCTCCAATTAAAGAGGCTGAAGGAGCGTAAGTGACTTAAGTGTGGAAACATCCTGTCACGGAAAAGCTCGGAGTAGACATGGTGCTGGGCGCTCTGGTGTGCGCTGGCGCGCGCTAATGTGCGGGTGCGTGCGGTTGCAAGCGTGCATGGGCGGGTGCGCGCGCGCACATGCCGCTTGGCGCCAATCAGCCTTTTTAGGTTGTTCCCACATTGATGTCCGATCTGCAGCTTCCTGTGTCCTAATACCTGTTGCCCGTCTGAAGCTTCTGATCTCCTGACTACCCGGCTTGGTCCTGTACTGACCTGTCTGCTGCCTGCCTTTTGACCCCGGCCTGTCTTTGACCTTGTATCTGCCTGCTCCACTGTACCGCGCTGCCCGCCTGTTGCCAACCCTGCCTGTGACCTGGACTTTGAACTTCCCTGACCCCTTGCACCGTGCCTGTGACTGGACGTGCCTCTTCAGCTCCTGCTCTGCCTCTGCTGCCAGCCTTCAGTTGTTTGGAGATCACCGATCCCACTACAGCAAGCCCCTTGGGCCATCTCTCCTGCAACAACCCGCCAGGCCCTCATAACACTCTGCGCTCTCGTGCCTCCTGTCCACACTATCAGGGGCCGCGAACCAGACACAAACGGGAGGCCTTCCCCTGCTATCTCGGGCTCATCAGTCAGGTGCGTGAAGTCTGACAGTATCGGACAGTCCGAGCCCGAGCAGGGAGCCTCCCCCATGGAGGAGCTGTGCAGACACCTGGCGGGTCTCACACAAGCTGTGAAGAGCCTTCAAGAAAGCTACACTAGGCTGGAAGGACAAGTCCAGGTCCTGTCATCTCCTACACACCACCAAGCCGTTCCTGTTGCCGGACCAGCACCCTCTGTAGTACTGCTACCCCCGGAGCCCAAGGTGCCTATCCCTGAGAGTTTTTTTGGAGATTGCAGTAAATACTGGTCATTCTGCAATGCCTGCGAGCTCTACTTTGCGTTGCAACCATGCACCTTCTCATTGGAAGCGACTAAAGGTGGGCTTCGTAATTTCTCTCTTGTCCGGGGAACCACAGACCTGGGCCCACCGCCTCATGGAGCAGAAGTCAACTTCCCTTGATAACCTGGATGCCTTCTTCACTACCATGTCCCAATTATATGAGGACCCCCAACTAAAAGCAACCGCAGAGGCCGCCTTGCATGCCTTGCAGCAGGGGCGTAGGGCAGTCGAAGATTACGTGGTGGAATTCAGGCGTTGGAGTTCCGACACTGAATGGAATGATGCGGCCCTGCGTTATCAATTCCGCATGGGACTGTCTGATCCGCTTAAGAACGAGCTGGCACGGGTCGGTATTCCCCAGTCCCTTGAAGAGCTGATCAATGTGTCTATTCAAATAGACCGACGTCTCAGGGAACGCCATTCGGAGAGGACTACCAGCCAATTTCGTCCCACCTGGGTCCTTCCCAAGGTCCCTAGTGCCACAAGCTCCTTCCGGCCGACCCCCCTTGCTCCTCCTGCTCTGGTACTCGACACCTCTGAACCAATGCAGCTTGGACTCATCCGTCCATCTCTCACCCCGGAAGAACGGCAACGCCAAAGAGTTGGCAATCTATGCATGTATTGTGGTGAACCTGGCCACTATGTGAGATCTTGTCCCAACAAGACACGTAAGTCTCCTCCAATTCCTCCAAAGCTTGCATCTGCCTTGCCTAAATCTGCTTCTCAACTTGCTCTCTCTGTCATCCTACAGCTTCCCGACAAGGATATACCAGTCCCAGTCATAATTGACTCCAGGGCCCGCAGCTGCTTTATCGACCTAACTTTTGCTGCTAACCATCGCATTCCCCTTCGATTAAAACCACAGTCTTGCTGTACACCTGGCTGATGGCACCATCCTTAGTTCTGGCCCTGTCACTCAGAAAACCGTTCCTTTGTTGGCCACCATGGGCCCTGCCCATCAGGAACTCTTATGCCTGGACGCAATTTCCTCACCTCTCTTTCCCATCATTTTGGAAATGCCCTGGTTACAGGCCCATAATCCTAGCATCAATCGGGCCACGGGGGAAATCAAGTTCCTCTCTGGATATTGTCAGCAGCATTGTTTGCACAAAGTACCTGCAAAACCTACTCAACTCCTTTGCCTGGACACTGACTCCGAATTGCAACAAGCGATCCCTGCACCCTACCAGGATTTCCTGGATGTGTTTCGCAAGAAGGGGGCAGAGACTTTACCATTGCACAGGCCCTACGACTGCCCGATGGAGCTTCTGCCAGGAACCGAAGTTCCCTTCGGGAGAATTTTCCCACTTACAGAGAAGGAGCTGGCAACCTTAAAGACTTATATCGATGAGAATCTCATGAAGGGGTTTATCCGCCCGTCTACCTCTCCGGCCGGGGCTGGAATCTTCTTTGTGGAGAAAAAAGACCACTCTCTACGGCCCTGTATCGACTACCGGGAGTTAAATAAAATAACGATTAAGAATCGCTACCTGTTGCCTCTGGTGCCCGAACTTTTCCAAACGTTGGGATCTGCTGTCATCTTTACCAAGCTTGACTTCCATGGTGCCTACAACTTGATCTGCATCCGAGAGGGGGACGAGTGGAAAACTGCCTTCCGCACTCGTTTCGGGCACTTTGAATATCTTGTCATGCCCTTTGGTTTGTGCAACGCACCTGTAACGTTTCAGCACTTTGTTAACAATATTTTCCATGACCTTCTGGACTTGTATATCATAGTATACCTGGATGATATCCTAATCTTTTTCTCTTCAGTCACTGACCACCGCAGGCACGTTCGAAATGTCTTAATTCGACTCAGGCAGCACGGACTTTACCCCAAGTTGGAGAAGTGTGAATTTGAACTCCAATGCATACAGTTTCTCGGCCTGATCATTTCCATTGATGGTATCAAAATGGACCCCCAAAAGGTGTCCGCCATTCTGGATTGGCCTGCTCCTACCGATAAAAAGGGAGTTCAACGCTTTATTGGCTTTGCCAATTTTTATAGGAAATTCATCAGGGGCTTCGCTTCAATGATTTCCCCCATCACTAAACTGACCAAGCAGGGGAATCAGTTCTGCTGGTCCCCTAAGGCCCAAGCAGCCTTCGAAAAACTAAAAGAGCTGTTCACCTCCGCTTCCATCCTGAAACACCCGGACCCTGCGTTGCCCTTTGTCCTTGAGGTGGACGTATCAGAGATTGCAGTGGGAGCCGTGCTCTCCCAGCGACAAGGTGCCAAGGCTCTCCTCTATCCAGTGGCCTTTTTCTCACGCAAGCTCTCCACTGCGGAGAAAAATTATGATGTGGGTGACCGGGAGCTCCTGGCCATCAAGGCAGTGGAGTGGCGTTACTTGCTAGAGGGTGCTGCACATCTCATCCTGGTCTATACCGACCACAAAAACTTGGAGTATCTTAGAACAGCCAAAAGATTGAAACCACGGCAGGCAAGATGGGCTCTGTTTTTCTCCAAATTTCAGTTCCACATCACCTACAGACCTGGCTCCAAAAACACCAAACCAGACGCTCTGTCCCGCATGTTCCATGAGGCTGAAGAATCCTTACCCCCAGACACCACCCTGCCTGCTGGAAATTTCTTGTTACTCCAAGGGGACCTCCTGTCTCGTATAAGGCAAGGTTCTGTGGGATGGGCCCCATCAGTTGACGACGATGTAAGGTCACAGGATGGCGTGTTCTGGTATAAGGACAAAATTCTGGTCCCGGAGTGTTTGAGAGTGGAGATTTTGGAACTATGCCACGACCATAAGTTAATCAAAATAAACTGGTATGAAAATCGCTCGCCCTCCTACTATTCCACACCACCACTGCGCACAAAGAAAAATTAGTTAAACACCTATGTGTATAAAAATAAACTAAGCAGCTACTTAAATAGATAAATAATGTAAAGTGATTTTAAATGAATAAAACAGTAGCGCTAATAATCACAGTGTCTGTGAATAAACTAAATATTTAACCTGTGTAAACAATACTGAAAAATATGTATAAACAGTGCTAAAAAAACAACAACACAATTAATCACCTATATACATAAAGTGAAAAATTAAAGTGAAGTGTGATTATATATTTTTCCAAAAAAGGAAAACAAATCCAAACAAAAGTCCATAAACTGTTACTTGTAGTGATAATGTTTCAAAAAGTGACAAAAAAGTGAATGAAAAATCCTGAAGCAAATAAAGTTTTGAAGTGTCTTTAAACAAAGTTCTTGAAGTGACTTGAAAAAATATATCTTCCACCACACCACCTGTGTTCAGTGCTACCGCACCCTAAGGAAACGCACTCACCAGCAGTATATGCCTTGCACTCTCATGCTCGGCCAACTCGCTTAATAGCTCCACATGGGTCACAGATGGATCCAGACAGAATGTTAGATAATTGCACTCCACATATAAGGAAAAAAGAGATGCTTCCAATAGTGAAGTAGAGTAAACCATTTATTTCAACAGCACACAAAATTCCTCAACCATTGTACTCACATCCTTCACCCCAATGATTAAGCCACTTCGGTGAAACATGTCTGGGTATGGTTACATGGCAACTGTGAGGAGCATTTAACATTCAACGTTCCAGTTACTGGGTGTGCTGTGCCGTGTGAAGTGAAAGAGAAAGGAGACAGCGTGGAGGGTGAGACATATTGGTATTAACACCGGGTCCGCCGAGACCATAATATATCGGGTCACCGCTGCTGGGTCCTTGTTTCCTGTTGAAAAGTTATGCTGAAGTGCCTTATTTTTATATGAAGGATGTGAGTACAATGGTTGAGGAATTTTGTGTGCTGTTGAAATAAATGGTTTACTCTACTTCACTATTGGAAGCATCTCTTTTTTCCTTATATGTGGAGTGCAATTATCTAACATTCTGTCTGGATCCATCTGTGACCCATGTGGAGCTATTAAGCAAGTTGGTCGAGCATGAGAGTGCAAGGCATATACTGCTGGTGAGTGCGTTTCCTTAGGGTGCGGTAGCACTGAACACAGGTGGTGTGGTGGAAGATATATTTTTTCAAGTCACTTCAAGAACTTTGTTTAAAGACACTTCAAAACTTTATTTGCTTCAGGATTTTTCATTCACTTTTCTGTCACTTTTTGAAACATTATCACTACAAGTAACAGTTTATGGACTTTTGTTTGGATTTGTTTTCCTTTTTTGGACACCTGCAAAAAAAAAAAAAATATATAATCACACTTCACTTTAATTTTTCACTTTATGTATATAGGTGATTAATTGTGTTGTTGTTTTTTTAGCACTGTTTATACATATTTTTCAGTATTGTTTACACAGGTTAAATATTTAGTTTATTCACAGACACTGTGATTATTAGCGCTACTGTTTTATTTATTTAAAATCACTTTACACGACCATAAGTTTGCTGGACATTTCGGTACCCTGAAAACGGCAGAGTTGGTGCAGCGTGCATTCTGGTGGCCGCAGCTGACAAAGGATTGCAAGACCTATGTGGAATCCTGTACCACCTGTGCTCGGAGCAAGACGAGCTGGGCTAAAACTTGGGACTTATTAAGGCCCTTACCTGTCCCAGAAAGACCTTGGAAGATGATATCAATGGATTTCATCGTGTAACTCCCTCAGGCGGAAGGCTACTCTACCATTTTTGTTGTGATCGACAGACTGTCTAAGATGGCTCACTTTCTGCCTATGAAGGGCACACCCTCAGCCATGGAAACAGTGAAGATCTTCATCAAAGAGGTTGTGAGGCTGCATGGGGTTCCATCGAGCATCGTATCTGACCGAGGTGTTCAATTTACCTCCAGGTTCTGGAAGGCTCTCTGTGGTTCCCTGGAAATTGAGTTGGCATTCTCGTCTGCCTATCACCCCCAGACAAATGGGCAGATGGAGAGAACTTATCAAACTTCGGAACAGTACCTCCGCTGCTTCTCTGCCTTCTCGCAAAACGACTGGGCCTCTCTACTGCCTATTGCCGAGTTTGCCTACAACAACTCTTTTCATTCCGCTATTAAGCAAACACCATTCTTTGCAAACTACGGCTACCACCCATCCTTCCTGCCTGGTTCTGTACCTGAGTGTGCCATCCCTGCAGTGTCCGAAACAATGGACTTCTTCCTGACCAACAACAAATTACTACAGGAGACTATGACCAAAACCCAGGAATACAACAAGAGAATGTTCGACAGGAAGAGGCGGGGTGAGCTCATCCTAGTACCTGGCAACCAAGTTTGGCTCTCCACGGCTAACCTAAAGATGGCTTGCCCCTCAAGAAAACTAGGTTCTTGGGTCCCTTTTCAGTCAAGAGAAAAATTAATGATGTGACTTACGAGCTTAACTTACCCGGTTCGCTGAAGATCCATCCAGTCTTCCACGTATCCTTGCTGAAACCTGTTACTCCCAATCCTATTACCGGCCGTAATACTAGTCCACCTAAACCTGTAATCGTCAATAACGAAGAGGAGTTTGAGGTGTAAGTGATACTGGACTGTAGGAAAAGGGGTAACCAAGTCCAATATTTGATCAAGTGGAGGGGGTACGGACCGGAGGATAATTCGTGGGAGCCAGAAAGTAATTTACATGCGGAAGAACTCCTGAGTACCCACGCTGATAGATTGGACCGGATCGGCATCCGGAGGCTGCCCTTGAGGAGGGGGTACTGTCAGGGAAATGCTCGGAGCAGACGCAGTGCTGGGCGATCTGGGGTGCGCCGGTGCGCGCTGGCGTGCACTAATGTGCGGGTGTGTGCGGGTGCATGCGTGCGCATTGGCACGCGCGCGCATGGCGCCAATCAGCCTATTTAGGTTGTTCCCACATTGCGCCCAGTGCTGTCCGATCTGCAGCTCCCTGTGTCCTAATACCTGTTGCCCGTCTGAAGCTTCTGATCTCCTTGACCTTGTACTGACCTGTCTGCTGCCTGCCTTTTGACCCCGGCCTGTCTTTGAACTTGTATCTGCCTGCTCCACTGCACCGCGCTGCCCACCTGTTGCCAACCCTGCCTGTGACCTGGACTTTGAACTTGCCTGACCCCTTGTACCGTGCCTGTGACTGGACGTGCCTCTTCAGCTCCTGCTCTGCATCTGCTGCCAGCCTTCAGTTGTTTGGAGATCACCGACCCCACTACAGCAAGCCCCTTGGGCCATCTCTCCTGCAACAACCCGCCAGGCCCTCATACCACTCTGTGCTCCCGTGCCTCCTGTCCACAATACCAGGGGCCGCGAACCAGACATGCACGGGAGGCCTTCCCCTGCTATCTCGGGCTCATCAGTCAGGTGCGTGAAGTCTGACACATCCACAACCGGCATATAGAGGTGCTGCGCTGCCCCAGCTAAAGAGTGTATATATATATATATATATATATATATATATATGTATGTATGTATCTTGCATCTCTGCTTGCTTTTTACAAAAAAGAGAAAGAAGGAATCCAGATTTATTAAGTGCACACAGTTAATAACATATAATTAAAATACGAATTATGGACGTAGCTATATCTACCAGCAATAGAAATAAGGAATAAGCTCAGAGGTGAGTACTGGGATTACATCCACAGAACCCCAGCACTTGATCATCATACTGAATACCAAACCCAGCCTTTACCCTGTAAACCTAATAAAGGGGAAAAATATATATATACAGACTGGTTGCTAATTGGGAAGGAGGCAAGCCCAGTAACCCATATCCATGCCAGTATGCACTATATTCCAAAAATAGGAAGTAGGCTAATTACAAACTACATCAAGGAATATGATATGGTCATGATATATAAAATTATAAAATATTATATTAAAATATAAAACTAAACGGAAAGCCCATTCCGATGATACCACTATGAGTGGCAGGAAGTATACCAGTACAGGCAATGCCATACCATAGAGTAAATGTTAGTCATTCAGATATCAATACTGAGGATGACCTCATTCTAAAGTATTGTAAATAGACAATGAAATACCTATAACCCTCAAGTAATGGGGGGGGGGGTTAAAAAATGGTAACAGGTAACTAATACCCTCATATAACGAAGGGATAAAGACTAGAAAACAGGCCCTCCCTACATAACTGCTAAAGGGTAGTTACCCCGTCATATGGTGTCCCATGTCCACCACTGGGTGAAGACTGAGAAAACCCATGTCCACAGGCAGGTGTGAGCAGGGGACCCCACACCAGGGAAGAAAAGGGAAAGGAAGTATGCCTGGTCATATACATAAGGGGTGACTAGTATACCAATAACACACAGGAATTGTAAGGTAACCGTGACAGTAGGTGTATATACCCGCCATATACACCAGTACCGTATGGGGTAATTATCACATATACTGCAGGAATGGAGGTAAAGTAGACATAACAGTGAATGTATGTACCCGCCACATACAGAAAAATAACAACAATCAGACTAGAGGCCCTCCATCTCTAGGTTCCTTTGGATCATAACCAAAGATGGATAACATATCAGATAAAGAGACTACCATCGATATCTTAGTAGTAGTGCCCAAAGTGAGCCCATATAGAAATACTTCCCTTGAGAAGAAACATATAGTACCCAACACTCAATTACCAGACTAGTGATTTGCTATAAAGCAGTTTAGGTCTATCTCTAGGTTGAGGCCCTTAGGGGCAAGAGACCCCAACCTATAGCTCCAGCTAGTCTCATTCCTGGAGATGAGGGTATGTTTGTTACCCCCTCTCCAGTGATCATCTATATGGTCAATACCATAAAAGATAAGACCAGAGGGGTCCCTTCGATGCACTTCAAAGTGGCGCAAGAGGTTGTGTTTTGGGAACCCTTTCCAGATGTTTTTAATATGCTCTCTAATTCTTACAAACAGGGGACGGTTAGTTCTGCCTATGTACTGTAGGTGGCATGGGCACTCGATGACGTATGTGACATGCGTACTATGGCAGGTAATCAGCTGCTTTATTTGATATTTTCTATGGTCCACTGTAGACTTGAACACGTCTTTTTTCCTTCTACTTATCTTCTACTGGCCCTACAGGGTAGGTATCTTTGACACCTGTAGAATCCCTTCATTTGTGCAAATATTTTTACTTGCTTTGGGGGGGTCGATAGCATTGTGTACAATATGGGTACGGAGGTTAGGTACTTTTCTGTAAACAAATCTTCTTTTTTCCGGGAGGATTTTGGATAGAATACGATCCTCTTTAAGGATAGGCCAGTATTTGTTGATAATCCTCTCGACATACCTATACTGGTTATTGAACCCTGTTATTAACCACGTTGCGCCCACGCTATAGCCGAAAGACGGCTTCAGCGCGGACGCTCCCTGCTGGGTGGACGTCCCTGGACGTCCTATTGTTTACTTCCCTAATGCACGCTCCTCAGAGCGTGCATCGGGGAAGTTCTGTGCTGGCGGTGTCCGTTTACAGCGCGATCGGCGTGTCCAATGAGAGATGATCTCATATGTAAACATGAGATCATCTCTCAGCGCCGCTCCCCCTCCTCACACAGAGACAGCGTGTGAGGAGGGAGAGATGAACGGCTGCAGCAGCCGTGAGTACAACAAAAAAAAACGGAAAAAAATCTGTCCCCACTGCCACCTGTCCCCAGTGCCATCTGCCACCAGTGCCACCTGTCACCAGTCCCCAGTGCCACCTGTCCCCAGTGCCACTTGTCCCCAGTGCCATGTATAAGTGCCATCTGTCATCAGTGCCATATCAGTGTCACGTGTCATCAGTGCCACATTTTAGTGCCATCTGTCACCAGTGCCACGTATCAGTGCTATCTGTCATCAGTGCCACCTGTCAGTGTCACGTGCCATCTGTTATCAGTGTCACGTGTCATCAATGCCGCGTATCAGTGCCATCTGTCATCAGTGCCACGTATCGGTGCCATCTGTCATCAGTGCCACGTATTAGAGCCATCTCGCATCAGTGCAACATATTAGTGCCACATGATATCAGTGCCACGTATAAGTGCCACCTGTCAGTGTCACGTGTCATCAGTGCCCTGTATTGGTGCTAACTGTCATCAGTGTCACGTGTCATCAGTGCCACGTATCAGTGCCATCTGTCATCAGTGCCGCGTCAGTGTCACGTGTCATTGTCCTGGTGCTCCAGGGCCTTCAAAAGTGTAATAGGTAGTCAACAAGTTAGATGTGTAATTTATGCTCCTAGAACACGTGATGGTGCTCCCTGCATTTTGGGCCTCTCTAAGTGGCTAGGCTGTGTAAAAGTCCCACACATGTGGTATCGTAATACTCAGGAGGAGTAGCAGAATTTATTTTGGGGTGTCATTTGTGGTATACACATGCCATGTGAGAGAAATAACCTATTACAATGACAATTTTGTGGAAAAAAATAAATAAATAAATTCATTTTGCAAAGAATTGTGGGAAAAAAATGACAACATCAAAGAGCTCACCATGCCTCTTACTAAATACCTTGGAATGTCTACTTTCAAAAAAGGTCATTTGGGGGGTATTTGCACTTTCCTGGCTTGTTCGGGTCACAACATTCAAAATTTTCGGTCTTTTTTCATTTATAGCGCAAAAAAATAAAAAACCCAGAGGTGATCAAATACCACCAAAAGAAAGCTCTATTTGTGGGAAAAAAAGGACAAACAATTAATTTGGGTACAGTATTGCATGACTGAGTAATTGTCATTCAAAGTGTGAGAGCACCGAAAGCTGAAAATTGGTCTGGGCAGGAAGGGTGTTTAAGTGCCCAGTAAGCAAGTGGTTAAGGTGGTATTCATTTGTTCATCCTTTACCCTTTTTTTGTTTACACAAAACAAACAAGTAGATGTTTCCTATGCATATTGGCAATGTCTGATTTCAGCTTGGTCAGTTTTTCCCGTTGGTATCCTTTCTCCTCGAACCTCTGGATTAGGACCTCTGATTGTACCTCATAGTCTTCAAGATTGTGTCAATTTCTTCGGATCCTTAGTAGCTGACCTTTTGGAATATTACTCTTCCACTTAGGAGGTTGGGATATACCCATTGCGTTCTGTGGTTTTGAAATAGGTCAGTGTACATAGTCCTCCATCCGCCTTAAAGATCTCCAGATCTAGATACTCGATTTTGTGATGATCCCATTATCCTGTGAAAGTGATGCCATATCTATTGGTGTTCAGATCAACGAGGAACCTATTTAAAGCATCAGGTGTACCATCCCATAGGATTATCAGGTCGTCAATATACCTTCTGTACATTTTAATCTCAGGGATATTTTTGGAATAGACATACTCTTTTTCCCACATATCCATGAATAGATTCGCTACGCTTGGGGCATAGCGAGCCCCCATAGCAACCCCTTTAGTTTGTACAAGAAAATCTTTATCCTACCAGAAATAGTTACATTCCATTGCCATTTTTAGCCCTTCGAGAATGTAGTTAATTTGTTGTTTCATACTCGTGCTCTCATGCAGGGCCTTTTCTACTCCTGATATTCCATCTATTTGCACAATACTAGTATAGAGTGAATTGACATCAACAGTTACAAGTATCTAGTTATCAGTACCCCTAATATTCTGCAGTTCCTGTATGAGTTGCAAGCTATCTCTTAAATGTGACCTCCCCTTCTTAACAAGTGGTTTGAGGAATCTGTCCAGGTATTCACCTAGTCTCGAGAATACAGAGTTGATCCCACTAATAATGGGCCTGCCAGGTGGTTTCTCCATTCTTTTATGAATCTTAGGTGCGTAGTATATGACCGGGGTTTTTGTCGAATTAGAGACCAGATATTCTACCTCTTTGGTATTTAATAATCCAATATTCTTTCCCTTTTCAACATATGTAATCAATTTTGCTTCAAATTTCTTTTTAGGGTTCCCCTTTAATTTCTTATAAGTATTCTCGACTTCAAGAATGTTGGTCATCTCTTCTTTGTAATCCTCTTTATTCAAAATAACCAGCCCCCCCCTTATCTGCTGGTCTAATTACTACTTCATGTCGTTTACCCAACTCTTTAATCGCTTTCCAGATATTCTTGCTCTCTCTGTTATCCGTTTTCTCCAGGTGTCTTAGATCTTCTTCAACTATTTTTTGGAAAGCCCTCAGACATTGGCTACCTGGGGTCTTGGGGTTGAATATCGAGTTGTTCTTCATGTTGGTTTGGGCATATTCTGGGCTATCCTTTGTTCTGGTATCCACATTCATGGCAAAGTGCTTTCTAAGGTTGAGTTTTCTCATAAACTTTTGGAGGTCATTGTTGTTTATCAATGTTCTTGTATGGGGCAAATTTCAGCCCCAGATCAAGGACCTTTAATTCCTCAGTCGAGAAAACCACACTGCTTAAATTAAAAATTCCTTTCCCTAATATTCTTTCTTAATCTTCTTTTTCTTCTTGCCTCCTCTCCTTCCTCTTGTCTTCCTCCTCTTTCTTGATTTATCATTGTAATTCCCGTACCTCCCCCCTGACTGTAATTCCATCCGTTGTTTGGGTTCATTCTTCCTCCAGTCACCCGGTTCGCATGTTGTCCTAGATCTTCCCTCGTGTGGTATTGACCACCCCTCTGGGTGCCTCCTCTGTTCCCATTCAGTGTTTTCCATCCAGTATTCCTGTAGGGGACGCGGGCCTTCCATCTCCCGGGGGGTCTGCCCCATGGACCTCCCCTCTGAAAATCCCCATTTTCTCTACCATTACCCCTATATGGTGAATAGGATCTCTGTGTGTGATCCCTTCACAGTGGGGAATACCTGTTATGTATGGGAACGTTGTATCTTTCCATAGTGGGAGTGCTATTCTCACGAGTTTCCTGGTAGTTAACCCGTCGGTGTTCAGATCTCATTGGGTTCCAATTGGGTTCCAATTGGGTCCCCTGGGTCTTCCCCTGTTCCTTATATTGGAATTAGGTTTTGGAGTTACTTGGGGTGTAGTTCCCAGCAGACCCAGCATCCGTGTACCAATGGCTTCTTCAGGAGTTTCATCCATAAGGGTGTCATCCAGTTCTTCATGGTGGTCATTATGCTCCCCAATTGTGGATTGCCATTTGTATGCTGCCATACTTCTATAATCAAGGACATCTCTTTTACATTTTTTCTGTTTTTTAATTTGAATTTTAATATCATATTTTTTAATGGTTTCTTGTAATTCCTTTTCCTTGTCTTTATATTCCTTTTGATGAGCAAACGGTAATAGCATAGTTTTAATCTCTACTATATTAGTCTCTATGCCTTTAAGCTTAAATTGTCGCCTTTGCACAATGTTCTGAAGCAGCTCACCCTCACATTTATTGAAAAAATTATACCAGTTCCCCATGAGGACCTGGGAACTATTAAAACCTCTCCCTGCATCTGATCGGCCATGGAGGATGATTACCATGGACTTTATCGTTGAGCTTCCATGTTCCGAAGGGTGCACAGCCATTTTTGTAGTCGTGGATCGACTATCAAAGATGGCCCATTTCCTGCCCCTGAAGGGGACCCCATCTGCTCCCGAAACGGCCTGTATCTTCATCAAGGAGATCATTAAGCTGCACAGTGTACCTGCCAATATTGTGTCAGACAGGGGGGTCCAGTTTACTTCCCGGTTTTGGAGGGCTCTGTGCGAGAGTCTGAAGATCGAGCTGGCTCTGTCATCCGCCTACCACCCTCAGACCAATGGACAGACAGAACGAACCAGACTCTCGAGCAGTATAGCAGGTGTTTCACGTCATTTGTGCAGGACAATTGGGAGTCCCTGTTGCCCCTAGCAGAATTTGCATACAACAATGCCAGTAATTCAGCAACAGTGCAGTCCCCATTTTTTGCCAACTATGGGTTTCACTTAACATTTCTCCCTGACTTTCTTCCAGAGTCTCCAGCTCCGGCAGTTCAGGACACTGTGACCTTCCTCAGCCAAAATAACCAGGTACTACAGGAGGCGATATCCAAAGCCCAGGGAGACAGCAAGAAGGTGTTTTATCGGAAGATAAAAGGAGAGTTGAACCTCTGAATCGGCGATCAGGTATGGCTTTCTACAAATAATCTTAAATTAGCCTGTCCATCAAGAAAGCTGGCACCTAAATTTTTGGGGCCCTTCCCCGTAAAGAAGAGGATCAATGAAGTCTCCTATGAACTGTCCTTACCCGACTCAATGAGAATACACTCGGATTTCCATGTGTCCCTGTTAAAACCCTCCGTGCCCGGGGGGCGTGGCCTGACCGGGCTTGAAGATGGCTGCCTAATTCCTGAGCTCCCTCTGCCACACGACCTGATATCTGAATACCGGAGGTATTTTTGCCATATACCCGCCTGAAATTATGGGGACTGCATCGCGGAACTCCTCGACCTCCCGCTCCTGCTCTCCTCGCAGGAATAACGGGGGTCTTTCATCTAATATCCCAGACATGTTCCACTCTCACAGGGACAATATGGCGACCGCTCACCTCAGGACCTCACAGGCCTCCTCTCCCGTGCTCACTGACGCGCCACCCGCAGCTTCTCCAGTGGCTTTCCCGGATCGAGCTCTCGTTTTGGAACTTGTTCTACCGCTCTCACAGCAACCCCAATTGAGTATTCAGGATCTCCGGACCATAGCCGCCGACACCTTGTCGGCGGTCATCTCGGAACTCCGCATTGGCATCCGCGCGCTCAACAATCGGGTGCTGACAATAGAAGAAGTGGTGGATAAACAGGACATCCAACTCAAAAAAACTACCCATCATGTGGACACACACACCCTTCAGCTACGGGACATGCAGAGGCACCTGGAAGACCTCGACAACAGGGGCAGACGCCACAACCTGAGAGTCAGAGGTCTTCCAGAGGCCATTGAAGGGGCTAGCATTACGTCTGAGGTAACCGGCCTGTTCAACGACCTCCTAGAAAGGCCATCCCAAACCCCAATCAACCTGGACAGAATTCATTGCGCCCTGCGGCCCAGAGGAAGAGATACCTGCCTCGGGACATAGTCTGCTGAAATTTGGATTTCAGGCTAAAGGAAGAGATACTACGACAGGCCAGAGGGAAACAGCAGATCATCCATGCCGGACATACTGTCCAGATCTACCAGGACCTCTCCGGTATCACAATGCGACATCGTAGAAACCTGAGACCTCTCCTAGATGCCCTCTGCACCAACGGCATTTCCTACAAATGGAAATTTCCATTCTGCCTGGCCGCCACCTCTCAGAGGCGCAACGGCATTCCTGAAAGTGCCCGAGGATCTCCCTCAATTTTTCCACACTCTCTGCATTCCCCCGGTCACCGTACCCGACTGGTTCGCGGACTTTCGTCGCTCTGCTGTCAGGAGAAATGCATCTCCCCCTGAATCTATGGATGCGCAAGATGCCGTTCTCCTTCTGCTCCGACAATCCGCATTGAATCCAGAGATGCCCGCGACATCCGCAGCCCCTTCAACCCTCCATCCTCCAGGAGAGCCAGAAGGGACCACTAGAGTCAGGTAAACAGCATGTCACCACCTTCAATTTTGCCCTGTTTTAAGTTTATTCCGTAGTTACTACCCTGCATTGACTGTAGGATCTGCTCTTTGTACCACAGTTGACTTTTAAGTGTTACAGTACAAGTCCTCAATCTACTCTCCCCTACACTCAGATTCAGTGTTCGCTCTGCTCTTCTCTGATCCCTCTCCCTATTGGCTGTCACTGGAGAACGCCACACCTCGCTAGCCTCATCTGGCTTAAACTACATTTCCCATGCTGCCCTGTGGCTGAATCTGAATCTCCACCCCTTCTGCCTCCACGTCTGACTGTCTTGGGCCTACTTCGGCTCAGAGTCCGGGGTTTCCTAGTCTAAGACATTTACATCTCTGCAGACTGCCGACATCCCGTGCCTCTCCTGCCTCATCTGTCCTACCGTCACTCGGATTCACCTGACCAGTGGCTGCCGATCCCTCTTCACCTACTCTGCCTGGGAATCCTCGCCATCCGGACTGTAGTTGACTGCTCTAGCTTGGAAGCCTTCACATACCAGACATACAGCGGACACCCCTCTACGTCATTCCCGGAACTCTGTTACCTTGGCACCCCGCAGGACCTTTTCTACTGCACACTGCCTCCACCTAGGCACAGGTCAGACAAATGTACTATGGTCCGAAGTCGAACGATACATACACTCACCCGGGTGCTATGTCGATGGGGTTCATTGACTCATGTTCCTTGGAACTTCTTTAGTTATCAAGGACTCCCCCCCTGTTCTTATGTTCGCTGCAGTGGAGGCATCACTCACCTAACATTCCCCACAGGTTTGATGGGATCTTATCCCATATTTAGTAACAAATTTATAATGATTAGTTATCCATATTACTACTGTCTGCTTACTGAACCGAAACATGTTTCATTGTCATGACATCAATGTCTTAATTTCTTTCTCCTTACAGGGTTTTTACTATTTCATGCATCCTTATGTTGTGAATGGGATTTTCACTTAATGGTCTGATGTTAATCTTTAGTTTGCTTAACATCCTGATAGGATCCTGATCTGTCTGAGATCCCCCCTAGTTGGATACAGTTAATGGATACCTGCCTAACAGTATGCCTTTCCCCCCTTAATGCACTTCCATACTTACACCACTGAGGGTCTTCACCCTAAAGCTTCCACGCAACCACGCAACTACTACTTACCACCGCCATCTCTCTGTCTTGAACCTACCTTGTAGGTATACTTATGGTGCTATGCATACCTCTTTCATACATTACCATGGTCGGGCAACAGGAAGACACTATTGTCACTCTCTTGTAAGTCATCCACTCTTGCCTGGTTCACTCCAACCCCCACACAGAGGTGTTCAGGGGTGAGTTCACATTTTCATTTGTGGGCATACCCCCTTTCACCCTGTACATAACCGATTTTATCCTACTACTGAGGTAGGGAGGAATAGAGTTTCCTTCACCTCATCGGTTTCTCTCTGTGGTAGCCACCACTCCCCTTCCCTATCTCTTCTAATAATTCCCACAGATACCTTACACGAATAATAAGCTTGCCCCTTTTTACTCCGTATACACACGGTGCCCTATTACAGCAACAATGTGACCCATCCCCCCCCCCCGGTTTGTAACACGCAAACTCACAAACAACTCAAACTCTGCTCCATTAATATTCAAGGCCTTAACACGCCAGAAAAACGTGCACAGTTACTCGCTACTTTACATAAATCTGGAATACACATCGCTTTAGTACAGGAAACCCACTTCAGGTCAGACTCAATTCCGAAACTACACAACAACCAATTTCCCCTGGCCTTTCACGCATCTAATGATGATGCCAAATCCAAAGGTGTTTCCATACTTATATCGAAGCACTGCCCGCTCCAAAACATAACCACACAAAAAGATCCGAAAGGCAGATTTCTCTTCCTGAAAGGTACGCTACATAACAGGCATATCACCATTGCCAATCTTTATGCACTGAATTCCCACCAAGTGAACTTTTTCCGAAATACCCTTCACCTGTTAACCGCATTTCAATCTGGCACACTCATCGTTGGCGGGGACTTTAACGTAACCTTATGCCCAAACTTAGACTCTTCTAATGGCAACTCCGTCCTCACCTACAAAGCCCTTAAAGCTATTAAATTGGAGCTACATAATCTTTTATTACATGACGCCTGGCGTACACTCCACCCCACCACAAAGGACTACACCTTTTTCTCTGCTCCCCACAATAAACACTCTAGATTGGATTACTTTTTCATTTCCCAATCTGGCCTCTCACATCTCTCTAAGGCAACTATCGAACCCATGGTATTGTCAGATCACAGCCCGATCACTATGACCGTCTCCTTGCCTCACATGATACCCAAATCGCGCATCTGGCGCCTCAAAAGCTCCCTGCTTTCTGACTCAGACACGAGCCAAAAGATATTGACTCATCTTACTCAATACTTCTTAACTAACGCACCGACTGAAACTGCACCGGCAACAGTATGGGCTGCCCATAAATGTGTAATAAGAAGCCATTTCATATCCTTAGCAGCGGCGCAAACTAAATTACAGAAAGCGCACATTGAGACCTTGACTCAACGTAAACGCACACTTGTAAAAACACACAAGGCGTCACGAGTGTCAGCCACTCTAGCTGAACTGATCCTCGCTAGAGAGGAACTTCTTCATGAATTGAATAAATCACTGCGTCAAAAGTACTCCCTATCACAAAAGTTGTTTTACGAATTTAGCAATAAATCTGGGAAAATGCTGGCCAGGTCCTTACAAGACAAAAAAGCATCTCGCACCATACACATGCTTAAAACTTCTACAGGCGAATCAGTGACCAAGACGGAAGACATCGCTCAACAATTTGTAACTTACTTTTCCAAATTATATAACTTGCCTACTACTCAACCAATACCTCCAAATGCCGACCGAAAAGAAATTATCCAATCTTTCTTAAGACAATACTCCCCTGACCCTCTCCATACTGATGACTCAAAAGCACTAGCTTCTCCACTGACCATGGACGAGACGCTGACTGCCCTGAAATAACTAAAGCCCGGTAAGAGCCCAAGCCCAGATGGCCTCACCACCTGCTACTATAAATCATTCCCTGACACTCTACTCCACCACTTTCTAAAAGCCTTTAATGACATTCCCTCCAACGCCACGACCACCAGAGACCTCCTAGAAGCCCATATCACTCTCTTACCAAAACCAAATAAAGACCCCACTCTAGTAACAAATGACAGGCCCATTTCTCTACTTAATGTAGACGTCAAATTATATGCCAAGATACTGGCCAACCGACTACAGCCTCTTTTACCTAAACGAATCCATTTAGACCAAGTGGGGTTTGTCTCTGGCAGAGAAGCCAGAGACAACACCACGAAGGCAATCAACATTCACCACTGGCTAACTACGACCTCCACTAAAGGCTTTTTTTTATCCCTTGATACTGAGAAGGCGTTCGACAGGGTGGCTTGGGACTTCATGGAAGCAACGCTTCAAGCAGTGGGTATACCTCCCTCTATGCTCCAGCTGATACTGGCTTTGTATTCCTCCCTAACCGCCAAACTTAGAGTTAACGGCCACCTGTCGAACGCCTTCTCGGTTTCCAATGGCACCCGTCAAGGGTGTCCTCTATCTCCCTTGCTTTTCCTACTTACTATGGAACCACTTCTCTAAAAACTCAGGAGTAATCCAGACATCAAAGGCATTACAATCAACCATACCAACTATAAAGTAGCAGCATACACCGACGATATCCTTCTCTTTCTGACGGACCCACTGATTACTATACCCAACCTCCTCAAAGACTTCACCCTCTTCAAAAGCCTCTCGAATTTACAGATCATCTTCGCCAAATCTCACGCCCTTAATGTATCCCTTCCTTCGACTTTGGTCTCCCAATGTAAACTTAATTTCCCTTTTTCTTGGGAACCCCAAGCGATCACTTACCTAGGCATTAAAATCCCCACCAAACTTTCTGATTTATACACTCTTAATTTCCAACACATATTACAAAACATTCAATCCGATCTCCTAAAATAGCACCGTGGATCCTTTTCATGGTTTGGCAGGATTGCCATATTGAAAATGAATGTGCTGCCCCGACTCCTTTACTTACTACAAGCAATACCACTTAAGCTCCCGCCTTCTTTTAACGCATCCTTTAAACGCATGTGCAGAAATTTTGTCTTGTCATACAACACACCGAGACTTAGCTGGAACCGCTTAACACTTCCCAAGTTAAAGGGTGGCCTAGGCCTACCTGACATCGCCAAATACCACTGGGCATGCCACCTGACCAGAATAGTCGATTGGCATTTACACAAAGCTCACAAAGATTGGATCAACATTGAACAAGCGTTTACTTCTATCCCTCTAACATGCCTTCCATGGCTACACTCATCCCACATCCCCTAACAGGTCACGCACCATCCCCTGATTAACGCCACGCTGGACTACTCCCGCACAGCAAACACACACTCCAAAATACTGAACGTCCCATGACCCCACTAACCAACAACCCTGAATTCCCAGCGAACCTTTACGTGCGAGATTCGACAATACCGTCCAACGATCGTAGTCTGAGAGCCAATCAATTTTTTGCTAATGGAAATTTATTGACACACCAAGCCATGTCCTCAGCCTTCCCTGAACACCAAATCTCATTCTTTAAATACTTACAAATTCAACACTTTCTTCGCACACACAAACCTAAGGTGCCCTGGCATTCTGAGTACACACCATTTGAAGCTCTGTGTTCCCAGACGGAACCCCAGCAACATGTCATATCTCAAATATATGCTCTACTGTTCTCCACTCATGTTATCAAAACTGACACCTTAGTCAGGCGCTGGGAATCCGAACTCAACATTGACCTGACATGTGGAGAATGGGAGGTCATATACACACATATGCACAAAGGATCCATTAATGTATCTGTTCAGGAGAATAGATATAAAATATTCTCGAGATGGTATAGAACTCCTGAACGGATTAATAAATATCACCCAAGTCTCCCCCCAACCTGCTGGAGATGCAATAATGCCATGGGCTCCCTACTGCACATTTGGTGGGATTGTCCTTTACTCCAATCCTTCTGGAAGGAAATACAAACCCTCATCTCCAGCATCACTACTTTCGACATTCAGCTTACACCAGCTCAATTCTTGCTACACCATACCTCCACCTCCATACGAACATACAAACAATCTCTCACGATACATCTTGTCAATGCTGCCAATCAATGCATCCCTGTTCATTGGAGGAGTTCCATACCCCCCACAATTGAGGAATGAATTCGTAGAGTTGATCGAATTGAAGAAATGGAAAATCTAATCCACCAGGCCAGGGATAATGCCAGCACTCATGAGCAAACCTGGGCATGCTGGAAACACTTCAAACACTCCCATCGCAACCTGCAGGATCCTCCCCCGACTCCTCCCTCCTGACACTCCGTACTCCACGCTGCCAGAACAATCATACTTTAGACGTTGACCGGAATACATTACAATTCCATGAAATACCTGCGATTCCGCAGCTCTTCTGCATCCCTCCTTCTATATTCTAGGCAACACGCTTTCTACCCACGCACACAACATTAAGTGAGTCATCCCCTCTCCTTTGCCTACTGACTATACACTCCTGCAGACTTCCCTGTGTTCACCTTATGACCTGATCCATTCACAGCAAGATCCCACCCGGGGTGAATGGGTCTGGCATGCACCTTAGCAAAGTATGTCACCTACGATTGAACTTACTTCCATAATATATTTGGTCCGCCCTTGTTGAGTTTGCTGTTTCAACACCACTCTCAGCATACTATATCTTCCTATGCATTACAAATCAAACATTGTTAACCATTGTATGACACCTTACTTATATTTGTATGGTATACTGCTAGTACTCCAAACTTTCAAGGCTGACTGTATCCCGATATTCTGTTTACATTCCTATGTACACGTAATGCTTTCTACCAATTGTTTTCTACACTGTTGATATTACCTGTACTGTTTGCATAAATTTAATAAAAATTCTTTGAAAAAAAGCCCGATCCCTTCCCAAGTAGAGGAACCAGACCACCCAAACCTGTCTTAGTTGATGGTAGTGAGGAATACAAGGTGGAAGCTATCCTTGATTGTAGAAGGCGGCAGGGGCAGAGACAATTTTTAGTTAAATGGAGGGGTTACGGCCCAGAAAGCAACTCTTGGGAACCCGATAGTAACCTACACGCTGAGAGACTAATCTGTGCCTTTTTTTTCAGCCCACCCTGAGAAGAAACTCCTATTGGGCACCCGGAGGTTGCCCCTTGTGGGGGTGCAATGTCAGGGCTTTGCCCGCACTGAACGGGCGAATATGCGTGCGCGCATGCGCATGGGTACCGCTGGGCAAACCAGGCGCCGTCGCTCACGGGAACTCCAGCGTGCGCCGCGGGTGCACGTTAGCGCTGTTTGGCGCCAGTGGCCTTATTTAAAGAAGCCTGCTGCACTTGTGTGGTGCTGTTTGTCTGCAGTCCCATACCTGAAATTCCTGCTATCTGCCTGTTGATCATGATTACTGACCCGGCTCTCGTCTGACCACGCTGACCTTCTCCAACCCTGATCCTGGCCTGACTGACTCTGTTTTGGACTTGCTCTTACTGTTGCCGAACCTCTGCCTGCCTGTGACTTTCCCTTGCCTGCTGCATCTGCCTGACTGTCTTATCTGTTGTGACCCGGCTTGTCTGATATCCCTCTGCTTGTTCCAAGTGCGCCGCGCTCCATCCAGGTCCTGCTGCTGCTGTGTCTACTGACCCCTGATTGCTGATCCACCTGCTCTGCCTCCTCCTGCAGTTCCAGCCTTCCTGAGGATCATCACTTCATCCAGCACAGGCCGCTGCTGCACCCAGACACTCCTACCTGCTGTGCTCACGGGACCACTGTCTCCATTCCAGTGGGCTCTGAACCAGAGCCATAAGAGAGGTCTTCTTCCACCAAGCCAGGCTCACCACCAGGTACCTAACACAAACACATGTCTTTATAAATATCAAAAAGGTTGCCTCGGTTACAGGGTGAAAAACCAAGGCCCTTATTGAGGAGGGATATATGGTCTTGATTTAATATGTGTTCAGTTAAATTGATCACATTTTGATCTAGTTTCTCATTTGGTTTCCGGGTTGTTACTTCCTTGCCTCGGGGAGTGAATTTCATTGATTTAGCTGTTTGGGGTTCCTTCCCTTCTTTTGCTACTTTTACTTTTCCTTTTTCATTTCCTTCTCTGTCCAGATCTTCCCCATCCACTCCCTTCTCTAAAAACTGATTTACCTGTTACATTACCATCTTTATTTTGTTTTCTATATCTACTTAGTGATCTACTCCGTCCTCTCTTCCCCTCAAGATCAAATACAACCAGGATTATTGTTCCTTTTGATATAAATTGAGGTGGGATCACGATTGGTGTATACTTCATTCCTCTATACAGTGGTGTGAAAAAGTGTTTGCCCCCTTCCTCATTTCCTGTTCCTTTGCATGTTTGTCACACTTAAGTGTTTCGGAACATCAAACCAATTTAAACAATAGTCAAGGACAACACAAGTAAACACAAAATGCAATTTGTAAATTAAGGTGTTTATTATTAAAGGTGAAAAAAAATCCAAACCATCATGGCCCTGTGTGAAAAAGTGATTGCCCCCCTTGTTAAAACATACTATAACTGTGGTTGTCCACACCTGAGTTCAATTTCTCTAGCCACACCCAGGCCTGATTATTGCCACACCTGTTCACAATCAAGGCATCACTTAAATAGGAGCTGCTTGACACAGTAAGGTCCACCAGAAGATCCTTAAAAGCTACACATCATGCCGAGACCCAAAGAAATTCAGGAACAATTGAGAAAGAAAGTAATTGAGATCTATCAGTCTGGAAAGGGTTATAAAGCCATTTCCAAAGCTTTGGGAATCCAGCGAACCACAGTGAGAGCCATTATCCACAAATGGCGAAGACATGGAACAGTGGTGAACCTTCCCAGGAGTGGCCGGCCGCCCAAAATTACCCCAAGAGCGCAGCGACGACTCATCCAAGAGGTCACAAAAGACCCCACAACAACGTCCAAGGAACTGCAGGCCTCACTTGTCTCAGTTAAGGTCAGCGTTCATGCCTCCACCATCAGGAAAAGACTGGGCAAAAATGGCCTGCATGGCAGAGTTCCAAGGAGAAAACCACTGCTGAGCAAAAAGAACATCAAAGCTTGTCTCAATTTCTCCACAACACATCTTGATGATCCCCAAGACTTTTGGGACAACATTCTGTGGACCGATGAGACAAAAGTGGAACTCTTTGGAAGGTGTGTGTCCAAGTATATCTGGCGTAGAAGGAACACTGCATTTCAGAAAAAGAACATTATACCAACAGTAAAATATGGTGGTGGTAGTGTGATGGTCTGGGGCTGTTTTGCTGCTTCAGGACCTGGAAGACTTGCCGTGATAAAAGGAACTATGAATTCTGCTGTCTACCAAGAGATCCTGAAGGAGAATGTCCGACCATCTGTTCGTGTACTCAAGCTGAAACGAACTTGGGTTCTGCAGCAGGACAATGATCCTAAACACACCAGCAAGTCCACCACCGAATGGCTGAAGAAAAACAAAATGAAGACTTTGGAGTGGCCTAGCCAAAGTCCTGACCTGAATCCTATTGAGATGTTGTGGTATGACCTTAAAAAGGCCGTTCATGCTCGAAAACCCTCTAATGTAACTGAATTAGGACAATTCTGCAAAGATGAGTGGGCCAAAATTCCTCCAGGACGCTGTAAAAGCCTCATTGCACGTTATCGCAAACGCTTGGTTGCAGTTGTTGCTGCTAAGGGTGGCCCAACCAGTTATTAGGTTTAGGGGGCAATCACTTTTTCACACAGGGCCATGATGGTTTGGATTTTTTTTCACCTTTAATAATAAACACCTTCATTTACAAATTGCATTTTGTGTTTACTTGTGTTGTCCTTGACTATTGTTTAAATTGGTTTGATGTTCCGAAACACTTAAGTGTGACAAACATGCAAAGGAACAGGAAATGAGGAAGGGGGCAAACACTTTTTCACACCACTGTATATAGAAGCTCATCATTCAGCGATACCGGTTTAACTGAGCATCTCCTGACCTGGTATTGGCTTACTGAAATTCACCCATTGGGTTTTAAGGTACAGAACCCTATACTCAGGCTGGTGAAATTATTGCAGTAGTTTGGTAATATATTGCCTAGTTATGGATGCAGGCGCTAATTTCAGGGGGACCATCTAGTGGGGGTGGCACAGTCCTTGGTTCCAGCACCACCTACAGGGGATCTATTGAGGTCCCACATTTTTGCACTGAGGGGAATATGGGGACAGGAATGTGTTAACAAAGGATTGATTAGTTGGAGGGTTATATAGGGAAAGGCTTTGCCTGGGATGTGGGATTATATGTGGGGGAGGAGGATTGTTGTGATTCAGAGCTGTTTTTGATGCAATTTTTTTTTAATTTAAAAACGTTTTGAGGAGAAAACCCATGGGTGTGCAGGCATTTTATTTTATTTTTTGTGTGACTCACTGAACTACCCCTACATTGACACTAATGTAAAGATGAATGGTGGTCGCACTACACTCACAATCACTGAACTATCCCTACATTAACACTAATATAAAGATGTATGGTCGCACTGGTCGCACAAACACTGAACTATCCCTAGATTCACACTAAACTGATAGTCTACACTGACAATATAATCAGAATAGCACACTATAGCACACTAACAGTTTAATAGCACTGAACAGAGCCCTGCTCTATCTCTCCACGCCACCATTACACTACAAATGGTCGCTATAGAAAGAATACTTTATAGTGTGGGGCGGGATTAAGAGCAATGAGCCATGATTGGATACAGTTATAATGACAGCGTCCAATCATGGCTCTGACAGTGCTCTGTGCCCTGAATGGGCAAAGCTTTCATTGCTTAAGCCAATCAGGGCTTTCAATGCAGGGTGGGGCCGCGTTGTGCATTGTGGTCGTTCAGTGGGCCAAACAAACAGTCGAACAACCTTTTAATTCTGTTGTTGGGAGAACTTCCAAACAGCCAATGTTCGGGACGAACTCATGCTCGGTCCGAACCGTTTGCCCATCCTTACACACATAGATTGAAACAGAATTGATTGGTCTCATTAATCATAGACATAGTGCAAACGCGGTCTACGGGAGCGGCAGATGATAGCTTTTACATAGCACACCTGCAAAAGCAAAACAATTTTCCTGACGCCAACATGGCATAGAAATGATAGAGCTCCGCCTCTTGACCACTCCCTCAGGACCAGTGAATAGCATAAATATAAGGCCTAGTTAGGCCCCACCCCATTCTTCTTTTTTTCCTCATACCTCAACGCATCGGTGAAGAGTATGCAGTACTATGTCCCCCCCTCTGCCTCTGTGCAGCATCCGGCTGGGTTCAAGCCTCTCCCAGTGCAAAGTCCCAGCGCTCAGGCTGCTAACATGCGCTAAAAAGCCTGAGAACCCCTTCTCTGGGTCTTATTGGGGTCCCTGCAGTGTTTCCTCTTTAGGAACGAAGTCTGCTTTTAAAATGGATAACTGCAGCACTTGTGGAATACAGGGGGGCCAGCTATGCTTTATCTCTTTCTTAGCCCCTTATGTCTCCTTCATGTCCTTCATTACCTTTCCTATTCCCTGCTGTCCTCTACAGGTGTTGCATGTGTGTGTATAGGTATGGGTGTGTGTATATGTATATACACGTTTAAAAAAATAAAAAAATAAAAAATGTATGTGGATGTGTGGGTATGCATATGTGTGGGGGTGTATATAAATACATGTATGCATTGTAGGGGATCAGAGGGGTGAAAGGCCAGTTCAGTAAAATAAAAATGGCTTTATTCAGCAAAACAAACAGAAGAAAAAGACAGGCTTGTCTTGTCACACAGGTGCAGAGATAGGAAAGGTTCAGTCTCTTTAACCAACAGGCTGATATATAGACAAAGTGCATGGCTCTAGTTTGAGATACAGTTTTTTATATGTGTTTTTACTCACCCAGCAAATGAATCCTTACATTGACTGCTGTGTGTCTCTTTCTCTCCAAACACACAACTCCTCTGACATCTTCAGCTCAGCTGACAGTAATCAGGGCTGAAGATTCCTACCCTCTTTAATTAACCCTTTCCTAACCCGCCCCAGACTGACCCTATATGTGTGTAGGTATGTTTGTATATGTGTACATATGTAAGTATATGTAGATAAAAAAAAAAAGGAAAGTGGAATCCTTTCTCCTATATCTACACTTTTCAGCTATCCTCACCTCAGCTGGCCGTCCCATTTCTCCACAGATAAAGATTCAGTTACCGCTCATATAAAGACCCTCAACAACTAGGGTGGGGACCACCATATTGGTAAGTTTTCAGGAAAAGTGCCCTCTCATGCGGATTGGCTTTGATTTGCTTCAGCCCCGCACGCCCACGCTCTCAAGATGGCCGGGCCAAGGCAAGGCGGACGTTCTTCAGAGGAGCATAGCCCAGATGGCGCTCCCACTCAGGAGAAGAGCTCCAAGGAAGACGTCTTTGATCCTCTTCCCCAGAGCCAGCGCCCCAGCAAGATGTCTGCAGGGCCTGTCGCGCAGTATCTATGCCTGGAAGGCTGGTGAGTAGACACTGCCTGGAGAAGTATGCAGCTAACAGGTAATGCCAAAATGTCTTTATTATTGATAAGAATGGCACAAGATTCTGTTTTGGACTTGCCTTAATTACCCGGAGCAACTGTTACACTTGTATCGGAGACTGTTGCCATAGGAGACAGCGTACTTGTTCACGTGCAGATGTGGCATCTTGCTGGATGCTTTTCCCCGCGTGGCTGTCCTGTAGTAGTCTGGGAGTCTGCCAGGTTGGCGTTGCACAGACACATTTGGGTGCCCCAAGGAGACACAGAGAGCTCGCTAGTGGCTAAATTGCCCTTGCTGACATCATCACCTTTCAGTGAGGCCAAACAGCCACCTACAACAGCAACAGTTTTGTATATGACTATCTCGGTTACTTGGGGAGCCACAGCCAGGTCTGGGTAATATGTCCGGGTCTCAGGTGGACTGAAACCCTGACGCATGATTCAAAATCCGAACTGTCTGGGTGAATCCTGAACAGGTGGCACAGGTGTCTGGTGCCCATGAATCTACTTTGCAGAGGCTGCCTGCTGGCTAAGTGGGTGACAATTCTGTCTAGTAGCACTGGGGTTGCTGGTTCAATTCCCCAACATGCTAATACTTGTTTTGATGTTTATTTCTTCTCCCTGTGTGGGTTTCTCAACACAATCCAAAGACATGCTCTGCACCTACTATGCCTTACAACCCACTCTATGTGGAGGGATATTGACAACTCATGGCTCTGGAGGTTCTCATTGGACTGAAGGGGGCCTGGGTCATTGTTACATTTATTACAGATGCAGCAGTCTGCTATTCAAAATATGGAGGCTGACCAGGAAGTCCCTCCTAGTTGCTTGTATAGCCACTGAAAGAGCACTTTTGCGGCTAGGGAGGCCATATGGTTGAGACCCTGGGGGAAGAATGAAGGGGTTTGACAAAAATGCCCGTATAAACAGGATCTCAAAACTGTATACTCTGAACAAGCTAATGGTCAACCTGCTCCTACATACTGTAGCATCTGCAGATGCCGGCAGACCAGCAATAACCAGCCCATGTGCTGGGTGAGTCTAATAGGAATGGTTTAATAATTATCAACCAGCTGCTGCACCTGCAGGACTCTGAGGAGAGTGTCAGGGTCTGCATCCCTTTAGATATGTTTTCCTATTAGAAGTGTATTGCCAAAAATTAGATTTTTGTGACAGTGGATGCCGAGGGTCTGGCTTGTGTCTTGGTGCAGACTTCTGGGGGGATAAGTGAGCCAGTCACACATGTGCATGCCCAGACTCTTAAGGTAAGACCTAGAAGGCATGCTTCACTGGTTTCTGGACGGCATGTTGGATGAAGGTATCAGACACTCATGGTCACTTCGGGAGATTCCTCAGTGCTCCTCTCTTCCACGAAGCTGCCAAGTCCACCACAACAGTGGGTGGACTGCTACATTGCTTACAGACACCTCAGACTCAAGAGGGTTTGCACGTTTTCTACCCAATCCTGTTTGGGGTTCGCAGGAGATGTTGGTTAGTGTCCAGTTGCAGATCGGAAAAGGTTGAACCCTGTGGGGCCCTCTTTGAGTTCTTTAAGACGGAGTCCATTAAACAGTATAACCACATGGCTGGAGGCTGTTGCTGGATCATCAGCCTCACACCTTAGAGGGAAAACAAAGCCAACTTTCTCCATCCCAATGGTTGGTGTACCCGGGGGTGCTCTGCTAGTTCCTCTGTTTTATTTCAATCAGAGGAAGTGGTGATAGTCAGGAATAGTTTTCTGAGGATGAATACTTCCGCTTGTTTGATGGCTTCTCAGTGCCTGTCATCTGGGCACAATGTCATCATGCATATAGATGATTCCTGGGGTGCATGGGCACCTGCGCAAATTTCATCTAGAATTCTTAGTGCGAGGGAGGAAACAGGATAGAACACAGTTAATAACTGTTACTCAGTATGAGTAGCGCTCAGCGGTGATGAAAAGAACTTAAGGATGTCTCGGTCCATTAGGACCTTTTAGACTGGAGAATTGCTACAAATCAGGTCTGCAAGACAGCCGGGTAGATGCATTGCGAGTGACTTTTGGTCAAGGCAATCGGAGCTTCCTAGCCAAGGAGGATAATCTTGAATGCGCTGTGGGTTCAAACAGCCCTTTTATGCACTTTGGCCTTACTACACAGAGTCAAGGAGGACCAATCTCCCTGCAGTTTAGCAACAGGGCAGCAGTCGCCTATATTCAGCTCCAGTATGAAACTCTGCAGCAATATGCTATTGGGAGAGGTGAAACCCATAACACCTGGGGCAGATCACCAGCAAAATTTCAGGAAGCAGTTTACCTCCCAGCATATTTTTCTTTTGAACGCATACAAGCTTCCCAGAGCACGAGTGGGTCTACACAGGGCCGGTGCTACCACTAGGCAAACTAGGCAGCCGCCTAGGGCGCACTGCTGCCTAGGGGCGCTCGGCCACTGGTTTCCCTCCGCGTCTGCATGCTCTGCAGGCTGCAGAATACAACTAACTAAGTCTGACCGGTAGTGTAATTAGAAGCGCAGCACTGGAGCCAGCACTAGAGGAAGCAGAGCCAATGCTTTCTGTATAGCGTCGCCTTCTGTCACATGGACAGTGTAAAGGGGGTGGAGCCAATGGTGGTTAAAAAATAGTTTTTTGCCTAGGGTGTCAAAAACCCTTGCACCACCCCTGGGTCTACATCCAAGGTCTTCTCTCAGCTGGCCCACAGGTGGGGCCTACCACAGACAGACCTCCTCAGGCCTCCTCCAAGGCGCAAGGGACAGATGCTCTGGTCTCTCCCTGGGTCTGCAATCTAACCTATATATTTTCCCCAACATTTCCCCGTAAATGAGATTTCCCTTGAGGCTGTCAAGGGAGAACATAGTTGTCATAGCCAGTTCTCCATATTGACCAGGAGGCCCTAGGATTTCCCTGGCCATTCATTTCAGGATACAGAAGACATTTCCCCTCTATAACATGCGCAGACTGGGGCTGCAAGCAGGGGCACTAAAGGGGGAGGATGGGCAACTCTGGTTGCTCCAGTTTCACTCTAGAGTGATCTCTAATTTTGTTGTGTGTGAGAAGACATTCTACTTACAACATCTAGGTCTAATTCTGGAACAAGTTTGCTTTTTTTCTTGGTAGGGCGAGACATTGATCCTACTGCCCTTCCAGTGTCAGCTGTTGTATTCTTCCTCCAGGCCTTAGCCTATCCTCACATAGCTCACGAGTGTGGGCTATATTGGCAATAACACATTTGAAAGGACCAAGAATCCTTCAGTTTGCACAACTTTTGAGGGCAGTCGTGAGGAGTCGGTCACCAAGGAAGAAAAGATCTTTTGCAGTTGCTGGATCTCGTATCCGTTTATCCATTTAGCCATCACTTACAAAGCAGTATCAATCACAAAAACTTTAAGCAGAAGGTTATCAGAGATTCAAGCTCTTGGAGCTTCAAAGTAAAAAATTTATAAATAAATAAAATAAAGAAAAAATGATATATAATATATACCTTTCTTTCCAGAAAGAATAGAGTTGGATCTTGTAGATCATTCTGCATCAAACGTAGTAACAGATAGCTGGACATTGCCTAACTTTCCAGAACATCACACAGGAAAGTCACACGTACTGTTCGTTTTCAGAACTTTAAAGGAGTATCTCCACAATTGTCCCTTTCAGGTCATCTAAATAAACCTTTTGTCATTCCAGTTGGGAATCAAGGGAAAGAGGTTACTGCCTGGATCCTAGCAGGCTTGGTTGTATATAGGATAGAGGTCGCAAGCTTCTGTCAGCCACGCCAGAGCGGTTAAAGCCTCATAGGCAACACATTTAAGAGAATCTATGGTGTCCATCTGTACAGGGGTACACGGTCGCTCCAACATTCCTACTCAAACTTGATGGAATAGACCCGAGGGCCTTGTCATCAGGGGACTTTGTAGGAAGGACTATTCAGTCCTCTGTCTCATCCTAATTAGAAGATTGGTTTGACAAGTAGATCCCACCCTGTCAGCTAGTTATTTATCACTAGTATGCTGCCATGTTGGCGTCAGGAAAATGGAAAATTGTATCAAATACTTACCGTAATTTTCCTTTCCTGACGCCCAACCATGGCAGCATATGGTCCCACCCTTATACGTTTCGGTATGTAGCTAATTACAGAGAATGGGGTGGGGCCTAACTAGGCATTATATTTATGCTATTCACTGGTCCTGAGGGAGTGGTCAAGAGGCGGAGCTCTATCACTAGTATGCTGCCATGGTTTGGCGTCAGGAAAGGAAAATTACGGTAAGTATTTGATACAATTTTCCATTATTGAAATTGCTTCATTTATTTATAGGAAATAGTTAGCAGGATGTCTTTAGAATATGTTTTTTATTAAATATACAGTTTTATTGGCTTGCATATTGTTTTTACAAATTATATATATCATTATGATGCAAAGGAATCATTCAAGTTATCGCATTGTGTTTATCCACGATGCACCAGCGATATCAGAGCAAAGATTGTAGTCCACATACACACACAGATTGAAATGGAATTGATTGGGCTCATCAATTATAGACATAGTACAAACATGGATCGGATGCAGTATAAAGAGGAGATATCGTCTTGTCCGACTTTAGGAATCCCCCTGATAAGTCACGAGACCCTGTGATTTAACACGTAGGGGAGCATCGTGGTTTTATATGATATTTGCTGTATACATTTGGTGCACTGGAGAACCTTTTAAATGTGAGGTCTATGCACATTTTTAACCATTTAAGCCCCGGACCATTTGGCTGGCCAAAGACCAGAGCGCTTTTTGTGTTTCGGCACTGCGTCGCTTTAACTTACAATTGCGCAGTCGTGCCACGTGGCTCCCAAACAAAATTGTAAATTTTGAAAAAAAACACATAATTTTTGCTATAATAAATGTCTCCAAAAAATATATAAAAAAAAACATTTTTTCTCCTCAGTTTAGGCCTATACGCATTCTTCTACATTTTTTTGGTAAAAAAAATTGCAATAAACGTTTGCATCATGGCAGCATAGATACCCTGTTTCCCCGAAAATAAGACCTAGCATGATTGTCGGTGATGGCTGCAATATAAGCCCTACCCCCCAAATAAGCCCTAGTTTAATTCCTTTTAGGTCTTATTTTCAGGGTAGGGCTTATTTTCGGGAAAACAAGGTAGGGCTTATTTGGTGGGTAGGGCTTATTTTGCAGCCATCACCGACAATCACGCTAGGTCTTATTTTCGGGGAAACAGGGTATGGGTTGTGACTCCACCCCCACAACCTGATAGGACTGGTTAACTATAAATCAAAGACAGGCCCGGCTCACAGCATTCTCCTTTTTTTCCCTCACCTGATCAGGACTGAAATCGCAAGGTATCCCTTACCGTTTGTCGCCCCAGCCAGGCTAAGCCTCTACTGGGTGGAAGTCCTTCCTGTACAGCCTCTAAATGAGCTATATGGTTGGAGCCCCATTCTGGTGGTCTGGGGGGCATATTTCAGCCTCTCCTGGGTGGAAGTCCTTTCTGTACAGTCTCTAAATGAGCTATATGGTTGGAGCCCCATTTTGGTGGTGCAGGCTTCTCAAAGAACGCTGTAAATAAGCTTTGACGTAAGTGACAGCGTTTCCTTTTGCTTTCTATATGCCTTTTACTTCTTTCTCTGTGCTATGGGCGTTTGCCATTTCCAAAATGGCTGCAACAGTGCAAGTATACTCCTGAGCATGAGAGTAGAGTTGCCACCTCATCCCTTTAAACCCGAACACCTTTGAATTACACAGGTTCTGAGGCTAATTAAATGCAGATAAGGCACCAAGTGAGCTTAATTACCACCTTAATTAGCCACAGAATCTGTGTAATTAATATGTGTTCGGGTTTAAAGGGATGAGGTGGCAGCCATACATGAGAGGCAGGAAGTGATGCGGCCTCTGTTTCCTGGCTAGAGCGGTCCAGGTTGGTGATCTGAACAGGCTCAGGCACTGATATCATCACTAGTGGCAAATGTGAGTTCTAAATGTTTTTTATGGCATTTTTTGGGCAACAAATGGTGGAGCTCTCTATTCATGCATGCTGGATGCCCTATGTGGTCATTGTTTGCAGGTATGTTTCCCTTTTTATGGCTTTCACCTGTGTTTTTTCCCCATCTCCTTTTCAATGCTTGCTCTGGGTCACTGTGTTAGGGCTTGGTTTCCACTAGTGCGACTTGTTACTACAAAGTCACATGACAGGCCGTACCCCATGATTTCCAACGAGTACCGTTCATATCTGCGTTCATTTATAATCATTTTTAATTCTTGGTATTATTTAAATCACTTTTTTCATTAATTGAGATATATACCTGCAACACCCTTATACACTCAAGGTGTACACATGTTTCGACTCTTGCAACCCAAGCGCTACACTTTTTGTTCATTTATATCTGTGTTCATAGACCTTAAGAATATAACAGGCATTGCTCCAAGTCGCATCAAATTTGCAGCAAAATCATGCGACTTTCAGGTCGCAATAGTGGAGACTTGGCATTATTCTGTTCTTTTCAATCTGCTGCTTTCCTCTGTTTCTATGGGAAACGCTGTCCAGTCAGACCACCCATTGCCTTTAAGGTATAGGGATTAGGTAAGTGGTGAAGCTTGAGAAAAAGAGAGCCAATATCTATAGTCCTGTAAGGACTATAAGATGGAGGGAGCCTTCTGACGGTCAAAGCAAGTCACCATCTAAGAACAGACATTGAGGCAATGTTGATTAAATCTCATCACCTCACCCCTCATTATCATTGCTCCCCGTTTACAAACATCACAAATTACAAGCTCTAATATTAGCTGCATTTGTTGTGGAAAGTCATTGCCTGCCAAGCTAGTGTGTCAAATAAACAATAAATAAACAAGCACTATACAGCCGCGAATCATGAAAAGGGACCAGGCATGGGCTAGGAGAGGAGCTGCAAATGTCCCTCCTGTGTCAGAGGGTTATTTTCATTGGGCCCCTAGTGAGGCAAGCCCATATGGAAGGCGCTGTGCACCTGCAAGTATGCAGGGAAGCTTATGTCAGTATTAATGTGTGTGGGGTTTTTTCTTTATGTCTTTTCAGAAACCTGACAAGTCTTAGTCCTCTCATAACTCAAAAAGGAGGTGCCCTTCTTGTAAAAACACACTTAAAGATTCCTGGGGGAAAGCATTATGTAAGGAATGTATTCACAAATTAGTGCAAAAACATTCCACAGAGCAGGGCAGTGATTTAGCGGCACCTGTCAAGGAACTATCTAGTACCTTTGAACCTTTCAAGACCTTTTTTGAAGGATTTCAAATCCCTCAACTGCAGACTGCTCCCCCACCAGTACTACCGGTGCTAGCAAAAGCACAGGCACTACCCTCCACTAGTGCCGGTCCTTTAGTAACTCCTAGAGAGGAGGCAGAGGACGAGCATCCGGCTCCCAAGAATCTGAGGGGGAGACACTGGAAGGGGATTCCAGAAGACCCTCCCGATACAAACTCTCATTAGAAGAGGTAGATCAGCTGTTTGGAGCCATTCATACCACGCTGGGTATACAGACTGAAAAGAAGCCTTTATCCTTGCATGATCAGATGTATGAGGTTCTAGGAAAACAGGAAAAGAAGAATTTTCCTGTTCATGACGTCTTAATAGAGGCAATTAAGAGAGTGGCAGGAACCTGAAAGGAAACCATTCTTTTCTAAAGCCTTAAAGAGACGGTTCCCATTTTCAGATGATGAGTCATCAGTGTGGAACAAAACCCCAAAACTAGACGCTGCCTTCTCACAAGTCTCCAGGCACATCGATCTAGCTTTTGAGGATATGGGGGTCCTTTCTGAAGCAATGGACAAAAGAATGGATGCCCTATTAAAGAAGTCATGGGACTCCACAGTGGGAAGTCTAAAGCCAGCCATGGCGGTCACGGTGGTAGCCAGAAATGTAGAGTTCTGGTTAAACCGTTTACAGGCACATATTAAGGAAGGAACTGCAAAGGAGCAGATTTTGTCCTCTTTTCCCACTCTCCTCAAAGGCATCGCGTATATCGCAGATGCATCAGCAGAACTGGTATGCATGGCAGCCAGATCTTCGGCTCTAGCCAATTCTACCAGACGGGCCCTATGGCTGGAGACTTGGCAAGGGGATGGTGCGTCCAAAGCCAAGTTATGCAGGATCCTGTTTACGGGGGACCTGCTTTTTGGGCCAGGATTAGAGAAAGTGTTAGACCGTACAGCGGACAAAAAGAAGGCGTTTCCGCTGAAACGGAAAGCACCTTGGTCCCAGCCTCAACAAAACAGAAAGAAGCAAAAGAGGGACGCTAAGCCCCATTTTTCAACACTCAAGGCAACTAATCAAAAGAAACCTTGGGGTCAGCGAGGGAATAGCAAAGGAGGAGCAATTTTTCGCCCTCCTGAGCAGACCCGCAATAAAGAATGAAGTACTCTCAGTGGGAGGAAGACTGGGGGCCTTCATCTCACAATGGGAAAAAATATCCTCCAGTCAATTCATTTTAAGGACGATAAGAGACGGGTATTCCCTAGAATTCTAAAAATTCCCCCCAAACAGACTGTACATCACCAAGCTGCCAAAAAGCAAGGAAAAAGCCAGAGGGTTAATGAGATCCATAAAGGACCTCAGAAAACAAGGTGTAATCATCAAGGTACCAAGGGCAGAAAGAGGACAGGGCTTCTACTCCCATATATTCGGAGTACAGAAACCCTCAGGAAAGGTCAGACCAATCCTCAACCTCAAACCACTAAATCTATCCATAACCTACAAAAGGTTCAGGATGGACTCCATATACTCAGTGAAGGCCCTGTTGCCCCCAAACTGTTATATGGCGTCGCTAGATTTAAAGGATGCGTACCTGCACATACCCACACACCTAAATCACCAGAAGTTTCTAAGGCTAGCAATAGAAACAGGAAAAGTAACCGTACACCTTCAGTTTCAGGCTCTACCCTTTGTCCTATCATCTTCGCCAAGAATCTTTACCAAGGTTCTGGCAGAAGCTCTGGTACCACTACGACTAAAAGGCATATCCATTATTGCCTATTTAGACGACCTTCTCCTTTTTGCAAAGACACCCAAAAGGTTATTAGAAAACCTCAAGTACACTCGGGCATTCCTAGAGAGTCTAGGTTGGACAGATAAAGTACCTGGGGTATATAATAGACTCAGTCCAGCAAAGAGTTTTTCTACCCAAAGAGAAGATAGGAAAAATTTAAAAAGAAATAAAAGCAATACAGACCAATGTACCCTGTTCTATAAGGAAAATAATGTCAACATTAGGGTTGCTAACATCTGCGATCCCAGCAGTTCAGTGGGCAAACCTGCATTTCCGACCACTGCAAATGTTCCTATTAAAGGTATGGGACCACAAACAGGAGTCTCTGGATTTGCAGGTATCAATACCAGCAAAAGTAAAAGAGTCCTTATGGTGGTAGAGAAGGACAGAACATAGACGTAGGACGGCTGTGGATCCTACCTATCTCCTGAATCCTAACCACAGACGCAAGCGGCATAGGGTGGGGAGCACACTTAGACTCCCAGATAGCACAAGGGGCTTGGGGGAGAGAAGAGTGGACGAGATCGTCCAACTGGAAGGAGTTGAAAGCAGTATGGTTTGCACTCCAGTCCTTCCAGAAGGAGTTGAAAGGACATCATGTACAGATCAGATCAGACAACTCATCAGTTATAGCTTACATAAGCAAACAAGGGGGAACCAGAAGCGGAGTTCTGTGGGCCCTAGCAGAAGAGATCCTGAAATGGGGAGAGAAAAACATACTCTCCTTTTCAGCAGTCCATCTAAAAGGAGACTTAAACAAAGTGGCAGACTTTCTCAGCAGAAAGAAAGTAAGAGAAGGAGACTGGGTGCTAAAACAGGAGGTATTCGACCAGATTACACAAAGATGGGGAATACCTCAGTTAGACTTATTTGCTTCCAGAGAAAGCAGGAAAGTCCAAGCCTTCTTCTCCCTAAAGAGGAAGGAGGGAGCACTCAGAGTAGACGCATTAGCACAGAAGTGGGCGTTCAGCAGATGTTATGCCTTTCCCCCACCAGTGCTACTACCCGCAGTAATAAGGAAATTGAGTACGGAAGACACAACATTGATCCTCATAGCACCTCACTGGCCCAGGAGACCGTGGTTCTCTATGCTCAAAGAACTAGCCATAGAGCCTCCTTGGTTTCTACCAATCCAAAAGGATCTGCTAGCCCAGGGCCCAGTGCACTGTCCACAGGTGGAAAGGTGGAAGTTAGCCGCCTGGTATCTGAGGAACAGCTACTAAAAGCGAAAGGGTTCTCAAGCCGTCTGATAGACACACTGAAAATCAGGAAGGTTGAGACACGTAATATCTACCAGAGGGTATGGAAGTGTTTTAACAGATGGTGTTCAGAGAACAACTTTAAAACACAAAGCTCGGTAGCAGTCCTAGAGTTTCTACAGAGTGGTGTAGACAAAGGGCTAAGCCTCAGCACGTTAAAGAGTCAAGTGTCAGCACTGTCAGTTTACCAGGAAAGAAGTTTAGCTTCAAACCCCTGGATAATCAGACTCTTTAGATCCGTGAGTAGACAAAGGCCGCTACAGTGTACAGCCTTTCCAAAGTGGGATCTGTCATTAGTGTTGCAGACTATGACAGCAGACCCCTTTGAACCATTAAAGGATTGTAGCCTGAAGATGCTGACGCTTAAAGCAATCTTCTTAGTGGCAATTACTACAGCCAAAAGGGTCTGTGAGATGGAAGCTCTATCTATCAGACCCCCTTTCTGCCAGATCTTCCCGGACCGTACAATCTTCAAAATGGATCCGGATTTTATACCTAAAGTGGCCTCAAAGTTTCACAGAGGTCAAGAAATTGTATTACCATAATTTTGCCCAAATCCTTCTCAGGAGAAAGAAGTGAAATTTCATAATTTAGATGTCAGGAGATGCATCTTGCATTATTTAGAGGCAACAAGGACAATTAGAAAGATGGAGTCTTTATTTATTTTATACACTGGAGCCAGGCAAGGGCACAAGGCTTCAAGGAGTACAATAGCCAGATGGCTAAGAGAAGCCATAGAACAGGCTTACAAGTTAGGGGGTATGCAGATCCCAGAAGGAATCAGGGCACACTCCACGAGGGCAATGGCAGCGTCACAGGCAGAGAGAGCTGGAGCAACGCCGGAACAGATTTGTAAAGCGGCAACATGGTCCAGCTTTGCCACTTTTGTAAGACACTATAGAGTGGACCTATGGTCAGCTAAAGATCAGACCTTTGGACGTAAGGTCTTACAAGCTGTGGTCCCGCCCTAAGGGTAAGTGCTCGGTTATCCTCTCAGGTGGCTGTCCTGAAAGACGATAAGGGAAAAACGAAGTTACTTACGGTAACGTTCTTTCCGGGAGTCTTACAGGACAGCCGGGTACCCACCCAAATGTATATCAAAGCATAAGGTTTCCTTACAGGAAATGTGATATAAATGATTATATGTGTATCATATGTTCTTGTGTCTCCCCAGCAAACTGGAGGTGCTCTTTTTTTTTACTTTCAAAAGAGCTTTATTAGTGAATAAAGAGTAACAATAAGACAAAGTATCACCCGCGCAGGGGTGTAGTAGGGTATAAATCAGAAAGATGACATATGTCAAAGTTTTTACTATGCGAACAAAGCATAGGTCATCAACCTTATGTGAGACAGGTATAAAGGATAACTTTCGATAGTTTGTTGATGTTTCAAATAAAACGTATAACAAAACATAACATATAACAAAACAAAACTGATGTGTCATACACTGTGCAATATGACGTTTTCAAAGTACTGAAAATCCGTGTTGTGTTAAATATCGTTCAAAAGGAGAGTCAATGAACAGAACAGAACAAGGCTAGATATGAGAACTGTTCCTCTGACCCTCGGTCACCCCATCTGGGTGCAAGCTGTGACCGGGGGGGGGGAAACAGGTCTCTAGTCTCTGGTGTTCAAGCCACAGATGTAAGTAAGTGAGTAGAATACCAATTGAGGTCTAGGTGTCTATTATCCCCTGTCTGTGCTATTCTTACCGAAAAGAGACAAGAGATGTAGATGTAGGAAACCGATGTTGTCGACCCTCCGGAGCATTCCAGGCCCCCCACACCAACTATTTTATACTCACTATGGAACAGTGAATGTGCCAGGTACAAGTGGTCAGAGCAACAGAAGCGATCATATAATATACTGCATCATTATTTCTGAGCTCTGTCAATTACTTTTTTCATACCAGATGGACCATAGATACCACTCTGCTTGTTTGGAGCCAAGACAGCCTTTGCTTGACGCAAATAAACATTCATAGCTGCTATGTAGCTGGGTAGTAGATATGACTTCTGAACAAGACGGACTCAATTTAGAACGCCAGTTACGTGTAATAGTTAATTTAGCTGCTAGTAATATATGTATGATTGTGCCTCTGATTGGATAGGGGAATTGTTCAATTCCTATATTTAATATAGCGAGTTCCGGAGAGGGATTAATCTGAATATGAGTCACCTGTTGAATTAGGTTGAAAACATCGGACCAATATTGAGTGATAAATCTACATGACCACAGGGTGTGTAGGAGTGAGCCGTGGGATCCACACTCTCTCCAACATAAAGGTGAATTGGAGGGATCTATTATGTGTAGGATATGTGGGGTTCGGTACCATCTGAAGGCAATCTTATAAGATAATTCCCATAAATTGTTTGATTTAGTTGCTTTGTATGGTGCGTTTAAGGCCTCTGTCCATTGCTCATCTGAGAATTGCGTGCCTAATTCTGTCTCCCACTTGATCTGAGGTTGGGCTTTGGTGAAGGATGTTTTATTTTTTAACGTTTGGTAGAAAAGTGATATACCTTTAACGTGTGGTTGGTCCTTGAACCAGAAATTTGACAGGTGGATAGGAATCTTTTGGAAGATCGTATGTGAATGAATTAGACAGTGTGTGATTCTAAGGTATTGGTAGTACTCCTTATTTGGGAAATTGAACTCATGTTGAAGTGATGGGAAGGATTTCAATGCTCCATCTGCATAAAGGTCTGAAACCAGTGTGATGCCTCTCTTTGTCCAAGTTGAAACATTGATATCATGTGTTAGAAGGGGGATCACGGTAATTGGGATGGCAATTGGTGTTAAGGAGCCCCTGTGTAGTGTCTTATAGATCAAATGGTGGAAGGCCGACCTAGATGCTAATATAGTAGGGGATAGGTGTGTATCTTTTTTGCGTTTGTGAAGTGAGCTGAGAATCCAGCTGTGTAGGTTCTCGCCTGGGACTTGTGAGTTTTCTAGATTTCTCCACAGGTTCTGTGGGTGAGGTTTGAACCATGCTTTTAACAGTGCGGCTATATAATAATCCCTGAGATCGGGGAGTCCCATACCACCAGCCGATTTATGTTTGATGAGTGTAGCGTGGGAGCATCTTGCTTTCTTTCCCTGCCATATAAAGTTGTTTAACACCATTTGTAGTTTATGGAAGTATGAAGTAGGTATTGGGATAGGTAGGGTGCGGAAGAGATATAACAGCTGTGGGAGCTTGAGCATCTTGAAAGATGCCAATCTGCCCATCCATGATAGTGTTACTTTAGCAAGCTGTGTTAATTCAGGTTGCAGGGATTGGAGGTAGGGAATGAAGTTTTCTTGAAACAAGGATTTAGGGTTAGCCGTAAGTTGTATACCGAGGTATTTTATAGATTTTTCTGCCCAGAGAAATGGGAAATGGTCAGATAGGAACACCTGAGTTGATATAGGTATATTAAGTCCTAGGATGTGGGATTTGGATTCGTTAATTTTATAATTGGAGATAGAGCTAAACTCTTGTAGAACAGAACACACAGCATCTAGAGAAGTTTGTGAGTCTGATAGCATAAGAATTACGTCATCCGCAAAAAGGTTAAGTTTGTGTTCGTCAGTGCCAATTTTTATTCCTACTATATTGGGTTGGGAACGGATCTTGTGGGCTAAAGGTTCCATAAGGAGGTTGAATATCAACGGGGAAAGGGGGCAGCCTTGGCGAGTTCCATTTGTTATAGGGAAAGTGGAGGAGAGCATTGCTGAGCAATAAACTTGGGCTGAGGGTTTGGAGTACAGAGCCATTATAGCAGAGAGGATATGACCTTGGAAACCAAATTTTTGAAGGGTCTGCTGGAGATATGACCAGTAAATTCTATCAAATGCCTTCTCTGCATCTAGTGCTAGAAGCAGAGAAGGCACTTTCTAATTGTTGTTGTGGTGAATGATGTTTATTATACGCCTAGTAGCGTCTACTGTTTGTCTCCCTTTGGTGAATCCTGATTGGTCCGGGTGAATTAGTGTGGGGAGTATATCAATAATTCTATTCGCTATCACTTTGGCATAGAGTTTCAAATCATGGTTCAGTAGAGATATGGGGCGGAAATTTTGAGGTGAAGAGGCTTCCTTACCTGGCTTAGGCAATGTAATAATCAAGGCTTTTAACATATCATCCGGGAATGAGGAAGAGATTGCAGCCGCATTGAATACCGAGGTTAGAGGGTCTGTTAAAATAGGCGTGAATTGTTTGTAATATTCGGTAACAAAGCCATCAGGCCCTGGAGCTTTGTTGTTAGGAAGGAGTTTGATAGCTCTTGCTATTTCCTGATTGGTGAATGGGGAGTTTAAAGTTTCAAGTTGAGGAGAGGACAGAGTGGGAAGGTTGATAGATTGTAGGAAGGTCTTTATATCAGAGGGCGTGGGATGCTTAGTGCCCAGGTCATTTTCCAAATTATACAAAGAGCTGTAATATGCACTGAATGCATTAGCTATCTCTTGGGGGTTAATCAATTTTTCTTTGGTGAACGGATGGTACAGGAAGGGGATGGATGCTTTAGAACGTGCCCCTTTAACTTGTTTGGCTAGGAGTTTTCCCGCTTTATTGCCAGTGGCATAAAGGGTAGATTTGAATCGTTTGTGGTTGAATTCGAATTGGTCCAATAGTATGGAGCGAAGTTCCAGGCGGAGCTGGCCCAATTTGGTCTTTAAGTGGTTGGATGCTTTATGTTTGTTTAAAGCGTCCAGATCATTAATTTCTTTAATAAGGGTATCAATGCATTGCGATCTCTTTCTCTTAGCCCTAGAGCTCTGTTGAATGAAAATGCCCCGCATAAAGGCTTTATGGGCTGCCCATAATGTGGCTGGATTAGAGACTGAGTCCTTATTAGTGGTGAAGAACTGTTCCAGGTGGTCTTTTATGATGGTACGGTATGGATCTTTCTGGAGAATGTGTGTGTGTGTTCATCCGTCAAAGGAAGGTCGGTGAGTGGTGGGGTGAGTCTGCGAAGGTAATACTCACTGGAGAGTGATCTGACCACGTTATCGTGTGAATGTGTGAGGCTGAGATTTTTTGAAGTGTCCATTGGTCGGTTAAGAATAAGTCTATTCTGGAATATGAGTTGTGACACGGTGAGAAGAAAGTAAAGTCGCGTTCTGGCGCGTGTTGGCATCTCCATATATCTTGTAGCTGAAATTCTTGCAGGAGAGGACCCAAGGAGCTATTACGTCTTCTAGATGGGATGGAGGAGTCCAAATTGGAATCCGGGGTTAAGTTGAAATCTCCACACCAGAGAAGAGCGCCTTGTGGGACACTGTCGATTTTTCTTTTGAGCTTCCTCAAGAAACGGATTTGGTGAACGGTGGTGTGGGTGACCTTCGCGCTGTTAGTCAACTAGATCATATGCACACACTCAATAATGTGTAATAAATATCAGTGAATATACCAATAAAACGTGACAAATGTGGAAAATAATTCCTAAAAGAGCTGCAAAATCTGACGGTGAAACACAATCCCATAAAAGTATAATATAAAAATGATTTCGCGCTCATGTGCAATAAATCAAAAATAGATAAAACACAGTCTTAATCAATACATACACGTTACAATCATACACCAAGTGCTATGAATGTGTAAAATAGTGTAAAAATGGTGAATAAATTATTAAATTAATCTCCTATGAGTTGAGTGATATAAAATAAAATACAAATCACTACCAAAAAGTGCCACATAAAACTAGTTTGTGACACTAGTTTTATGTGGCACTTTTTGGTAGTGATTTGTATTTTATTTTATATCACTCAACTCATAGGAGATTAATTTAATAATTTATTCACCATTTTTACACTATTTTACACATTCATAGCACTTGGTGTATGATTGTAACGTGTATGTATTGATTAAGACTGTGTTTTATCTATTTTTGATTTATTGCACATGAGCGCGAAATCATTTTTATATTATACTGATTTGGTGAACGTTTGGCGCGTATACGTTTACTATAGTAAACAAGTAGTTGTTCAGGGAGCACACTAGTATAATATAACGACCGTTATCGTCTAGTACCTTGTTATGCAGTTCGAAGGTTAAAGACGAATTTACTGCTGTTAGTACTCCTCTTTTCTTAGAATTCGTGCTTGCTGTGAAGATATGTGGGAATTGGTTATTGGAGCATTTCGGAGGAGATGAAGCTGTGAAGTGCGTCTCCTGTACGCAAAGAATGTCGCATTGGTAGTCTTTAGCTAGTTTCCAGAGGGAAGACCTTTTTACCGGATGGTTGAGGCCTTTTGCGTTTATGGATAGAAATTTGATAGCCATTTAGAGTCTCTGCTGTTGGTAAGTAGAGGGTCAGTAGAAGCCTCTGTGAGTATTGTTACTAAAAGGTATAACCTTTGCGTTACTTGTATGCTGGATTAGTCTAGAAATTATAGGCAGCAGTGATGACACAAAACCAAAAACAAACAAATAATTAAAAGAAAAAATAAGGTCAAACCAACGCTAGGATAAGCGAGGCGTAACTTGTTTGCCAAGTGGCCGAGCAGACGGCCTTGTAGGAAAGTGCTATGCACTTACTTGGCTGTTTTGTGGGGAAAAAGTTCAAGTGGCTTAGTCAGCGTCATGTGAGATACCAGGACATAAGTGACAGCTTAGTAGGACCCCGTTCAGCGGTTGGAGGAGTAGTGAGGGCGCTGAGTGGGTTGAATGTCCGAATTTTGGACATCTTGCCTACGATTCTCAGGTGATGGATTTGTGTTTTCGGGGATTATTCCCCAGGAGCGGAGATATTGCAAGCCTTCCGTTAGGTTGGAGGCTGTGACCTTAGCCCCTTTGTAGGTGATCAAAAGCTTAGCAGGATTTATCCATTTGTATGGCAAATTATGGTTCCTCAGTGCTTTGGTAACCGTATTCAGATCCCTACGCAGCTGTAGAGTATACTGCGATAGATCAGCGAATATTTGTAGATGTGAATATGGATCAGGTAGAGTCTTCTCGCTCCTGGCGGTCTGCATAATTTGCTCCTTGACATGGTAGAAGTGTATGCGTAAGATCACATCGCGTGGGACCGTGTCAGGCAGGGATGGCGGTTTCGGCAAACGGTGGATATGATCTATTATCATTTCCATGTTTTTTAGATTGGGCAGTAGTATTTTGAATAGCCCTTTAGCATAGTTTGATAGCTCATGAGGTTGCACTGTTTCCGCTATTCCTCTAAGTTTGATATTAGTGCAACGTGATCTGTCTTCCAAATCCGCCAATTTGCGCTTGATCCATGCGTGATCTTCTAAATTATCTTCATGTGCGTCAACGAGATCGTTTACAGTCGCTGCAAATCCCCCCATTTGATGCTCGATGTGCGATACTCTGCCAGTGACTGAGGATATATCTGCATGCAGGCAGTGCATTATTGACAGCATATCAGTTTGCATAGAATTTCTGAGGGTGGACAGCATGTCCTTAAGGGTTGTATCCAGGATAGGTTGGTTATTGGTAGGAAAACTGGCAAATGGGTCAGGTGCACTGCAAGGGTTAATAGATTGTAAAATGTTCAGGCTCACCTCAGATGCTGCTATGCCCTCTGTGTCCAGTCTCATTCTAGCTTTAGCAGGACTGCCTGTCTGTGGAGTGCCTGGATATGAGGAATTCAGGGTTTGGTCACCGCTGGAGAGCTCCATAAAACCCTCCTCGCTGTCCCCAGCATTGTGGCTCTGTGAGGCTGATGGCTGTGAGGGGAGACATGCAGGCGCTGCAGCCGCGGCGCCATCTTGGATTTTTCCGGCGGCCGGCTGATTCAAATAGGCCGTTATTTTCTGGGGATGTCTGTCCCCTTTTCTTTTGGCTGACATTCTGCCACACTGCAGGGGGGTAAGAAGAAGCCCTGGATGCCGTTTTTTTTGAAAAACGAGGACCCGATGCGCTGGTATGAGTCGCTGAATCCCGGGTTCTCACAGCGCTCAGTGAAGAACGTCCATGCTGCACGGAAGTCGGCCACGCCCCCTCCGGGAGGAGGACATTTATAGCAAGCTGGCGCAGGTGTTTCCTACAGAGGGCAGGAGCCAAGGTCTCTCAGGTGGCTGTCCTGAAAGACTCCCGGAAAGAATGTTACCGTAAGTAACTTAATTTTTTTATCAAAAAAGTATAACATGAAAACTCACCCATGCAGGGGCATAATTCAATGAGCATACCGATCATATAACATTGACAGGTGGGAAGTCCCCCTCTCAATCTCTTCCAGGCTACCAGAGTTGATGGAAAAGTAAAAAATGTTGTTCCAGTTTGTAGCTGGATCAAAAAACAAACAAAAAAACAAGCAATCGTTAAGGTTCTGGATACCCAGAGAAGATGAGGATTTGGTTCCCCTCTGTTCCTAGCAAAAAAATAAAAAATAAAAACCAGGTAATCTGTGCCCAGTGCTAAAGTTTAAAAAAAATAAAAATAAAAAAATTTGACAAGCAGCACAGGAAGTTAGAGTTGTGCAAGATGGGAAACCTCCAATCAATTATATTATTCGTAAATCTGGGAGGCAGGATTCTCCTGTAGGTTTATCAGACACCTAATTGTCCCAATTCATCCTCAATTCCTCTACCAGTGAGTTCCTCCAATTCGGTCTGTACATCTCCCCCAGGGCACTCACAAAGGTCTTACTGTCTGCAATAGCGACAGGAAAAATTCAGTAGAACTGAAACAAGGTGTAGTGATCTAATATATTCGTTCCTCGTAGATGGTATGTAGTTATTAAAAAGTACTTCCCGCAGCAAAACCCGTTCTCCAGAGAGAGACACTTTATTGGCTTCCAAAACAGAACATTATTACAGATGGAAAAATCCAACAGAGTACATGACAAGGAATATCTTCTCCTAGACCCGTGCCTCCAGACCCTTCTCTCAGAGATATATCTTCTAGACTGCCTGACATCCTGACTCTCTTCTCAAATACTGATCTGACACTGGGGGGGGGGGGGGGGGGGGGGGGGGGGGGGGGTCAAACCAAATGTTTTCCATGAATACCCCCCGGGTTAGACCTCAAGGTCTAATTACCATCAATAAATACTAGGTTAAAAGGCTATTCCTCACACACACACAACTTGCATAAGATTTACACATCAAAGGGTAACAGATAACATTGTCAACTTATATCTGGCCTGGTCACTAATACTGTGTGTGAAATATATATATCCAATACATATATATAATACATAAAGTCCCACATAAATCGGCCAACACATTACAACATATACCCCCACTTGGGTCGTTCTAACTACTAGAACTGACCCATAAATCAAGCAACAAACATATCATTATGACTTGAGGTACTGAATGCTTCACAATGGCTCATATGAAATATAAAGTTGAAACTGGTTACATCTCTCTTCACCATCCTCTAAAATATCCCCATGAAAAAGTCATTAGATAATATAGCTTTAGACCATGACTTGAAAAGGGTTTGGTAAACATCCTTGGCCCATATAGCTGTAAGGCCTTATTATATCACATCAAGATCTTGAATATTGCACAAAAAACGAGCTGATGTCACAGTCCATTCTTCAATCTTCAACTTCAACTTCATCACATCTCTCATTGAAAGTAAACTTGGTGTGCTGGGAGCTCCGATCCACATAAATCCAGGATTCTCATCTCCAGGCTCAAGGTTTTCATTTTTTTTTAAAGATGCTTTTGCACAAACACCAGCAAATCCCGAAATTCTACTTCCATCTTTATAATAAGAAGAACCATCCATGTACCAGCACTCACTTTCAAGTTCAAACGGTTTGCATACGGCAGAAAAAACTGCTATTGCTGTACTTTGTAATTTGCTGTAGGCCGACTCCTCATTGCCTCCATAATAGAGCAGTTACTTGAATCATTCAGTCCATAATTCCACCTGGATGGTATACCAATCTATATACCAATCTATAATCCATATATCCATATAATCCATATATAATCCCCCACTTTCAGATAGAATCAGCTTGACATCAGCGTTTATCAGATCTTCTATCCAGACAAAGCAGCAGTGGAAAATCTTGCCAGTAAAGTTTTATGTCTTTTTTTCATCCATATGTCAATATTATCAATGACTGATTCAACAAAGTTTCAAATCATGACTGGAGTGATAAATTTCACTCACCCCTCTTATAAATTTAGGAAAACCACCCAACATACTATACTTTATGCTATGCCAAGCCATTGTGCAGCATCTCACCTTAGATGTCAAATATATTGATCAATATGCAATATGTAATATGCAACATGTAATGTAACATGAAAATTATTTTAGGTTTAAATGTTTCGCTCTGGTTTTAAGATAAAGTTCAAGAAATAAAACATAATAAAATAAAAAAATAAATGAAAATAAAAATGGAAAAGGGTGAAAAATAACAAATAGGGAAAAGTCCATTGTCCAAGTCCAAAAGGTCAATTGCTTGATGAATATTGAGAGAGTCCATGATATTGTTTATTCAGCGTTTCTCCCCCACTAGCCAGAAATTTCAGCTTGCAGTTCACATGCTATTCACATGCAGTATCTCCAATATATCTGAAAGACAAAAAACTCTCCAACAAAACTAATTAGCAAGGTCCTTAAACACTGTTTGAAGTTAAAACAAAGGACTATTTACACATTCACAGGTTGAAACTAAACCACCCCCCACTGCTAGAGAAATGTCACTTGTATTCAAAAACAGATCTGGATAATGTAATCTGTTCAGCTGTTCCAGCAATGTAATGTTCTATTTTCATTTTATCGTACTCAATCTTTAGGTGGTCATATTTCTGTTTTAACTGAGAAAATGGTATCCAAGCCTTAGATATTTTTTTATTATGATTTTGGTCAGCTCTGTTTTTCATATCAATATCACCTATATTTGACCTGGTGTCTCCTCTTTGATTGTTATCATAAGACATTATCTTTTGATCTTTGTGTTCAGTATTTGTCCTAAACAATGTGGCTAAATCAATCTTGACAGCTTGCTCATTTGACTTTCTCCATAAATTGTCTGCTTTCAACAATACGTCTTTTAAATCATGAGGATTTGGGGTAACTAGTAAAATAGTTTGTCTAATATCTTCATGCAAAGCATGTAGAAATATACTCATATGTAACAAGCCACCATGCTCAAATGCAAGATTATTACTGACCAATATTTCCATAATAGATTTTATCCTTTCTGACAGGTCGTAGGGAGATTCACTTTGCATTTGTTTGATCTTCCCATGAACAGTAACATCAGAACGTACACCATACAAAACACATAATAATTCCATCAATATGTCCCTTGTTCTCATTGGCTGAGTACAGATCTGCTTAATTCTCACCCAAAGACTATTTCCTATAGAATGTTGCATAACTCTGTCTAAATCAGATAAGTTGAGATTGTACATATCTCTGACATTCTGCAAGTCACAAAACCATTTAAAAAATCTGTTTAAATCATGGCAGGGAATCATTCCTAATTCTTTTGGTTTCAAAGGCTTCATTACAAGCTGAACTTCACCTGCATTATTATTATTGTTATAAACTGTGGTGGTCACAGTGGGTGCGGCTGGCAATGAATTATCAGATTTAATATGAGGTTCTGTTTCATTTGATAGAATGTTTGTATTTGTATTTTGCTGCAGATTGCTGTATCCACGATTCGATGCATATCTGCATTCCTGAGATCTCTTCTCTAATTCCATAATTCTTAATTTCAATCTCTCATTTTCCTCTGGTAATTCATTACAACGTTTAGACTTCTCAAGCAGAGCTTCCCCAATGGTGACTGCATGCAATTTTAAATTAATAGTCTCAGATTCTGATTGGTTTTTTAACCTCTGACAAACCTTGTTGCTATTATCAACTGCACTCTGTAACTGGGTAATTTCCTCAACCTTATCCTTCAAAGAACTTTCCATTGTTAAACAGCAAGATAACAAGCCCTGTACAACACAACCTTTCCTTTTACTTTCTGAAATTTTGCTATCAAAAACAGTTTTCTCTAAAAATTCATTCATCATAGTCCATGTCTGCTTATATTTTTCTGGAACTTCATAAGGCCCGCCATGACGCTTAATACATTTTAACACCCATCTGTTAACTTTATCAGAACTGACACTAGCTTCACACTGAGTAAGCATTTTTTACTATATTATTAATAATTTAAAAAGAGAGAAATATTTTACTCACCGCATTAATTACTCCTTCAGCTTCCAGCTCACGTCTTCTGGTACACGATGCAGTCCTTTTCTTCGTTTCCAGTCTCCAGAGAATAATTCTGGGGTTCCAAACTTGTTTGATTTTGTAGATCAGACTCTCTTATGTCACAACCAGACGTTAGAGTCACAGCACAGGTCTTGGGTCTCCATCAGACTTCTGTCCAACTCACAGGATTGTTATCACCGACGTCTGTTACAACTTCTGAAAGTGCTCTTCTGGTCGCTTGAACGGCACCAATGTAGTGATCTAATATATTCGTTCCTCGTAGATGGTATGTAGTTATTAAAAAGTACTTCCCGCAGCAAAACCCGTTCTCCAGAGAGAGGCAAAATCCAACAGAGTACATGACAAGGAATATCTTCTCCTAGACCCGTGCCTCCAGACCCTTCTCTCAGAGATATATCTTCTAGACTGCCTGACATCCTGACTCTCTTCTCAAATACTGATCTGACACTGGGGGGGGGGGTCAACCAAATGTTTTCCATGAATACCCCCCGGGTTAGACCTCAAGGTCTAATTACCATCAATAAATACTAGGTTAAAAGGCTATTCCTCACACACACACAACTTGCATAAGATTTACACATCAAAGGGTAACAGATAACATTGTCAACTTATATCTGGCCTGGTCACTAATACTGTGTGTGGAATATATATATCCAATACATATATATAATACATAAAGTCCCACATAAATCGGCCAACACATTACAACACAAGGGAATTTCCATCCTCTGACAGAGAAAGCCAAAGGCAGAACAGTGCTGGAGTATCCTTGGTTCTTCATAACTGACCAATTGTTTTCAGACGGAACATTATCACATCAGACCCCCACCTAGAAAGGTTATGGGATGTTAGGCTTATGAGGAATAGTATTGAATTTTCTTGAATCGAGTAGTGTTCAAAGTTTGGCCTTGTCTGCACTTGCACTAGCCTCATTTCTATCCTACAGAAAAGACTACACTCTGCAAACCCTAAATACCATATTTCTGGTTGCTACAACCTCTGTGAAGTATGTCAGAACTGCAGGCTTTGTACTCAAGGAGCCTCACTTAAAGCGGGGCTCCACTGCCCCTGACATGTCATTATTAAAGAACTTAAATAGTAAATGACTTACTCATGTGTCCCGTTTCTAGTAGTTGTGCCGTTTGTTTTTTCCAAAATAAAAACACTTTATACAGTGTCCTTACAGCAGTCTTCATCTTGCCTGTGGGCATGTGAAGCCCACAGGCATTCTCTTCCGGGATCTAGTGACGCCCGTTCTTAAAATCTTGCGCATGCGCAGTACGATCACCATAGGAGCGCCGTCAGCAGCTCCTGTTGCCATCACAACGGGCGGCGGCGTCGTAAGTCCCACCCCGTTGTGATGGCAGATAGAGCAGCGCCCTCCGAACGTGACTGCCGTAATGATGTTGCGTTCGGTTTCCAAGTCTCGAGATATCTCGGGCCAGGCTGCCGCAGGGCTCAAATTTCTACTCACATGTTTCTGGCGAGGAGCTGGGCTGCCAGGGAGTGGGGGGCGAGTACCGCCGGCATGTGGGGTTGAACAGGAGCCGTTCTACCATCGATCGGCCCGGGGGAAGAGAGAGTGGATCACAGAGCGATAGCCCGCTGTTACAGTTTACATTGGAATTGCCTCCGCTCATGATTACACACAGCCCGCCCCCTCCTGACCCCATGCCTGTGATAGACAGGATGCCAGTACAATTCTGGGATGCGTTCTGTCTATCACAGTGTCTATAACAGGCGCAGGGTCAGGAGGGGGTGGGGCTGTGTGTAATCATGAGCGGAGGCAATTCCAATGTAAACTGTAATAGCGGGCTATCGCTCTGTGATCCACTCTCTCTTCCCCCCGGACTGATCGATGGTAGAACGGCTCCTGTTCAACCCCGCATGCCGGTGGTACTCGCCCCCCACTCCCTGGCAGCTTAGCTGTGGAGGCAATTGCAATGTAAACTCCAACAGCAGGCTATCATGATCCGGCGGCTTTCCTCTTCCACATGATGATCCTCTGCACAGGTGAGGCTGCAATGGTGGGCACAGGTGAGGCGAGGCTGCAATGGTGGGCACAGGTGAGGCGAGGCTGCAATGTTGGGCACAGGTGAGGCGAGGCTGCAAAAGTGGGCACAGGTGAGGCGAGGCTGCAATGGTGGGCACAGGTGAGGCGAGGCTGCAATGGAGGGCACATGTGAGGCTGCAATGGTGGGCACGGATAAAGTTGTTGTTAATATTTTATTTTTGCAACTTAATTCTGCATAGAACATTTAAGTAATTTCATGAGATCATTTATGAGGGCGTGTATAGGGGCGGTGCATGGTAGGTGTATAGGGGCGGTTATGGGGTCATGTTAGCAGAGAGGAACTGAGGGAGAACAGATATGCTAGAATACTAGCCAGTACCAGTTTGCAAAGGTGTAGGATTAATTCACCTCTAATGCTGGGATGGTATTGTGATATATAAACCTATTGGTTAAATTTTTCACATTTTAGAATCGTGTTGAGAAACCTTTAGCAAAATAATAATGAGACTCAGAAGGTGAAAGATTCTGGATCAAACCCAAATTTAAAGACTTAATACTTCAGATCTTGGGATCTAGAAATTATTTTAACATGCAGTTTTTATTGAAGCCAACCGGTGCTTTATGCAGTTCTATTTATATCCTCTATTTAAGAAGCCCAGACTTTGGGAAAGTTTTATCAGGGCCTATTCTTTCACTGCATTAAAGCCTGGAGCACGTAAAACATTTTACTCCATGATCCTGGTCCTAGTCCATGATAATCATCCCGGCTGACTATGGTTGTAGTGACTGTCCCACATAAGCTACGCTTCTTGCCAATCTTCCACAACCATGGGCTGCTGCCCCTCTCGCTGACATCATCACATCCATCATGTTCGGAAGGCAAACAAGGAGAGGCAGACAGTCGCAAGCCAATAAAAGAGGGCAAGCAGGCTCTGTCTAGAGACAACAGTGCTGGTCGGGGACGCGGTGCATCATCAGCACGTGGCCATGGGACACGCTTGTCCTTATTTTCGGCAGCTGGACGTGTTGAGCCGCATCATGCTGAAGACTTGGTAGAGTGGATGACCAAGCCCTCCTCATCCTCCTCATCCTCTCTCACCAAGGCAAAGCATCTGCCAATGCGTCCTCTTCCCTCATCTCAATGTCATCAGTCACTCCTTCCCTAGACCCACCATGTCCTCCTGAGGTGTCCCCCGAACTGTTTGACCACAGTGTTGGGTACATGCCCCAGGAGGATGCCCAGCGTTTTGAAGGCTCTAATGATGATACCCAGCTAGAGGAAGGCAGTAGCATGAGCGCAGAGAGGGGATGCTCAAGGACAGCAATCTGGCAGTCATGTTCCACCAGCTGCAGCATACTGCCAGGTTTGCTCCAGTGGTGAAGAGGGAGGGGATGATGAGGTCACTGACTCCACGTGGGTGCCTGATAGGAGAGGGGACGAGGCAGGATGCCCTCTGGGGGCCAGCTTAAGGGCAGCACACCGACTGAATCACACCGCAGAGCTCTGCCTATGCAGGGCGCTGCCTCTGCGCGTTATTACAAAAGTTCTTTGGTGTGGGCCTTTATTGAGACGAGTGCATCAGATCGCACCGCTGCTATTTGCAACATATGTCTCAAGCGTATCTCACGTGGGCAAAACATCAGCCACTTGGACACCACATGCTTGACCAGACATATGTCGACCTGCCATGCAGTTCTTTGGCAAGCGTACCTTAAAGACCCACACCAAAGAACAAAGCGGACCTCTCCTTGCTCCTCATCAGCTGGGATCTCCAACCCCACTATACCTTCAGTCCTCTCTGAAACCTGCACTGAGAGGAATGAAGGTGTAGAATTAGGTGTGTCACAACCAAATACTTGCGGGCAATCTGCTAGCAGTACACGGACGTCCGATTGTAGCAGGCAAATTTCCCTGCCCCAGCTGCTGGACCGTCGGAAGAAGTTCACTCCCAGCCATCCACATGCCCAGCGGTTGAATGCTAGCTTGGCTAAATTGCTACCTTTTTTCAGTTGGTAGGCTCGGCCCCCTTCTGTGAGTTTGTGCAATGTGCGGTTCCTCAGTGGCAGGTTCCCAAACGCCACTTTTTCTCACGGAAGGCGATTCCGGCTCTCTACCGGCATGTGGAAGGCAATGTCCATGCCTCGCTGGACAGGGCGGTCATCGGTAAGGTGCATATTACCACTGACTCATGGTCCAGCAGGCATGGACAGGGATGTTGCCTATCTTTCATGGCCCATTGGGTCACTCTTTTGGCAGCTGGGAAGGATGCAGGACAAGGTGCAGTAGTGTTGGAGATTGTTCCGCCACCACGCCTCCAAAATGCTACTACTGGTTGTGACACACCTCTCTCCTCCACCCCCTCCTTTCCTTCCTCCATGGCCTCTTTCTGTCCTCAGAACCAGTGGTGCTCCGTAGGCGTTCGAGGGGCTACGCAAGTACGCTGGCAAAAAGATGCCATGTCGTGCTTGTGCTGGTGTGTTTGGGGGACAGGAGCAACACTGGGGCAGAGGTTCTGTCCGCTCTGCAGGGGCAGGCCATCACAAGCTTAAGCCAGGAATAGTGGTTTGCGACAATGGCACCAACCTCCTCTGCGACAGGGACAACTGACCCATATGCCCTGTATGGCTCACATCCTTAACCTGGTGGTGCAGCGGTTCTTGGGCAGGTACCCAGGCTTACAGGATGTCATGAGGCAGGCCAGGAAAGTATGTGTGCATTTCCGCCGATCATATAATGCCAGTGCTCGGCTGGCTGAGCTGTAAAAGGAGTTGAACCTGCCCAAGAACCGCCTTATATTTGACATGCCCACCAGGTGGAACTCAATGTTGGCCATGCTGCAGCGACTGTACACACAGCAGAGGGCCCTCAATGAGTACCTGTGCGACTACAGCACCAGGACAGGGTCAGGGGAGCTCAGATTTTTTTTTCACCATGCCAGTGGAGCATGATCAGGGATGCATGCACTGTCCTGGCACCATTTGAGGAGGCCACGAGGATGGTGAGCAGTGACAGTGCATGCATCAGTGACACTGTACCTCTTGTCCACCTGTTGGAGCATACGCTGCGTGGAATAATGGACAGGGCACTTTAGGCAGAACAGAGGCAGGAAGAGGAGGACTTCCTTGCCTCTCAAGGCCCCCTTTATCCAGACAGTGTTCCTTCTCTCCCACCCATCACACAGGAAGAGGGTGAGGAGGAGGAGGAGGATTGTGTCAGCATGGAGGTGGAGCCTGGCACTCAGCAGCAGCAGTCTTTTTAGGGATGATTTACAGTCCCAAGAAACCGGTGGACTTGTACATGGCTGGGAGGAGGTGGCTGCGGATCATGTTGTCCTTAGTGAGCCAGAAGACTCCGGACCGAATGCCTAGCTAACCTACTTTGCATGGCCTCCCTGATCCTGCAAAGCCTAGGGAAGGATCCTCGTATTCTTTGGATCAAGAAGAGGGACCATTACTGGCTGGCTACTCTCCTTGATCCACAGTACAAGGGTAAGGTTGCGGACCTTCTCTTGCCGTCGCAGAGGGAGCAGAGGATGAAACATCTCCGGGAGGCCTTGCAGAAAGGTCTGTGCAACGTGTTCCCAGAGACTGGGAGGTTACAAACTCCTGGTCCTGGACAACGAGTTGCTGAGGCTTCGGTCAGTAGCAGAAGGAGCGGTGGAGAAGGTGGCCATCTGACCGCTGCGTTCAGACAATTTTTTAGTCCGCAGCCCCAAGGCATGATCTGTCCCAGCAACTATCGCCAGCGTCTGATATACATGCTGCAGGAATACCTAGGAGCAAGGTCAGACTTGGACACCTTTCCCACCAAAAATCCTCTGGCTTACTGGGTCTTGAGGATGGATCACTGGCCAGAGCTTGCACAGTATGCATTTGAGCTACTGGCCTGTCCTTCATCCAGCGTTCTTTCGGAACTCACATTCAGTGCTGCTGGAGGCTTTGTCACGGATTACAGGGTGCACCTGTCCACTGACTCGGTTGATCGACGGATCTTCATAAAGATGAATCAGTCTTGGATCACCACCAGCTACCAGGCACCTGAAGCTGATGTAACAGAATAATTTATTTTGAAATGTCACATCCCTTCAAGACTGCCTATGCTGATGCTACATGACTGTCCTGTTATGTTGACTGACTATCCTCTTCCTCCTCAATGATCCTGATGATAGCTTGGAAGAACATTTTTGTTTCTGGGTGCCACCACCAGTGGCTAAGGCCCAATATTTCAGCCCCTGTTTAACAGGGGCGTGTAATTACAATTTTGTTATGCAATGCTTTGCAACAGGTCTCATTGCTGTGCTCCAAGTACAGTATCTGTGAGTGGTTGCAGTGTTGTGGCACCAGCGCCTAAGGCCCAATTTTTCAGCCCCTGTTTAACAGATCTAATTCACAGCAGGGGCCCATTCCTGCACCCACCAAGAGTAACTGTGAGGGCTTACATTGTTGTAGCACCAGCACCACCACCAAAGGCCCAGATTTTCCTACCACTGTTCAACAATAGCATGTAATTACAATTCCTGATATAATAGTTCACAGCAGGGCGTTCCAGCGCCCACCAAGAGTAACTGTGAGGGCTTACAGTGTTGTGGCAACACCAACATCTAAGGGGAACATTTCTGCAGAGTATATACGGCAGGCCCCTACTTTCAAACTTCCAACTTATAAACGACTCCTACTTGCAAACGGAAGGAGACAACAGGCAGTGAGAGGAAATCTACCCCTAGGAAGGGAAATGCTATCCTGTAAGAGTTAATATGGGAAAAAGGGGTCTCCTTTCTAATGATGCTTTATCACCTTGTTTCAATAAAAACACCACTTTTCCAAAAACATTTGTCATTGGGACGAAAAGTGAGGTGAAATGTTCTGAACAGGTGCACAGACAGCAAAACAAATGTTACAGGGATGATAACCCTTCCCTATGTTCTCCAAAAAGCTTAAAAATAGATTTTTTGGCTGAAGCTACACTTAAAAACTTACCTGTTCCAAATTAAAAACAGATTCTACTTAAGAAAAAACCTACAGTCCCTGTCTTGTTTTATATAGGGTTTTAGGTATAGGGTTTTATTTTAGGTGCAGGGTTCCCCTTAATATCCATACAAGACCCAAAGGGGCTGGTAATGGGCTGGGGTAAGGGGGGGGGGGGGGTTTGATGGGGTAGCCATGTCATTTTTCTCAAAGATTTTTCATCCATATTGCCAGGACAAGACATGACATTAAGGCCACTTTCACACTGAGGCGCTTCTAAACTGCCAGTAAAAACACTGAGTGCTTTTGAAGAGCTTTCCATTCATTTCAATGGGGAGGGGATGTTTTTCACAGCCCTGCCAGCACACTGCCCCAGTGTGAAAGCGTTCATTGATTTTAATGGAAATAAGTTTTTGTGAGCTTTTTAGGCGCTGTTTTTAGCGTGAAAGCGCCTGAAAAGCGCCTCAGTGTGAAAGTGGTCTAAAGCCGCAAGCAGTTTTAAATGGCTTCTCTTTTTTTCCTTTACAAATGTCATTTTGTGCAGGGACAGTTCTAAACACGGGAAACACATGCCACTTCACAGGCATAATTTAGACACCCCCCAGGTACGATATTTAAAGGAATATTTCACTTTTTTTTTTTCACCTTATGCATCATTAAAATGACTTCTCCAGAAAAAACGTCTGTTTTTTAAAACTTCTTTTTGCATTGATGCATGTCCCCTGGGCAGGACCCAGGTCCCCAAACCCTTTTTAGGACAATAACATGCATATTGCCGTTATAATTAGCACTTTAGATTTCAAACTTTTGCGTCCATTGTAAATAATAGGGTTCTAATGTTCGTGCAAACTTTTGGTCCGTTCGCAGGTTCTGGTGCGAACCGAACCGGTGGGGTGTTCAGCTCATCCCTACTCATCACACATTTTGGACCCATACATGCAGAAACCAAGAGGTTGATTAAAGCTGTGATACATGATGATTTATGACAAGGTTTTAACCTCCTTGGCGGTAATCCCGAGCGTGACTCGGGTCTGACTTTTTCTGTCAGGAGCGGTAACCCCGAGTCACGCTCGGGGTAGCGGTGCAGAGCATACAGCGGAGCCCTTACCTTGTCCTGGGTTCCAGCGATGCTCTCCGCTGTCCTCGGCTGTCCTCGGCTGTGTTCGGCAGCGCGATCACGGCGTCTCACTTCCTAGTTCCGTTCCCTGCGAGCAGCAGCGGCGCACGGGAGCGGAACTGGGCGGGAGATTCAAAATTTCAAATGTTCAGCACAACACACACACATATAAATAGAGGTGATACAGTGTAATCTTTGAGGATTATACTGTATCATCTCAGATCTTACTGATACAGTGCCCCTTGCCCCAGTGCCCCTTGCCTCCAATAAAACTTTGAAAAAATGGAATCCAAAAAGCGCCATCTCGCTACAAAATCGCCTTTGGAGGAGTTGAATGACAGCGACAGCGGCAGCGACACTGAGTTGCTCCCAGAACTGAGCGATAGCGAGTCGTGGGGAGATTTGTCGTCTGACACGGATCTGACAAGTGACAGCGGTGACAGCGGTGATGATCCTGCACCTGACATCAGCGATGTGCGCACTTGGTGCCCTATTGGGTGCGATAATGGACCAGGTAGCGCCCCCAAGATTTCCCTTCACTGGATCACCTGGGATGAAGGTCGAAGTTGAGCGTGGCAACCCTCTGGCATACCTGCAATTATTTCTCACAGAGGAGGTAATTCAAAAAATTGTGACAGAGACAAATCGCTACCAAGAGCAGCAATCCGCTACGCTGCATGCCAGGCTTTCCTGAAGCAGAAGGTGGGAACCGGTAACTAAAGAGGACATCTGGCTGTTTCTCGGACTCATTATTCTTCAGGGGGTGGTGGGGAAACCGCGCCAGAAATGGTACTGGACCACCAACAAGCTACTGGCCACTCCGTTTTTTGGTACTGTGATGTCGGAATACCGTTTTCCCCTCATCATGAAATATTTTCACTTCACTAACAATGAAGAGTTTGATGAGGCCACGCATCCTGCGCCCAAGCTAAAAAAAATCTGGGAGGTATGCCAAATGATTTGGGAACAATTTCCAGCGGACCTACGTGCCAGAAAGGGACGTCAGCGTGGATGAGAGTTTGATGGCCTATAAGGGACGCCTAAGCTGGATCCAGTATATTGCATCCAAAAGAGCGCGGTTTGGCATCAAAACATACATGCTCTGCGAGTCATCCACTGGGTACATATGGAACTCGGTCATTTACACCGGTAAAGGCACGCAATTCAACACAAGGTACAGCGGCTATGGGATGGCCACGTCATCTGTCCTAACACTACTGGAGCCATTACTGAACCAGGGATATTGTGTCACCATGGACAATTTTTATACGTCGCTGGAATTGTTTGAGATTTTGATCCAAAACAAAACTGATGCTTATGGTACGGTTAGGCCTAACCGACGTGACATGCCATCTATGTTTGCCAAAAAAAAACTAAAAACCGGTGAAAGTGTTGCCTGGCAGAAGGGCAAGATGATGGCAATACGTTGGCGAGACAAGAAGGACGTGTGTCTCATGAGCACTGTGCACAGTACCTCCACTGCCATGGTCCACACAAAAGGTGGTAAAGATGTGCTGAAGCCGCAAGTCGTGATCGACTATAATTGCACCATGGGAGGTGTCGACCGAGCTGATCAGGCTATGACCTTTTATCCGACTATGTGGAAACAGCAGAAAAAATACTACAAAAAGATTTTCAGGCATCTTCTGGAACAATGCCTTTGGAACGCCTACATCTTGTACCGAGCAGGGAGTGACAGGCCTCTTGTTCATTCGGATTTTATCTGGAAGGTGGCTGAGCAAATTTTCCTCAAACACCAGATGCCATCAGTAGATGCGAACAGACCTGGACGACGTGCTGTTGGTGTTGCCAACCCAGAACGCCTAACAGGTCGTCACTTTATGGACTATATACTACCAACCGCAAGAAAGGCAGCACCTACCAGGATGTGCGTGGTTTGCTGTTCCAAAAAAGATGGCAAGGGAAAAAAAATCAGAAAAGAAAGCCGGTTCTATTGTCCGGATTGTGACGTCGGACTGTGTGCTGTACCCTGTTTTAAAATTTATCACACTCAGGATGTTTATTAAATTTTCTTTGTCTGACAAATTTCTTTAGTTTGTATTATATTAATGAATAAAATTATATTATTTAAAAATTAAAAATCATGATTTTGTGTTTTAAACTTTATCACATCTGGGATGTCTACTAGAGTCTTGTTTGGTTAGGTTTAAGTAAGTAATTACTAAGAATTGCAGGCCTATAATACATAGCATCAAATTTCCATGCAAAATAATTGTACCGCTTTCAGCACAAAATTCCAGACAGAATCATACCGCCAGGGAGGTTAAAGTGGACCTTCACCCTTAAAGCAGACCCTTACATTTACCCAGTGAAGTGACAAGCCTCAGGTAATACACAGAAATGAAACAAATTGTTCTACAAAAGTTGTACCTGTTAATCTGCAGCAATATATTCTCTACAGCCTTCAATTTTATATCGGCTCTCTCAGCAGCAGAAATTTGGGGGGGGGGGGGGGGGATCTGACATCACATGCACTACAGGGCTGAGTGTAATCTGAGAGCTGATTTGAGTAATTGGACACCCCCCTCTACACAGGCTCAGAGGTACAGAGATGAGTCACATGCTGTGTGCTGAAAGGGGGTGGGTAATCTCCCAGGAGGCTGAGGTGTCAGCTTAGAGTTATATCAGTGACCCATGTAGATAGCAAAGAGAGAAGAATCAGACTTGATGCTTTGGATTCAGGGCCAAAGCTATAGAGGGATGTACTTTGTGTACCTTTCATGTCTGAGGTTTGCAACCACTTTAACAAAATATCATGTTGCCCTGCCACCTCCTCCCTCTCTTACAATTGGATATAAATGTATGTATTTTTTGTGACATTTATTTGTCCTGCAAAGTTGCACTTCCTAATTTCTTGCCTATGTGATAATGATGTTTATGTGGCCTGCTGTATGGCAATGACAGAGGCGAGTGGAGCCAATACACAGGGTAATAAAGTTCCTCTTTCAGTAGTGTGTCGTCAGCTGATAGTCCAAACTGAGCACCAGGAAATGTGTTTGTTGTTTTGTTGTACAAATTAAGTTATAATTACTTAGCATATATATAATCTTTAGTAGTCAATAAAATAGTTATTGTTAGTTTTACTGTGCAAACTTTGTAGATTGATGCTGTCTTGTCTGTAGCTACTTACATGGAAGGACATTAGTAAAACGGTTCTTTGCCCTGTTTTCTGGTAGTTCAGCTGCTTTTTTTGACTGTTCTGTTCCAATAGAGCTTAGTTCCTGTTGGAAAAGCAAAAACTCAATAAAATAATATTACGTGATTTGGATAGAATAGGGAAAAGTTAGAATCCCTGTCAGGTTTAAGTGCTATTTAGAGCTCCATTAGAGAGATTTTCTGTTCCTTTAACCAGACAGGAATTGAGACTGAATCTGCATCTGGACACAAACAATAAAAAGCTAACAGAACATTGGGCATTCTACTTGACTTAATAAATGCATTTTTATATCTGTCAGTGTGGCTGTTAGAGAATTGTTCCCTCTCTTCCTGTCCTTGGGGAAAACTTTTTTTTTACAAGGCAGGCCATGAAGTAATCTTTCCAATGCAGTCTCCAGCTGCAGTAAAACCAAACAAGTTATAATCTTTATCCAGTCTCTCTAAAACTGTCAGCCTGTATCTCCTTATCCTTTGCAAAGCACCTTCATTGACTGACTGCCTTACTGCTGCTCCATCACCCTTTACCACAATATTCTTATTTTTCTGTATCCCTTGACCCCTTATCTGAATACCTTCCTTTCATCCTGCAGACTCTTGTATTCCATCACCTAGCACCCTTGTTTCCTTTCACCCTGAACCCCCTCCTGTCACTGTGCACTCCTCCACTTCCCAGTCTGCTATCCCTCCCTCGTAATAACCTCCCTCCTCCAGGTCGCTCTACCACCCCTCCTCTCACCCTGCCCCTTACCTCAGGATCTACTTAACTAATAGGGCTACACCCATCAATGCAATCTCTGACAGGCCCTGCTTCAACTTAGCTGGTGACCTGCCATGCTGCCTTGATGCTAGTGGCACTCCATTAACACCTCTCCCTTATGTCACCCTACCACCAACCTTATTCTGCCAACCCTGCTTTCCACAGCTTCCTCTTTGTCTCACCCTGCACCTACACCAAGCTATGCATAGAAAAAACCTAGCTCACCTGCATGCTCTGTTTGATTGGGCAACAACATGGAAAATGTGGTTTAATGTTGATAAATGTCAAGTTATTCAACTGGGGGGCTAAAACCATGCATGCATATAAGAGGGTGTTGTTGGCAGTCACCACTGCTCTGCTACCGCTTAAACAGGTTTTAACATAGGAGATGACGTAGCAATCCCCCACTCACTTTCTGGCTAGCTGCCAGAAGTAAACACAGATGTCTGCTATCTCTGGTGCCAGGGAAAACCTGAAGCGGATTGATTTCTCTTCTGCAATGGGCCTTTGGGGACCATTTTGGAGGAGCCTGTATCTAATTGGACACAGAGCTCTCCCAATGCGTTGGCAGCCACCCATAAAGTCTATATATATAGCTCCTGCTGGCTCAATCGGGTGTGTCCTGCAGTGTGAGGAATGTCAGAGTCAGACACCCACTGGCTAGGGACAGGTAGGTTCAGCATATAGAGAGGTTCCCTGCAAGTTGTGGATGTACTGTATATGTAGCACTGTTCCCGTAGGACTTGCTGAGTGTTGACGTCATATGCCTCTCCCTGGTTACCTGCAGCTGGTTGCTCATAGTTTCCACTTGGTTGGTAGGGTTTTTCACTTTTCCCACCCTTACTCTCGCATGCTCGTTACACAATGACCAGTCTAGGATATTTGTGTTTTTTTTTAAAACTTGGATGGGATGAAGGGATTAGTGGGATACTCCAAATGGAACTATTTACAATGGCTAAGGACAACTCTCACTTGACCTCACCGAATTATTACTTGTGGTAGCAGTCACACTGCTTTAACCATACAGCCACATGTATGGAGGAATTTAGTCTTCTTGCTCTCACTAGCAGCAGACTTGATGCACTGTTATCTTCAGGACATTCTCTCTAGCATCCCTTTTGCTGACATCCTTCCACTGACTCTTCGAGGTGTCGACTCTCGACAGTCCACAAAGACACAGATCTGTACTCGCGATAGGCAGAATCATCACACCTGGAAGACTTTATGATGGTGACAGCCTGAGAAGCTTATCCTATTTCTCATCACAGCTTGTGGCTAGTGTATTTTCTCCCTTCGCCTTTCAGGACAGCACCTTGGAGAGAGCGCAGCTCCGCCTTTACCCAGGAAACACTGCGTGACAACGCCCCTTTTTAAGATCAGCTGCTTCCACCATGCCTTCAGTTTTAGTGTTTCCTCCGCCATGGTGGAACACTGCTGGGGAACCAGGGGTGTTGTGCTCTCTTTTAAAAAAACGAGGGTTTTGGCAGTGCCTTATGCTTACGTTCGCAAGACCAGCCCAGCACCTTCCCGAACGATGGGGTAGGTGTTCCGGTGTTCCCTTCCTTTGTCGGCTCACAGGAGTAATGGACTGCCGGAGCTCGTTCGCCCGTGCGTTCGGGGGGGCCGCAGGTGTGCTCAGAAACGAGCGTTCCATGCCAGGCCTCGGCATGGCGGCGCCGAATCCCGGACGGCGGGGGACGCCAGTTCTGGTGGGTAGAGACTTCCGGCAGGGCATAGCAGCAATTGGTTCCAGCTGCTGGAACGCAGGAGGAAGGGGCGGGTCCTCTGGCCGGGACTTCCTTTTGTTTGGCATGGACGAGAAGCCATTCAAAAGCGTGCGGACGGCGGCTGCAACGATCGGTATGGAGGACGAATCGTCAGCAGCAATGGCGGATGCAGGCGCTCAGGCTCCCGGCCAGTCCCAGGTAGGAGAGGTACAGAGGGACCTCTTTCCTTTACATCACTGGGTGTTTTTTGTTCATGTATTAAGTTAACCTGCAGTTGTCTGCTTTGGTGTAAAGGTCCATTAGCAGTTCAGCAGGGAGTGAGACTCTGGGCACTTAGGGTGTTTTGGCTTTGGGGTCTACCTGTTCTACTCTTTAGTGGCTGCAGTTAAAGAGGACCTGCGGGTTCTTTTATTTCTGTCGTTTCAGAAAGCTACTGCTAAGTCAGAGAGAACATCAAGAAAATGTCCCTCATGTAAAAATCCTTTAAGGGACTCTTGGCCCAAACCCCTGTGCAGATCCTGCATTGCGGATTTAGTGAAGGAGGAGTCCTCACAGGAGTGCAAGGAACTCCTGTCGTCCGTGAGAAAAGAAATAGCAGAGGCCCTTGTTCTGCCCATCAGATGTATATATTCTGATTATCTGCATTTGTGTTGTTGTAAATGACATTTAATGTTGTTATTTTCTATAGGAATCATTTGCAGAGTGTAGGCGCCATCTAGCGTCCCTTTTTGGTATTGCTTCTGTTGTGTATATTTTATTATTAAAGTTTATAACCTAGGAAGTACTTGGAAGGCAAAGTATTCTGGGTAAAGTCTCACAGGAAGAGACACATTCACCATGCTTTTCAGACTGCAAGATGTCTTGTTTCAATCTCTTACCATCATCCCTTATTGAACTTAAAAAAAGTAAGTTTTACTGTCTCATATTTTACTGTGTATATTTGTCTATGAAATGTATGCTAAATTTATGGGATATTGTACTTATCAAGGTTTATTCTTGTTATTTGTAGTTTCACCTAGCTTGTTCCAATAAACTGCGATCGAAGAAATATGGTATCATGTTTATGGGATAAGAATGCTTTAGCTGAATGTCCTTGAGACAGAACAGTGAAATTTTTAAGCTGACCTCTGAAGGGAAGATAAGCTGACTTCGGAAGTCTGGATGGTACTGTGTAGCCCCAGGCTGTACAGTCAGAAGCCTTAAAGAAGCAGGCCTGTGGGAGGCAAAGCAAGCAGCCACGCTACACAGAGACGCGCTCTGTCAAGCAGTACCGACACTAGAACGGTCTCTATACAGCAAGACAGCTTCTTCCCCGCAGCCATGTCTCACAGTAGAACATCTTCTTACAAAACACGATCACAAGCAAGCTCATCTAGGTCATCTGTCGCAAATGCAGCAGCTATCGCCCGTTCGAAAGCTGAAGCAGCAAGAGCCAGGGCCGCATTCGCAGACCAAGAGCTGCAGATGAAAAAAGAAAAGGCCCACCTTGAAGCAGAAAGGGTGAGACAGGAACAAGAGAGAGAGCAAGAAAGAGTACGCATGGAACAAGAGAGAGCAAGAAAGGGTGAGACAGGAACAAGTGAGAGAGATGGAAAGAATACGCCTGGAAGACGAAAGAGCTCAGCAAGAGGCATCTCTGAAACTGCAGCAAGCTATCTTAGAAGCTAACATGGAGAAGCTGGCAGTGGAACGAGATGCTGCCGCCGCCATTGCAGGGGCAGGAGTTCTAGAAGCAGCCATCTACGATGAGCCAAGAGCAGGTAGCAGCATACCAGGCCTAGAGGAAGAACAACAAGATTCCTTGCAACGCACGTCGGATTATGTCTACCAGTACTGTGACCCAAGCAGCATCCCACAACAAGAAATTAAACATGATGTCAGGGAGTCACACCAAATCAAGCAGCAACAAGACGACCTTGGACCCCAGTGCTACAGGCAAGAAAAATCTACTAGAGCTCCAGACGTTCCAGTCTCAACCAAACCTTCTACTCCAAAAGGTACTCAACCTTCATACAAACATCAAACACCTGTCTTCACTCCAAAGGTGTATGCAACGAGCCGGTACGAACTGCCAACCATATGCAAGTTGGAGCCTAAAGAAGAGACTTCTATCAGGTATGCCTTTACACCGCACCACAATACACCAGCAGCCTACCCCAATGCCAATCAGGCTACTGTAGACTTTGCCAAGTTCCTGGCCAAACGCGAGTTAGTTACCCAAGGACTTGCCAAATTTAGTGATCGCCCTCAACACTACAGGGCGTGGCGATCCTCTTTCCAGAGTGTTATCCAAGGTCTAGATCTATCTTGCAGACAACAAATAGAACTCCTTGTAAAGTGGCTTGGCAATGAGTCTGCTGAACACGCCAAAAGGATCAGAGACATTAATATAAACCACCCTGAGATAGGCCTTACAAACATCTGGAACAGACTGGATAGATGTTATGGTTCACCAGAGGCTATAGAGAGTACACTGTTTAAAACGATAGAAGACTTCCCAAAAATACCTAGCAGAGGTTACCAAAGACTCAGAGAATTCAGTGACCTGTGTATGGAGTTACAAGTTGCTAAGGCAGAAGGTGACCTACCTGGCCTTTTTTATCTTGACTCTGCTAGAGGTATTAACTCCTTAGCTCAAAAACTTCCTTATGAGTTACACGAAAGATGAATTGCTCATGGCTGTAACTACAAACGGAAACACAATGTGCCCTTTCCACCATTTAGTGAGTTTGTGGACTTTGTAGACAGACAAGCAGGAACGAAAGATGACCCCAGCTTCATTTTTCCAGTGTCTTATATCACTTCTGCTGGCCCTAAGCAACTCAGGGCTCCAGTAGCAGTGCACAAAACTAACATTTCTTCCCACAGATTTGCAGAGTCTCAGCCAGAGGATCAAGAGAATGACCCTACGAAGTTCTGCCCTCTACATAAGATGCCACATCCTCTTCTGAAATGCAGAGCCTTCAGGACAAAGACCATCCAGGACCGCAAAGCTTTCCTCAAAGAGAACAACATCTGTTACAAGTGCTGCTCTTCGTCTACACACTTCGCCAAGGACTGTAAGGTCAGTGTCAAATGCACAGAGTGTGACAGCACAGAGCACCACACAGCTTTACACCCAAGGCCTACTCCAAGAACCTTCCCACCTGTCCATGGTGACAAGGAGCAAGGCAGGGAGACCAAAGACTCTAGTACAGATACCACAGCAATCACTTCACAATGCACTGAAGTCTGCAAAGGAAGTACAGGTGGCAGATCCTGCTCTAAAATCTGTCTAGTGAAAGTTTACCCAAAGGGACGCAGAGACAAAGCAGTCAAGCTCTACGTCATTTTGGATGATCAGAGTAATAAGTCACTAGCTAGACCTGTATTTTTTTTGACATTCTAAACCTTAAAGGCCCCAGCAGCCCCTACTCCCTTAGGACTTGTGCAGGTACAGTGGAAACGGCGGGGAGAAGAGCTGACGGCCTACAAATTGAATCTATGGATGGTAAGACATGCCTACCCTTACCGACCATAATAGAGTGCAACCAGATGCCAGACAACAGATCAGAGATTCCCACACCAGACGCAGCAGCTCACCAGACTCACTTGAAGCACATAGCACATCATATACCAGAACTTGATGATCAGGCTCAGATAATCTTACTCCTAGGGAGGGATATCTTGCAAGTCCACAAAGTAAGGAAACTGATCAACGGTCCTAAAAGTGCTCCATATGCCCAAAAACTGGATCTTGGGTGGGTCATTATAGGTGATGTTTGCCTGGGAGGTGCACACAAACCGGCATTTGTTAATAATCTGCTCACTAGTACCCTCGAATGGTCGTCCTTCTTCTCTTTTCCAACCCTGTCAAAATCGCATCCTCATAAAGGAGCTACCTCACAACAACCCTGTACCTCTTCCTTTCTTAAGTCCCCTCTGTGACAGCAATGCCTATGACGATGACCAAAGCGACTTAGGACACTGTGTTCAGGAGAACAAAGGAAGACAACCAGGTAGCAATGTCCATTGAGGATAGGATCTTCCTAGAGGTTATGGAAAGCAGTATGGAGAAAGACGTGACTAATAACTGGGTAGCACCTCTTCCCTTTAGGCCACAAAGACAACGTTTGCCTTACAACAGGGAACTAGCATATAAAGGCCTCACTTCCTTAAGACACAATCTGCAAATGAAACCAGAAATGAGAGAACATTTCTTTTCCTTCATGGGCAAAATATTCCAAAATGGCCATGCTGAGGTAGCTCCAGACCTCAAAGACTCAAAAGAATGTTGGTACTTACCCATATTTGGGGTCTATCACCCTAAGAAGCCAGGGCAGATTAGAGTGGTGTTTGATTCCAGCGCCAAGCATGAAGGTGTCTCTCTAAATGATGTCCTTCTTTCTGGCCCTGACCTCAACAACAGACTATTGGGAGTACTTCTCGGCTTCCGCAAGGATTCAGTCGCATTCATGGCAGACATACAACAAATGTTCTATTGCTTTCTTGTTAAGGAAGAACACCGAAACTTTCTGAGGTTTCTCTGGTTCAGGGACAACAACCCCTCTGGAGACATCACAGAATACCGCATGAAGGTGCACATATTTGGCAACAGCCCTTCCCCTGCAGTTGCTATATATGGCCTCAGACACTCTGCTAGAGTGGGAGAGTCAGAGTATGGGTCAGATGTCAGACAATTCGTGGACAAGGATTTCTATGTAGACGATTGCTTGAAATCACTACCCACAAATGAAGCCGCAATCAGTCTCCTCAAAAGAACTCAGGCAATGCTTGCGTGTTCCAACTTAAGGCTCCACAAGATTGCTTCCAACAGTAGAGAAGTTTTAGAAGCCTTTCCTGTCCAAGACCATTCCAACGAGTTAAAGGACTTAGATCTAGGCACAGACTCACTTCCCATGCAACGCAGCCTTGGTTTGCTTTGGGATTTAAGATCTGACACCTTCACTTTCCAAGTAAACACAGAGGAAAAACCCTTTACCCGTAGAGGTGTCCTGTCTACCATAAACAGCCTATATGATCCTTTTAGGCTTTGCAGCACCTGTCACCATCCAGGGTAAGGCACTACTCAGAGACTTAACCTGTGAGTCGCTAGATTGGGACCACCCTCTCCCCACCGACAGGAAGAACCTATGGCTAGAGTGGAAGGACTCACTAACAGCGCTATCCAAACTTTAAATTCCACGCCCATATGCACCTCTGTCATCCACAGATGTTCAGATGCAAAGACTTTGTGTGTTTGCGGATGCTTCTGTTAAAGCAATTGCTGCTGTAGCTTACCTGAAAACCATAGACACTAAAGGACAATGCCACATAGGGTTTGTAATGGGAAAAGCAAAACTTGCACCACTGCCTGAACACACCATACCCAGGTTGGACACTTCAAGTTTCATTAATGCTCTTAGACGTTTCATTGCAATACGAGGCCCAGTGAAACTCATTCGCTCTGACAGAGGATCTAACTTTGTAGGAGCAGTGAAAGAACTGCAAATTCCTTCCAACTTGGACATCCCCAGTGTAAAAAGGTATTTGAGTAAGCAAGACTGCACGTGGATCTTCAATCCACCTCACTCTTCTCACATGGGAGGTGTGTGGGAGAGGATGATAGGCATAGCCCGCAGAATTCTTGACTCTATCTTCCTACAAGTAGGAACTGCAAGGCTTACTCACGAGTGTTTAGTGACATTTATGGCAGAGGTTACAGCCATCATTAACGCCAGACCCTTAACTTCAATTTCAAGTGACTCTGAAGATCCAATGGTTCTCACACCTACCATGTTGCTCACGCAAAAGACTGGTCTTGTAGGTACTCCAGCTGGAGAGTTTTGTGAGAAGGACCTTTACAAACGTCAATGGAGACAAGTTCAAACTCTTGCCAATACCTTCTGGAGTCGGTGGAGGGAGCAATACACATCTACTCTTCAACTAAGGAGGAAGTGGCACTCAGAAAAACCTAACCTTAAACTTGGTGATGTTGTGCTCATGAGAGATTGCCAGACACTAAGGAACATGTGGCCTTTAGGTCTAGTCACCAAAGTACTGCCAAGCAAAGATAATCTTGTCCGTAAGGTCGAGGTCAAGACCTTTCAACAGAATGAGGCCAAAGTGTTCTTGAGACCAGTGACTGAACTTGTTCTGTTACTTTCTACGGAGGACTCTGTTAGTGACGTCACTTGACGTCAGGCGGGGAGTGTTCTGCCCATCAGATGTATATATTCTGATTATCTGCATTTGTGTTGTTGTAAATGACATTTAATGTTGTTATTTTCTATAGGAATCATTTGCAGAGCGTAGGCGCCATCTAGCATCCCTTTTTGGTATTGCTTCTGTTGTGTATATTTTATTATTAAAGTTTATAACCTAGAAAGTACTTGGAAGGCAAAGTATTCTGGGTAAAGTCTCACAGGAAGAGACACATTCACCATGCTTTTCAGACTGCAAGATGTCTTGTTTCAATCTCTTACCATCATCCCTTATTGAACTTAAAAAAAGTAAGTTTTACTGTCTCATATTTTACTGTGTATATTTGTCTCTGAAATGTATGCTAAATTTATGGGATATTGTACTTATCAAGGTTTATTCTTGTTATTTGTAGTTTCACCTAGCTTGTTCCAATAAACTGCGATCTAAGAAATATGGTATCATGTTTATGGGATAAGAATGGTTTAGCTGAATGTCCTTGAGACAGAACAGCCCTAGGGACAGTACGCTCCCTTGTGAAAAAACGTGGTCAGAGTTCCAGCCAAGAACAGAGTTCTCAATCCAGTCTCCCTCCGTCCACTTCTGTGCAAGTTGAAAGTGAGTCTGAGGAAGAAAGGGAAAGCATTCCTCCCTCAACGTTTGATTCTGATGATGAGGAAGAGGAAGAAGAAGCCAGAGCTTCTAGATATAAACTGTCACTTGAGGAAGTTGATGATTTACTCAAGGCAATTTATACTACACTGGAGATCCAGCAAGAAAAAATTCAGCTGTCAGTACATGACAAAATGTACCAGGGGCTGGAGAAGGTCAAACATAGAGTCTTTCCTGTACACAAAGTGTTAACAGACTCCATTAAAAAGGAGTGGAAGGATCCAGAGAAAGGACAGTTCTTCTCTAAAGCCCTTAAAAGGAGGTTCCCTTTTGAGGAGAATGAGGAGTGTGTTTGGAATAAGAAACCAAAGATAGATGCTGCCTTCTCTCAAGTGTCCAGAAAGACGGACTTAGCCTTTGAGGATATGGGAATTCTCAAAGACGCTATGGACAAAAAAGCAGATGGGCTACTGAAGAAAGCATGGGACTCTTCCTTAGCCAATCTGAAACCTGCAATGGCAGCCACAGTTGTGGCCAGAAGTTTGGAATGCTGGTTAGACCAACTCAAAAATCATGTGGTGGCAGGTACCTCCAGGAAAGAATTATTAGAGTCCTTCCCTACTCTACTTAAAGCCGTCAAATACATGGCTGATGCCTCGGCAGAGTCCATCAAAATGTCTGCCAGATCATCAGCACTGGTCAATTCTGCAAGAAGAGCACTCTGGCTTAAAACCTGGTCAGGGGATTCAGCCTCTAAAGTAAAACTGTGCGGAATTCCCTTTTCAGGGGACTTGTTGTTTGGCCCAGAACTAGAGACTGTACTTGATAGGACAGCAGACAAAAAGAAAGCTTTTCCTCAGAAAAAGAAAGTGGTACAACAGAGGAAGAATTTTCGTCCTTTTCGATAAACCGCTAAGCAAAAGGACCAAACAAAGAAAAGGCCTTGGAATCCTCAGAGGAAGAGGCAGGGGTGGGGTATTGTTCAGAAATCCTGAGCAATCCCCTAAAAAACAATGACCAGCTCCCAGTAGGCGGGAGGCTTCAGGGCTTCTTGTTCAGTTGGGAAGAAACCACAAGAAGTCCATTTGTCCTAAGGATAATCCAGCAGGGTTATCATGTAGAGTTTTCACAAGACCCCCCCAAGTCGGTTCTACATAACAAACTTGCCGAGGGATCAGGAGAAGGCTCTGGCTATGAAGTCTCTTCTTCAAGAGCTGATGCAACAAAGTCATCTCTCAGGTCCCAGAGGGGCAAGAAGGGAAGGGGTTTTATTCCCATATATTTTTGGTCAAGAAACCATCAGGGAAATTCCGCCTGATCCTCAATCTGAAGCTGTTGAATCGGTCCATAAAGTACAAAAAGTTCAGGATGGACACGATTTTTTCAGTGAAGAACTTGCTGACCCCCAGGTGTCACATGGCCTCCATCGATTTGAGAGATGCATATCTCCATGTCCCAATAGCACCCCAGTCCCAGAAATGTCTGCGTCGTGCAGTCAATCTGGGGAGGGGGGAGGTCTGGCACGTACAGTTCAGAGCCCTGCCATTCGGGCTCTCCTCCTCACCCAGGGTATTCACGAAAGTGATGGCAGAAGCGTTGGAACCCCTGAGGCTGAAAGGGACCCCAATAGTGCCCTACTTGGACGATCTGCTACTTTTCGCCGACTCAAAAAGTCAGGTGGAATTCAACCTTCAAGTGACTTAAGCACATCTAAGAGGTTTGGGTTGGCTTCTCAACATTCAGAAGTCCAATTTAATGCCAGCTCAAAGAGTAAGGTTTCTGGGGTACGAAATAGACTCACTGGAACAGAAAATATTTCTACCCCAAGAAAAAATAGAAAAGATGCTGTCAGTTCTGAAGGCACTTCAGTCCAATTCAAGGTTCTCAGTAAGGCAAGCCATGTCGGCTCTGGGTCTATTGACAGCAGCAATCCCCACAGTACAGTGGGCCAGACTGCATGCTCGTCCGCTGCAGGCAGACATTTTGACAAATTGGTCTTACCAGGAATCTCTGGAGAAAAAGTTTGTCATAGGGGCAAGAGCAAAAAGATCACTCTGGTGGTGGAGGAACCAGAGAAACATCTCAAAATGTCCTTCCCAGTAACCCAAATGCCGCGTACACACGTGCAGACTTTTGCCGGCGGACCTAGTCCAGCGGACAATCCGCCGGACTTTCCAGCTGGGTCCGCCGGACTTTCCGAGCGTGTGGACTTGCCCACACACGTGCGGACTTGCCCACACACGCACGGACTTCTCCGGCAGATAATCCGCCAGCCAAAGTCCGCGGGACTTTTGAAAATGAACGGACTTGCCCACACACGGAGCAGTCCGTTCATTTCGAACGTAACTTCAGGTACGTAGCTAGCGTAGGCAGTAAATGCCGGCACGCTAGCTCCGTCACCTGGCATGGATTTAAAGGGAATCCCCACGCCGAAAAACGTGCGCCCCCCCCCCACCCCAAAGCACCTTGTCCCCATGTTGATGAGGACAAGGGCCTCTTCCCGACAACCCTGGCCGTTGGTTGTCGGGGTCTGCGGGCGGGGGCTTATCGGAATCTGGGAGCCCCCTTTAATAAGGGGGCCCCCAGATACCGGCCACCCACCCTATGTGAATGAGTATGGGGTACGATGTACCCCTACCCATTCACCTAAGGTGTAAAATGTAAAGTACAAAAACACACACACTTTTGAAAAAATATTTTATTGCACTGCTCCGGGGGTCTTCTTCTGTCTTGGGGGTCTTCTCGCCGGACTCCTCCGCTCTCTTCTGCTCTTTTACCTAGCTCTTTCACGAGCGGAGAAGTCCGGCTACCTTCTTCGTCGTCGCCGCCGTCGTCTGGGGGTCTCGATCCGCCTTCGGGGGTCTTCCGTGGTCTTCCGGGGGTCTCTTCTGTTCTTGCGGCGGTCGTCGTATTTCAAAAGTGTGTGTTTTTGTACTTTACATTTTACACCTTAGGTGAATGGGTAGGGGTACATCGTACCCCATACTCATTCACATAGGGTGGGGGGGCCGGGATCTGAGGGCCCTCTTATAAAAGGGGGCTACCAGATTCCGATAAGCCCCCGCCCGCAGACCCCGACAACCAACGGCCAGGGTTGTCAGGAAGAGGCCCTTGTCCTCATCAACATGGGGACAAGGTGCTTTGGTGTGGGGGGCCGCACGGCCCCCCTTTCCCCAGGGCACCCCCCATGTTGAGGGCACGCGGCCTGGTACGGCTCAGGAGGGGGGGCACTCGTTCGTCCCCACCCCCTTTCCTGGCCTGCCGGCTGCGTGCTCGGATAAGGGTCTGACATGGATTTGGGGGAACCCCCACGCCATTTTTCGGCGTGGGGATTCCCTTTAAATCCATAGCAGGTCACGGAGCTAGCGCAGCGGCATTTACTGCCTACGCTAGCTACGTAACCTGAAGTCACGTGCTAAATGAACGGACTTGCCGACGAGCGGCAAGTCCGTTTATTTAAAAAGTTCGGCGGACTAGCCTACTAACGGCGGGATTGTCCACCGGACTGCCAAGTCCAGCGGATAGTTTTAAAACAAAACTTAAAACTTTGGTCCGCCGGACTTTGGCGCCAAAAAGTCCGCCGACGCCCACACACGAGGGGATTGTCCGCTGGACTTGAGTCCAGAGGATAATCCCGCGGGATTGTCCCTTCGTGTGTACGCGGCAAAAGACTGACCACAGATGCCAGTGCATGGGGGTGGGGAGCCCACCTGGAAGAACAAACTATTCAGGGGGTTTGGTCCAAGCCAGAAGCGAGAAGGTCATCGAACTGGAGAGAGTTGAAGGCTATTCATCTGAGTCTTCTGTCCTTCCAGGAACTTCTAAAAAGTCAGCATGTCCAAATCTTGATGGACAATATGACGGCAGTGTTATACCTAACAAAACAAGGGGGCACAAAAAGCAGAACTTTGTTGGAATTAGCCTGCCAAATACTGAGATGGGCAGAGAACAATTTGGCCTCTCTATCGGCAGTCCACTTAAAAGGGACGGAAAACACCTTGGCAGATCTCCTCAGCAGGAGAGAAGTAAGAGAAGCAGAGTGGTCTCTGAGTCAGGATCTATTCGAGACAATAGCCAAGAGGTGGGGTTTTCCTCAGGTGGACCTATTCGCAAAACAAGAAAACGCGAAAGTACCAGTTTTCTTCTCCCTTCAGAGACAAGATCAAGCTCTGGGAATAGATGCTCTGGCCCACAGATGGGACTTCCAGCTGTCCTACGCTTCCCCCCCCCCCATTTTCACTGATTCCAAGGGTATTAGCCAAATTCAGACTGGAATCCACAGAACTAATTCTGATAGCTCCTTATTGGCCAAAAAGACCGTGGTTTGCAACCCTAATGAACCTCTCAGTAAAACCTCCTTGGAAGTTACCAAACAGGTCAGATCTACTGAGTCAGGGCAAGTTTCTTCATCCAGATCCAGCGTTTCTCAACCTAACAGCCTGGTTTCTGAAGAACAAATCTTAAAGCGGAAGTAAACCCATCGATTTAAACAGTTTAAAAAAAAAAAGGCATGCCGGGAATGCTAACTGCACATTGGCTGTGCTCTCAACCAAACAGCCAAACCATCCAATGGCTGGTGTTATAACGGATCACATGTGCAGCACCGTGGCAGTTGAAGGTTAAGCAGAGGCAAAGATGGCAGCTTCCTTGGCTGAAAAGGATAGGGGGGTTTACTTCCACTTTAAGACAAAAGGGCCTATCAGAAAAACTCATTACTACCCTTCTTGCAAGTAGGAAGAAGGTGACAAGAGACATTTATTTTAAGGTCTGGAAAGTATATAATACATGGTGTTCCAGAAAAGACTTTAGTTTGTCTAGTACAATTTCAGTTCTAGAGTTTCTTCAAGAAGGATTGGAGAAAGGCCTAGCAGCAAGTACGCTCAAGACGCAGGTAGCGGCTTTATCAGTTTTTTTTTTGGAAAGAACCCTGTCAGGAGAACCTTTTGATAATTCGTTTTTTCAGAGCTATGGCTAAAGTAAAGCCTAGACCTGTGATTATTTTTCCCAAATGGGATTTATCTTTGGTTCTTCAAGGACTAACAAAGCTTCCATTTGAACCCATAGAAGGATCATCACTTAAGTTTTTAACGTTTAAAACTGTGTTGTTGGTGGCAGTAACATCAGCCCGTAGAGTCAGCGAGTTACAAGCTCTATCAATCAAAGAGCCCTTCATGAGGTGCCTACCAGATAGGGTACTTCTAAAAACAGACCCAGCCTTCCTACCGAAAGTGAGCTCTGCATTTCATCGGGCACAGGAGATTATTCTCCCTCCATTTTGCCCCTCACCTTCGGGGCCAGGAGAAGAAGCCTTCCATACCCTGGATGTCAGGAGATGTCTTCTTAAATATCTGGAGATAACAAAGGACTTTAGAAAGTCATCCTCACTATTTGTTTTAATGGAGGGCGCTCACAAGGGATGTAAAGCTTCCAAAAACACCCTTGGAAGATGGTTAAAGCAAGCTATTAAAGAAGCATACACCTCTCTAGGTTTGGAGCCTCCAGAAGGAATCTTGCCTCATTCGACCAGAGCAGAAGCGGCATCATGGGCAGAAGCAATTTGTAAGGCTGCCATATGGTCCAGTTTTTCAACTTTTATAAAGCATTACCGCTTGGATCTGCTCTCAGCCTCAGACCAATCCTTTGGGAGAAAGGTTTTGCAGGCAGTGGTCCCACCCTGAAGTAAGTTTCTCGGTTATCCTCTCCAAGGTGCTGTCCTGAAAGGCGAAGGGAGAAAACCTTAGTTAGACTTACCGGTGACGGTATTTCTACAAGCCTTTCAGGACAGCAGCCTACTTCCCTCCCTAGGTTATGATGTATAATGTATAATTATAGGGCATGGTAACTGTCTGCTTATATTTTCCAGCATGTCGGAGGATTTCTCGGTAACAACTGAAGGCATGGTGGAAGCAGCTGATCTTAAAAAGGGGCGTTGTCACGCAGTGTTTCCTGGGTAAAGGCGGAGCTGCGCTCTCTCCAAGGTGCTGTCCTGAAAGGCTCGTAGAAATACCGTCACCGGTAAGTCTAACTAAGGTTTTCTGCTATATGTGCCTTCGGTATTAATCCCTGGATTTAAGCACTTTATTAAAGTGTGCGCTATCAATGTAAATTTAGTTTTTTCCCAGAACTGTAATGGAGTTCTGGGGGTTAATTGTACCGACTTTTGGCATCAGTCTGGCTGCGCTGTACTGCAGTTCCGCCTGGTCATAGGTGCAGTGAGGCACCTGTGACAGGCTGAGAACTAAGCCTGGTTGGACGTGTTAGGTACCAATCTTTCCCGGAGCCAATCAGTGGGCGCATCTGGTCCCCCTGTAGAGTCTGGGAAGGGGTATTTAAGGTGCTGAAGTCACGTGTAAAGGATTCGGCTGCTGCTTTGATTCCTGGTTCCAGTCCCCGTGAGGGGTCCCTGGCCCAGGAGTGTCTGCCGTCCCCTCAAGCATGGTCACTTTGACCAGCCCCAGAGGCTCTCATGGTCTGGGGTGGGGATCCGTCTGTTCCCGAGCCTCGGAACTGGTTAGTCTGAGGCCCAGTAACTGAAGGAGGATTCAAAGGCGTCCCGGTGAGCCATCTTTACTCAGGCAGAGACTTTCACTGAGGTGCGTAAGCGTGGGAGGAGCCCTTGCCGAAAAACCTGCAGTTATGCAGCTTAAGCAACCAGTGGGAGGAGTCTGTGCTATTCTTTTCCTGCACGAGGCACCGCGTGAGAGTGTGTTGCGGAAGGAGAAGTTGGTTGAGTTTATTGCAGTGTTGGAGAAAAAAAGACAAAGCTTCCCAGAAAATGTACCATGTTCTGGGCATGCAGCCTGTACCAGGACCCAGAATGCCTTCCTTGAGGGGTCCAACAGGCATGCAGATGCCCGGCGCCGTGCTTGCCGACACGGGTGTTCGCCTGCTGTCGCAGGGGCCGTTTGTGTTGTACACCGCAGGATATATGGAGGCCCTTGGCATGTTGTGCAGGAAGTGTGACGGCCTGGTTGCAAATCCCCAACCGTTTCCAAGGTGCAGAAGGTGTGGAGAATACATCTTTAAAGTGGAGCAGCCCACCGAATTGCCTCGGGCCTTACACATGAACTAGGCCACGGGCATAGCAACTGAGGAGTCAGTCGTTTTATGCCCCGGTATCATCCATTGGAGCTTGTGTTGCCAGAAGGGATGCTGCCCCCTCCGAAGTTCAGGAGACTGCCCTGGAGGTCGTGGACACGACCCTGGCCGTGAGTGTTGCTGCTGCAGTGCCTGTTTGTCAAGAGGGAGAGCAACCCATCGCTCCTCATCGTCGTAGAGGCAGACCATCCCCATGCCTTCCCGGGCTGAACATTTGGAAAAAGGTCTTCACAGAAAAGCACCGGAGAACTGCGGGTGCTGCCGCTGTGAATTATTGGCCCGCAGGGGAGTCGTCACAGTATTCATGGACTAACTTCAGCTCCGAAGAAGGAGATGACTGGCATTTCAAGCCTCGGTTGCCCTGAGTACTTGCTTTTAAAAAAGGCTTTTCAGCTTTTAGGCTACTCTGTTGCTAAAAAGAAAAAAAAAACTGCCCGATCATGACGGGGGCCGATTCCGGTCTCAGAGACTGTTGCATAAGCGGGTGGCAACAGAGTATGGACTTGGATTCCCTTACGTGCCCAGGGAAATCATGGACCTTATAGAGGAGAACCGGGAGAAGTGATATGCGGAAGATGTCTGGGACTACCTTTAAAGTCCCAAAGCCACTACGGAAGAAGGCATTTTCCCGTGAGATGTATGATCGTTTTCAAGGATGTCTGTTGCACTGGAATAATGGTCGGCACATCTATTGTGACAAAGTTGTGATTTGCAGACTGGATAAAGACAGTGCTGTGTACTACATCACCACTGTGGATGTCCAGACGGGTAAAGACTTAGTTTTGCCTGATCCCCTCCCCCCCCCCATTTCTACTGGTGAGCTGTTCCTGAGTCAAGCCTTTGAATTTGCAAGGAGAGCTTCTCTGGGTCTTAATCTCTTTGCAATTTCTTCTGAAACTACAGAACTGTGGGGGTAGATAGACAGGTAGTTGCTGGACAAAGCAATGCGTCAAGTCTACCATGCTGGACCACAGTACTTGGCTCTTCATAAGGACTTGCATTTACAGCGGCTCTGACCACTAGGTGGCATGAGTCGGCGGAAAGGGAACAAGAGTAGTTTTTTTTCTATTTTAGCTAGCAGTTAGTGATTCTTAGGGAAAAAAAAATATATATCTTTGGAAAAGAAGACTTCATTGAGACTGGGATGAAGCTTTTCTTTCTAAAGCAATAATGTACATATTGCACTTGTCTATTTTAAAGGATGCACCAAGATCGTCTGTCAAGCTCACCAGAGATTGGGTGGTGTAGACAGTTAGACTGCGTGGTATATGTGTACAGTATGTGAAATGTTTTAGTGTGAAGAATGTTAAACATTTAAACTGTTTCCCTCCCTTTTCCTGTCCCAACACCCAACCAAAAACTCAGGCACCACGTATTTTTGTAAAATATGTTAGGAGTTTTCCTCCCCTTTTTTTTTTAGCTAGACTATGAGGACATTGTCTAAAAAAAGTAGGGAGTGTGTAGCACCCACACTTTATTAAAGTGTGCGCTATCAGTGTAATTTTTATTTTTTTTTTTTCCCAGAACTGTAATGGAGTTCTGGGGGTTAATTGTACAACTCGTACAAGTGACCAGGGGAGGACTCTTCGGAGGAGGACCAACAAGCTGGCTGCTCGGTAAGAGCCTGGGAGCTGAGTTGTATGGACACTAAAGAATCCACACTTCCCACAGTATCACCAATGAGGCTGAGAGATCCAGGTACTGTGAGAAAGGTTCCTACTTATCTTCAGTTACAACCTAGTCTGTGGCAGAGACTTTGCTAAGTTCCGAATTACATGTTGGCTGCTAGATCTCTGGCTAGAGGTTTATCCAGCAGTGAAGCACCCAGCTGCGAGTGGCTACTCTCTGGGTTAATTAGAGACATTCAGTGGATGTCAGCAGTTCAAAGTGCCTGAGTTTTATCACCCGTTCCCTCTATTCCCACCTGAGACTGTGTTACTGTTGGATGTTACCCCTGCAAAATAAAAAATCCTCAAAAGGACTTGTGTGTCAGCTCTGAAGTTACTGGGTACTGACCCTGGGAACCCCTAGACAACGACGAGCTACGAGGAGGTAATTTGTAAGCCCAGAAAAGGCCGCCCCTAGGGGTTATGGCCGCTACATTTATATTTTTTGTATTTTGTTTAACACATATTGCTGTTAACAATAGATATTGTGGGAAAGGCCTGTTGCCACACCACCCTTAATGTGCCTATGAGCTAAGCAAGGTAGGGCCTGGGTAGTACTTGGATAGGAGACATTGGGGGTAAGATCCTGGTGATTCATAGGGTTATTTGTCATTACTATTTATTTTCATCATTTTGGTTTTGAGTTTGTGAGTGTTCCACTTGTTATATAACAATATCTGTTGTACAGAGAATCTAGCTATAGTGTCAGCAGCTAACATACAGTATGCATCTGAGCACAGATATTTCACTTCTACTTTCATTCTCTATGTTAACTCCAAGCAATTGTATCTTTGCCCAGGCAACTGACCTGCGGGCAGGCTCAAGTAATCTAAATTAGCCATACCTGATATTCTTCTGCAAATCCAAAGTCACTGTTTGCATGGTTATTTTCATAATGCTGTTTAAACCTTTCTTTTGATATGGTGTGAAATCTAGAACACAACAAAATATGCAAACAGTTTACCCACACAATGAACATAAAAAAAACAATGCTTACATCTTTATAAAAACAGATCAAACTATTATGAAAAAGACAAATTGACATACTTATGTGGCTGATTTTTTTACTTCCAAACTGGGACAGCAGCACAGAGCGTCATAGTTAGTTGTGGAAAACAGGGAATATGTTTGCTCAGAGCAACTGTTCCAAATTTCTTTGAGCCAGTTACTTTCCTGCTTAATGTTTACTTCTTCTATAACTTCTGTACCTCTCTCTGTGCTTTCTACAGGTCACAAAAGGTTACTTTATCACAAACCTATATAATTGTAGCCCCAGCCCACAGCATTTCCTGAACTCTGCTGAACAGACGAGGCTGTCACACATGCTGCAGCCACTCACACACAGTCATTGCTGCAGCTGTTCCTCCTCTCCCCAGCTGTGGGGGAAAAGAGTGCACTGATGAAAAAACGGAAAATTTATATCAAATACTTACCGTAATTTTCCTTTCCTGATAGGCTCCATGGCAGCATACGTGTGGGTTGGCCCCGCCTCCATAACTACCCAATAGGACCCCTCTCCCATAAATCTTTGCTCCTGGCTGCTATCCGTGTTCCGTAACTAGCCTACTCCAGACATTTGGGAGGGAACTCCTGCTGCCATGGAGCCTATCGGGAAAGGAAAATTACGGTAAGTATTTGATATAAATTTTCCGTTTTCCTGACAGGCTCCATGGCAGCATACGTGTGGGAAATAACTCGCCAAAACACACTCGGGTGGGCAAAATGTTGAGCAAAGAAAACCAAAATTTATTTAACATTGTCCAATGACAATACTTGTAAACCAAAATTAATAGAAGACAGCGCAGCTGGTTCAACGCAATAATGAGAAAGAAAAGTATTAATTGTGGACCAAGAGGCCGCTCTACAAATAACATCAGGCGCCACATGCCGAGAAGCTGCCCACGAAGTTGAGATGCTCCGTGTTGAATGAGCCGTCACTGCCTCAGGAGGAGCCAAGCCCTTAGCTCTGTATGCCCTTTGAATCGTCTGCACAATCCACGCGGAAATTGACCTAATTGACGCACGCATCCCTTTATTCTTGCCATGAAGAAGGACAAAGAGGAATTCCGTTTGCCTGAATGGAGCTGTTGCCTCCAGATATTGTTTTAAGGTGTGGCCTACATCAAGAGGATGGATCTCTTGGACATCTGGTGTTTTGAAAGTAGGGAGTACAATCTCCTGATTCTCATGGAAGACTGTGGTCACTTTAGGGTTTGACCCTAACATAGGAATCAGCACTACTCTGTCTTCAAAAAAGGTCAGAAAAGGTTCCTCTGAACCCAGATTCCTGATCTCTGATACCCTTTTCGCTGACGTTATTGCCACTAGGAAGATAGTCTTTAGAGTAAGATCCTTAACAGACAAAGGTTGAGATGAATCTTTCCCAAGATTTGACAGAAAATCCAAAACTAATGGAAGGTCCCATTTGGGAAACCTGGGTCTTCTTTGTGGTCTGAGCCTGATGGCACCCTTAAAGAATTGACGAACTAAGGCGTGATTCGCCCATGAGACTCCCGTGAAGGCTGAGATGGCTGACACTTGCACCCTTAACGAACCGACCGACAGGGATAAATCTAATCCAGACTGAAGAAAGCTCAGGATATCATGAACCTCTGGAGAGTTACACGAGTTTTCTCTTGACGACATGTGTTCAGCAAACCTGGACCAAATGCGCTCATATACCCTATTAGTGCTTCTTCGCCTGGCATTAAGAAGAGTTGGAATCGCTTCTTTCGGGCAACCAAGCGCCTCTAGCCTTCCCCTCTCAAGAACCACACCTTGAGGTGCAGACACGCTGGAAACGGGTGTAACGTCTTGCCCTGAGACAATAGATCCGGCCTGAGAGGTAGGGGAATTGGGTCTTGATAGCTGAGGAGCAGCAGCAGAGGAAACCACAGCCTGTTGGGCCAGAATGGAATGACAGCAATAATCTCCACTTTTTCTGTTCTGAGCCTCCGCAGAAACTGTAGAATTACCGGGACTGGAGGGAAGGCATAGGCCCTCTGGAAATCCCAACTGGTCGTGAGAGCATCTATCCCGAACGCCTGAGGGTCCCTGAACCTCGCAAAGTACTTCGGTATCTTGAAGTTGCACGGGGAAGCGAACATGTCGACTTCCGGAGACACACCCAGTGTTAGGAGCCACTCGAAAACTTCTCTGTGGAGGGACCACTCGTTGTTGTCCAACTCGACCCGGGACAAGAAGTCTGCTTGCACATTCTGGACCCCCGGAATGTATACTGCCGAGATGTTGGCTAAGTTCTTTTGCGCCCAACTCATTAAAGGCTCCACTTCTTGTAACAGGGACCAGCTGTGAGTCCCGCCTTGTTTCCTTATGTATGCCACTGCTGTTGTGTTGTCCAACCTTAGCATGACGGAAGAGTTCAACACTAGATGGCGAAAGGATAGGAGTGCCTGAAAGGCTGCCCTCAGTTCCAGGATGTTGGAAACGACTCCTTGAGCCTGGCATGTCCACCTGCCCTGAGCTACCTCCGAAAGGCAATGAGCGCCCCAACCCTGGTTGCTGGCATCTGAGGTCACCGTGATCCATGAGATGGGGACAATCGAATGATGGTTGCGCAGATTCTTCCCCTGAAGCCACCAGAGGAGAGATGTCCTCATAGATGGGGTAAGGAAGATGCGCTGATTCTGGTCGACAGAGTTCCACTGATGCAGAAATCCCTTCTGAAAGGGACGGGTATGCCACTGGGCCCACTTCACCATGGGAATGGTTGCCGTCATCGTACCAATTATTTTCAGGCACTGGAGAGCAGAAAGGTGAGTTGATCCACGTGCCGCCTGAATCCTGTCTCGGATTACCATGATTTTCTCCTCTGGGAGGGAGATGGAACCCTCCACGGTGTTGAAAAGAGCGCCCAGAAACACGAGGGACTGAGATGGCTCTAGCTGACTCTTTTCTAAGTTCAGGAGCCACCCGAACTCTTGCAGGGTAGAGATGACAACCTCTTTGTGATCTAATAGCTGATCCTTGCTCTGAGATAGTAGAAGCAGGTCGTCCAAGTAATGGTGGAGACGCACACCCTTGACCCTGAGAAGAGCCACTACCGCCAATAGCACCTTGGAAAAAACCCGGGGTGACGTGGTTAACCCGAAGGGTAGACAAATGAACTGAAGGTGTTGGTTGCCTACCGCGAAGCGGAGGAATTTGTGGAAGTCCTTTGTCACAGGCACGTGAAAATATGCGTCTTTCAGGTCGATTGATATTAACCAGTCTCCCAAGTGTACTGACTGTTGTATGGTAAGTAGGGACTCCATCTTGAATTTCTCCTTGCGGATGAATGAGTTGAGGTGAGTCAGGTCTATTACTGGCCTCCATGTGCCGTTCTTCTTCTGCACCAAAAACAGGGGTGAATACATGCCTTCGCCCCTCTCTTCCTCTGGGACGGGTACGACTGCTCCTTGTTCCAATAAACAGCTTACGTAGGTCAACAGGACCTGTCTTTTCTCTTCTGAGCTTGGAAGAGTAGTAGGGATGAATCTGAGTTTTGGAGTGTTGCAGAAGACCCACTTGTGACCGGACGATACTGTCTTACGGTCCAATAGTCCCGAATTGAGGCCGCCCAAACATGTTTGAAGTGGAGAAGACGGGCCCCCACCCGACATGTTTGAGCGGGCCCAATTTCAAAAGGACTTCCCAGAATCCTGGTTCCCAGAGGAACCACCTTTAGAGGCCTTCTTAAAAGAAGACTGCCTGGACCTCCATGTCCTGGAGAATTCTCGGCCGGGTTTATAGCTGCGTGCATCCCTGGCACGATCCGCATTCTGTCTTCTTGGAAAAGAGCGTCTCTGATTTTGAGGACGCCTATCCTGAGGGAGAAACCCAGATTTCCCACCTGTGGCCCGGGATATGGCAGAATCAAGCTTATTGCCGAATAATGAGGACCCTTCAAAGGGGATGCGGCACCAAGCCTGCTTAGAAGCAGGGTCTGCGAGCCACGGACGGAGCCACAACGCACGTCGCGCCGAAACGGCTGCCAGCATATCCCGAGACATCAGGCGAATGACATCAATGGATGCCTCCCCCAAGAAGGCTGAAGCCATCCTAATCTCTTGAATAGGTGAGTCTTTAGCTGTGTCTATTGAAATGCCTCTCAGGTATTCTTCAATGCTGTCAGCCCAGAATTCTATGGCCTTTGACACTGCTGCGATCGCAAGCACTGGTTTGCACGCCATCCCGGAGGTCAAATAGATTTTCTTTAGATCTGAATCGATCCGTCTCTCTAAAGGATCCTTGAATGACACAGTGTCTTCTAAGGGGAGAGTCACATATCTCACCAGACGCATAAGTGCTGCATCTACCATTGGAGCTGACTCCAGGTGTTTCACATCTTCTTCCTTAAAGGGGTAAAGTTTAAGGATTTTGGATTGCATGGAACTCTTTTTGTCCATCTTGCTCCACTCTTCTGAAATAATATCACCCAATTCAGACAGAAACGGAAAAAATTGACGCTCCTTATTGAGCTGTTTAAAAAATTTCCTCTGCTTCGGGGGGGAAGTGATAGGATCTTCCCACTTCAGAGCCTCTCTCACTGCTTTAACCAGGGAGGGAACCAAACCATAGTCAAACCCCAAACCTGGATCTTCTGGATCCGATTCACTGTCTGAGAAAAGGGCAGAATGGCGGCTAGGTTGGGATGAATCCCATGTTTCTTGTAGTACCCCCTCTCCTACTATAGGATCTAGCGGGTCTGCCGGGGATTCACAGGGCTGTTGAGCTTCCCTTTCCTGCAGGGATTCTTTTACCACTCGTCTCACCATTGATTCTAGGCGCTGGTCAGCGCCGTCTCTCTCATCCGCTGCCTTAGTGAAACAATGGTCACATAAGGATTTGTCTGCTGGTACAGGCATTTTGCACCCCCAACATGCTTTCTCTGGCCTCTTGCTGGAGTGAGCCACAGGGGGGCGGGAATAATCCCTGTCACGCTGTTCCGACCTGGCGGACTTATGGTGGCTGGATTTTGAGGAGGATTTGTGGTGGTGCGATTTTGACGATCCACTGCGTCTATAGGCACTAGGTTGTGGATCAGATTTGGAAGGGCTGTGAACACAGAGAGACAGACAGAAGGGACAGGTCATATTTGCTGCCTATGCTTACTCTCTTCAATATTAGAAATATAAAAATGTACTTTAGGACCTACCTAACATGAGCGGGCTGGCCACTAGGGGGCAGTGAAGCATCCATAATGTCCAAAACACCAAGCCTGACACTGCAGTAAAAAATAAAATCTTCAGACCAAATACAGCAATAATCCAACCAAGCCCCAGCATAAAGGACTGTTCCTACCTTGAACCGCCGAAATACTAGCCCCGGGAAGTCGCTGTGGCGTCCGCAATCATTCCCAGGGCTCTGTCAGCTTTGCAAGGTTTTTGAATTTGCCGCCCGTGACGTCATCGGCATCATCTGACGCCGGGGTCCTCAACGCGCATGCGCGAGACCCAAGCCTCGCTCTCACGTCGGGTCCGCGCATGCGCAGAGCGCCCGCGCACCCGGAAATCGAAGAGAGTAGTTTGCTGGAACGCAGAAGCGTCCAGCAAACAGCATGGAAATAGCAACAGATAGAGGAAAAGAATACAATCAATGGGCACACACATAAACACTGCTGCCATGGACAGATACAGACTCACCACTCCACCAACGATCACCTGGCCGAACGATCCAAGGCACGCACACACCGGACCTCCCAGCAGATAAGGGCCACCTGTAGCAACAGGTAAACAGGCCGGCGCACTTTAAGGTAAGATCACCAGTCTTCAGCGCTACTCTGCATATACACTCCATACCCTGCTTAACAGTCAGGGCCTATCGGAGGAAAACAATTCAGTCATTCGGCCGATCGATCGCTGTGAAGTCATCTTCAGGTAGGAGAACCACATGGTCCTACGGAGGAGGACAAAAAAGGAACACGGATAGCAGCCAGGAGCAAAGATTTATGGGAGAGGGGTCCTATTGGGTAGTTATGGAGGCGGGGCCAACCCACACGTATGCTGCCATGGAGCCTGTCAGGAAATGTGTTTTTTGTTTCATTCTGGGTTTTCTTGGGCTTTCACATTGGAGTGACAGGCAGGGCCGGACTGGGAGTAAAAGCCAGCCCTGGAAAAAAATTTCATACCAGCCCCATAGCATTATTATACCAGCCCAACAGCATAACATCATTATTTTCTTGTTCATAAAAGGGAAAACCATGCATTTTAAAGCACATTTGAAGAGTGTATTATATAAAGATAAGACAGATATGAAAGCACATAGGGCCAGTGTTGGTCATCTTACTTTAAAAAAGTAATTAGTTACATTACAAATTACTTCTCCCAAAAAAGTAATTGAGTTAGTAACTCAGTTACTACATTGGAAAAGTAATTAGTTACTCAGCAAAGTAACTGACTTTTTTTTTTAATATTCTTAGGGGCGGGTCTAGTATTACTGTAAGCAAGGGGCGCGTTCCCCCCTGCACGTCTATTTCCCCCCCAACACATATATCTGTTCCCCCTCTGTACCCCACTACACGTCTGCCCCCCCCCCACACACATATATCTGTTCCCCCTCTGTACCCCACTACACGTCTGCCCCCCCCCCACACACATATATATCTGTTCCCCCTCTGTACCCCACTACACGTCTGTCCCCCCCCCACACACATATATCTGTTCCCCCTCTGTACCCCACTACATGTCTGCCCCCCCCACACACATATATCTGTTCCCCCTCTGTACCCCACTACACGTCTGTCCCCCCCCCACACATATATCTGTTCCCCCTCTGTACATCTGTCCCCCCCAAACTCACGGATCGGATGGTTGCAGAGTCACGGATCGGATCATTTTTCGGATCAGCAAATAATAATTGAATTTGCAAAAACCTTTGAAAATTCCACCACCATAAAGCCCCCACTGTAATATCCACGTCATCTCCCCAACTGTAATATTGTCTGGGTATAGCTGGGTACGGCTGGGTATCGCCGAGTATGGCTGGGTATTACCGAGTATTGCAGAGTGTGGCGGGGTATGGCGGGGTGTTGCAGAGTATTGCGCAGTATTGGCAGGGTTTTGCAGAGTATTGCACAGTATTGGCAGGGTGTTGCAGAGTATTGCACAGTATTGGCAGGGTGTTGCAGAGTATTGCGCAGTATTGGCAAGGTTTTTCAGAGTATTGCGCAGTATTGGCAGGGTGTTGCAGAGTATTGCGCAGTATTGGCAGGGTGTTGCAGAGTATTGCGCAGTATTGGCAGGGTGTTGCAGAGTATTGCGCAGTATTGGCAGGGTGTTGCAGACTATTGCGCAGTATTGGCAGGGTGTTGCAGAGTATTGCGCAGTATTGGCACTGGCAGGGTGTTGCAGAGTATTGCGCAGTATTGGCAGGGTGTTGCAGAGTATTGCGCGGTTTTGGCAGGGTGTTGCAGAGTATTGGCAGGGTGTTGCAGAGTATTGCGCAGTATTGGCAAGGTTTTTCAGAGTATTGCGCAGTATTGGCAGGGTGTTGCAGAGTATTGCGCAGTATTGGCAGGGTGTTGCAGAGTATTGCGCAGTATTGGCAGGGTGTTGCAGAGTATTGCGCAGTATTGGCAGGGTGTTGCAGAGTATTGCGCAGTATTGGCACTGGCAGGGTGTTGCAGAGTATTGCGCAGTATTGGCAGGGTGTTGCAGAGTATTGCGCAGTAGTGGCACTGGCAGGGTGTTGCAGAGTATTGTGCAGTATTGGCAGGGTGTTGCAGAGTATTGCGCAGTATTGGCAGGGTGTTGCAGAGTATTGCGCGGTTTTGGCAGGGTATCGCCGAGTATGGCGGGGTATGGCGGGGTGTTGCAGAGTATTGCGCAGTATTGGCAGGGTTTTGCAGAGTATTGCGCAGTATTGGCAGGGTTTTGCAGAGTATTGCACAGTATTGGCAGGGTGTTTGCAGAGTATTGCACAGTATTGGCAGGGTGTTGCAGAGTATTGCGCAGTATTGGCAAGGTTTTTCAGAGTATTGCGCAGTATTGGCAGGGTGTTGCAGAGTATTGCGCAGTATTGGCAGGGTGTTGCAGAGTATTGGCAGGGTGTTGCAGAGTATTGCGCAGTATTGGCAGGGTGTTGCAGAGTATTGCGCAGTATTGGCAGGGTGTTGCAGAGTATTGCGCAGTATTGGCAGGGTGTTGCAGAGTATTGCGCAGTATTGGCAGGGTGTTGCAGAGTATTGCGCAGTATTGGCAGGGTGTTGCAGAGTATTGCGCGGTTTTGGCAGGGTGTTGCAGAGTATTGGCAGGGTGTTGCAGAGTATTGCGCAGTATTGGCAAGGTTTTTCAGAGTATTGCGCAGTATTGGCAGGGTGTTGCAGAGTATTGCGCAGTATTGGCAGGGTGTTGCAGAGTATTGCGCAGTATTGGCAGGGTGTTGCAGAGTATTGCGCAGTATTGGCACTGGCAGGGTGTTGCAGAGTATTGCGCAGTATTGGCAGGGTGTTGCAGAGTATTGCGCAGTAGTGGCACTGGCAGGGTGTTGCAGAGTATTGTGCAGTATTGGCAGGGTGTTGCAGAGTATTGTGCAGTATTGGCAGGGTGTTGCAGAGTATTGCGCAGTATTGGCAGGGTGTTGCAGAGTATTGCGCAGTATTGGCAGGGTGTTGCAGAGTATTGGCAGGGTGTTGCAGAGTATTGCGCTGTATTGGCAGGGTGTTGCAGAGTATTGTGCAGTATTGGCAGGGTGTTGCAGAGTATTGCGCAGTATTGGCAGGGTGTTGCAGAGTATTGCGCAGTATTAGCAGGGTGTTGCAGAGTATTGCGCAGTATTAGCAGGGTGTTGCAGAGTAGTGGCAGGGTATGGAGGGATGGCTGCTGCCATCCGATCTCTCCCCTCCACTGTACAGATCTGTACACAGAGGGAAGACCAGCGTCATCTTGACGCCGGTTTGTTTACAAAGTGATCGCTCCGTCATTTGACGGAGCAATCACATTGTAAACGGCCGACGGGTGCACCAAGATGGCCGCCGCTCCGGAGCTAGGCAGGAGCGGCGGCCATCTTGGTGCCCCCGTCGGCCGCCGCTCCGGAGCTAGGCCGAAGCCGCGGCCTTTCCTAAGGCCGAGGCCGCGGACGGCTCCGCGATCGCGGCGGGTAATTGCGGTAACGCCGCCCCAGTAATGGGAACGGCGTTACCGCTAGGGGAAGAGTAATCAGTTAGATTACTCGTTACCCTCTAAAGTAACGGCGTTACGTAACGCCGTTTACTTTAACGGCGTTAGTGCCATCACTGCATAGGGCTAGGGATATATATAGCAAATTCCAGTTAAAAGTGGAGAGCAATCATTAAGGGGGGACACCTGGGACTCTGGGAATGTGGGGGGGGGGGGGGGACTCTGGTGACCAGAGACGAGCTTCCTCAAAGAATACACTAAGGTAAGGGGGGGGTGAGGTACTGATATAAGGGGGAAACCTTTATATCGGTGCCCCCTTACATTATTGTATTCACTCCCCCCCACCTCAGACTGGACTGGCGGTGCTGTCACTGACCTCCTCTCAGGTGCACCTCGCAGGGCTCAGTCAGTTGGCTCCAGCTTGGTGGCTCTGGTTTTCCTATAGTCTCCTCTCCTCAGTCCACACAAGTCTGACTTATCCCATGACAACCATGCCGGCGGTGTTCCCACTGTTGCCTCCTCTCCAGACCGCAGGCATAATATAAAACAGGAGTTGTCAGAGGCTGTGGGCATGGTACAAAATATGTCTGAGGATGCAGGCATGGTTCTCGTGCGCTCATCAGGAAGCTTCCTGATGACGCAATGATTGTTTGCAAAACGCATAGAAGCTGCTGGGAAATTCGTGTCGCGACTTCCGGTCTGAACGGGAGCGAGGCGAGGAGCGCATGAGAGCAGAGAGGGGAACATACGCTTGCACAGGCGGATCCCACATACACGGCTGGAGTAGCTCAGTACCAGCATAAGGCACACAAAAATGTGAGTGCAATATACAATTTTTTAACTGATTTTAAATGAATGAATTCAAACTTATTACACTATGAGAGAAATCTATTCTTTTTGAGAGCGACATCTGCCCAAACTGAACTCTTGGAATAGGATATTGAGACAAAAATATTCAGGAGTGGTTATCCAGGTAATTAACCAAAGGCAAAAACTCACCTGGTTCTGGTGACTGGCCATTTCATAAGAGGTGGTGGATTCACAATTTGGGTGACTTTCAGCATCAGAAGATAGAAGATTTTTTTTCACTGTGGTGTCATATATTGGACATTACCATATATAAGCCGAGATTTTCAGCCTTTTTTTTTAGGGCTGAAAGTCCCCCCCTCGGCTTATATTCGAGTCACCGCCGTCTGCCTACATGAACAGCGTGTCATGCAGACAGACGGCAGTTTTCAAAAGCCGCGCCTCCTCCTCCTCCTCGTCCGTGATAGGAGGAACACTCATTTTCCCAGCAGTAAGTCAGTGCAGTGTTCCACCTATCACGGACATCCTGTCATTCTCATCTCATGGACGAGGATGAGAGGATGTCCGTGATAGGCGGAACACTGCACACTGACTGCTGGGGAAAAAAGTGTTCCTCCTATCACGGACGAGGAGGAGGAGGAGGCGCGTTTTTTGTAATATTGGAATGGCGCCTTACACGCTGTGGGGGGACAGAGCGGGACTGCATCGGCTGCAAAGTTGGAAGCGACACAGGACACAGGACCTACAGATGGGCAGATGGGCGGATCGGCACAGGTAGGCTGCAATGGGGACACGGGGTGCAATGGGCACACGGGGGTCTGTACAGGGGACATGCAGCTGCAGATGGGCATTGCTGACCCTCTTTTCCACTTACAGTAGCTGCTGCATTTTTGTCCCTCAGCTAATACACGGGTCAATACGTTTTTCCCCATTTTTTTTTTTTTTTGTGGTGAATTAGGGGCCTCGGCTTATACTCGGGACGGCCTATACTTGAGTATATACGGTATGTATTTGATGCATGGCTAAACATATTTCGATGCATGGTTGATGGTATCCCTGACAAATTGTATTTTTATTGTTTTTTTTTGGGGGGTATTAATTTGGGTTGTCACAATAATATAAATTTTTATTTGTGTATGGTATTTTTGCAGCAAAAGGCACATAGCACTTTATGAGGTATATATTGTAGTTCGCACACTACACTTATTTATTTATTTTTTATTTTCATTTATTTTTATGTTTCAAGCCCACAAAGATAGGGAGTAAACGTGGTCGTATAATATTAGAGTGGCTGGCATAGTCCCTCTTTATACTAATGGTACAGAAGATGTCAGAGGCTGTGGGCATGGTACAGGAGTTGCCGGAGGCTGTGGGCATGGTACAGGAGTTGCCGGAGGCTGTGGGCATGGTACAGCAGGTGTCAGAGGCTGGGGGCATGGTACAGGAGATGTCAGAGGCTGTGGGCATGGTCCAGCCTCACCGTGCCCATAATTGCAGTCTCGCCTTGCCCATAATCGCAGTCTCGCCTTGCCCATAATGCAGTCTCACCTTGCCCATAATGCAGTCTCACTGTAGACACCTGAATTACAGTCTGCAGGCATCTCCCGCTGCGAGTGTAAAAAACTTTGGCCGCGCAGTAAGAAAAGTCCCACCCTCCTCCTAGATCAGCTCGTGTGATAGACAGAACACTGCATCTATCACACAAGCTGGTCTAGGAGGAGGGCGGGACTTTTCTCACAGGGCAGCCAAAGTTTTTTACACTCAGCTCGGAGACACACAGCAGGAGATGCCTGCAGACTGTGTATAATGTATAGTGGAGGAGAGAGTGCTGCGCTGCAGCCACAGCTTGGCCCAAAGTGGCCCCAGGGCAGGCAGCCTACCGGGAAATATCCCAGTATCCCGGTAGGCCAGTCTGGCCCTGGTGACAGAGGCGCTTTACAGGTGCTTTGCAGGCATATCTTTAGCACTATAGCACCTCAGTGTGAAAGGGGTCTAAGGATGCATGGCAGGGTGTGTGTCCTATGATTACATATATTTTCCAATAGGTGTCCCTTATTTCCATCTCAAAAAAGTTGGAGGTATGGGTAGATGCTGTTGCTGTACAGCCTGGGAAAAGGACAGAGCCTAGAAAAAACAGAAATGGAAGGCTGGCACACCTAGTGCATTACCAGAGATAATTTAATAAGACATTTTTGGGTACCCATAAAATGCAATGGACATGGACATGCACAGAACACAGGGTACAGCTCAAGGATAGAGCCAGTTGGGAGGAGTAAGGATTGTGGGAGGCTGAGCATGTGCTGCAGATGGGCTCTGGAGCTGCAGATTCCAGCATTACAAGAGCTTTGCAGAGGAGGCAAAGTAGGGATTGTTCTGGGGCTTGAGGCAGTTGTTAGGGGGATGTTGAATAGAGCACCCAACCTTGCAGCAGGCTGTTAGTGGGACATCTTTCTGCAGTGTTGGGGATGAAAGTGGCCAAGGCGCTGACATCTCCTGGTCTATGGAAATGCCACTGTCAAGTCTGGTGTTGCTGCCAGGTCGTGGGGATAATGTCACTGCAGCTGGCATCCCTGAGCCCCAGACAGAGTGGGAGGAGACAAGTCAGTGTTAGTGTCGGTGAGGAGTTGGTAAGAGGGTGCTGGCCATATCCTACTGTGCCCTATTTAAAGAAACAGTAGTGCCCACTTGGGACACCATTCAGGCATCTGTTCCCAGGTTTAGAGGGACTTAAGTGTGAGTGCTCAATTTCTGAGTGTGGGCCTCAACAAACTGGCCAGTAGGTTAGTGTAGGGTTTTCCAGAGACCATTGCCCCTGCATTTCCCAATAAATAGGACCTTCCTAGCGTCTAGTCTAGCGATTAGGGGTCAGTCACTGGTCCGCTTGTTCATTAATAAGTTCATATGTTCTTTTTTTAACTGTTTCCATATTCTTGTGTAGCGGTACCCCCGTAGGAGCCACTGAGTATTGTGGTCCACCTGTCACCCTGCCCAGCCCGGCATTCACCTCTCAGACACTCAGAGACGTTGAACAGTCCATGCGCTTTTTTTTTTTTTTGAGGGGATTGAACTTGGATGGGGTAAGGGAAGTATAGGATGCCCATTAAAATTGGTAGAACTTGCTTGAGACAATTATATACAGTTTGGTATATACACTCCATTTCTCCTCCTGCACATCGCTTCCTCTCTAATCCTTCAGGCACAGCTAGCACAAAGTGGTTAGGCTTGACACTGGCTCAGCCAGGCCCAGGCAGCTCCACTTCTCCTCCTCTTTCCAGCAAACTCTAGAAAGAAGATGGAGGCCCCAGTAATGCTGCCTGTGAGTCACCAGCTGCTACCCTGAGCCACATCCAGCCTAGATGAGATCAAAGCAAACAGGCCTGGCTGCAAGCCTAAATGTACCTGTCCTACAAAAAAATCCTACCCATAGGCGTGCGCAGAGGGTATGCCAGGTGTGCCCGGGCACACCCTAATTACTACGTGCGGATTCCCCCAACTGCCCTGGCTTCCCCCTTCGGTTTGTGAATGAATAGGAAGCCGCTCAGCACACAGCACTTCCCAATCATTCACTGTGCAGTGCAGCTGAGGCTGCAGAGAAAGACATGTGTGTGTTTGAGCTTTGAAGTACACACCCTAATGCAATAGTCTGCGCACACCTATGATCCTACCTCTAGCATCTACCTATCTAAAGGGTGCTACACTCACCCCCCACCAAAATTCAGCCAGTCCCTGGGAAAAATTAGAAAAAATGGCTCCTGGTCCCAGGAGTAAGGGCATCCCATAAGATAAATTGGAGGGGGGGGGGGGGGCTGGACAAATTTGGATGGTGAATATGTACAAATAAATGCGTAGAAAAATGTATTTCTTTTCAGTATTTATAGCACGTATAATACATTAGAAACCTACTGTAACTACAACATCCCTACCACTAAAACAATTACACAATATACATTGGAACAGAGCATCTCCCCCTCAAGGGAAATCCTCTGTCCACAGGATCCGCAGCTCCAGCCGGAGGTAGATAGACAGCCGTCCCATCCAAAGGAGTCCTGTAAAACAAACAAAACAACATCCTATCCTACCAGCTACCTGTACACTTTCCAAAATGTATGTCAGGAGGGGGTTATAAACCTGCTGACAGAAATAACAACAACAATAGCACATGGGTCACTTCAAAATACATTTCTGCCCGTGGTTCTGTCAGAAGGGGGCTATAACCTGCTGACAGAACATTAACACAGTATTTGAGAGGCAAAAGTTCTTCTTGGAATTTCTGATGGGAGGAGCCCCTCCCCGGCCAAACAGGTTCCTTAAAGAGTTTGTTTTAAGAATCAGACCTCACCCTCAGGAAATAGTCCATCCATTGGGCACAACACAGGGTGGCAGGCCGGCTACCCTCCAGCAGTTCATGTGGCAAATTTCCATGGCAGGGTCCAACAGTCCTTTCACACACAGAAATGTGGGTCAGGTAGTCTCTTTCTACCTCCCCCTTTCTCCCTGATGTAGAATAAGTGGCTCCTCGTAGGTCATCCTGCCTTCACAATAAGCACCCGGTCTTTATGGATTGCTCTCCCCAGCCGCCATTCACGCTGAATGTCCTCAAAGTGGGCCCAGGTCTCTTCGCACTCTGGCACCCGCAAAGGCTTGGGGATAAACAAATATTCTCAGACCAAGTCATCCTCCCACTCTCCCAGGGAGCTCTCGATGACATCTTAGGTCTCGGAAGGGACTAAGGATTGTCCATACCCCACTCCAGAGCAACGTTGCACTGCACATCTCACTGTAACCTGTAAAACCTGGGCAGTTCCTTGGGTTTCTCTTTTCCTGGCAGGACATGCATCGTGTGACCTCCTGATTCACTGCCTGTATGCAGGAGCTCTGGTCTGGGTGGTGGAGTGTCTGTTCAAAAAAAATTGGCTGCTGTAGACAGGGGCTCCTGCTGCCTCTTCAGTTCCCATAGCTGGCTCTGATACATCTCCTCCCTCAGACTGGACCTCCAGGACCTGGGAACCTCCTGTCTCCCATTCCTCCTCCAAGCTGCTACTGTAAGATGACCACTCCACTAGCCTCTCCAGGGACCCAAACTCGGCTTGCAATCTGGGGGAACCCCAATCTATGGCCATGCCCTCGCATTCCTCTTCTGGCTCACCTGAGGTTTCACCCCCCTCCAACACTGGCTCCTTCCAGAAAGGGCTAGCAAGAGGCACAAGGGCGGCCAGCATTTTGGGGACATTATCTGGCTCCTGCATGGCAGTACTTAGTCACCAGGTCCCCGACCAGGCCGCAGGCCATGACAGGCTCCTTGTAACTTGTCTTCACAGGGAAGTCACCAGGCTCAGACTCTACCCCGCTTTTTGGTGATAATTCCAGGCCCGCTACGGCCTTCCAGGATGTCCATGGATGCACGCGACACAGGCCTGAATTCAGGTCCACGTATAGTAATGTGGCTCCTGCTGGCTGGATGCAAGTCGGGTGAGTGGTTCGCCACAATTACCACACCGGATCAGTTTGTACCGGTGCAAAGTTAATGGATTGCAGAAATCTTAGCACAAGTGTCCGTCCCAGCCGCATTTGGGGGAACTGGGTAAGAAGACTTCGGCAATTTTAAGCTTGAAGGCAGCTCCTGCTGGTTGCTATGAGCAACGGCACTCATTACTGTAGTACTGAATAGCAGGTAGTACACATAAGTCCTTCCCCTAGGTTTAATTCCTCAATTGGTGGAACAAAGCATAGTTCCCTGGCTCCATCAACTTCGGTTGCTAGGGGCAATGTCTGACAGGTTACCCGTGAACAGGTGATCCCGGACAAGCCCCCAAATGTAGCGGTACCACGTAGAAGCCGCTGAGTATTGTGGTCCACCTGTCACCCTGCCCAGTCCGGCATTCACCTCTCGGACACTCCGAGACATCAAACAGTCCATGCGCTTAGTTTTTTTTTTTTTGCTTTAATGAGGGGATTGAACTTGGATGGGATAAGGGAAGTATGGGATTCCCAGTAGAATTGGTAGAACTTGCTTGGGGCAACTATATACAGTCCGGTATATACACTCCATTTCTCCTCCTGTACATCACTTCCTCTCTAATCTTCACACCTTTCTCCTCCTGCACATCACTTCCTCTCTAATCTTCAGTCACAGCTAGCACAAAGTGGTTAGACCTGACACTGGCTCAGCTAGGTCTTAGCATTTGCCCTTTGCAGGCAGGGACCCCTATAGTGTAGCAAGAAATAGAAAGTTCCTGGTGCTAGATGTCCTATATGCGGCTACTGAGCCCAGTAACCCATCTCCAGGCCATGTCAGCCCTCATGGCTGCAGCTGCCCTTCTCCACTACCCATGACACCACAGTCCACTCCGCTGGTTCTGCACCCATCCCAGACTGCATTTTCCCAGTCCTCTCAGGCTTGCCTCCCCAGTCCTCTCAGACCTGTGCATGTCACTCAACAGCCCTCTTGGCTGTGACCAGTTGTTCCACTCCCTGGAGACTTGCTCGGCAGTGCTCTCTCCGGCTATCCTCTCTTGCTCTTCCTGCACCTCCTGTCCTGGACACCCCTGTGGTTTGTACGAGGGTCCCCTTCAAACCCGAGCCCAGGCCCAAGGTCATCCCCCCCAGACTGGGGAGTTTCCTCAAAGGCCCTGACAGCCTAGCACTCTATCTCCAGCTCTTCTACACAAACTCCTCCCCAGTAGGCCTGACTCTGGGTATTTAAGGAGGCCTGCCCCTGCCAGTCCAGGTTGGAGATTGGTCAGGGCTCCCTAAAACATCCCAGGCAGCTCCACCTCTCCTCTCCTCCTCTCTTTCCAGAACTTTCCAGCAAACTCTAGAAAGAAAAGGGAGGTCCCAGTGATGCTGCCTGTGAGTGACCAGATGCTACCCTGCGCTACTCCCAGCCCAGATCAAAACAAACAGGCCTGGCTGCTAGCCAGGCCTGCCTAAATATACCTGTCCTCCAAAAAAATCATACCTCTAGCACCTAGAGGGTGCTACACTTGTTAAGATGTTTATTGCTGCTTTCTATTCGTTTGGTCTTTGTGTATTGTTACATTAAATATTGCCCTCTCAATCATGTCCAGAAGATCATTGACATCTAAAACCGGGGGACCCAAGCATCAATGGCTCCATCGTGGGTTAGCACTGCATAATAATATACTGTATTATGCCAAAAATACATCCCTGGGAATTACAGACCAGTTAGCCTAACAGCAATAGTATGCAAGATCTTGGAGGGGATGATAACGGACTATATACAAGATTTTAGTAATAAGAACGGTATCATTAGCAGTAATCAGCATGGATTCATGAAGATTCGTTCTTGCCAAACCAATCTATTAACCTTCTATGAGGAGGTAAGTTGCCATCTAAATAAAGGAAGGCCCGTAGATGTGGTGTTTGCATTTTTGGATTTTGCAAAAGCATTTGACACAGTTCCCCATTAACTTTTACTGTACAAAATAAGGTCCGTTGGCATGGACCATAGGGTGAGTACGTGGGTAGTGGGGTCCCCCAGGGTTCTGTGCTGGGACCAATCCTATTTATTTTGTTCATACACGACCTGGAGGATGGGGTAAACAGTTCAATCTCTGTATTTGTGGACGATGCTAAGCTAAGCAGGGCAATAACTTCTTGCAGGATGTGGAAACTTTGCAAAAAGATCTGAACAAATTAATGGGGTGGGCAACTACATGGCAAATGAGGTTTAATGTAAAATAATGCATTTGGGTGACAAAAATATGAATGCAATCTATACATGTGGGGGGGGGGGGGGAGAACCTCTGGGGGAATCTAGGATGGAAAAAGACCATGAAATGCCAAGCTGCTGCTAACAAAGCAAATAGAATATTGGCATGCATTAAAAAGGGGCATCAACTCCAGAGATAAAACAATAATTCTCCTGCCCTACAAGACTCTGGTCCGGCCACACCTAGAGTATGCTTTCCAGTTCTGGGCACCAGTCCTCAGAAAGGATGTACTGGAAATTGAGCTAGTACAAAGAAGGGCAACAAAGCTTATAAAGGGTCTGGAGGATATTAGTTATGAGGAAAGGTTGCGAGCACTGAACTTATTCTCTCTGGAGAAGAGACGCTTGAGAGGGGATATGATTTCAATTTATAAATACTGTACTGGTGACCCCACAATATGGATACATCTTTTATGTGGAAGGGAGTTTAACAAGACACGTGGCCACTCATTAAAATTAGAAGAAAATATGTTAAAGGTTCTTTACTGTAAGAGCGGCAAGGATGTGGCATTCCCTTCCATAGGCGGTGGTCTCAGCGGGGAGCATCAATAGTTTCAAAAACCTATTAGATAAGCACCTGAACGACCGCTACATACAGGGATATACAATGTAGTACTGACATATAATCACACACATTCACATATCGACAAATTCTTTCTGTAAAATTAATGAATTAAAGAATAATCCTAATATTGATTATTTGCCTCTCTATCTCCTATGCTCTCTATGTTGTATTTTAGATGTCATAATTACTGCCACCTGGTTCTGAAGAAGCCGTGGGCGAAACGCGTCAATCAGTATATGTGACATATTTGAAGATTTGTTGTATGTGTATGCAAATCTAATTTTGATATCAAATATCCTTTTTTTTTTCTTTTTACATTTTTTTCGTATTTTGTGTTAATAAAAATATTTCGAAATATACTGTTTAAGCACTCAGGTGTATTCTGTCCAGGTACCGTGATACTTCGTCAGGTTGTTTTTCCTTCCTGCTCTCTCTTCTATTTAAATGTTATAGGATGAGGTACCCCCCCTTAGCTTTGTTCACATAGTTCAATATGTAGAATTGATGGGCACTGATATGCAGCACTGATGGGCACTGACAGGAGGCACTGATATGCAGCACTGATGGGCACTAATAGATGGCACTGATGGGCAGCACTGATTGGGCAGGTACTGACAGGTGTTAATGCTGGGCACTGATTGGCACTGTGATGGACACTGGCACTATGGTGGGCAATAATTGGCACTTTATTGAGCATTGGCAGGGGGTTATGATAGGGCACTGACTGGGCATTGATTGGCAGCTTATGGGTACATTTGACGGGGTCTCTCCTGATCGGCTCTCCCTGTCAGTGCAAACCGAGGAATGCCATTTACCGGCACTTCCTGGTTCTCGCAATGATCAGCTGTGAGTGGTCACAGCTGATCATGTGGTAATCCTGCTGGACATAATATGACGCCCAGTCAGGATAACAGAACCACTTCCCGGATGTCAATCTGTTATAGACCGGGCGGAAGTGGTTAATTTACAGAACATGCCCACATCTTTAAAGATGTTTGTTTTTGTTTTTTAATTGTGAAGCAAACAACAAATAGGACAAAATAACAGAAAAAGTCAATGTGCATAACTATTCACCACCCTAGTCAATACTTTGTAGAGCCACCCTTTGCGGCTATCACAGCTCCAAGTCGCTTAGGATAAATCTCTATGATCTTGCCACTGGGATTTATGCCCATTACTCTTTGCAAAACTGCTCCAGCTCCTTCAAGTTGGATGGTTTGCGCTTGTGAACAGCAAGTCTGACCACATATTTTCTATTGGGTTAAGGTCTGGGATTTGACTAGGCCATTCCAACACATTTACATGTTTCCCCTTAAACCACTCAAGTGTTGCTTTAGCAGTGTGTTTGGGGTCATTTTCCTGCTGGAAGGTGAACCTCCTGTCCTAGCCTCAAATCAAGAATGCTCAAGAATATCCCTGTATTTGGCACCATATATTGGCAGGTTTGCTGTTGTGCCATGTTTTTTCCATTTGGTTATGATAGATTTGATGGTGCTCCTAGGGATCAACAAAGATTTGGATATTTTTTTTATAAACTAAACCTGACTTGTACTTCTCAACTACATTGTCCCTTACTTGTTTGGAGAGTTCCTTGGTCTTCACAGCAGTGTATGGTTAGTGGTGCCTCTTGCTTAGGTGTTGCCACCTCTGGGGCTTTTCAAAAAGGTGTGTGTATATGTAAGGACCGATCATGTGACACTAATGCCCCGTACACACGGGTGGATATTCCGATGGAAAAAGTCAGATCGGATTATGTTGTCGGGAAATTCGATTGTGTGTGTGTGTGTGTGTGTGTGGAGGGGGGCTCCAGCAGGCTTTTTACGTCGGAATTTCCGCCGGAAAAAATTTAAGAGCAGGATCTAAAATTTTCCGACAACAAAATCCGGACTTTTTCCACTCGTGTGTAGAGAATTCCAACGCAGAAAGTGCCTAGCATGCTCAGAAGAAATTTGGAGACAAAAGCTATTGGCTACTGGCCTCTACGTAGTCCCGTCGTATGTCACCTCATTCGGAATGATTGGATTTTCCCACAACTTTGTCCGACTGCGTGTGTGCTACACAAGTTTTGTACAAAATCTGTCTGAAAAAAATCAGACGGATTTTGTGGTCGGAATGTCCGACCGTGTGTGCGGGGCATTAGTTTGCACACAGGTGGACATCATTTCACTAATTATGTGACTTCTGAAGGTAATTGGTTGCGCCAAAGCTTTTTATGGGCTTCATAACAAAGGGGTGAATACATACGCACACGCCAATTCGTTTTTTATTTCTGAAAAATAGTTTTAGGTATATATTTTACTTCACCAACTTAGACTATTGTGTTCTGATTCATCACATATAATTCAGATTAAAAAAACATTGAACTAAAGGCTGAAATTTAACAAAATAGGTAAAAAGCCAAGGTGGGGGGGGGGGGTGGTGAATACTTTTGCAAGGCACTGTAACTTTGCAATATCAATCAACAAAAAAAACTCGAGCAGTGGGTCACCATCCTTCCAGGACACAACTTTCTGTCTGCTGAGCCTACATAACCATAAAGAAATGGGCAGAGCTTAAATAACTTGCATCTAAACTGCCAAGCCTCTGAAAAGTGATCTGCTTTCAAATCGTTTCTCAGAGTCATTTAACAGGCAGTGAGGACGCAATATGATGCCGCCTCCCTGCCTGGTTTAACCCCATAATTGCCACACCAATGCGCCGCAACCACATGTGGGGCATTTGCAATGCATCCCAATTTACTTAAATGGGTCATTTTTGGCAGGCTTACTGCGTGCCAAATGTGACAGGAGTAATAATTTTTACAGCAGTCACGAACCAAAGCAGTGCAACTGCAGCTAGTAAAAGCCCCTGTTCGCTGCCTTTGCACCTTAAGGGACAATGCCAAGGGCAGCATTTGTCAAAGGGGGGGAAATGTAGGCAGGTGACCAAATTCACGCGGGGGATGCTCCATAGTTTCATAGTAGGTGAGGTTGAAAAAAGATCATCAAGGCTAACATATAGTCTAGAAGAGATACTGCCATATTCCCCCAGCCCTATTCCAAGTGATCAAGGGCTTTAAGATTAATATGACATGACATGATTTGACACCCTGAAGCAAAACCTGACGTTTTTATCCCTTGTGCCTACGCTGATTATACATGGACGGGAGCTTACAAGGCCTGGGGGCTGTCCTTGCCCAGGAATAGGGATGAGCTGAACACCCCCGGGTTCGGTTCGCACCAGAACCCGCGAACGGACCTAAAGTCCGTGCGAACTTAAGAACCCTATTAATTACAATGGACGCGAACATTCAAAATCAAAAGTGCTAATATGCATGTTGTTGTCATAAAAAGTGTTTGGGGACCTGAGTCCTGCCCCAGGGGACATGTATCAATGCAAATTTTTTTTTAAAAACGGACGTTTTTTCAGGAGCAGTGATTTTAATAATGCTTAAAGTGAAACAAAAGTGTAATATTCCTTTAAATTTCGTACCTGGGGGGTGTCTATAGTATGCCTGTGAAGGGTCGCATGTTTCCCGTGCTTAGAACTGTCCCTGCACAAAGTGTCATTTTTGCAGGGAAAAAAAGCTATTTAAAATCACTCGCGTCTAATGAATTGTTGGCTCCCGTAACACAGAACAGTCATTCATTGAAAGTCATTGATAAAAAAAAAAAAAGCGTGGGGGTCCCCCCAAATTCAATAACCAGGCCCTTCAGGTCTGCTATGGATATTAAGGGGAACCTCGGCCAAAAAAAAAAATGGTGTGGGGCCCCCCTCAAAATCCATACCAGACCCTTATCCGAGCACGCAACCTGGCAGGCCACAGGAAAAGAGGGGGGGGACGAGAGTGACCCCCCCCTCCCTCCTGAACCGTACCAGGCCACATGCCCTCAACATTAGGAGGGTGCTTTGGGGTCCCCATCCCCTCATCCCCACAACCCTGGCCATTGGTTGTGGGGGTCTGCGGGCAGGGGGCTTATCAGAATCTGGAAGCCATCTTTAACAAGGGGAACCCCAGATCCCGCCCCCCCCTGTGTGAAATGGTACCAAAAGTACCCCTACCATTTCACCAAAAAAGTGACAAAAATGGTAAAAATTACAGGAGACGGTCTTTGACAATGACTTTTTATTAAAATCGTATTTCTTCTGGTCTACCTTCTTCCTTTCTTCATCCTTTTGGTTTCTTCATCTTCTCCTTCCGGCATCTTCTTCCATATTCTTCCTCCGATCCACTTCTTCTTGCTCTGGTCTTCTAGTCCGGTATCTTCTTCCATGGCGTCGGCGTCTCTTCTTGGGCCGCTCCGCGCAATGGGAGGCTCCCGCTGTGTGAGGCTTCGCTGCGTCTGACAGGTCTTTTATAACAGAGGGCGGGGCCACCTGGTGACCCCGCCCCCCTCTGACCTCCTGGGGAAAGCCATAGGGAATTCCCCGTGCGTCAGAGGGGGTGGGTCACCAGGTGGCCCCACCCTTCGTTATAAGAAGAAAGAAGATGAAAGATTTTAATAAAGGAATTGTCAAAGACCGTCTCCTGTCATTTTTGTCACTTTTTTGGTGAAATGGTAGGGGTACTTTTGTACCCCCCTTACCATTTCACACGGGGGGGCCGGGATCTGGGGGTCCCCTTGTCAAAGGGGGCTTCCAGATTCCGATAAGCCCCCTGCCCGCAGACCCTGACAACCAATGGCCAGGGTTGTGGGGGAAGAGGCCCCTGTCCTCATCAACATGGGGACAAGGTGCTTTGGGGGGGACAAAGCACCTTGTCCCCAAGTTGATGAGGACAAGGGCCTCTTCCCCCACAACCCTGGGCATGTGGCCTGGTACGGTTCAGGAGCGGCCTACCAGGTTGCGTGCTCGGATAAGGGTCTGGTATGGATTTTGAGGGGGACCCCACGCCTTCTTTTTTTTGTCCGGGGTTCCCTTAATATCCATAGCAGACCTGAAGGGCCTGGTAATTGAATTTGGGGGGACCCCCCCACGCTTTTTTTTTTTTTTTATCAATGACTTTCAATGAATGACTGTTCTCTGTGTTACGGGAATCGGCAATTCATTAGCCGCAGATGGCTGCCTTAGATGACACAACAGGCCAGAAGGGTAAAGGTGGTTTAATGTGATACTGCAATGCTGTACTAACAGCATGCACACACTAATCCCTAGAATCACAGCAGATAATGTCAGCAGAATAATCACAGCACAGATAATGTCAGACTCAGCAGCACTGCAGAATGGATCACAGCAGATAATGTCACTGACACGCTGGAACACACTACATGAGGCCGCCTTATATAGTGTGGGGGGCGTGTACTAAACCCCCTGAGCTATAATTGGCCACAGGCATCCTGTGCAAACAAGACAGGGACTGTAGGTTTGTTCTTAAGTAGGGTTGAGCGAACCCGAACTGTAAAGTACGGGTCCGTACCGGACTTTTGGGTGTTCGGGACCCAGACCCGAACCCGAACCCGAACTATTGGCTGTAAGTTCGGGTCCGGTGTTCGGCGATGTATTGGCGCCTTTTTTCCAATCGACGCTAGTTTCACTAGTGTGCCCTTAGAAGCCATCACAGCCATGCCTACTAATGAAATTAAAAAAAGGCTGCGCTATGTTCTATCTAAGAAAAACAACAATTAGTTGATGACACAACTTTTAGTGTCAATACCTACACCTTGTGAGAGTGAGTAGTGACTAATGAAGCTAAATATGATTGCTAAATACCAGGAATGGTTATACCAGTCAAGTGTAACAAATTATAATGCACCTATTATCAAATTGTATAAAAATAACATACAATGCAAAAATTCAGATGGGCTGCATGATACCCAACGCATAAAAAGTATAAATGTGAAAAAGGAATATGAATCCAACAATTTATCGGGTTATATAATACAGATGAACCGTATGGTAACCCAACACATAAATAGGTAGAAAAAAATGAATCCAACAATGTATCTTGTTAAATTATGCCGTGCAAATATACATGTCAAATTAGACTGATGTAGTGACCCAAAAACACAAAAATAAAAATAAAAATAAAAATAAAAATAAATATAAAAATAAAGATTGAAATTTAAAGTCCAAAACCGACTATGAAGTCGATCTAGTCCAACAATAGAAAGGCTTCCACGTGTTGAAAGATGGTGACTTATGTGAATTCAAAATATAAGGTGACAAGTGCTTGTAGAAATCCCTCCACCGGGAAGATTGCAGGCTTACCAGACTGTGGAGAAAACTCGCATGTGGCTAATACCCAGCCAGGGCCTTGACTTCCACTACAGCTCGTCAGCGCCCCTCGCGGTATCCGGAAAAGCTGTTAACTTCAGATGCAGCAAAGCGTTGGACTCGCCACCAATAATAGGTTGTGGCCTATGTATAGCATAAGCTCATATTATGGATCTCCAGAGGTTGGCCCAAAAAAGAGAAGAAAAGGGGGACACACCATGGGTAGAATCCAAAGGATTTATTCAGTAAAACGTGCCAATAAGCACAAAGGCAAAAATGCATAAAACGGTTGAAAAAACTTTTAAAATGTGCGGCCGGCCGGCAGCAGTACTCGTCCGTGCTAGGACGTAAGACGCGGTGACGTCAGGGAGGAGCGACGTGCTGACGTCACCGCGTCTTACGTCCTAGCACGGACGAGTACTGCTGCCGGCCGGCCGCACATTTTAAAAGTTTTTTCAACCGTTTTATGCATTTTTGCCTTTGTGCTTATTGGCACGTTTTACTGAATAAATCCTTTGGATTCTACCCATGGTGTGTCCCCCTTTTCTTCTCTTTTTTGGGCCAACCTCTGGAGATCCATAATATGAGCTTATGCTATACATAGGCC